>CM076582.1:704482535-705086886 GCA_034641835.2 Pinus albicaulis
AAACAAAACAAACACATGGAGGAGGAAAGAGATTTCATAGAGGAAGATAGAGAGGAAAGAAGATCACACAAGGGAGGGATGATTTTTAGGCTTGATCCATCTGACACCAGAGAGTTAATGGCCTCACCCATGACATTCACTTAAAACATGTGGGTTTCTTTGATTTTTGTGAGCTAGTCTAGAGAGTTCAACATCACCCTGCATTGACCAGAGTTTTCATCTCCAATCTTCAAGACAATCAAGTGACCATTGCAGGGGTGATCTTTACCATCTCACAGATATTATTTATGTAGCCACAAGGATACCCAATGTGGGGTAAAAATGGTTCAAGGCCATAAACATAGATGCCCAACACTATGTGTTAGTATGAATCTTCATCGCAAGCGTACGAAAGAAGACCACTTTAGTTGTGCATAAAAAACAACCCTAACAGCAAATATGGCTGCCAATATCTTTAGATCTGCAATTAGGTGACGAAGATAAATGTTTCAAAAATCTAGATCTATGCATTAAAAGACATTAAGCAGTAAATAAAAACAAGAGTGGCTCCATGCATCCAATAGACAAGACAAAAATATGTTGAATTAATTTTGTATTAATGGAACCTGGAAGGAAAAAATAGAAGGATGTTACTAGTTCTCCTCAATGGGATGGGTTCTTGTAAGTCCTCCGCACTTCAGATCTAAAATTCCTCTCTCTTGATGGTGTAGAAAACCGAGACAAAAATGGAACTCAAAGAGAGCTCACAAGAAAAAAGATAGAAAAATATGACAATGATGGTGGATCAAAGTCAAACCAAATGTATAGATCTACAGTGATCTTTAGGCAACAAAAGGTGATGAATGAATGGAAAAACCCTTCTATTTATAGCAAAATATTGAGTTAGTCTATATATTGGTGCATAGTTAAAATATTATTAACCAAATCAAGATCCAACTTTTATGGAATATTTTATTATATTTGTTGGAGGGAAAAAGAATTTGACTTGGGTCAAATCCCTTTATTTGTAAATAATAAATAAATAAATGATTTATTTATTATTTTAAGGATGTGGTTGAGTAATAATCAAATAAATAATGATTTATTTAATTATTTATAAATGATTTAGTCAAATTTAACAAGGAATATTATTTAAATAAGGTTTAAATAATTATTCCTAGAAAATAATAAGATAAATAATGATTTATGTAATTAATTTTCTTGTTTGGGTTAAATATGACCAGGAATATTAATTAAACTATTGTTTAAATAATTATTCCTTGAGGAAAATCAAACAAATGTAGATTTATTTAATATTTCCTCATTGGGTTTCCTGTTTAGACCATAAACAACTTAATAAAAGTAGTTTACTAAGTTATTTTTCATAGCGAAAGAAATTTTAATTAGGGTAAAATTGGTCTTGCATGGTGTACTTAGGTCCATCTAATAGTAACAGGTTAGATGACCAAAAAATGGTGTAACAGATTGCCCCCCAGCGTGTGAGATTTAGGAGCTAATCGTATGACCGAAGTATGTTGTAAGAACTCAATCACTAGACACCGAAGAGGAAGTCAAAGAGAGAGAAATATAAGGTAGACTAAAGCGCTAGAGGACTAGACCCTGAGGAGGTGAGACTTATAGGTGTGACAAGTCTCTGTTAGGAGTGAGCACTTGTGTTATAGGTGGTGGAGGAGGCATACTTATGCCTGCCGAGACAAAGTAAAAATAATAGTGCGTCCAGTATATAAGGGACTGAACAATATATTACATGCTAGCATAAACGTGAGCTAGGTAAAAACATAATATTAAATCCCACATACATACTGTGTCTGGGATAATAGCCAGGAATTATACAATAATATATGAGTACATGAGATACAAATACAACCCAAATGCACCTATAAATAGGAAAGGTCTCTGAAAATATTACTGATACATGCAAATAAAAAGGTGCTACAAGCAGCTGAGGCCGACATCATCAAATATATGGAGCTGCATCAAAGGCTGTAATGAAGATCTCATCCGGGCATGTGGGGGATTACCTGTAGGGCCACCCCCTCATGAGGGTTGAAACATCTCACACACACCTTGGAATCGCCAGTATCATCTGCTACATCACTGAACCATCAAGTATATGGATCTTGATCATGCTGAAAGGAGATGGAGCTAAGAAACAATCAAGTCAAAGGGAAATAAGGAGTCCCTTTGCCTGATCCGAGGCACCAAACAAGAGTGGAAACTAGAACCAAGGTACACCACCCTCTAGACTTGTCATTTGGAATGAATGATATGATGTCGACAAAAGGTCCACCATAGGTGAGGCAATAAGGGATCCTCAACTAAGGCACGAGAGAAAATAGTAGAGCGACTGACAAACTGACACCAGGGATGATGATAAAATGGGGGGTACTGAGTAGTGGACGAACGATTTCCCTTGTTAGAGCATAAAGGGCATGGATTACCTGGCAGGGACTGACATAATATCATGAGGGATAGGGGACAGTAGGACTGAACGCCATAATGTGTGACACAAGAGGGGAACCAAGGAAATGAAGAGATGGAGGACTATAGCGAGATACAAAGGGACTCGGGGTGAATGAGTGTCTCCCTCACCCATGCTATCATCCAAATAAAGTGAGTCACCCTCTAACATGGAAACTCATGAAGAATATCCTCCACCTTTGTCTCCTGAAATGTAGGTGGGATGAATAAATTAACATGATAGGCAAGAAGGCATATCTCACACTTTCCTCCTCTCCACTTATGATAAGTGTAGAGGGTATGCTGATCTCGGGCTGCAACATGATTTCCTTCCAATGGCAGGAATAAGATTGAGTTTCCAAGGACCCTCCTTCCAAAATCATGAACCATGCCAACCCATACAATTCCATACAAGATGAATGGCACGTCATCACCATATGGCATCCAAATCAGAAAATGGCTGAAATTTATGTGCAATTTTTTATGATACACATGGTTTCTCAGGTGGATACAGCACAGTCCTTTCAACTACTGATTTAGAGCATCAAATGGCAAGTTGTCTTCCAAGGAATTTCCAGCTATGCATGTTAGCTCATCTACTATGAAGTAGTAGGTAGCAATATATATCAGCTATGTACAATAAAAACATTGAAACACTTTCCCCAGGTCATGTATAGATGGGCTACTATCATTACAAACATTGGCCCTAAAGTGACCATGAAACCCAAAAATACTCTTGCTCTCTTGTGGAGCAATGCATTGTTTAGACATGGTGAGAAGATACAAATACTCAATGGAGTAATCAACAAGTATAGAAATGCATTTCTTACCATACATAGTGAGTTGGATGAAAGTGAGGTCCATGAATGAGTCCTCCCATGAGAATATCCTCATAAAAATCTGCAAGAAGAAGGGATAAATCCTCTCCTTGGAATACTCCATCCATAAGAACATACTCCTATGTGACAGCGTTGTAGGCATTTGTAATAAGGCTCCATGACTCCTCTCTTTGACATTACATATGCCAAAGCCATCCAACATCATGCCGCTATGTGAGAAGATCTTCTTCCTACATGGAAGTCTCTCATGATCCTCCAATGTTGAAGGGTAGCCTCCTTGCACCAAGAATGTGCCTTCCTCCTCTTTAGAAATTTCATGAAAAGTATGGGAAGAATTCTGCCCATACTCTCCCAAGTGAAACCACAACAACAACATATTTTTTTTCTCTCTGATCTTTCCCTCATACAAGCCATGGAGTAAGATCATGATGGTCAACTTGTATGATGCCCGATACAAACAAGTCTTCTGCTGCTCTATCATATGGGTGCCTTACCAGCCAATTGGTTTATCTCTCCATTTATGGTAAACATGGGGCTGCCTTTTTCCTTGGGCTGAAATGACATAGCCTCCAAGAATGGCCCAAGTTCCCCTATCAAACAATTCAGCCATGAAGTGCCTCCTCAAGTTCTCCAAGTGGTTCCTCCCACAAGAAGAGAATAAGTGTGATGTGGAAATCATGGTTTTCCCATGGTTCCTCCTAAAATTTACAACATATAAAGAGGGGAGAATCATGCTCCCAATGGGAATCTCCAATCTCAAGCCCACTCTCCAAACAAAGCTCTCCATGAACATAAACATATTAGAAATATATGGAAGAAAAGTATAATGAGGACAAGTTTCCAAATGACAACCGAAGAGTGAATCATAGTTCCACTCATGTAACCAACGCAGTGCATCCTTTGCCTGCTTCAAAATAAGGAATAACAAGTGCTCTACTAGCCACTTGTTTGCGGCCATATTCATCTCATAAGATGGAATCATGAAGTTACAATATGGTGTCAATGGTGAACACCCAGAAACATGTGGCTTCCCCCAAAAACCACCAAAAATATAGCCACAATCAATGCCACAAGTAGCTGCAAGTACATCATCATACAATAGGAAAGAAGAGATAATCCCTCTTGATGCATCATGCTGCTCAAACAAGGAAAATAAGTACAATAAAAAATGTGAAATTATACCTCCTCCATCATGTACTTGAGACCTTGAGTTGAAATGGCTCAACTGGAATCTTTCCCTCACCTCCAATGAGTAGGGAAGTGCCTGTAACCTCCTATCTATCACCATCTAGGCTATGCATCTCTCCATATGTTGAAATGTATCATGTTGGATGCCCTCCCAAGTGAACTCCTCTTCCAAAGAGAGATATGCATCATAATGCATGGAAATGAAGTCCTCATGTGCTGCAAGTAGCAACTTCTCCTTGAGACTAGAAGCTCTAGTCAAGAAGACTCTTCCATGTGAATAGATGACCATATCATCCACCATATACTCATCATCTCTATCTGAGTCATCAAGAACCATGCATGCACCAAGATCCTTGGAGTAATCTACTAAGAGCTGAGATCTCCAATAAGGATCAATCCTCCTAAGAGACAGCGCTGGTGATCTGGCATGTGAAGCTCTCCTCATGCTGCTGCTTGCTACTTTGACATCCCCCATGCCAAATTATTCCTCCAAACCATTCACCTCTCAAAAATCCAAGAGTGGTGAATCCAAAGACAAGATGTCTTTCATCAATGATAGATCTGGTGGCCTCCCAGGTGGAATGCCTCCATGTAGTGAGACATCAATGTCAAGAGTGGATTTTACATATGGTTGGGCAACCTTGCCCTTGCTTTCACAGTGCAATACAGTCTACCTCCTCTTTGCACTAGCTCTCTAAAATAGAGAAGGGTGTGTGCCTCTCATCAAGTGATGTTGCTCTTCCTCCCTACCTCCTCCTTCCAGCTGCAATGCTGGACAATCATGCTGCTCACTGATTGTGCTTAGACCTCCATGTATGAGATCCTGGGGAACTTCTTGTAAGGATACAAGAATACCTCCTGTTGGAGCATGTGATCCTCCTCCCTCTACATGAGGTACTGGATGTGCTTTAGATGTGACAATGTTGTTGCCCTCATCTTCATCAATGTGTGTGGGAATCATCTCAATAGTTGGATCCTCTTGTGAGAAAGAGATCCCCATGCCCTCTTGTTTAGGAATATGAACTAGAGGTCTTGCCTCCGGAAATGTGTAATGCAAGATGTCAGCTCCTCCCATGGTTTTCTAAATTGGAGTTGCCTCCATAACATGCAAAGGGTTTGTCCTGTCAAGTTTCCCTTGCTCATGTGTCTTAGGAAGTTTTTCACCAAACCTTCCCACTAATGTTTCAATGAACCTTGCATAAGAGGAAGTTTTTGCATTCTTTAAAGAACAAGATTCAAAAATCCACCATGCATGGGCCTTACCTCTGAAATGAAGCACTGCAACTCTAATGGCTTCATCTTCAGAAATATGTTGTTGCTAAAAATAGGAGTCTAGCTCCTTCACCCAAACTCCAGCTGAACATGTAGGTGATCCAGAAAAATTAGATAGAAGAAATCTATCTGCATCCTACTATTTTCTCTCCTCCACCTGGATCTTGCAAAACTTTTGGAAATCAGTATGATCTCTATACCTCTCAGTTTGAGATTCATACTCCTACAAAAAATCACTAAGAGTTATCCTCTTAGGCATTCTTCCTCCTCTCATCCATCTCAAGATAGATCTGGGCACTTTACTGCACTGTGCATCATGGAGTGTAGCTGCATACTCACACTCACCATGTGCAAATCTAGATTCTGCTCTAGGTCCAACTTCCTTTGGAGATCCCATCTCCATTCTCATTTTCTTCAGCTCTCCTTGAAAGCTTTGCATAGATTTTGGAAGAAGCTTTGTAAGCTTGTCTTCCCTTCTCCCTTCACATAATGAAGCCTTCTAATTTCTTTCCATCTCTTCTTCCTCTGAAATTTAATGGCCTGAGATCCACATGTTGAGCCAAGACTATGCTCTAATACCACTGTAATATTCCAAATCTGGAACAGCTCAAATATGCACTAAAAACGCATTTTCAGAAATATATGCAATAGAAAATGAAAATAATCACTTGGATCCCATAGATACATCCATCTAGAGTCTAAGTCCAAGAGGAGATCAAAAAGAAATGAAACTAGGTGGGTTAAACAGACCTCCCACACTAGTGTAGCTGAAAATGATTAAAAACCCTAGACACTGCTACTCAGAAATAATGCACAAAAGGGACTATGAAATATTATGAGGCTTTTAACTCAGAAATTAAGGAAACAAATAGATCTTATCATATATTAGATAAACAAGCTTACAAACTGAGATCTAGTCTCCTTATACAAAATACAAGAGAACCCGGAAAGGGTTTCTTGTCAAACACTCTGCATATAAAATGTGATATTCAGAAATCTACTGAATCACCACTGCAACACTAAAGCATAAGAGTGTAGAAGGCTGAAATATGTCTGATCTGATGTAGATCCCTCAAGGGCTTCCTCCCATGAAAGGATGAACCTCTCAATCACAAGAAAACACTGCAACGAAGCCACTAGACCATGCACTGAAGATGCCTCCAAAAATAACACATTCCCTAGCTAGAACAACGCTAGGAATGTTATGGAAATGTGTGGTCTGCTACCATAGATCTTAAATCAGCTCTAGAACTCTCCAAACAGGTCTCTCAAGTGAAGGAAATATTCCTCCAAGGAGAAAATAGCTCAGAGAGTGGGATTCCAATCCCTCCCACTGCTGCACCCTGCAACACTGCACAATCTCCGACATAAATTGCGTTGATGAAGTAGGTTGAAGCTTGGCCTGAAAACATGATGTCGGATGATGAATAAAAACTCTCCCAAGAGGCTCCTCAAGGGAAGAGGTGGGATTCTCACTCGTGAACACCCAGTGATAAACATCACTGCTACCTTGATAAACAACAAGAGGAAGCAAAAGTCTGAGCAGAAAAGAATAATGATCTAAAACATGAAGAATAATGCTGCCATCCTCTTTCTTAAATAAGACATGATTTTTCTTTCACTTGGCCCCACTCAATTAGGTCATATTTATCCAAATATTCATCTCCCTCCAAAATTGTGTTATTCCTTCTTGGATTCCTCCTCCTCCACAACTGTGTTGTTGACTTAGTCAAAGTGGACTGAATCAACTTGATTTTATCCCTGTTCCCAAATGGAGGTGTTTTATTAAGCTAGAAAGAGTGTCCCCTTTCACACTTGGAGTGTTTTTATCCCTCCTTAGGAGACTTATGGGCTTTTCTACCCATTTATTCACTGGTTAGAGCTGCTGCTAACTCTAATGTTCCATTTAGCTTTGAGGCTAAAATTTTGGCGCATTACAAAGACCCTCATCTAATGCTAAAAAAATTCTGCAAAATTAGCCTCAGTCTCCTCTCAACTAACCCACCAAAACCCAGAAAGGGTTTGGTCTATTTCTAACCCTTGAAATTGACCCCAAAATGCCACGTCCTCCTCAACTGGTTGGAAAATATGACCTGTCGGAAAATTCACTAAAGTAGCCCTCCAACCACTCCAAAATGCTAGAATTTACTCCCCCGGATGAATTCCTCAAATCCCCTACACAACCCAGCTCCAGAAATCCTCTCCTCTACTCCCCACGTGTGCCCAAAATTAGCCTCTTGCGTAGGCCCTGGAGAAGAGAAATTTGTTCTGCCCCAAAGCAAAAATATCTAGCCAAAAAAATCCTCACAAAGATTATCCTACCACTGGAGCAGTTACACTTAATTTCTCCCTGCAAACACCACCTGGAAAATAGCTAAAATGGGTGGCACATGATCCTCTACTGTGTCCTCCTAGAGCACGACTTGGCTGAGAGAATTGGATGAAAGATGCTCCCACAATTCCACAAATATCCCTCCAATGTAGCATTAAATTGATCTTCCTAGGGTGGCACTCGAAGTCCATCGAAATAAGGGTGAGCTCTCCCCTTGGAAAGCTTTGTGCTAAACAAAAATATGACCCGGCTAAACAAATTGATCAAAAAGAGAATAGTTAGGTTTAAAAAAATATCCCAATAGCCGATATGCCCCTTCTATTTATAATTTTTACTTGCCTCCCCATGTGTGTCCCTCCCTCCATCAAGCATTTCGACCTCCCCACCTTAGCAATTCGATTTTCCTCCAAGGGAGTGCATATTTCATGAGGGGTGGCCCCCACACACCATTATCCAAGTAATTCAACCTCCTCTCCTAAGTATTGTTTGCTCAAAAATTTGTGGGTCCCCCACATTAGCCAAAATTGCAAAATTGTGAATCCCCTTGAGAAAAAAATATTTTTAAGAAGGGACATGAAAACACCCTCCTTGCGAGATTGATGTAGTATTGATCTTATTCGATGTATAAACCCTAGATTAGAAGGGTCTTCTACCAATGAGTCTTTAACAAGATCCCGTGAAGAGACAATTTTCCTTGTAGTATTATTCTTTTGGGCTTTGAGAGATTGCTATATTTTGATCAAAAATTATTTCTAGTGTCCTTTCAGTTTCCTTCCGTGTTCACCTTAGCTATGATACCATGTCAGAAATTAGATAATGGAACTATTAATCTTATTTTCCTTACCCTTAGTATTTTATTGTAAAATTATTAGCTTTCTTCTGTTCTTTTAGTTAGATATTTCATCAAAAAAATATCAAGAACTTAAAATAAAAGAATAGAGGACCTTTATATTAGGCACTTAGCCAGGGAAAAATCCCTCTAAGGGGAAAACACATAACTCTTCTCTTCTTAGAATCTTCTTCAAATGAGGTAAAAATACCCAAACCGAATACCAAGTCCTCCTCCAAGTAGAAATTCATCCCTCTACCTCCTCTAATTATGCATCAAACAACTTCAAACTACAACTTTTACCTACCAACTTCAATACTACAACTCGTCTAACAACTTTGACCCTGAAACTTCTTCCTTGAAGCTTTTTTGGAAACCATAATCCAAGTTCCTCCTTAAACCTTCCTAGATAAATATAGCTCTCCTAAGGTAACGACGTCAATATATGGTTTCCTCCATTTCGTCTACAAGATTTTTCACTTTTTTTTACTGCAACTCAAACCTACAATTTCAACCTCCTTTTGCAGCATCAAAAACCCTATATCTTCACACGTGTGAGAGAGATGGATCCCATAAAAAAATATTTCGTCGTTCTTCCTTCTCCAAGACCTTCGATATTCTTTTGTGCTTCTCCCAACTTCGGATCGAACCCTTTCTTGATACGTAGTGAGTGTGTCATAAAGGAGGTCAAACTGCTCCTTTATATAGCCTTTTCAAGGGGCCAAATTCCCTTCTTTAGGCCGACTTGATGTTCCTAGGGCTAAATTGTACTATTGGAGCTTCCAAGACTTTCTAGACTAAAAAATGATTCCTTTTACAAATATATTTTTCTTTGAAAGATCTTATAAACATGATTTTGACTCCTTTGACTCAAGACAATAAATCCTAATGCCTAACAAACCCTAAAAGAACGAAGAACATGATTTTACCTAGAAGACCATAAATAATGAGCATGAAACCCATGCTTTAATAAATATAACTTTTTATTTTCTTTTATTTTTTTTTATATAAGATACATATTGAAATGAGTACAATAATTATGAAGACCGAAACTAGTTACATTTCTCAACACTCCCTCTTAACTAGGGAGGTATTCAAAATTGTACAACCAGCACAACATCATATCTCAAACTAGAGAGTTCTCACAATAAGAGTTGAATTGAGAATCCATACAGTAAGCATAATCATCAAGAAAAACACTTTCCTTGAGGCCTAACTAGACAAAATCTACTTTAATCAAGAGCATTATGCTGGGAGAATTTACATGTGATACTGCACTACCTTTACAAGGTACATACCCCATCTAGATGTCTATAAGGTATGTCATTTTAGGAATATTCTTATCTTGGATCTCCAATCACGAGTCCTCAAAGAATATCAATTCTCTTCGACCACTCTTCTATTGGATACATGTCATCAAAGAGTATTTTCCTTTCTTGGATGCATTATCCTCATGGAAACCACATATGCTTATCCAATCCTTCACCATTCTCTCTTCATGACCTGAAGAGGAGAATTAACATCTGATGTCCAACATCAATCCCTCTCAACCAGAGAGGAAATCCCTATTCTCCTTTAATATTGATAATATAACCTTGCTCCTATACAAGGAGTATCCTTTAATCCCTCTCAAAATTAGAGGATATATATACTTCCTTTCTATTTGGGAAATATTCATCACAAGCCTTCAAAATTGTCTTCATAAGAGTATCAACTACTATATTTCCATAGCTTCCCTGCTTCCTCTTTCCTCTGTATCATCGAGCTCTCTTTCTTTCAAGGTATCATACAACCACCTTCTCTCTTCTATCTTTTGAGAGGTTCCAGTCCAGCCTTCTTGCTCATCACTTTATTCTTTGATATGAAGGAATTACATATATTCTTCTTGCAAGTGATATTCCTTTGACCTTCAAGTTATCTTCTCGCACTGCGACCTTTCAATCTAAAGATGTCTATATCTTGACTTCATATTTTACACGTACCAGAAATAGAGCTTCCCTCAATATCCTTCATCCATAGAGTTGAAATTGCCTCAAATACCATCATATATTCCTGTAACATTATTAAAGGTGGAAAAAATAATATGTTAACTAGAAAAAAAAATTAAAATAAGACATACCTCATCATGATGACCTTCTCGTACCATCAACATCCTCATAGACCATATCCACTTGAAACTTCCTTCATGCATTAGAGTGCCCAAGGATCAAACTTGATTACCAAGTTACACCTTTTATTTTGGAGTCTATACTAGATGTTAATCATTATCTTATATATTCTAGAGAAATTATTAATATTTATACATTCTCAAGTAATTCAAATCTTATTCTTTTCTAAGCATATTCATATTTGATTCCACAAGATTCTACACATATGAATCTTATCCAAAGTTTTTATATCTAGCATGAATTCCTATGCTTTCATTTGATCATCTATCTATTCATATATATCAAAAATTGCCTGCATCCTAATCCATTGCATTCTTTCACCCTTTTACCAATACTTATTCCACATTACTTGGAATGTCTACTAAATTTTTCATGATGTTTTTCCCAAATATCTTCCAAAATGATGGTTTTTCCTAAATCATGATGATTCAAATAAGCAGGATGGCAACCTCTAAAATAATGTTAGAAAATATTTGGATGGTCAATATTCAAAATATCTTAGTTGTATATCTATCTAGATGATCTCTTCAAAGCTACTTAATCATGTAAATTATAGACATGCTACTATCATATGCTTCTTTCTATGATACTATACATAATGCATACTATCCTAAAGGAAAAAAAAACCTTCATAGAGAACTTGATAGTCAGTGAACGTTGTTTAGTAGTAAAGATCCTTAACTTTTTTTTTTTTTCATTCTTCTTTGGTTCTCCCACTTATTCGGATACATAAGCTTCACTTCTTTCCTTTATCTTATTGTTCTTCTTGTTTGTACAACCCATCTTAAAATATCCAAATTCATTGCATGCAAAACATTGCACTTTGGGCATGCTTTTCTTCTTGGACATTCCAAACTTTCCCTTCTTCAACTTCTTTATTTGGGCTAGAATGGCTTGATATTGATCATCTAATCCAATATCATCCTTTACATTGATTCTTGATTCTTCAAATATGCACTGCGCCCAAAACTCATCGAAGGGATTTGAATCCTTTTTGGAGAAGATACTTATTGCAAAGCTGCTCCATTCCAATGGTAATGTATTTAATACACATATGGTTACTTCATAATCAGTGATTGGTTCCCCAAGTCTTTGCAGATGGTATCTTAGTAGAGGGAATCTCATGTGGAAGGATGCCACATCTTCATCCTTTTATTCCTTCATTCTGTACATCTTGTTCCTTAGCAACATATTTTGACCTGTTGTACTTAACGCATACAAATTCACAAGCTTGTCATACATGGCCTTGGAAGTATTCAAATTTGAAACAAATGGAACACAAGAATCCTTAACTGATTCAACTATGTTACTTTGAGCTCTTGATTCCCTTTTCTTGTATTTTTATAGTTCTTGAGTCTTATATTTCTCGAGTTCAGTAATTTCCCGAGTAACATATTCCACTACTTCTTGTTCTATTTGTATCAATTCGATTCGTTTCTTCCATGCTAGATAGTTTGATGCCCCAATGAGCTTGTTTCTCTCATTGCACAAATAACCCAAATGACATGAATATTAAAGAACAACGTTAAAATATGTTACTTACTTGATGAAAAAGATTCTCCTTGATGATGTCTCCAAACTTCTTGATTATTTCAAGACCTTTGGAGAGTTCTTGATGATGTCCTTGAAATATTTCCCCTAGTATTCTTCCACCAAAAAATTCCAATATTGAGGCCTTGCAAATTTACTTCCTGATATCAACACCCTCCTTACGATATTGATGTAGTCTTGATCTTCTTAAATGTAGAAGCCTTAGATTAGAAGGATATTCTACCAACAAGCCCTTAACTAGATCCCTTAAAGAGAAGTTTCCTCATATTTTTCTTCTTTTAGGCTTTGATAGCTTCTTATATTTTGATCAAAAATGATTTCTAGTGTCCTTTTATTTCCTTTATTTTTCAACTTATCTATGATACCATGTTATAAATTGGATAGTGGAAACTATTAATCTTATTTTCCTTAACCTTAATATTTTCTTATGAACTTATTAACTTTATTCTATTATTTAAGTTATAAATTTCATTAAACAAATATCAATAACATAAACTGCAAAAACATAGGACATAGATATTAGGACCTTAGCTAGGGAAAAAACCCTCCAAGGGGAAAACCCAGAAACTCTTCTCTTCTTAGAATTTGCTTCAAATGAGATACAAAGACCTAAACCTTAGACCAAGTCCTCCTCCCCAAGTCGGCCCTATAACAAGTCCTTCTCTGATTCTACATCAAACAACTTCAAATTGCAACTTCAACCTGCCAACTTCAATACTGCAACTCATCGAGCAACTTCGACCTTGCAATTCCATCCTTGCATCTTTTCTAGAAATGCTAATCCAACCTCTTCCTTAGACCTTCCTAGAGCAAGAAAACTCTCCCAAGGTCAACAAGGTCAATATAGGGTTTCCTCCCTTCCACCTATAAGATTATGCACTTCGTCCTACTTCAAATAAAACCTGCAATTTCAACCTCCTTTTGCAGCACCAGAAGCCCTATATCTTCGCACATGTGAGAGAGATAGAGCTCAAAAACAAGTCATTTCATCCTTATTCCTTCTCCAAGACCTTCACTCTTATTTTATGCTTCTCCTAGCTTCAGATCAAACCTTTTCTTGATAGATCAAACTTGTGTATTAAGTGTGTCACAAATGAGGTCAAAATGCTTCTTTATATAGCCTTCTCAAGGGTTCAAATTCCCTTATTTAGGCCAACTTGTACTATTGGAGCTTCCAGGAGTTTCTAGACTAAAAAAAAAAAATTTACAAATACATTTTTTCCCCGGAAGGGTATTATAAACATGATGTTGACTCTTTTGACTCAATATAATAAATCCTAAGACCTAACCAACCCTAGAAGCATGAAGAACATGCATTTACCTAGAAGACAATAAATAATGAGCATGAAAACCATGTTTTACTAATAATAAATTTTTATTTTCTTTTATTGTTTTTTATGTAGGATACATATTGAAATGAGTACAACAATTATTAAGATCGAAAATAGTTAATTTTCTCAACAATGATAAGGGTATATAAAAGAAGAGAGTTTGACTCATTTGCATAGACTTTAGAAGTTCGATTTGCAATAAGAGAAGAAGAAGATCTATAGTGAAAAGTATAGACGCAAAGGAGAAAGTCAAAACAAATTATGAAGACAAAAATTTGATCTTTTGTGGCCACACGTGAAAAATTCGGGTTTATGAATTATCGTAGGAAGCTAAGAATCGTAGGTAAGAGATGTATATTTGAAATAGAGGGTCGAAAAATCTGATTTGACAAGAAATTGTAAAGTTTGATTTTCGTTGACCTTGTTGACATGATATTGTTTGAAGGAGGAATTGTTGGAGGGCTAACTTGGTGCTTGGAGGAGGTCTTGGCTTTGGTATTTGGGTCTTGGATTTTTCATTTGATCTAACTCTATAAGAAGAGAAGAGATACTTTATGGGATTTCCCCTTTGGAGGGGTTTTTCCCTAGATTGGATCATATATTTGGTGTTCATTGTCTTTGATGATCTTCATAATTGTTTGATGAAAATAATGTACCTAAGAAAAATAACAAACTAAAATAAGTTCACAAGATTTTATCAAGGATAAGGATAATTTTCTTAATAGCTGTCATATTAGCTTCTTCAAAAATAGCACCTTTGGAATATTCATGGGTGGTTGGGAAATTTCACATGTTGAATTAGGGATTCAGGATATACGTAAAGTAATATGATGGTAATAATATTTAATAATTTTTTCAATCCCCCTTTTTTATCTTATCCTACATTAATGGGGATTTCATATCCAATCGTATTTTCTCCATTCCATAAAGTGTTTCCTTGTGATTGACTCACATGTTAGCCTATCATTGGTCCATGTGTTAGTATGTCATTGGTCCATGTGTCAACATGTGATTGGTCCACATGTTAGGGATATACTTGTTTTTACCTATTTGTATTAAACTTTTGTAGGTTGTAACTTTTACATATGGTGTCCATTTGACCCCGTTCAAATTGCGTAGGAAATATATTGACGAGATATTTGACATGACGACATTTTTATTAGAGTTTGGGACCATATAATGCATGAAATCATACTAAAATAGTGTGTCCTCATTAGAATCTCTAATCTGTGCTCATATAAGAACACATGAATTTGTATTGGAATATGTGTCTATGATGGATATGCTAATCAAATCGTTGTTAAAGGAGAACACTTTGGAACAATAACTAAAACTAATCATCCAAATTTTCTAGGAAGATGTTATCGACCAAGTTAAGTTTCTCCCTCAATATTTCAAACTCTTCTTAGCTAAGGGATTTCTCAAAATGTTTAACACTTACAAATATGAATAACATAATCAAGAACCATTCCCCCCTTCTAAAATCAATATCTTAGGAAATGGAACTAAATATCAATGTGCTTGGAATGATCATGGGACACTAGATTCTAAAAAAGGAAAAATTGATTATCACAATGAAAAAAATTGATTTCCATGTTACTTTTTGGTAGTAGTAGACATGTGTTCTAGTAAATTTACGGTGTCTAAGATGCTAAAGAAAACAATATCTCCAAAAATCAATATTAGAAACACCTCAATTAGATTAATTAGCCAATAATTGAATATTTCCTAAGTTTAAGTTAGGAAAACTAATTAATTAAATCAGATTAATTGAGGAAGATCATTTTTTCTCTAGAGACTTCCATAAAAATGAGTCAATGGATTCAATATGATCTTATCCATTGATTGATATGTGATCATGGATATTGAGAGCCCAATAAAATATTATAGGGGAAATTCGATGGGGTTTGGAGAAGAAACACATGAAATTTGAGTAGTTCGACTTACCGAGTTGCACTGATTCAACAAGGGAGAAATTGAAGCAGAGGAAAACACCAACAACATGGTTTTCAACAACAAGAATTTCTAGATAAATTATTAGGACGTCTCTAGAATTCCAGTGACACGATGGGAGGCCAAAATTTCCAACAGAGGAGGTTGATTTAGCTAGTGTGAGTAGCTAGTTTACCTAGTGTGTGTAGTAGGAGAAATATTTCCACTTCTAGTTGCCAGAAGAGTTTCAAAAGGAGGTGAGAGTAGATTCATGAAGTAGAGGGAGATAGATCGACTTGCAGGGAAGTGATACCAAAGGTTGTGTGAATTATAGAGAGCCACTGGTGTGCATTTATAGGCAAGAGTGCGAGTGCTAGAGAGGAGTGAGAGTGTCTAGGAGGAGGCTGATTTGATTTACTGGAGGGAAAAGTGTTTTCCTAATTATTTTTTAGTTGAGATAAATTTACCGAAAGATTTTCCAAGGAATAGGAGAGCAATTTTTTTCTCTATTTTGTTGAAAAATTAATAATAAAACCCTCATCTGCTGCACTGGTTTTCCCTTTGGGGTTTTTCCAGGGAAGAGTGTTCAAAATTAAATGTGTCAAAATTATTTTGTGTGTGTGTGTGTAGATTATTTATCGGTTTAGAAATTTTGTTTTCCACAACATTTCTATTTGTGATGAATTGCAGTAGTTAATTTATCATTATTTACCACAAAGTATTTTACAAAAGACAAATAAACTACATAAGTTAGTAGATAAATATCTGATTACTGCGTTTGTGGAAATTTCACATTCCAACCTATCATCCATAAAATCTACTATCAACTTAGCCTCACAACGATAGAAGAGGATGCCATATGCTTTTATTTTTTTGAACTTAGAAAAAATTCCACCTTCATTCTGACCAATAAATCATACATGTGCCTAATATAAAACAAAAATTATAATTTATATTCCTAATGGTTTCATTTCTAACCCAATCAGAATCAAAAAAACCTTGTTGCAATAAATCATGATATCCCTCATACCTCATTCCATAGTAAATTGCGCCCTTCAATTATTTGAGCACATGTTTAGCATTTGTTTTATGAATGTCATGGTTCAACAATGATTTGACATAAAATATTAATTTCAAAACATATATTAGCTTTGGTATTCATAATATATATCAATGAACCAATAAGCTACCAATACAAAGAAGGACTAGCCAAATAATAATATTAACAAACAATTAATCTTATTTTTATATACACATGAGTGGCCAAGGGTCTCCAATAAAGAATTTTAAATATCTTTAGGATCTCCAATATGTACTTCCATTTTCGAAATAATACTTCATGTGTACCTTTCCAAACCTTAAGATCTAGAAATTAATTCATTAGCCTAATGTATTTTATGTCAATTTTGCTAGCCAACATATCCTTGTGCAAAACAATGTGTTTCCTAGAGGTATAAAAAGCAAGTCATCTACATAAAAAACAAAGACAAGCAACGTATATTTATTATGTAAATAGGAAATTGAGATTTATACAAGTCATGGATAAACTCGATTCGTTGAGTTACTCATTAATCCTTTAAATTTGAGTAACATGCATGTGGTTCTTGTTTCAATTTGGAAATTACCTTATGCAATTTGCATGCATGAGTATCTTTCTCATGCACCTTGTTACCAAAAAATCATGCAGAGGGAAACCCTATAAGAAAAAAGCTATACAAAGTGCTAATAATGGGGTAGAGGCCCAATGTCACCTCAACCAAAACCCCTTTCCCTTTACGAACTTTCAATGATGGGAGGAGTTCCAATAAGTATTATGTCACTTGAAATAGATATTCTATGCATAAGGTGCACAATGACCTCAATATGTCTCATTCAAAGAGAGACACACTCAAAATTTAAGGCTTCAGAAAAATCAATTCGCTCTCTATGAAAATAACTAGAAAAGAGAGGTGCAAGACCAAGGGTGTAATATCCCAAATGGGATATTTTAACTAAAATTGCAGAAATAAACTTAAGCAGCAAAATAAATGGAAATATACACATAGCCACTAATAGAACACAATGGATGCCAATAAAATCACAGAGCCATTTTATTAATCCATGACAAAAGGTACATCAACATAAAGGAACAACGAAACCTGAGCTTGCCAAGCAAGCGGAGCAAACCCAGAAAGATCTCTGGCCCAACTGATGAATGATGCTGGCAATGATGTAGATGGCTTGGCAAGGAGACTACTGCAAATCGGCTACGGCAAAACTGACCTCTCCAAACTCCACTGAAGCACTGTGAGATCTCTGAGTGAAACCTCCTCAAGGGTATTGGGTTTCCGTCCAATACTCACAAATCACCCGAGGGTTTCTATCCTGGGGCTACGACTGAAGTAGAGAACCACGTTCTCAAACCTCTCATACACAAGAAAATGATCTACTCCAAATATATCTCCCAATGGCTTCCAACCCTTCTTTTATAGATCTCTTGGAGCCTTCTAGAGCATTATTTTATTATTATTTTATTTATGGAGCACTTTTCCCTTTTATTAAAATATTCCTTTTTAATGCAGAAAAGGGTAAATCGGCTACCACACCTCCTCCGGTCACTGAAATCCATGTCTAACTGTCCCACCATGTAGGTATCCTTGTCCCGGTTCCAATGAGCTATTACACTAAGGTGTTCCATCATGTATTCCACCCGGAATGCCACCTTGAGTGTAATCAGCTGAGTTAAGCCCAGAAATAACTGAAATTTCTGAAAGTTATCGGAATGCGCCAGAATGAAAGCCAAACCGCTTGGATGATGGATTATATCAATCAAATGCCTCTGGAAACCATGAAAACTCCTCAAAACTCCTCCAAAGAGCTCCTGAGCCCCCTGGTAGCACCAATCTGTACATGTGACTTGTCTGCTCCTAACTCTGGAAGTCCAACCTGACCCGGTAGTAGGTGACACCAAATAAGGGAATATTACAGACCTTCCACCCCAAGATTGCTTTCCCTCAAGCAATCAAAATATGTGGGCCACTCTGTCGGCCCGATGCAACTGAGACCTAATGCCCGGATCCCATACAAACCTCCTGGTGCAACTATGTGCCTGTGTCAAGCCACCCGGAATAGACCCCTCAATGCCAGGATCCCAAACTGATCTCTCACTGTACCTGTCATCAAATAATCTCCCCATGCCATGGTGGCCAATCATCACCCAAGTCCCGCGGCCCAGACTACGCACTGCCTCTAGCTATGACTGATGCTCTAAGAGGGGAAGACCACGTCTCCTGCTGCACTAGATCTATGACGGTGTAAGCTGCCTCATTAACTGTGTACCAACTCATAACCTCTCTCCAATCCAATCCCTGAATAAATCCACTGTTGATTCTGCTCTCCTAAAACCGGGATGGGATGCTGAAGAATCTACCCCACTACCAACTGTAACCTGTATCATCTGTCATGTCTAAGGGCCCTTGCCCTACTGTGCTCCCTACGAAGAATATCGTACCATCAAGAGGATACCAACTCATGATCTCCCGCCAGTCCATCCTGGAAGAAGAATCCTATGTAGCAACAACTGCATATGGAACTCGCCTAGAGTGTTGCCGCCTGCCCGTAATCAACTCCCCCTGCTCTGCCTTGTCTGCCAATGAAATCTTCCTGTAGAAGGAATCCATTCTCTCTATAATGGGCCAAAGTGGGCAAGATATGCTGCAAGCCCCATCGATGTACTCCTAGAGAGTGCTACTCACTGAAAATACTGCAGCTCTACTGACTACATGTACATCTATCTGCACCTCATCCCTGTGTCGACCCACAGATGGATGCTCCACCATCTCCAAAAGCTCCTCCCACTCCTGATGAGGAATGTCATGCTACTGCTGTCTACTAGCCCCCTACAGAACAATCCCATCAACCTCCAACATCTCCAGAGGATATGGATCTGCAACTGTTGTCACCGTACTCGATGTCAGTGCATATGACTGCTCCCCCTCAATGGCTGACCCCAATTTTAGCTGCATATCCAACATAGACTCAATGTGGGCGCCCATCTGGCTCTCCCCAAAAGGAATATCATGTCTAATGTGCATATTATCCTCCTCTGCTAACTCAAGTTCCATCATATTTTGCTCTGGCTGAATCGTCACAAGGGACTCATCACCCAGAGTATCTCCTGTAAAGTCCCCTGACTGCTCACCCTGCACACTAGAACACAGCTTCGGTCTACTGTCATCACCTATGCATGACTGCTCTCACTCCCCAGAAGCATCCTCAAGTGATCCCATGGACTTATCTGAAGAAGATTCCTCACCCTGGAATACAAAAGGAATGCCCTCCTATCCTACCTTCGCCACATCATCTGCATCTCTCAAACATGAGTGATTAGGCCTCCAAGGTTCTTTGCAAATGAAGCAAAGTCCCTTCCTCCTCAGCTCATTTCTGCTGCCTGATCCACCAAACTGGAGCAGCTCCTCCCTGGTCAACTGTCTCCTGAATAGCCCAATATTCTTCTCAACCAGCCCTTGGGCTAGCCCGTAAGTAGTAGGTGAGACCAACTACTCTCTCCTCCAAATGCTCAACAACCTGGTCTGCAACTCTCAACCAATGGTCTCACAGTCTCTCATACATGATGATAGGATGGACTGCATATGTGTTATGACGGTGTCAAAATGATGTATCCTAATGTTGAAGAAGCATTGGAACATCTGCAGAACCAATTCATCACACTCAAGATCAAAGATGATGACATACGTCTCGAATGTGGCCATACTTCATAAAATCTCAAGCTTCTTCCCAAAGGTAGAGCCTGCACTGTTGTCCAAATCCTGAAAAGCCTCTACAATCAATCTCATAACCCTACTCATAACATCATCATTGTATGGAGATATAGGTGCGGTCAACTTCATGATGTTACAGAGACAAGCTGCAACTGGAAGTGTGACCCCTTCACAAGGTTCCTCCAAGAATTTGGGCTATATAAGAGCAAGCATAGCTGGTTTTAGAGCCCAAATCAGTTTCTTCCCTTCTTCTTGGCTTATTTTGGATAGAAGTTCATTAAGTTCATCAAGTTTGGATAAAACTCTCCATGTCATCTTCATGTGTTTCAAATCTGTGCCAAATGCAAGGATTTTGTGACCAATCCCCAATTCTTCCTGCAAATCTTTTGGCTGTCCTTTTTGAAGGATGGCATAAATTCCTCTTGAAAAGGGTCTACTGTTTGGTTTTGTTTTCTGGTCTTCTGATGCATGGTGGTTTAAGGAACCAACTTCTATTTTTACTCTCATCAATCTGTTTAGGAATCCCTCCATGGTTCAACCAATGGTGTGGTCACTATTTTTCTGAGGGTGTTTTTGGTGTAATTTATTTGAGAAGTATTTTCAAGATGTTAGATATAAAACTTGCTGTAGGTGACTGACATTATTTATTGCCAAAATCATTTACAACATTCCAAACATACCCAACAGACTTCAAAGTAATTCCATACTACTCAGAAAATAATATTTAGCTGATAATATTGAGACAACATAGACTACCCTTCTCTACATTCGAAAAATGAATAAACAATGAGCAATTAAAGTGGTGAAACCTGGGTTAGTGCACAGTGTTGAGTCTTCAATATGATTCTCAGCCCCCATGCAATCTTCAGCCTTAGCACCTCAACGTACCTTATCTCTCTGTCCTCTAACGCTGTTACAGCCACATATACTCCACAGTGCACACTCAACCAACAATATATATATGCCCAACAAGTAGAGTAAGGCGCTCAGCCTCAATTAGCAAGAGAGCATGGACACTACAGTCCTATATCCACCTCCAGCAAGCACACGGAGACTGAGATTCCCTTCCAACAACTCCAATATCTTTCTCCAGAAAATGTATATGATTATATTTCCACAGAAAAAGAATGCAGATTCTTTAAATATGAAACTCGACCTCTAATTTCTCTTCCAGAACTCGTTCTTCTCAATAGTATGGGATTTGCCACTTTTTTCTTTTTCCTTTTTAGCATGACACTGTTCATTCAAAAAATGATAAGAAACATAGGACATATAGAAGAACCTGGTATGTGAGCAGCAAGGAGTTCCTTAGAGTATTGGCCAGATTCCAATATTATTTCAGCAATGCATTGCTCAGGTGGGTATCCCCAACGCTAGTGAAAATAACCCACTGTAATCACTTCTATAAATAAGAGTAATCACACAGCAAGGAGGAAATGGATGTGTATGTTCAGCCCACAGTTTCAATACACTATATACTGGCCCAAATGATAAATATTTTCGCTCAGTTTCTCTATTTCTTTATGGGCACAAGAGCTCCAAACCGTGTTACGGCCAAAACCCAAATTGAACAGGGGAATATGCACAACATTCCTTTTCAACCCAACCACTTCTCGACAACAACTCACGCATAGTGTAGATTCTTCAACCAGCTCAACTTACACCCTCATTGGCACAGTTATACAAATTCGACTTCCTTTAAACCGGCTCGGCTTCCACACTAAATTCGTGCACATTTTTGACAAATGAGAATCAACCTTAAAATTTGGCTGGTGGTCTTCTGAAATTCTGCGTGCAACAAGAACATGTTGATTACACATAACTTCACCCTTTCTCCTTGCATTAACAGGTACCGGTGGTTACCATGGAAATCACATTCCCTTTGTGTCTACCAATGCAAAAATTATTCAACTGCAGCTTGTATAATTAACCGGTCGGCCCTTTATACTTCTGGAATTTATTTGCATGCCATGAGGCTCTCCTGCCATCACTGAGATTAGCAGCGCATGATATGAACTAGATTGACTGGATCATGGTTGATGGATCTCTCCCGTGCAACCGTAGCTTGTTTTTCTTCTATCGATCCAACAACGCAACCTCCACTATCAACTACCAGGAGGTTTGACTTTCGTCCCTCAGTTAGCAGGAAACTTGATCTTTCTAGCTATTGATTAAAATGGTAACTGCTAGAAAGAGCCCAATCGGCAAGAAATCGAGCTACCAAAAAAAAAAAAAACCACGCTCAAAAGATCTTGCTTGGCCCAATTGATGGAAAAAAAACCTGCCTAGGAAAACTAGAATAATTAATTATTTTAGTAGATCAAGTACTCAATATATAGTTTGATCTACAAACTGGTGTCAATTTAGTTCATAGTTTCCAACTTAAACGCTGTTGAGTCCAATACATTTAGCGTCCCCATGAATCTTGGTGGCTCTAATACTCGAGCCATGAATCTTTGGCGACTTCAATTCTCGGTCCACCATTGATCAACCACGTTCAACACGATGCTACCTTGTGCGTACAAGTGACTTGACGGCTCCAATTACATTTTGGCACAGCCACAACTAAACTAAACAGGAAAGCACAAACATTTCATCTGAGCTAACAGCTCACTTCTCTATTAGTGGGGAGATACTCTGGTCGTGTCTACATTCACACTTGATCAGATGTTCAATCACAACAATCCATACGCACAGGGATTTTTTTTCTCACTTCAAGTGATTTGAAAACATGTAATTTCTGTAACAAAATGATGTTTCCAGAAAATCGAGTTGGGCACCTTCAAAATAAAACCCTCGAAAAATATGTACTTGAAATTGGAACCCTACAGGCTAGAAGGAAAAGTCAGCTCTGATACCACTATAATATCCCAAATGGGATATTTTAACTAAAATTGCAGAAATAAACTTAAGAAGAAAAATAAATGGAAATATACACACAGCCAATAATAGAACACAATGGATGCCGATAAAATCACTGAGCCATTTTATTAATCCATGACAAAAAGTACATCAACATAAAGGAACAACGGAACCTGAGCTTGCCAAGCAAGTGGAGCAAACCCAGAAAGATCTCTGGCCCAACTGATGAATGACACTGGCAATGATGTAGATGGCTCGGCAAGGAGACTGCTGCAAATCGGCTATGGCAAAACTGACCTCTCCAAACTCCACTAAAGCACTGTGAGATCTCTGAGTGAAACCTCCTCAAGGGTATTGGGTTTCTGTCCAATACTCACAAATCACCCGAGGGTTTCCTTCCTGGGGCTACGGCTGAAGTAGAGAACCACGTTCTCAAACCTCTCATACACGAGAAAATGATCTACTCCAAAGATATCTCCCAATGGCTTCCTCCCTTTCTTTTATAGATCTCTTGGAGCCTTCTAGAGCATTATTTTATTATTATTTTATTTATGGAGCACTTTTCCCTTTTATTAAAATATTCCTTTTTAATGCAGAAAAGGGTAAATCGGCTACCACGCCTCCTCTGGTCACTGAAATCCATGTCTAACTGTCCCACCATGTAGGCATCCTCGTCCTAGTTCCAATGAGCTATTACACTAAGGTGTTCCATCATGTATTCCTCCCGGAATGCTACCTTGAGTGTAATCGGCTGAGTTAAGCCTAGAAATAACTCAAATTTCCGAAAGTTATCAGAATGCATCGGAACGAAAGCCAAACCACTCGGATGATGGAGTATGTCAAGAAAATGCCTCCAAAAACCATGAAAACTCCTCAAAAATCCTCCAAATAGCTCCTGAGCCCACTAGTAGCACCAATCTGTACATGTGACCTGTCTGCTCCTAACTCTGGAAGTCCAACGTGACCCGGTAGTAGGTGACACCAGATAAGGGAATATTACAAAGGGTTTTATGTAATTGACAATAATAGGAGTTACAAAGGTAAATAGCAAAGGAAAGAGGTTTCTTAAGATATATTACAACAATTACAAGGCTCATCAAGCCTTCAAGAAAGTCCTCAAGTTGAGAGAGTAGAAACTAGGGTTTCACTCTTAGGGAAACACCCGGGCAAGAGATTTTATGGATGAAATTTAGGTGGATTCCCACATTATAGGTCAAGTATTAAAGACATACCTCTTGATTTTTAGGCTCTCAAACCACCAAAAATACTTCTCCATAAAAAATTTCTCCAAGCCCTAGATTCTCCTTCCTAGCCTTAAAAGGATTGAATTTAAGAAGAGAAAATTACAGAGAAATTTAAGGTTGATCACCAAGTGATTGGACCAGTGCATATGGACATATGGAGTCAATTATTCTCATGATAAGCCTAATTTTTTTCTAAAGAGGCTGAAATTTGATGCCTTAGGTATCAATATTCCATCAATTACCCATTCAATGATAAATGGAGTTTCTTGGGAGAGCTTTAATTATATTCACCAATATGAATATTCTTTACATGTTATGCATGAGTAACATATGAAACATTCATCTAGAAAGCCTTCAAAATTTATTTTCAACAAACTAGGGCAAAAATTAGCATATTTAGAAGCAAGAGTTCCATATATTAGACTTTCAAAAAGATAATGTTCAACAATGAGAAGTTACAAAGATAACATGCAATATATCCATCCATCGACGGCCAAATAATAAATCCATACAATCCAACTTTAGCTTCGATATATAAAAATTCATTCCAAGAATATCTAATCCACCCACAATAAGCAAGTGCTAAATTCCTAAGAGGTATGTAATTAATAAGTTTGATGATGATGAGAGAAGAAGTTGAATCACTCTAATTTATGTGTTTAATGATCTGTAGTTTTAGCTTACTATCCCCTTAAACAATAAAATAACAGGAAAAGAACTAGGTAAGGTCATAAGTCGACCTTATAGCCAATTTAAAACCATAATAGATCATCCAAAAGTGGTCCCAAATGTTGACACCATGCATGCGTAGGATTCTTGAGGGCATGCGTTGGGCCCCTCTAGTGCCAAAATAATTGCAAAGGGATCCAAAAATCATGTTCTAGGGGTTGACCCCTATATTTCCATGCAAATCATCTTGTGGACCCCAATTTTGTGTTTGAGGCACAAAATTAGTCTCATGGGTTTCCTAGTGATAGAATAGCCTGATTTTTTTCCAATGTTGAGGGATCTGAGGATGTTGATATCCCTCCCATGTCTCAAATGTTGAGACAAACCTCATCTGGGACTCAAATCATTTTCCAAACCGTGTTACATTGCTAAGACAACTACAACATGCTGGTCTAAGTGCATCATCTCACGAATAATGTGGGGAAAAGTGCAGACTACTGAAGGTGCTATAGGTTCCCACAAAATGGAATGGTGCTAGGATTTCCATGGCTCTCAATGCTTCATCTGTAGGGTGTCATAATTCTCCTCTAGTAGAATTAAGCCCCAGTAAAGTTTCCTAACCCATGATGAAAACTATATGCATTTGCTAATCACACATAATGTCCAGTAATGCATCTTCACCATTAGGTACAATAATCATTAAAGAATCTAATTGAACCAATGTTTATAGTTAATGGAAAATTAACGCTTCATACGAGGCTTCCATTCCAAATTTGGGGCTTTGATCAAGTAATAATGTTACCTCCCAAGGTAGGAGTGGGTAATGGACGATGTTATCAGGTGTTCCTAGGATTTAAGGGGAAAGATAGTGTTATCACTCCAATAATTCTCAAGGGTTGTTTATATTTTGGTTTAAATAATATTAGAGGTAACCACAAACCTACTTTTAAGCCTTAGGATATAGCCTTCCCAATGCTCAGAGAGGGCTCTCTCTATATGATTTATCTTTGTTGATTTTAGTTGATTTTAGCCTAGTTATATAGGATTACTTAGGATTTGATTTTGGGTTTGGTTTGGTGGTGGAATCACTGGTTCAGATGGATAGATGTAGGTCTGAATTCCATTGGGCTAATGGAGTCAAAATTTCAAGCAGTCATATCAGAATCAAGGTTCTAAATGGAAGTGTTCACATGGAAATATATCTAGGTAATTTTAGATATTTAGGTTGATGGTGAAAATGGTTTCAATCGGGATGAGAGATAAATTAAGGGTTCTCAGATCCGGATAATGAGTGAAAAGATAGAGGTTAATCGAAACTAGGGAGAAATTAAGAATTCCCTAATCTGGATATCAGTAGAAAACATGAAAATGACATAATAGTTCAAGATAGAGTGCTTTTAAACATATTCTGAAATAACATTCCTGTTATACATTTAGATTTAGAAAACATGCAAGTATGTGAAAACTTCAGATAAAAAAAAAGAACCATTGAGAGTACTTCACTGAAATGGCCCAACACATGAATCCTGTAATATAATCTCTTTGTTGCTCAATCCAGTCTGTTGACTTGAAAAGGTACAAAGAACCCTCTGGTTCAGATTAGTACATCTATAGAAGTGTTTAGAAATCCACAATCCACACTCAATACTTCGAAATGTGAAGCATTTATAAAAAAAATATTACAAAATATCCTAAAATAAACTTAGGAATTATTCAAGGAAAAATAAATATCTTCATGCAAGAAGATAGAGACAACTATCTAACTAATTCAAGCTATCCCTGCTTTTATTGAATTTGTTGTTTGTTGTCTTTGATATTTTTCTGATTTGTCTCTTTTCAGTTTTCTCAACGAATTCTGCTGTTGAGTGTCTTTCACATTGGCATATTTTACTTTGATTTGACTTTAGCCTTTTGACTTTCATCTGATACACATTAAACTCTGATACTCTTTGACTGTAACTACTTTGTTACTGCTTTAAATTTCACTGTTACTGTTGTTCTATAATTGTAAAACTGCCTGCTCTGTTTACCTTTTTCCTGACTGATATGTTTTTCATTTGACTGAGTTGTTTTACTGCTCTTCTTTTCACAGTAAATCAGTCAATTTCTCCCAAAATTCTTCCTGTGGTAATTTGATCTTTACCATCCTTCTGAATACTTCATCTTCCTGTGTATATTTTGAAAATGTAGGCTTGTTGATAAATAAATGTTTTACCTCATGTTGTAGGTAAAAGAGATTCTCAAAAATTTTGTAGAGTACTTTCCCTGTTGGAATTTCTTGTGAAAAAGGAAGGTTAAATTGATCCTTGGCCACTTCTCTCATTTTCTTATCACAATCCTCTTGTTTCATCAATCTGTCATGAATAACTAGAGGATTTGGCAGGCCTTTCTGCCTCAAAATATCAAACTTCATCATGAACCTGTTTATGGCCATCTCCATGTTTTGGCATTTTTATTCAAGTTGAAACATTAAATTTCTCTTAGAAATCACCTTCCTAACTTCTAGGATTGTTATTGTCCTGTCACTAATTCCAATTTCCTTTAATTCTTGCTTATTCTTAGAATTAAGAAACTTTATGATTTCATTAGCCTCTTTTGGCTTCTTACCAAGTTCTTCACTGATTTTCTAGATGGCTTCACTTGCTGCTTTGATGAGATATTTTTGTTCATAAATAACCTGGACTGATGGCCAAATATCATTGACAGATTCAATGATATTGGCCCATAACTGCTGCTTGGCTCGTGCCATTGGTTCTTTTAGTGTTAAATATTTTTCTAACTTCTGCAATTTCTCTGTCAATCTATTTGTCTTTTGTAATTCACTTTTATGGATGATCTGAGCAATTTTTTTCTCATCCTCTAGAATTTTTAGTTGTTCTTTAAGTCTATTGATTTCATTTGTTTGGATGGACATTTCCTTCATTGCTTTCACTAATTTACTTTCTTCATAAGTTGGTTGTATTGTTGATGTAAATGACCATGTTTCTAAAGTAGTTGCTGAGGTAACATGAATTGTTGTAGCTAATGGAATTGATGGTGCCAATGACTCTGCTAATGTAGAAGGAACAATAGTAGTGACTATGGGAATAACAGTGACAGGGTCTACTTCTGAGCTGGCCCTTTTCTCCTGCACTAGCTTATCCATTTCATTTTCCATTTCTTTCAACTGGGTAGTCAACTGAAGAATAATATTCATCATCTCATCCTTTTGGTTTGCATCCTGTAATACTTCCTTTTCTTGTGGATGTTTATTAGGAGGCAATTTGAGTTTCTTCTTTAATAAAACAATGTCTGCATTTTTCTTCTTTAGTAGTTCATCTGAAACTTTAACATTTGTTGGATCATATCCTAATTCAATAATCAAATATTCTAGTAATTTGATTATGTTATCCTTAGCCTGTGAAGATGCCTTTTGTAATTTGAGCTGATCTCTAATGTTCCCAAGAGTGTTTTACAGGTTCTTTACACTCATGGCTTTATTTTTCATGGTAGAATATAGCATTTCACCAGCTTGTTTGTGAAATTATATTTGGTCAATTGGATGAAGATCTTTTGCTTGAACTTCATAGGATGTCTTTTAATAATCTGCTGATGATTTGGGATGCTTGACTGTGGGCTACAGGAAGGTCATTTGCATTTTCCTAGTCTTGTAGTCAAATGAAAAAATAAATATGCTTTGGTCACTAGGTGAATTTTTCCAGTACTGAGTATATGTATCAGGGTCTAAGCCTTCATTTCTAATCTTTATTTATTTTTACTTCTGCATAATGTCTTGCTCTTTCTCTACTGGCTTGCTGGATGAAGATACTTCAACACCATGCTACTTTTGAATAATTTGAGTGTTTGATGTTGAAGGATGGTGTGTTTCTTTAGAAGTCGCAGGTGGTGAATTATCCTTTACCAATGTATCTGTGTCAATTACTTCAATAGTTTCTACCTTTTCATTGACATGATTTAATTTTGGCTTCTTCCTGTACATCAATTTGAATTCTGTTTCAATTGTAGTTTTTGGTGAGTATGATCCTTTTTCTTTGACTATTTTTGAGTTCCTATCTTCTTGGGCATGTCTGCAATATGGAACTAGTATCACCTTGCTTCTCTGCCTCTGTCAAAGTGTTCTCAAACCATTCAGAATGATTGGAATATTTCTCAATGTCTCGCTTTGACTCATGCACATAAGGAATTAATTTACATTTGGCTCTTAACTTGCTTATTACTCCTAAAGGATCATAATACCACTTAAAACTCTGACTGAACTTAAAATCCTGCAAATATTTTTCTACCTGTGGACTTGCATCTCTAATGTTGCAAATAAAAGGGCCAACCTGATTCTGTATCTTAAATTGTGTCTTCTTTTTGGCTGGCAATAAATTTATTGCATCAGAATTAAGGATATGTTTGATATACTTAACTAAAAATAACTTCATTGGGACGTATTTGGGCAGCGTATATGGAAGGATTAGATTCATATACCCTAATCTTTGTGTGATTTTGATAGAGGTACCAATCTCCCGTTCTACTATGCTCTGATAATTGCAGTATCTTTTTAATCTCATCACTGGCTCTTGGTTCAATGTTGTTGCTCATCATGTTGACAATTGAATGGATGAAAGAGTCAATGAATTTTGTGTAGTTGGACTGTGTGGAGTCTTTTTTGATTAATGGAGTCCAAAAGATAACTAACTGTGGATTACGTTCAACATCCAAATTTTGAAGGTTGATGGAAATTTTTTCAGACTGGAAGTATAAAAACAAGAGGAACAATACTAAGGAGTACTTAAAGACACTTTCTTCAGGTAATTTGACCAACTTTTCATGAATTGAGTCAACAAGATACTGAGAAAAATTGAAAATGGTAGCAGGAGGTTGACCATGGGTGAAAATAGATAAAAACCCTAGGACTAAAGCATCAATATGCTCATCTATGAAATAACCAAGAATAAAAGACAACATTCTAATAATATGTCTGGTTATTTGAGAAAATATGGCTCCTGGATAAGGAGGATTGGTTTTGGGAGTTTCTACAGATGATAGAATAAAAGTTTCGAATATCTGGAACCTCTTGGGGAAGTCTAGATTCAGATACAACTATGTTAAGGTATCAATAGAAAAAGGGGTTTTATCAGGTATAGGTTGGATCTGTAGCATTTGGTCATGGAAATAACAATTTTGACAGAGTCTGATGACCTTTGGACACTAGAAAGTCTGTGGGACATCATAATTAGGCAAATTGGACTCTCAAATGAAAACTTCATTAGCTTGGTCAATGGATTTGTCATGGCTCCAACAGTGGAGCGCAAGAAGGTTAAACTCAGTGAGAGGATCACAAATTTTGAAGTCTCTATTTGCTAATGGAGTGTGTTCTACATCTACAACTGGAGGTTGCAGTGGATTGACAAATACAATGCTTTGAGAAGCGATTGTTTTGTTAATTTTACTCAATTGATTAATCTTTGATTTAAGAAATAGATTTAAGCCTCTTTAAAATAATGTAAAGAGATTATTTACAGTGTTTCAGAAGGGTTTGAGATAAAAAAGGGGCTTTTCTTATGGTCTATAATGCTTCAATTGGTTAAATTTACTCTCTATGATCAAATTAGTCGTAGGACTTGGGAATTATGTGAAAATATGCCTAGGGTCTGCAGAAAAGGATAGTGAAGCAACAGGGCTTTCATTTTGGGTTTGCAAAGGCTCCTAACTGATTCAATTACTAATTAATTTCTTGCTGTAATTACAGGCCTCAGTATTTTTAGGAATACCTGGAGAAAACGAAGCTTTTAGTATGCAAAGGAGGTTTTGGAGGTAGTGCAAGTTTTTTGAGGCTTCGGTGATCTTTATAATGCTTTGGATTGGTTCTGCAATGGCTTGGAAACAAAATTCTTGAATTTTGGTCTAAAACTGGCTTGAAAATAGGTCGGTAGTGATTTTCTTGCTCTTAAACAGGTCAGAAATCCTCTCTTTGTGCAATCAGTAATAGAAAAGGTGAAAAAGGCTTGCAAATGGGCGGCTATATAAGTTTTTTAACCAACAGTGATTAAATATTAAATGCGCGGGTCAATTCAAATGGGAGCAATTTTCACAACGGACAGAAAATACTGCTGAGTGGTTTTCGCATCGGTAGAAGTGGTTGGGCCATAAAATTTCAGAGGAAGCGATGCAATAAAACGTTGACACGTTGCAGGGAGCGAGGCTCTGAAAGTAGATCTTTTCACAAGGCCTCGGGGTCATTAAAGATCATGATATCAGGTATGTGATAAAGGGTATTGGCCATTAGATCTACTCAATCACGATCAGACGATTGGAAACTAGTAGGGAAATGTCGGGGATTTTGATATGCGGGGCCCGGGGAAATACATCATGCAATGGGATATCTATGTAGTGGAGTTATAAGGTGGGTCCAGGATATATCAAATGCAAGGGAATTAAACCATAGTTTATAAAATAAAATAAGGTTTGGGGAATTTTTTATAAAGGGAATTAATATAATACAGGATAATGTATTACGAGAGTTAGTTAAATAAAGTTAATATGGGGTTAAATGAATATGTGCAGGATTATCACTAAGTTTTAATGTGAAAACTTATATCGGGGAGGGATGTTTTGTAGTGGGACCCAATATATAAATTTAACCATTTAGACTTAGGATAAATGTATTTTAGGGGTTTTTGGTGTATTCTTGAATGAAAATGGAAGTTAATTAAGGGTTTTACTTTTCCAAAGGAAAAGGGGTTTTTTTGTAATGGAAAAAGAGTGAAGTAAGGGAAAAAGTAAATATGAAGGGGAGGGGGTATTTTACAAGGGAAAATGAATTTAGAGGGAAATTAGTAAGTATGAAATGACCATTTTTCTGCTATTCATGCTTTGTAAAAACTGCTTTAACCCACCCATTAGCTACCCTAACATTTTTTCTTCATTTCTTTGGGTGCATTTGAGCTTGCTGACCCTTATTATTTTTCTTTTAACATCAAACTATATAATTCTATCCTTATTAATTTCGATGGCTCAGATTAAACTGTTGAGCTCATTTATTATTCTCTACCTAACTACTGATCTGCGAAGATTAAACAATTTGGCCAGATCTTTATTCTCTATCTATCAACATGAAATTTAAAACATGAAAGGTCAAGATTAAGCAGTTTGACCTTCATGGATTGTGGCATTTTTGACATATTGCACAAAATCTTATTTTGAAAAGTTAAGTAAAAATTTGTGGCATTTAAATTTGCATCTCTTTCATGATCTATTTTTATCTCTTTTTTGTTGGGGTTCATTTCTTATATTTTTTTGATCTTTTTCTTTCAATCCTTTGATTTTTATTTTAGGAATTTTACCCTCTTTACATTTTTTATTTTAATATGGGAAAACAATTTTGCAGAAAGAAAAGTATGTACGTATTAAAATAATAATCATATTCAATTCAAAATTATGAATCCTATTATTATAGGACCCTAATAGTGGCTCCACATGGGGATGGAATTTCTTGGTGAAATGTCAAGAACTTTAAGATCAGTAGCCTTGAATTTTGACTGTGCTTTGCCTTGGAACTGTTTTTCGAGCTCTGCATTATTCATACTTACGATATTTTGTCTTTCAAAGCTTAGGGCCTTCTCTCCAGGCTTCAACTTTGGAAGAAAAGCATCCAATCCAATCTAAACTCTGCAATGTTATGTACAATGAGTAAAGTACACAAAGTGAGTTAATTTTATTTAGGGGAATAGTAATGCTTCAACATCCTACCATTGATAGGTCCACCCAATAGATCTAATCCATCTGACACCTTAAAAGAATTCATTATTACCTTTGTAACCATAGATGACATAGGGAGCTTTCCATAGGAAATCAAATTTACCATGCTTACATTTCTCTTCTCTCCTGGAATCCCACTTAAGAAATTTGTCACCTATGTAAAAATCATCTTCCTTTGTCTTCTTGTCAAATATATTTTTAATCTTATCTTAAAAAACTTGTGACTTGACATAGAATTCTTCCCTGGTTTTCTGCAAGTGTATAGTCTAATTTATCCTTCTCTAGATATCATTGGTTTCTAACTGCAGTTCTTGGATTATCTTCATCACTGGCACTCATAAAGAGGATAAAAAAAAGCATCCATCCCATATACAAGCTAATAAGGGGATGTACCAATGGACTTATTTGTGGTGAGTCTGTCTGCCCATAAGGCATTAACTAACCTTTTGTTCCAGGTCTTTTTATTGTCTTCTAGTAGTTTCTTGATGATATTTACAAGGCTTTTATTGGAGGATTCAACAAGTCCATTACCTTGAGGGTAATAGGAAGTGGAATGGCCAAGGCTAATGTGGTATTTGTTATAGAAGTCAATCATTTTCTTAGACTTGAAAACAACTGCATTATCAGTAATAAGCTTTTGAGGGCATCCAAATCTAGACAGTATATTGTTTTCTAGAAATGAGATTATGATAGAATCAGTGGCTTGCCTAGAAGGAATGGATTCTATCCACTTAGTGAAATATTCTGTGGCTATCAAAATCCATTTGTGTTGGGTTGAGGAGGGTGGGTGGATTTCACCAATAAAGTCTAAAACCCATTGTTGAAATGGAATTTCTGTGGAGATGGGTTTAAGGGGTAAAGGTAGTAGTTTTTTCTTCCCTTCAAAAATATGGCATTTGTGATAGGAGGTCACATACTTTCTTACATATTCAAAAAGAGTGGGCCAGTAAAAACCAACCCTTAAAATTTTATCTACAGTTGATTTCCAGTAAAGGTGTACTCCATAGTCACCTGCATGAAACTCTTCCATAACTTTATCAACTTCATCTTTAAGTAAACAATTCAATAAAATGCCACCATGATCTTTCCAAAACATAGAATTATCTATGATACAAAATTTTATTGCCTTTAACTTTAAAAATATAGCTTTAGTTATTGACAATCTAGGAGGAGCTCGTAAGTTTAGTAATACCAATATGATATCTACATAACATGGTAAATATGAAGCTTCACTGATTTGTGGAGTCGCCATCTCTTCCTGATCATCTAATTGGGCAATAAAATTTATATCTAAGGCTCGACAGTTTGATTCAGCCATGATTTTGGCTAAACCTTGACCTTTAATGAGTTTGGTGGTCTTAATTTCCATGTCATATTCCAAAATGGTGGAAACCCATTTGCCTCTCTTGCCATCAGGTCCATTCTGAGTCAGAATGTCCTTTACTACTAAATTTGGGACATATACAATGATGTGTGAATATAAGGTGCACATTCTAAAGTCTTTGATAACTTTTACTAAAGCTAGTGCTTGTTTTTCCATTATGTTATATTTTAGTGTGGAATATCTAAGTGATTTGTTGAAAAAAACAATGGGATGTTCATAGCTCTGATCATTTTTCTGCAGTAAGACTGCAACAATAATATGTTCTGAAGAAAAATAAAAAATAATAAAATATTTTTTGAAATCAGGACTTATTAGGACTGGTGTTCTTGTAAGGGATTGTTTGATTGATTCAAAGGATTGTTTGGCCTCTACTATCCATTTAAGTGCCGAGTCTTTCTTTAACATGTTATTTAGTTCTCTAATTATTTTTGCTATGTTTGAAATAAATATTCTGAGAAAATTAATCTTACCTAAGAAAGCTTTCAATTCCTTAATATTCCTAGGATGGTTTATGTTCAAAATGGCCTCTATTCTAGCCGGGTCTATCATAATTCCCTCTTTTGATATTATATTTCCTAAGATTTTACCTTCTTCAAGTCCAAAGAGAGTCTTTTTTGGATTTAAAGAAATACTTGTTGATCAGCGGTTGTCATTGATGTCAACCCAAGCAGCACCAGGGGCTAACCCAATATTTCATGGGAATTTTGACCTACCAAATTAATATATTCTGGGTCAATAATTCTTTTTATGGTTTCTACTTGTCGAGATGTTTCCGTTGATATATGGCACGCCATGTAATTCTTCACGGTTTGAGAGATATTCATGTTTGAAGTTTGTACACCCAATTAGTGGGCTAAAACCCCATGGGGTTGGGGCATGGGTCATTGAAAAGTAATAATTAATATTTTTTAAGCTCCTAAGATCCCTCCCACGTTCACTTGTTGAGCCCCTCTCAACTTAAGCATTCATATAAATTGTGATCTTCATTTCCTCCTTATGCAAGGGATTCGGCCATATGAAACAGGTCATCTTGGAATTTTCGCTCTAACTATGTTTCTACGAAGGTTTAGAAGCTGAAATTTTTATGAGGAGACGCCGAAATCCTGAGGAAGTTGCAGTAAAAATTTCAGATCAAGGTGCACAATATTGTTTGAGATATGATCTGTGTAAGTCAGGGTTTTTGCAGGCTCCTGAAATTCATCTCAAAGAAGTGACCTTGGTAAATTCATCATAACTCTCTCTCTGAGTATCGGATTGGAATTCCATAAAAAGTGATGGATATTGCATAGTCTATAATTTTCTCTCTATCAATTTTATAAACAAATGAAGAAACAGTGACACGTGGCACGCCGTACAAGTGCACTCTGCTGAAAAATTCCATAATTAGGGCATTGTGAGAGATTGGGTACAAATATCTCTTCAAGAATCCAAATTGGGTCAGAACTATGGCATTGGAAATATGACTCAGAGGAATTCTATAGGAATTAAAATCAAATATTGAGGATCTGAAATGACAAAGATACACTATATTCAATATCGAGCTCCTAGAAGGAAAGAAAAAGCTAGATCATGTGTTGTCAAGGGTTGCAAAGGACCAGACTTTCTATGGCAGAAAAGCAAAGCAAGGTGCAGAAGAGGGTAGCATGACAAGAGCAGCAACCAAGGTTCATAACAGCAGCAAGAAGTTCATCATATGAAGTCTTCAAGTGGGCAGCACTGCATACAATCATTGTAAAGGTATCATTGTACTTAGTCATTGTAAATACATTATTGTACAAATTGTACTAGTGTCTATTTGCCAAGGGTTGAAGAGGCAGTGTTGGGAGGTCTAGGATCATCATTAGGTGGTTGTGTCAAATTTTGGGTTATGGTCTAGTATATCTTCTTCTTCTACATCATTCTATATCATTGTAAAGTGGACCATTTTCCCTGGTACGGGAGTCCATTCTTCTTTTATTATTCTATAGGGTGGTAGGGTGGTGCTAGGGTGAGTTGTAGCTCATTGGGTGTTGGGGAATCCATTTAGTTGACTACTAAAGAATCTCAGGCGTTGGAGCATCCATCCAGTGGGATCTGGAGAAGAATGCTTTTCTAGATTCTAGGAAGTTGGAGCTTTATTTTCAATTGGAGTTGAATATTAAAGAATTATTAGAAAAGCATCAGGTGGTTTTTATCCAGGAGTGGGTTTCCACCTTAAAAAATATGTACATTTGTGTTCCTCTTGTTTACTTCTATCATTGTACAAACACTGATAATAATTGAAAATTAACTAATGCTCTAATTGAAAGAAATACTGATTCACCCCCCCTCTCAATATTTCCAACAATACCAAATTTCCTGCATTTAATAAACACTTGTCTTAGATGATCTAGATGTTCATTGTAAGTTTTTGAAAATACAGTTATATCGTCAAGATAAATTACAAGAAAATCATGAATTTATTTGGAAAAATCTATATCCATAGCTCTATGGAAAGTAGCTCCTGCATTCATTAATCCAAAAGGAATTTTCAAATACATGAAAGTACCCCAAGGAGTAGTAAATGTCATCTTTGGTTGGTCTTTTGGCTGAACTAGGATTTGATTATACCCAGAGAATCCATCAAGCAATGAAATCCTAGATGAACCAACCACCCTCTATAAAATATGATCCATCTTGGGGAGAGGGTAGTTATCTTTTAGGGATACCTTATTTAAATTCCAGAAATCAACACAAAGTTTTCTTTTCCCTATTTTCTTCCTAGTGGGAAATAAGTTTGAAACCCAATTAGAATATCTGATAGGTGCAATGGTTTGTGCTTCATAAATCCTCTTTACCTCTTTTTCAATCAAAGGCATTAAAACTGAATTGATTCTCCTAAGCTTCTTTTTGAAAGGTTTTTGATCTTCTTTGATAGGCATTTTATGTTGTATTATGTTAGTGTCATAATATTTTAGGTCTTCATAACTCCATGCAAATACATCCTGAAATTCCTTAAATAGAGCTATGTATTTCAGTTTTTCATCTTGAGGTAATGCTTTAAAAAGTTTGATGAGCTTAGGCCTTTGTTCTGTTCCTATATTGCATTCTTCTATGTCTGATCTTGATGGTTCCATATTTGGTTTTCTTGAAACGTCATTTGAATAAAAAAGGTCTTTTAATGGGGCTAATACCTTAGGTAAAAAGTTATTCTTAAGGTTTAAAATATTAGAATCATCATCTACTAATTCTTCTATTTATACATTTTCTAATTTGTCTATTTCTACATAAGTGAATTTAGTGGGTTCAGTGAAAACTAAATTATTTACATCTATCTCACTGTCTATTTTATCATCTACTGTACAATCTGTATCCATGTTACAATTATGGAATTCTCCCTCAACATTCATAAAGTGATAGATTTGAGTATCCTGTGTAAAAAATTGCCAATATTTAAACTTGTCTGGTATAGTGGGCATGTGTCATACCTCTGTTGTATATTGGCGATTTGGCTGAAAATGTAGATTGCAGGTACTACAAAAGTTTCTAAACTGTGTGCCTATATGTTCTATTTTCTAGAAATTACAACAAAGTCATATTCAAGAAATTATTTAATCATAACTAAAACTATTTCTTGTTGGAAATACTGAGGGGGGGGGGGTGGGGAGGTGAATCAGTATTCCTTTCAATTAGAGCATTAGTTAATCTTCAATTATTATTAATGTTTGTACAATGATAGCAGAAAAAAAGAGGAATAAAAATGCACACAGTTTTTAAGGTGGAAACCCACTCCGGGACAAAAACCACCTAATTCTTTTCTAATAATTCTTTAATATTCAACTCCAATTGAAAATAAAGCTCCAACTTCCTAGAATCTAGAAAAGCATTCTTCTCCAGCGCCCACCGGATGGACGCTCCAACGCCCGAGATTCTTCAGTAGTCAACTGAATGGATACCCCAACACCCAATGAGCTACAGCTCACCCTAGCACCACCCTACCACCCTATAGAAGAATAAAAGAAGAATGGACTCCCGTACCAGGGAAAATGGTCCACTTTACAATGATATAGAATGATGTAGAAGAAGAAAGTATACTAGACCATAACCCCAAGTTTGACACAACCACCTAATGATGATCCTAGACCTCCCAACACCGCCTCTTCAACCCTTGGCAGATAGACACTAGTACAATTGGTACAATAATGTATTTACAATGAATAAGTACAATGATACCTTTACAATGATTGTATGCAGTGATGCCCACTTGAAGAATTCATATGATGAACTTCTTGTTGTTGTTATGCACCTTGGTTGCTGCTCTTGTCATGCTACCCTCTGCTGCACCTTGTTTTTCTTTTCTGCCATAGAAATTCTGGTCCTTTGCAATCCTTGACAACACATGATCTAGCTTTTTCTTGCCTTCTAGGAGCTCGATATTGAATCGGTGTAATTCCTATTATTTTCGATCCTAAATATATGATTTTAACCTTCCATAGTCCTCTCGAGTCTTCTCCCCAATGCCACGTCCACCCAATTTGGATTCTTCAAGAGAGAGTTATGCCCACCTCACAATGCCCTCTAATTATGGATCGTTTTCAGCTAGAGCGCACTTGTACAACGTGCCACATATCATTGTTTCTTCATTTTGAATTGAATTGATTGAGTGAAAATTAAAGACCGTGCAAATTAAAGACCGTGAAATATCCATCACTTTTACAGAATTCCAATCCGATACTCAGAGAGAGATTTATGAAAAATTTACCAAGGTCACTTCTTTGAGATGAATTTCAGGAGCCTGCAAAAACCCTGACTTACACAGATCATATCTCCAAAAATATTGCGTACCTTGATCTGAAATTTTCACAGAAGCTTCCTCAGGATTTCGGCTTCACCTCATAAAAATTTCAGCTTCTGAACCTTCGTAGAAAAAAATTTAGAGCGAAAATGCCACGATGACTTGTTTCAGATGGCGAAATCCCCTACATAAGGAGGAAATGAGGATCACAATTTATATAAATGCTTAGGTTGAGAGGGGCTTCGACAAGTGAATGTGGGAGGGATTTTAGGAGCTTGAAAAATATTAATTATGACTTTTCAATGACCCATGCCACAACCCTATGGGCTTTTAGCCCACTAACTGGGGGTATAAACTTCAAACATGAATATCTCTCAAACCGTGAAGAATTACACGGCGTGCCATATATCAATGGAAACATATCGACAAGTAGAAACCATCAAAATAATTATTGACCTAGAATACATTAATTTGGTAGATCAAAATTCCCATGCAATATTGGGTTAGCCCTTGGTGATGCTTGGGTTGACATCAATGACAACCACTGATCAACAATCTCCCCCTTTGGCATTGATGGCAACACAAGAACTCCCCCTGCGATCATGAATCCTCTTCCTACAACATTCTCTCCCCCTTTGACATCAATGGCAAAGGGTAACTCCCCCTGAAACACAACCATCTTGCTAACTTGTACACACTTCCACTCCCCTTGACACACAACCATCCTGTAGACCTGTAATATACTTCCACTCCCCCTTTATATTCTGAAAAAGGAAAATCTAATGAGAACTTGGGAGAATCCCAAGCTTCTGGCGAAGATATTCCAATGTTGGTGAATATTTAATATGTGATTCTTTTGGTGCTGCTTGGAATATTGCTACTTGTCCAACTACTTGCATAACATCTGGTTGGGAGGCTGTCACATATAGAAGACTACTAATCATAGATCTATACAACCTTTGATCCACATCCTTAGATGAGTCTTCTATGCTCAATTTGTAACCTGTTACCATTGGAGTAAGGATGGGTTTGCAATCTTCCATTTTAAATTTCTTGAGCATTTCCTTGACGTACTTGGCTTGACATATAAATATTCCTTTCTCTTGCTGAGATATTTGAAGCCCTAAGAAGTATCTCAGCTCACCAAGTAAATACATCTCGAAATCACTTTGCACCTTTGTATCAAACTTCTTACTTAGTCGATCATCATTGCTACCAATTATTGTATCATCCTCTTTAGCTATTAGACATGATTTGGTTGCTTCATCTAGAACATATATGTCGTTTGGAGCTCGACTTGCTGTAGCCACAATTTCACCATACATGCCTTTCCTGATTTCACATTTCGTGGAGTTGAATAGTATTGTGTGTCCTTGATCACACAATTGTCCAATACTGAGTAGATTGTGATTCATGTTTTCAACCAATAGAACATTCTTGGCTAGAGCATCTTTGCTTCCGAGAGTGACAGTACCTGATCCTATAACATTTGAAGATACATCATTTCCAAAGGACACGGTTCCGTCCTTCTTCTCTTTGAGAGATACAAATTTATTTCTATCTCCAGTCATATGCGTTGAGCAACCACTATCAACATACCACACATCTTTGTTCTTTTGAGCCTTGAAAGCAAGAGCACAATTATCATTCTTCTTCTTCTTCCATGTTCGTTCGTTCTGTGGCTTCGAAGATTCTTCTGGAGGATTTTCAAGTCTGCAGTATTTGGACCCTGGGAGGTTCATATTTGACAGATCTCCTGGAATTGTATTCGTTCCTAGGGTATGTGCGACATTCTACAGCTTTATGACCAAATTTTCCACATGAATAATAGTAGCCATGAAAAATATGTTGATACCTGTATGGAAATTTTCATCGAGGAATTTTCTTCCAAGTCTATTCTTGCGAATCTTGTCCAATGAAGTCTACATGCATGTCAGATCTCATAGGTTCATTGTATTTTGTTGTAGAAGGTCCTGCTTCTTCTTCTTTGTAATTGATGCCTGTTTTTTCGTTGTAAGATTGTTGATTGTTGATGAGTTCTTCCAATTCCCTTGAGTTGTTGGCATAGTTTTGGATAGATTTCCTTTCTTCACTTCCTCATGCAGCGAGACTACTTCGGCTTCTAATTATTCCCTTTCTTGGTTCTTTCTTCCAACTTCTTTTGAAGTGACTCTTCAATGCATTTGTGTTCTTCAACTTCAATTTTGAGACCTTGAACTTGTTCTTCAAGAGTTTTGGAACAGATCTTCTCTACCTTGAGATATTTTATAAGGTTGATTGCTTCCTCATAAAATTCTTCTATGGTCCATCCTTCTTCTTCGTTGTTTGATACCTCTTGTTTATTGTGCTTAGCCATAAAAAATACTCTCTCATTGGCTTCTTCTTCATTTTCATTGTCTTCATCAGATGATGAGCTATCTTCTTTAGAGAGAAAGTTCATTTTGGATCCTTGCTTGTTGAATTTCTTAAATCCTTTCTTTCCTTTTGAGTTTCCATTACTTCTGTTTGGACATTTTGATGCAAAATTCCCAACCTCAATACAGCTGAAATATATCAATGGAAGTTTACCTTTGAATTGTCCCTTACCAATTTTTAGTTTTCTCATGAAGTAAGCATATTCTTCATCTGAAATACCTTCTTCATCATCTCCATTTTCTTCACACTTGTAGGTGCATGTATTTTCAATTGAAGGTTGTTTATCCTTATTGGTTTTCTTAGATGCAACGAACGCAGTTTCTAGATGTGAAGTACCCTCTTCTTAGGGCTCTGTTTCAGTAGAGCACACTTGTACAGCGTGCCACGTGTCACTGTTTCTTCATTTGAATCTAGAATTGATAGAGTGAAAATCAAAGACTTTGAAATATCTACCACGTTTTACAGAATTCCAATCCGATACTCAGAGAGAGATTTATGACGATTTTACCAAGGTCACTTATTTGAAATGAATTTCAGGAGCCTGCAAAAACCCTGAATTCCACAGATCATATCTCCAAAAATATTGCGCATCTTGATCTGAAATTTTTACTGCAACTTCCTCAAGATTTTGGCTTCACCTCATAAAAATTTCAGCTTCTGAACCTTCGTACAAAAAAAATTAAAGCAAAAATGACACGATGACCTGTTTCAGATGGCCGAATCCCTTACCTAAGGAGGAAGTGAAGATCACAATTTATATAAATGCTTAAGTTGAGAGAGGCTTCAACAAGTGAACGTGGGAGGGATTTTAGGAGCTTAAAAAATTATTAATTATTACTTTTCAATGACCCATGCCCCAACCCCATGGGGTTTTAGCCCACTAACTAGGGGTACAAACTTCAAACATGAATATCTCTCAAACCGTAAAGAATTACATGGCGTGCCATATATCAATGGAAACATCTCGACAAGTAGAAACCATAAAAAGAATTATTGAACCAGAATATATTAATTTGGTAGGTCAAAATTCCCATGCAATATTGGGTTAGCCCCTGGTGCTGCTTGGGTTGACATCAATGACAACCACTAATCAACATTTCTCCATATTGGCTTAATCTAGGATTATATACAAAATATTCTCCTCTAATTTTTTTTACAATTAAGTCAAAGTCTCCCATGATAGAAACTCTTTTGCCTCCTAAATTTCTAACAATATGTAGTTCTAAAATTAAAGCTTCATACTCTGCCATGTTGTTTGTACATTTGAAGTTTAATCTAAAGGAATGACCTTCTGAATGATTTTTTTCCATGTTATGAATCTAAACTCCTGCTCCAGCTCCTAATTTTTTCACTGAGCCATCAAAGTATAAGTGACACATTGATTCATCAAATATGTTTTCACTATCAACTTCCTTCTTTTTCTGTTTTAAAACAGTGTTTTTATTTATGATAGAATCTGAATTACATAAAATGAAGGAATCCATATCAGAGTGTACAGAGTAAATTGGGTAGTTTTGAGGTTGTTCTATACTACTGACCATGCACTTCATTATAGATTCTCTGTAAAGTTTCTTGGGTTGACCAAATACTGAAATAGTGGCATAAGACATGTCTAATTGTAGAGATCCGTGCAGTTTTTCTCCCCATGAGCGAGATAACAACATTCCATACTTAGGAGGGATATCAGCTACTACAATATCCATGACTATACTTTTCCTAGGTATTGGACTAAAGTGACACATAAATATTTTATTAAGCCAAGACATTTCACTTTACTAGAGTCAAAAGAGAAGAGATCTTTATATGGTCTAGTAACATCTAAATTCAAAGTTTCCATAATGGCTTTTGGCATTAAATTGTGGGATGCTCATGAATCTAGCATAAATTTGTATAAAATTTGATCATGTATACTCAAGCTAATGTAGAAAGGAGGAACACCACCTTCTTGATGTTTTCCATTTACCTCTAGGCCAAAAAGTAGTTCTAGTTTATTATCACTTAGATTTACAGAGTCTTCTCCTTCTGTAATGTTCCTAAATTAGCTTCAGTTAATTGGAACATTAATTTTTCTTTGTTCATTTTTGTATTTAATGATTGATGAATAAAATGTAAAGGAGGAAAAGAAAAACTCCTTAAATCAAAGAATAAATATATGCCCAATGTAAAAAGGGATAAATCTAGGCCTTTTGTAACAAAATCCACTTGTGTGTGAACAAAAATTGGACCACCTTGGAGAACCAGCACAGTTTTAGAAGAGGGATCCAATGTGAAAGGGTTAAGTCCATTGAAGTGGTTTAGGGTTTGTGCACCCCTTCAAGCTATAAAAAGGAGGAGAGTGCTCATGTAGAGGTTGTTGAAGGATTTTCGAAATAGAGGTTGCTTGAGCAACTCTAGCTCTCTAGGTTGTTTAGCCTAAGGGAAGAGGATTTCCTATTTAGGAATCCTCCCTCCTTCCTTGAGTAGCTCATGGAGGAGAATGCATTGAAATGAGCCACTATCCGGAATTTTTGCCAAGCTCCATCTATTATCAGCTCTGGTCCTGTTGAGGATTTTGCAGCTGCTTGAGTTGCAGCAAGTGGTAGTCTAGATCTGCAGAGATCTAGTTGTTTTGGAGAAGATTTCTCTCAGGGAGGGTGTCTTGTAACCACCCGGAAGAGGATCTCTCTCCCATTTTGTATTCAGATCTTTATTTTATAGTTTTTACTTCAGTTCCATTGAGCTACAGCACAGTCCCTTCCATGAACTTCATTTTTTGCATTGGGGTTTAAATTTTATTCCAGTTTTGTGCAAATCTGCTCTCAAGTGATTGAGGTTTGCCTCTCACTTTGCAATTCTTTCAAGTAGCTGTTGTTATAAGCTATTTCAAATATTATTTCATGTATAATAAAATTCATCTTTATAAATTCTGAGTTTTCTACAGTTCTGTAGCTTTAAAGTTCAGATCTACTCTTGTACATGCATTATTTTGATGAAATCCCAAGGGGATCAGACAAAGGAGGTTGAGTAGTTTCTAGATCTAGTATGGATATGATGTTTCAGCCATAGATATGTCATAGATATGAGTTTTCACTTACAGCAGCTGAAACCCCTGAAAAATAACGCTGATATAGTCTGCAGTCTTTCTCCTATGTTGCAACACCTCAATCTTGAGGGTTATTTCATTGAAATATCTGTTTTTCTTACATATTTTTCTTAATATATGAAACAAAGCTAATTTTATGATGATTTTTTCATATTCAAACTAATAGCTTTATAAAATCACGCTGCTCGAGCTTCAGTAAATTCTGCATATTCAAAGTCATGGGGATTGGGTGTTTTTCTTGACTAGTCAGGAAGGAGGAATTTTTTAACATACAAAAACTTATTTGTTTTTATTTTAATTCGACATGGGAGTTCCTCATAACCCTATATATCAGATACAACCACTTTCCCACCTTATTTTTACGCATATCTCTGATTATACTCGTTTTAGGGCCTAAATCCTCACTTTTCCCCAACCCTTGGTTCATAAAACACTGTATAAATCATTGTTGTAGTTCAAGACATGTATTTATATCTATTTAATATTTTTTTAAGCTTATTCATCAGTGCAATACCGTTGTACAGTTTCCAGATTGCTGCAGTCTTTTATTTTGACAGATTTCAAGGAAACTAGGTGTGGGAGAACTGTTTAACCCACCTAGACTGATTTTCTTCTGATATCCTCTTGGAATTGGGTTTTATATTATTAGATATAAGGGATCCAATAGTTTATGTTAGATCCCCTCTTGGAAATATTAGCTCTTGACATAGTTCTATAGACAGGGTCTGCTAGTGGGTCAGCTAACCTCTGGGTCTCATCCTTTCTTGTAAAGGTGACATACCCGGTAAATGCCCCTACAGTTAATCTCTGGAATAGTTAAGTTTTTTATTTTTAATGTTTCTGAAAATAAGGGAATATGATTTGCCAGATTCATGAGCAGTTCCCAATTTGGAACATTACAGTGGTATCAAAGCTTCGAACTTGGCTTAGCCTGTGAAGTTCGAATTTCAGAGAAGAAGAGGCCAGAATGATGCAGAGGATGAGATTAATCTCATCAATTTTAAGATCTAGCAGAAACCTTTCTAAGGAGGTTGAGGAGGCAGAAAGGGAGAAGAGGAAGGACCATGCACTTCCTATTCTCACAGAGAAGTAGAGCAGAAGCATGAAGAACACTTGGAATTTGAAATTCTAAGTGAGTATATTGTTGAATATGGAGAAAACCCTAGGGTCTTCCAAGAGACTCTATATTTTTCACACTTGTTCAGCAGAAAGAGGAAAGAACTTGGTGGTTCAGCCATGGGAGGCATGCAAGGGTTTCTACTCTTGGTGATTTTTCTCAGATCTTGATCAGAAGATTTGGCCAAAGGAGGGAGGAGCCCTCACCACCAGAGGCACATGCCAGTGTTGTCACATTCATGGAGGAGCAGCCTCCGCCTTCAGCTATTGAGGCAGCCAGCTCACTTGAGGAAGAGACTCTTGCAACAACATAAGATTCTTCAAAATCTCTCCAAGGTATGCATGAGTTTGCATCTATCATGGAGGATTGTACATTATTGCATGTTGATTGTCTTGAGGAGGGAACTTTCACTGCGCTGTGCCATTATTCTCAGACACCCTTGACGAGTCATGCACCACACATGAAGTTGGGGTTTGAGACAGGGACCATGGAGAAGATTGCATTTCAATGTCCCATGAAATGCAAAAGGAGAAAATTGTTTTGGGACAATGTTAGCTCTTGTCAAAGAGATACCAAGTGGCAGGATACTTAAACCAAAGAGCAAAACCTTATGGATGAAGTGTGCCAAGCGGAAATGTGGAGGATCCATAACCCACAGATCCCGAGATCATTTTACAATTATTGCTCTTGATGAACAAAGAGGAGAGCATGGTGCATCATGATGGGATGGCATTTCTCTTACCATTCATTATGTTCCCCATTTTAGATTGTATATGGTGGAAGTATGGAGAAGCAAAAAACATTCTTGTTGCTCAGATTTTGTTTGGATGTTGCGGGAGCAAGAGGAGGCACTAGCATGGTGCAAGAGGATTTCTCTTTGAAATTGGATGCCAAGCAACACCTTCTTCATGGGAGGGGCTCTACATTTGCAGCAACATGATGGGAGGAGTCTTTGGCAAGATTCATGTCAAAGAGGGGAGATTTGAGACGACAGTGGCCCTACTCCAAAGGCTAGCAACGCTGTCACTTGAAGGCTTGGATTACTTGTCGGAGTGTTCTCAAAGCCACTCCACAAGTGATGAACTTTGGAGGCATGTAGATGATGAGAATGAAGGAGTAATGGAGGAGAACACTCCTTACTACATTTTGATTTCCTTGGCATGGTTGCACAAGCACAAGAAGAAGGATCTACATGCAGTATTTATGGGTTCTTCTTTCATGCATTTTCATGCATATTCCTCATTGATGGAGGAGTCCACTTGGGAGGGCATCTTAATGGTTTCATATCAGCATATGGAAAGATGCATAGCCCAAAAGATGATGAGATGGTTGGCACAACCACTCCCCTACTATGTTGCAGTAAGGGGGACTTTTCACTTGAGCCATTTCAGCTCAAAGGCCAAAGTACATGATGAGGGAGGTAACTATTTTTGACATGCTTTGCACTCTCTTATCTTTATGAGAAGCATATCAGATCAAGAGGGATCCTTCCTTCTTGCACATTGTGGGGGGAAGCCACATGGGTTTTGGTGTGCACCTTTGGCACCAAAGTATGTTTTCCATGATCACATATTGCAGGATGAATGTGGTAGCAAACAAGTGGCTGAAAATACACTTGTTGCATCATATATTGAGGTAGGCTAATGATGCCCTGCGCTGGTTCCATGCATGGGACTATATTTCACCTCCTTGCTCTCATAATTTTATGCTTCCATATGTTGTTAGTGGAACGTTGTTCAGAGGAAGCACTGCTTTGAAGGAGGGAAATGAATTGAATATTCCCATTGGGAGTATGATTCTCCCTACTTTTCATGTTGAATGTTTCAGGAGAAACAATGGGTAGCCCATGATTGCCAAGCTTCACCTTTTTCCATCATGTGGGAGGAGCTATTTGGAGAATTTGAATTTTTGGAGGAGGCACTTCATGGTTTTTATGTTTGATGGGGTGGCTTGGGTCTCTTTTGAAGACCATTTCATTTCATCCATATATCAGCAGCAGCCCCATATGTATCAAGAGGAGGGAGAGACTCATTGGGTGGAAGTGCCCTTTGGGAGAGAAGACCTCCATTTCTTTTGTAGCACATGCTCCAAGAGGAGTATGAGAGATGATATGGTCACCATGTTTAGTCATGTGTCTTTCCATGAGGTGAACCATATGATTGTTGGATGCCATATGATGATGACTTCCAAATCATCACATATGAGGTGATTTGGGTCAGCTTGATTTGCAGCGTTGGAGGAAATATCCTTGAGGATCTAGACTTCATCTTGCCTCTTGAAGGCAACACCATTGCAACCCAAGTCCAACTTTCACTCCACTTTCATCATAAGTGGAGAAGAGGAAAACGTGGGGTAGGCTATGAAGCTTACCAAGTTCAGAAATTCATCCCACCTATTTCTCATGAGCACAAGGTGGAGGAGTACATTCAGGAGTTGCCTAGTTGGAGGGTGACTCATTTTGCTTGGTTGATTGCTTGAGGGATGGAGGATTCACATGAGGCTATTTCAGATTCCATGCCTTGAGTGGAAGACTTTTTCAGTTCATCCTTGCTCTTGCTTGAGGACAAGCAAGTTTTGGGAGGGGAGGACTGTAATGTTCCAAATTTTTCAATAAGGTAATTGGAACATTAATTTTGCTTTTATGTTAACAAAAGTGAATAAATGGGTGATAGAGCCCATGTAGCAACATAATAAACACTCCTAAGGTGCAAAAAGTCACTTAAGTGGCTTAAGTTAGCAGCCCCAAGTATGAAAAGGGCCAAAAGCAAGTGAGCTAGACCATGGTTGACCCAAGTCAACAACGTACCCTAAGAGGGGAAGCTTGCACAAGAAGATTGCGTAGTTGGATGGAGGGAAATTCGAAATGGGAGAAACCCTAATGTGAGTGGGGTCCATGGCAAGGAAGCATGCCATGCATAAAAGATGAAGGAGAGCCATTGTTGGGGTTTTTGGAAATGTTGTCATTGATGGAAAAGGAGATGGCAAAGGAGACAATATAGAAGTAGAGAGAGAAAAAGAGGCAGCAAGATGTAGAGAGGGACGAGTAGCAGCAAAAGAAGCAAGGCAGTAAAAGAAGAGGATGCAAAGACAGAGTATAGAGTATAGTGACACAGTGAAATAGTCATGCACAAGTCGGAGGATGCAGAGACAGAGAATACAGAGGCAGGGAAAATTTTAGGGGCTAATATTCGCAGGCAGGCTAATTTTTCATGCTTTTGCCAAAGCAAAGGTTCGCCAATTTCCATTTTTTTTTTAATTTATTCACCCAAATTTTATAATATAAAAATATTTTACCGTGAAAATCGCCAAAATTATATATATACTAATAGAAAATAATTAGAAACCTAAATATTTTTACAAAAATATCATAAAAAAATTTACAATTTACATATTGGGGACTAGTAAGATTCGCCAAGGTTTGTAAACTTAAAGATAAACATCCATAATTAAAATTTTCCTTGTACAGAGGTAGATCCTTGAGATGAAATGGTCGAGCAGCAGAGAAAGGATGCAGAGAGTACAGTGAAACAGAGACAGAGAATAACAGAGGCGGAGACATAGAATAACAGAGGTGGAACCAGTAAGGGCACAGACCCAAGAAAGGAACCGTAATTACACAGTGAAAACCTAATGGATTTGGGCGTTCAACATATCGAAGCATTGTAGTATAATGTCGAGAACGCAAGAGGAAACAGGAGCGAAAGCGGGAATTCCTTTAATAATAGTTAAAATTTGATGAAGCAAAACCATGTGCTAAATGGAACCCTGAGCAAACAGTGAAATCGACACTCAAAAACCAGTGGGTTCGCACGATAGTTGAAGTGGTAAGCAGAATTGTCAAAAATAACACGATATATGTCATTGATAGCCACATGTCCTAAAGTGGTTTTCGAATACAACTTTTTTCGCGTAATTTTGGAGAATTATGTGATGAGCATATAAGTTGCGCGATATTGCGCGTCGTCCGTCAGATGTGGAACCAAAGCTCAGTTAGAGCGCGAGAGCAGATTGACCATCCGATCAAAAGAGGAGTTGTGGGGAAGAGAACCGAGGCTGTGGGACCTACATTCATAGCTGCAGAGCCAAAGTATTATGCGAATTTCTGTGTATTTTGTGTGTTATGAAAGTTGATAAAAAGGCGGAGGTTATAGCGTATATTAATATATGTTGATATATATGAAGCGGACCTGTGTAATTTTTTTTTATATGCTAAGCACAGCATGTTCACATGCATGGTATATGCCTATGTTGAATTTTGATTAAGCCTAAGGTGGGCCGAATGCAGGCTGAGTTAGTCCACGTGAATTTCAATACATGGTAGAGTGTTCACATATAAGTTAAATACGTGGGTCCTATGATAAGGTTCATAATAAATTGAACGGGGCCGTAATATATGTCCATATATTATAAGTGATATTGAAGTCGCCAAGGGATGCTACGTATGATGGTTAGAATATAGTAGTACGTTGTGGGCCCGAGCGCTATTACATGAAGTCGGGGTTTGATATCTATTGCAATATTAATATGTTACATGGCTAATTCTATGCTGTGAGTGGAAGCATTAAACAATCTATGGAGACCGAAAGGTTAAGTTTGAGCCAAAGTCTTAATATAATGTTGACGGAGGATATTATATGTGTAGTGTGGGACCCCCTACATAAAATTCTGAGAATCTAAACCCAAGCTAAAGAATACGTAAAAGCCCAAGAGGCAAAGTATATATATGTGTGTGTGTGTGTGTGTGTGTGTGTGTGTGTGTGTGTGTGTGGGTAGCGCTTTATATATAAAGGACCAAGACTACAATACAAAGCATATTTATTATATGCTTGTGCGCAAGATTAAATTACCAAAAGGCTCCATTGTTCGGTTTAAAAAAAAAATGATGTATTATAAGGTGGGACCCTTATGAATCGCATCGGAGAAAATCATAACAACGGAACTTGTTAATAAAAGTTCCGATGGCGATTGTGGACCCGATATGTTATACATGGTGACTCATATTTGATTGAGTTCCGGCGTACAGTGCAGCACAATGAACCATCGCATCGGAGATGAAAGAATGATGAACAAGTTGATAGTTCTGATTGTGATTGAGTGATTGGACGATAGCCGTCGGATTTTTTGAGGGATGGAAGGCAGATATGATTTGATTGACTATATGGTGGGGCCCTTGCTAATCACATCGACGGAAATGAAATAACCAAAAGCTAAAGATTAAAACTATATTAACTTGATAAGTATATATGTATATATATGAAACAAGAGGTATATATTTACTCTTATCAGTGAACAGTAATCCATCGCATCGGATGAAAGGAGCAGTGGCACAATACTATTGAAATTTCGGATTGCGATCATAGCATTGGAACCAACGCAAAGGAAGCCATCGCATCGGAACAAGCCAACACAGCGAAACAGGTTAATAAAAATTGCGATTGTGATCAATCACAATCGGAAAACTCTGGAGAAGGCTCATCGCATCGGAGCATAAGAAAATTTTAGATGGTGGGCCCGAAAGGGCATTTTATGTATTAAAGGGTCTTTTATTATGGCTCTGAGAGGCATTTGCGTTATATTGAACAGGCAGCTTATGTGTTAAAAATGACTTTATTATTATGCCAAGAGTTGAATGGCGTTATATAAAAAGCGTTGTTACATATATGCAGCAGTTACACCATGGCAGTTAACAGGAGAGCAAGCAGAGCCGAAAAAAGACAGACACAGTCACAGAAAAGAAAAACACATGGTGATCCAAAACTAAATGGGTTGATTTTTAATCCACATTGTAACTGAATGTATACGTTTTGATTGGTTTATATTGTTTGTGATGCATTGGCAAGTCTCCGTAGGGAATAAATCTCCACTGTAAAACTGAAAGTTGTATAAATTGCTGAGATTTTCTGAATGAGCTGGAAAAAGAAGTGAGGAGGCAGAATGCAAAGATTCAGGGCTATTCACTTTGAATTCCCTGTGGAATACGAACTGTTATTGTTGGGAAAAATACTAAGAGGGGGGGTGAATCAGTATTTACTGCAAATTCAGAACTTTTAATATTTCTTGCTTCTGAAACCCATACGCTACTTTCCTGAAACAGACTCGCGTATATACGCGGATACCCTTTATGAAACTCGCGTATACACAGATATCTAATTATTTTATTAGATCTTCACTTAAATCATTCCATCATTTATTCATCAGATGTTTAATAAATAGTAAACATGAACAGTAAGAGCAGAGTAAATCATCACACAAAGCATCACACATGAACACCAGGATTTTTAGGTGGAAACCCAAGTCGGGAGAAAACCACCACTGCCGTTGCTCAGCCTTCAATATTTTATTATAGAGAAAACATATTACAACATATGTGCTGGTGCAGACTCCTACCAGCATGCAGGCACCCACCTGCGCTCGTTTACCAGCCACTCCTGGAAGGGAGCTCCAACCCCCTGAATCGTTTACCAGCCTCTCCTGGAAGGGAGCTACGACCCCCTAATCTCATTTACCAGCCTCACCTGGAAGGGATATACCACACCCTGACTGAAGGCTACAACCCTCAGCACCAATATGGACCACGTTTCATCAATTTTCACACTGGATCCAAAGCTTCCACTAGGACACCACTTGCAGGCCACGATTCATCATATTTTCAGACTGGACCCATTGCATACTTTTAAGCTCAAACATACATCACCAACAGATACTTACCAATTCAGAAAACACAGATCAGGTAGCAGTAATACAGCAGAACAGATCAGATGTTTCATACCCCATGCTTCAGCAAACCCTAGTTTGCATACGCGCTTTCACTTCACTGATGTCGCGTATATACGCGCTTCCGTTTACACAAACCCGCGTATACTTCAGTACAAATTACAGAGCCAATTTTATTTCGCATACGCGCTTTCTCTTCAGCGAAGCCGCGTATGTACGCGCTTCCTCTGCGGCGAACTAGCGTATAGATCTTCAATTATTATAGAGCAGCATACTTCTTCAGATCAGATATTCAGTTCAGATTTACCCTTTTGCCTCTGACAGATGTTCGCCTCATTTCAGATCTAAGCCTTCCATGAACAGATCTAGCAAATACAAGTACAATACAGATCTAGATCCCCTTCTTCATCACTCCTTCATCGGTGCATCATAAATTCAGATCTTTCATTCAATTATAACCCTTTCCATTCAGATATACTCTAGAAAAAAAGTATTCATTCAAGCTCAGACATCTTGCACCCACTCTCATGCTTTGCACAATGAAATTATTCTCCTTATATAGGTTTACCCAATTTCAATACCATGAGCCAAAACCACATTACTTCTGATGGTATTCCTGGACGGGGTCATTTAGACGAATCATTACCCAATACAATGGGTCAATACCATGGTGGTTACCCTTGGTTTCGCATTTTAAGAGCGCTTTTGCCCATACGCGACTTGACACGTTGATCCCCGCGTGCATACGCGACTTCCCCTAGGCAAATCCGCGTATGCCTAGAGACATACTCTTTTCATCAAGATTTAGCACATGCTGAAATCCTTTCTTCATTGCCTTATGTACACACTGTAGATACATCAGATTTACTCCATCAAGAACATATTCTATCAAGCACAACTTCATCAAGCAAGTTGCCATCATCTTCATCAAGAGGGTTACCTTTTCAAGAACAACACTCATCATCATATTGCTAACAAACGTCTTTTACCAAGTCCATCATGTCAAGAATAACTTCATCGTGGATTTCCATCAAGGACAACACATGCTTACAATCTTATGTCTTCATCTTCATTCAAAGGCTGCCATCAAGGACAACACTCTGCATCATATTGCCAACAATCTCCCCTTTGGACTTGATGGCAACCATGATGGTGTTTGGTTACCACAACAGATAGGTACATTAAGAATACAATGACACCATCAAAACACCTGACACCATTCAAACACCATGTCACTCTCCCCCTTTGACATCAAGGGAAAAGGGCTGATCAAAAACCAACATACTCTCTCCCTTTTCTCCTCATGTGGAAGAAGCATTCTGCAGATCGGATATATACAGAAGTGACCAAGCTCCCCCTGAGTTCATGCTGAATCTTCAAACATATTTTCCACTGAAGTATATGACTCTATGAACTTCCTATCACCAAAGACTCATACTTACATCAAATATCCAACCAAGTGGATTTACAAATTTGATCAAGTCCTTACATGAATGAATATTGCAATTTTACATCATAGGTCTCAACATGACCTTTTCATCAAAATACAAATATGACTTTTTATGACCAATATCAGAAAGACCTCAAGAGAGAGATCATATTTCAGAACCATCATAATGCCAACAATGCATTATACTGAGCAAAGCGAATGCTCCCCCTGAATCTGTGCAACCAAGCAACCTTTCCATGTGACTAAGGCTCCCCCTTAGTTTGTGCATCCTAAACACTTTTACCAACAAATCATCAAATCATCTGAAATAGAATTATGAGAACTGGAACACCACCAGAGATACCAAACAGTATCAGAGATCTAAATAGCACTGCAGCTGTGCTGAAGAGAGTTGACTCCAAACAGAAAAATGTCAGCAATCAGACATACACGGTTTTCTGTGCATGAACTCGCGTATATACGCGACTGTGTTTCAGAAAACCCGCGTATCCGAAACCCGCGTATCCAATTCCATCTTCTAAATTTATGCAGATTTGTTCTTTTGACTGGCAGAGAACACTCCCAGCTTCTGTCTTAGATACTCGAATGCTTCCCTGGGTAGAGGTTTGGTAAAGATATCAGCAACTTGTTCTTTGGAGGGAACATACTCCAACTTCACCTTTTTCTCAAGCACTTGTTCACGTAAGAAGTGATACTTGATGGGAATGTGCTTGGTCTTCAAATGCATAACAAGATTCTTTGAAATACTGATGGCACTTGTATTGTCACACTTAATGGGGACAAGAGGTGTACATTTGATTTGAAAATATTGTAAGGTTTGCATCATCCAAAGGAGTTGAGTGCAACAAGATGCGGCAGCCACATATTCTGCTTCTGCTGTAGATAAGGCAATAGAATTTTGCTTCTTGTTGAACCAAGATACTAACCGGGGTCCCATATAGAATGCACCACCACTAGTGCTTTTCCGATCATTAGCACTTCCAGCCCAATCTGCATCAGTGTAAGCATGAAGAGTAAGATCAGCATTCTTTGGATACCATAGACCAAGGTCTTGAGTTCCTTGAAGATATTTGAAAATTCTTTTAACAGCCTGAAGGTGAGACTCTTTTGGATTAGCTTGGAATCGTCCAACAATCCCAACTGCATGCATAATGTCTGGTCTAGTCCCGGTGAGATAAAGTAGACTTCCTATCATTGATTTGTATTCTGGTTGATTCACCGTGGGAGAATCATCATGAGAACTGAGATTACATCCGGTTATCATTGGTGTACTTACAGGTTTGCATTCTTCCATGCCATACTTCTTCAAAATTTTCTTAAGATATTTTTCTTGTGATAAGAATATGCCATCTGTTGCTTGTTGCACTTGCAAGCCAAGAAAGAATGTTAGTTCCCCAAGTAAAGACATTTCAAATTCTTGCTGCATATCAGAAGCAAATTTCTGACTCATAGACTCTTCATTACTTCCAAAAATGATATCATCGACATATACAACCACAATCAATAGTTTATCATTTTCAGTTTTTGTGTATAAGTTGCTATCAGCAGACCCCTTTGAAAATCCTTGTTGATGAAGATATTTGTCAAGACGATAATACCATGCCCTTGGAGCTTGTTTGAGACCATATAGATCCTTTTTAAGTCTACAAACAAGATTTTCATCATTTCCCAAAATGAATCCTTCTGGTTGTTCTATATATACTTCTTCTTCTAGATCACCATTAAGAAAAGCAGATTTAACATCCATTTGATAGACTTTGATTTGTTGATAACTTGAAAAAGCAAGAAACATTCTGATGGCTTCAAGTCTAGCTACGGGAGCAAAAGTTTCTTCAAAGTCTATACCTTCTTGTTGAGTATACCCTTTGCAAACCAATCTAGCTTTGTTTCTTACAACATCCCCATTCTCATTTAACTTGTTCTTGAAAATCCATTTAGTTCCAATGACATTTTTTTCATGTGGTCTTGGTACCAATTCCCAAGTGTCATTCTTTTCAATTTGATCAAGCTCTTCATTCATGGCTTGCTTCCAACATTCATCTTTGCTAGCTTGATTGACATTGTGTGGTTCAATTGTGGATAGAAGTGCCGGATGATTAGAAGATCCCACAAGAGTTCTCCTTGTTCGTACACCTGATTCCTTGTCACCCAAAATTTGAGATTCAGGATGATTCTTTTGCACATATCTTGATGGAGCTTTTTTAGATAGATCATCTTCAGGTTCTTCATTGGATCCATTGTCTATATCATTTGATGTAGAAGGACATAGGTCACCATCATCTTCTTTTGTTGTTTGTTTTTCTTCTTTAGGAGCTGCAGGAGACTCATCAATAACAACATCAATACATTCAACAATCTTTCGAAGCCTTTTATTGTAACATTTGTATGCTTTGCTTGAAGAAGAGTAACCAAGAAATATCCCGTCATCTGATCTAGGTTCAAACTTGCCAAGCTTTTCATCATTATTTTTGATAAAGAATTTACTTCCAAAAACTCTAAAATGCTTCACAGATGGAGAATTACCATACCAGAGTTCATATGGAGTTTTGTCACTATTTACCCGAACATGAGCTTTGTTGAGAATGTTAGCTGCTGTATGTGCTGCTTCTCCCCAGAACATGTCAGGAGTTCCAGAATCATCGAGCATAGCTCTAGCCATTTTTTGAATTGTTCTATTCATTCTTTCTGCTACGCCATTTTGTTGTGGAGTACCTGCTACAGAGAATTGTCTTTTTATGCCATGTTGTTCACAAAATTCAAAGAATTCATTTGATGTATATTATCCTCCTCGATCAGATCTAAGACACTTGATTTTTAGATCTAATTCATTTTCAACTAAAGCTTTGAAGATCTGAAATTTTTCAAATGCTTCATCTTTGTGTTTAATGAGCCTGATCCAACACATTCTAGAGTAATCATCAATAAATAAGATATAGTATTCTTCCCCACGTGGTGAATTTTTCCTCATAGGTCCACATATGTCGGTATGAATGAGTTCAAGAGGCTCACTTGATGATCCTTCTTTGGCATTAAATCTTACTCTGGTCTGCTTACCGAATTGACAAGATTTTCATATGATACTTTCTGGTAGATTAATATTGGGAAGACCACAAACAGCTTGAAGTCTACTTGCTTTGTTGATTTGAGAGAAGCTCAGATGCCCCAGCCTTCTATGCCATAGCCAATTTTCTGAAGACTTGCTCAAGTAACATTGATCTATGCCGTTCAGTACATACAAGTTGCTAGGATTTCTTTTTCCTTTTATAATGATTTTACCTGTATCAAGATCACGAACCACACATTCCTTTGAACTAAAGACCACTTTTGTTCCTTGATCACACATTTGACTTACACTTAACAAGTTATGCCTTAATCCATCCACATACATAACATCATTAGCCTTCACCTTTTCTTTTAGAAATACTGACCCTTTTCCTTTAATTACAGCAGGAGTATCATTTCCAAATGTAACTTTCTTTTCCTTTTCTAAAGCATTATATGTAAGAAGTTTGCTTTTGTCACCTGTCATGTGTCTTGAGCACCCACTATCAATGTACCATTGATTTTATTCACCTTCTGCAAATAATTCTATCCCACAATTTTCAACCTGTATTTCTTTCTTTTTCCATACTTTAGAGCTTGAGGGAACATGTTCTTTTGGCTGGACCTTGCTCCTGCATTCAGATTCTTCATGACCAAAGTTATTGCAATAAGTACATTCAACTTCATTTTGAAGAGGAGAAAAGTTTTTATAGGTGTTCTTCTTTGGTTCAATGTTCATCCTTTTCTTTCTTGCTTTTCTTGTCATGATGGTTTTATATGCAACACATTGCACAGCTTTATGACCAAAATTGTGACATGAGAAACATTGTCCATTGAAGTAGAAATTTCTGCGATCATGAAATCTTCTATTTGAATTTACCTGTTGGTTGTTGCTTCTTTGAGGGATCTCCCTGTTAGTGATCCTTGATTTGAGATTATCATGCTTTACCTGTAAAGATCCGTTGTTCCCTTGCTGAGTGGCTGAGTGAGGAGAACCAGTTGTGATTGCTTTCAGATAATTTGGTGCTGAAGTCTGGGAAGATTCCCCAGTATATCCAAGACCTGTTTTTATAAGAGGGGACCGTTGTGTCTTGATAATCTCATCTAAGGTTTCTGAACCTTTAGCAAATCTAAGATTGAGAGTCTTCACTTTCTCATTATCTTTCCTTAGACTTACTATTTCACACTCCAATTCCTCAATGCGTTTTTCTTTTGCTTCAAGCTGATTTTCAAGAGTCTCTATGATTATGTTCTTTTCTTCTAGGCTTACTTTGAGTTGATTGTTTTCTTCAAGAAAATCATTGTCCTCTAGAGCATCCACAAAATTATCCTTTTCTTCTCTTTGTTCAAAAGCCATGAGAAGTCTAAAGTCTTCTTCACATTCTTCCTCACTATTAGATGATTCATCACTGTCTTCATTAGTATAATAACTTTTTCTTGTGCTAGATCGATTCTTATTCCTTATTGCTACTTCTTTTCCTTTAGCCGAAGTTTCTTTATAAGGACACTTTGCAACATAATGACCAACTCTTCCACAATTGAAACATTTGAAAGGAAGCTTACCTTTGAACTTTCCGGTACCTAGTTGAAGTCTTCTCACAAAATTTGCTTCTTCTTCTTCTTCAGATATATAGATGGATTCTTTGACAACTTCCTTTTCTTTTCCTTTTGCAGATGCCTTAAAAACAACTTCTTTGATTTGAGAAGGGCCTCCTTGCCTCATTTCAAAAGCATTCAGAATACCATGTAATTGAACAATAGTAAGAGTTTGCAGATCTTGCCTTTCTTCAATAGCTGAAACTTTAGAGTCAAATTTTGAAGTCAAGGATCTTAAGACTTTTTCCACCAAAGTAGTATCGGTTATGGTTTCACCCAAATTTCTCATCTGATTTACAATATCATCTAGACGAAGAAAGAAACTGGCAACATTTTCATCACTATGCATCTTCAAATTCTCATATTCGATTCTAAGAGTTTGGAGTTTTGCATTTTTTACCTTTGTATCTCCTTCATAGCTTAGAATGATTTTGTCCCATATCTCTTTTGTTGAATGTAGCTGCATCACTTTAGCAAATTCTGATTCATACATGCTTCCTAATAAGACATTCACTGCTTTGGCATTGATTTCATACTTCTTTCTTTCAGCAGCATCAGTAGGAATACTTGCCAGGTATTGATAACCTTCTTCCACGATTGCCCATACATCTGCACCAAGACTTTGCAGATATGCTTTTGTTCATACCTTCCAAAATATCAGATTGCTTCCATTGAATAGAGGTGGCTTTATAGACATTACTCCTTCTTGACTTCCCATTGCGACGGATCTCCTTCAAGCGATCAAGCTTCTGCAGAAGAACCTCCTCTGATACCAATTGTTGGGAAAAATACTGAGAGGGGGGGGTGAATTAGTATTTACTGCATATTCAAAACTTTTACTTTTTCTTGTTTCTAAAACCCATACGCTACTTTCCTGAAACAGACTCGTGTATATACGCGGATACCCTTATGAAACTCGCGTATACACAGATATCTAATTATGTTATTAGATCTTCACTTAAATCATTCCATCATTCATTCATCAGATGTTTAATAAACAGTAAACATGAACAGTAAGAGAAGAGTAAATCATCACACAAAGCATCACACATGAACACCAGGATTTTTAGGTGGAAACCCAAGTCGGGAGAAAACCACCGCTGCCGTTGCTCAGCCTTCAATCTTTTATTATAGAGAAAACATCTTACAACATATGTGCTGGTGCAGACTCTACCAGCACGCAGGCACCCACCTGCGCTCGTTTACCAGCCTCTCCTGGAAGGGAGCTCCAACCCCCTGACTCGTTTACCAGCCTCTCCTGGAAAGGAGCTACGACCCCCCGATCTCGTTTACCAGCCTCACCTAGAAGGGAGCTACAACCCCCTGACTGAAGGCTACAACCCTCGGCACCTCTATGGACCACGTTTCATCAATTTTCACACTGGATCCAAAGCTTCCACTAGGACACCACTTGCAGGCCACGTTTCATCATATTTTCAGACTGGACCCATTGCATACTTTTAAGCTCAAACATACATCACCAACAGATACTTACCAATTCAGAAAACACAGATCAGATAGCAGTAATACAGCAGAACAGATCAGATGTTTCATACCCCAAGCTTCAGCAAACCCTAGTTTGCATACGCGCTTTCACTTCACTGATGTCGCATATATACGCGCTTCTGTTTACACAAACCCACGTATACTTCAGTACAAATTACAGAGCCAATTTTTATTGCGATACGCGCTTTTTCTTCAGCGAAGCCGCGTATATACGTGCTTCCTCTGCGGCGAACTAGCGTATAGATCTTCAACTATTATAGAGCTGCATACTTCTTCATATCAGATATTCAGTTCAGATTTACCTTTTTGCCTCTGACAGATGTTCGCCTCATCTCATATCTAAGCCTTCCATGAACAGATCTAGCAAATACAGGTACAATACAGATCACTCCTTCATCGGTGCATCATACATTCAGATCTTTCATTCGACTGTAACCCTTTCAATTCAGATATACTTCAGAGAGAAGTATTCATTCAAGCTCAGACATCTTGCACCCACACTCCTTCTTTTCACAATGAAATTCTTCTCCTTATATAGGTTTACCCAATTTCAATACCATGAGCCAAAACCACATTGCTTCCAATGGTATTCCTGGACGGGGTCATTTAGACGAATCACTACCCAATACAATGGGTCAATACCATGGTGGTTACCCTTGGTTTTGCATTTTAAGAGCGCTTTTTCCCATACGCGACTTGGCACGTTGATTCCCGCGTGCATACGCGACTTCCCCTAGGAAAATCCGCGTATTCATAGAGACATACACTTTTCATCAAGATTTAGCACATGCTGAAATCCTTTCTTCATTGCCTTCTGTACACACTATAGATACATCAGATTTACTCCATCAAGAACATATTCTATCAACCACAACTTTATCAAGCAAGTTGCCATCATCTTCATCAAGAGGGTTTCCTTTCAAGAACAACACTCATCATCATATTGCTAACAAACGTCTTTTACCAAGTGTCAAGAATAACTTCATCAGGTGGATTGCCATCAAGGACAACACATGTCAACAGTCGTATGTCTTCATCTTCATTCAGTGGGTTGCCATCAAGGACAACACTCTGCATCATATTGCCAACAGTTATGAGGCAAACTGTATAAAGAATATCACATTGATATGCAGAGAGAGGTTAGAGAATGCAGAGTATGAAGAATTGAGGTAGAGAAGATAAGAAAAAGAGGAGCAGAAAGAGATGCTATAGAACAGAGCTGATATCTAAGGTAAATCAGCAAATATTTTATTTTGATTGAATGAGGAAGTTGGAGCTTCCTTATCGTTGTACCTTAAGAAACAATTCCTTGGCTGTGAAAAGGAATCTGTGCTTAAGACATTCATATACTTATGTCACAGAAATATTGATCCTTGTTTAAACACCTCCAGATTTTAATCATTAAACCTTCAAAATCAAATGCTATAAATGTCCCACAATGCTATTATCTGCTAATATAGAATGAAATGATCAGAAGAAGAAGGAAAGGAAAAAGCCCAAAATGATACGCTGTTGTACAGAATCTATCATCTCAAACTTTAGAAGAATTATAAGAAAGGAACAGCTAAAATGAAGGAGCGCCTATTAAGGGTTTTAACTCTTATTTACACTCGTAAAAAGAGACCTGTTGCTTCAATACTTCATTTTATTCAAAGACAGGAAATACATTATGTAAACTAGAAGACGCATCAATATCAACGAATGCTAGAAGCTTTCTTTTCATTCATTAATCACTTGAAATATGAATGCAAAGATCACTATCCGGAGGTCTAAAAATCAGCCCTCCCCTCCTCTTCTTACCTCTGCTTTTATGTCTACCATCTAAAGTAACTTCCTAACTGCTATGATCAGTTTTAAAACTGATTCTTGGAAGTTTTGGAATTATTTAAATTTACAAAATGTCTATTCTAATATTATATATATATAATATATAATATAAAACCAAAAATAGGACCTTACTCTAGTGCAAGTAAAAAGAAAGAATGGTACATTTTGGGTCCCATCATTATGCCCATATGTATTAATTACAAAATCACCCATGGTTTATGAAAACCAATAACCGCCTACGGAAGCACTGATGGCGATTTCTTGAGAAAAGGCTAAGTGATTCCGTAATGCATCATAGCCATAGATTTCATAAATAGTGGTTTAAATAAAACCATTTGTGGGGCCACTATCTCTCATAAGATCTGTTTAATTTGTGATGCCGCAAAATAAATCCAGAATCATTTCTAAGCCATCTCCTCATTCCGCTTGGAGATCTTAGCACCTTGTCCTTTCAAGCATGTTGTTAACAGTTTATTGAATGACTCTCTTTGCTCAACAGCATAGGTAAGGTATGTGCATGATTGTAACTCAGGACCAGATAGTGCAGCTAATGCCATAGGATCATTATAACTTGACCTGAAATCGTCATCTATACTTGAAGGCTGATCGGCCATTGGAACCAGCGCAAATGTAACTGTTTGAAGAACACCAATCGACTTCAAGCTAGGCCGTAAACTCTGGGGCATGTCCTCCTCAGTCTTTGTAATTGTGAATATATGTACACAACGAAAGACCAAACCAGGGCTCTTTTAAAAAGATAATAATCAAGTAATTATAGTCTATCTATACTGAGGTGGCGCCAACAGAAAAAATTCTCAACGTCGAATTAGATTCCGCTCTCTCTTCAAACAACCAGCAGCTGAAGAATAGGAACCCAGTATTTAATATTTCTTTAGTGGAAAATCCTCAAGTGTCCTGTTTTTGGGCACAAAACTCAGTTCTCAGGCTGAATTCATCGTGCCCAGGTACATTTCGCCATCTTTCATAGTTTTTCGTTGATATGCATCGAAATTCTAGTTCTCTTAAGCGCGTTCAGACCCGTGACCATCCCGAACACTTGTGTTGCCGATTTCTACCATTAAGGCGCAGAGTCAGGACTACCAAAACGCCACCTATGCGATTTCTATCGGTCAAAATCTGATTGCCTGCTTCTACTAAAACGCTGGTAAAGTTTCTGATTATGGGAGATTCCTGCTCGGTGATCCGATGGATTCGGCCATGCTTTCGATGTCCCCGCTCTTTGTAATTGTAACTGGGCATAGATGATCTCGGAGTTGAGATCTGCCTTCATGGAGGTCTCTTTCCAACGTATCCACAATGAGAAAAATTCTTTACCAGACCACCTTTCCGAGCATGGGGTGCCCATGATTCCTGGACATATTTTCTTTGAGGTTTTTAGGTCTTTCATAGTGGAGCGATTTGCGGAGAGGGGATGTTTGAGCTATAAGCTCTGTCCCCTGTTATTTCTTTTTTCCATTTGGATTTTGCAAGAGCTAAAGCCATCTCTCTGTTTTATTGTCGATGTTTCTCTTTGCAATGTATGTCTTTCTGAGAGGCAGGGTATTTTTTGCTGAAGATCTTTGTTGCTTGTTTTGAATGAGATCTCCATCCTATTCCTGCAACACATCTCGGATTTAATTTCCAGTAAAATTTGACATATGTCTCATTTGAGCTCACTGATACACCATGGTAAAATACGTATGCTGTAACGGACTATATCTGAAACTCAAGTTGATTCCTTTGCACAGAAAGAGCGGATTTAAGAACTTTTTCTTTTGCTCTCAGATTCTGATCTCTCCCTCTCACGCTTAAGGTAGATTCTCTTCAAAACACGCCTTGCCTCATACTGCGGAAAATTTCTCAAATCATAATAATGTGGTGCGATATCAATCAGCCACTCTCCACGAACATCTGTGATAGTGTGAATGAAGTTTCTGCTTGTCAATACATATTCGTTGTATATGACCCATTCAGGCTTGTGATCAAGACAATTAGATGGATGTAAATGGACTATCTTATTTTCTTAATCCCACAATGTTTGACCAAACCTTAAAACAACAGTGATTGTTTTAATACTCAATTCATTATTCAAAAATAACTATTTCGGTTTCTCAAAGTGCCAACACCTGATTTAAATCAGGAATGACTGCTCCAAATATGAACCAAATAAATTCCAAAATAACCTGCTCATCTCTCCAATAACTAAGGATTAAATGAACATCAACACTTTCATAAGCTTTCAAAATGCAAGAACTAGTCTTACCCCTGCAATGTAATTAAATCACCCAATAACAGATTTCTTAGGCACAATGTTTCAAATGCCTTTAAAACATTTTTTTATCTCCTTGAGCTTGTTCCAATTCTTCTTAATTTTCTAATAATTGTTCCTCAGCAACCTTAAATTTCCAAGAACTTCTCCCGACTTTTTGCTGAGTGAAATTGTGCTACAACACCTATCAAGTTGAAGCTTGATAGATGTCAGTTGTAACTGACTGAGGTTGGAGCCTCCTGTAGGTTGGTGCCTGCATAAAATCAGTGGTGAGAGGGAGTTGGAGCTTGCCTTTTCATCACAACAATAATAAGATGTAGTTTTCTCCCTTTATGGGTTTCCACTAATATCTGCTGTCTCTGTGTGTGTTGCCCATGTGTTGATATGTTCTACTCAATCTGCTTAATGCTTGCTGCTCTCATAATAAGCTTCGTGTAACATTATCTTAATACTTGCTGCTTCATATTAAGACTGTTCACATATTAAGTTGGTTATAAAATTAAGTTGTAAATAAGCTTAATGAAAAGTTTTAAAAATATCATGTATGTGTTAAACTGATTCACCCCCCCCCCCCTCTCAGTTTAACTAATGATTCAACAATTGGTATCAAATTCGGTTCCTTTTGTACCAATTTAACAACTGAAAGGAGATCCTAGGTCCCTAGGATGGCTAGTCAAGAAGGAAGCTCAACCAATAAAGCCCCTTTTTTCACCGGTGCTAATTATGCCTTCTGGAAAATCAGAATGAGAGCTTACATAATTTCTCTAGGAATAGAAGTTTGGGCTGATGTGGAATTTGGATATGCCCCAAAGGCAACTGACTCAGAGAAAGAAGATAAACAATACTTTGTAGCTAATGCAAAGGCCATGAATGCAATCTTAAATGGACTATGTAAGGCTGAATTTATCAAAGTAATGCACAGCAAGACTACCAAAGAAATGTGGGATACTCTTGAAAACATCCATGAGGGAAACAAAAAGGTGAAGACAACCAAACTTCAAGTATATAGAGCCCAGTTTGAAAATTTAAAAATGAATGATAATGAAGATATTGGCAGCTTCTTCTTAAGAGTTGCAGAAATTGTTAATAATATGAAATCCCTTGGAGAAACCATACCAGAATGTGTAATTGTACAAAAGATTCTAAGATCTCTTCCACCCATCTTTAACCCCAAGGTTTTTGCCATAGAAGAAACAGTTGATTGGGAAACGTTGACCATGAACCAGTTACTTGGAAATCTAACAGCCTATGAGATGAGACTCCCACAGAAGAAGCCAAGTGCAAGGGAGGCAGCTTTTAAAACAGAAAAGAAGAAAGAAGAAAAGGAAGATATATGCTCTTGCTCTGATGAAGAAGAGGCCAAATTTGTCAAGAAACTGGATAGAGGCTCAGGTAAATATAAAGGTAAACTTCCATTCAAATGCTTTAACTGTGGAAGAGTTGGACACTATGCTTTTAAGTGTCCTCATAAGAAAGCAAGGAATCAGGTTCAAGAATCAGAGAAAACTACATCAAAGAACTGGCAGAAAGGAAAGAAATTCAATAGAAAATCTTTCTATGCTCAACAAAACAGCAGTGCATCTGAAGACTTAGATGAACCCTCAAGTGAAGAAGGAACCTCTGAATTTTTATTGATGGCCATAGAAGAACTTGAAGGACTCCTTCTAGAAGATGAAGAAGAATAAGGTGAAGTTGATCTTGAGGGGGAGCTAAGAAGTGCCCTGGAGGAGATTGACAGACTCAAACTGAAATGCAAAAAACAAAAAGACATTCTCCTCAAGTATGTAAGAGAAGAAAAAAATTCAGAAGTCCTCATGCAGCTGAAAGTAGAGCTTGAAGAAGCCAAGAAGATAGAAGACATGTTACTTAATCAAATCAAGGATAAAACTCAGGAACAAGAGAAGTTGGAAGAAGAAGTAGTATGTCTAAGGAAGAAATTAGAAAATGCCCAAAGGAAAGTGTCTATAAACTCTTCTCAAATGAAAAGCTCTGGTAAGTTGAATGAAATCCTGGATGCTCAAAGATATCCTCTGATAAAAACTAGGATAGGCTTTGAAGGAGAATCAAGTAAAGGAAAAGAAAAGGAAAACAAAAATATTATTTTTGTAAAAGCAAATAAGGCTGATGAAGCAGCTCAAATGATTCCTACAAAAGAAGAAACATGCAATAAAGGAGATAGAAACTAGAAGGAACCTCTAATAACAGAGAATGAAATAAATACTCATCCAAAAAAAAAAGGCTCATATACCCCTGAGTATGTCAAATTTGGAAGCCACCAAAGGAGATTCTTCCCTCCTATGAAAAATGCCACATGTTATGCCTGCCACAAGTTGGGACATATTGCTGCATACTGTCATACAAGGAGGAGTAATTCAAACCAGCAAAGGATGCAAACAATGAAGAGACTATCTCAAGCAAACAAATGGAGAAGACAACCTCACATCAGGTATGCAAATTGTTTCTATGGTTACTGCTTTTATTGTAAGGAATTTGGCCATAGAATCATTGAATGCAGAAAATATGGACAAAGATTGATGTTCAACACCTCAAGGAGGTTTATGAATCATGGATATTTTACTCATACTCACAATTCTGCAAAAATCATGATCAAATTTTGTGTATGCAATAAAATTGGACATATGCCTTCCAAATGTTCTCTCAAAGAATGTGGTTCATCATCTCACAAAAGGTACAAAACAATAGGATGCTTCCAGTGGAAAAAGGAGGTGAATAAATGTGACTTGGCTCTAACTGCTCAAGACTTGAAAATCCAATGGTATTTGGACAGTGGCTACTCAAAACATATGACTGGAGATAGAAGCAAGTTTATAACCTTTGATGAAAAGAAATCTCGAAATGTTACTTTTGGCAATGATAAAGTAGGAAAAATCAAAGGAAAAGGAACATTCAGCCTAGATAATGGCAGAGGAAAGGCCCAAGATGTACTATTTGTGGATGGGCTGAAAGAAAATCTGTTGAGTGTCAGTCAAATGTGTGACAAAGGCTATGAAGTTCTTTTTAAAGCACAAGACTGTGAAGTCAGATCAAGCACCTCAGGAAAGACTCTAATCAAAGGTGTTCGAACTGAGAGTAATGTCTACATAGTAAAAGAAGAAAATGAAGCATGCCACCTTAGAAAACTGGAGGAGTCATGGTTATGGCATAGGAGATTGGGACATCTTAACTTCGACCATATCATCAGACTGAGCAAGAATAAAGCAGTCCAAGATATGCCAGCAATAAAAAGGCCTTCAAATACCATATGCAAATCTTGCCAATTGGGCAAACAAACTCGGACATCCTTTAAGACCAAAGGTGAGCTATCAACAAGTAGGCCACTTCAGCTTGTACACATGGACCTGTGTGGACCTTCAAGAACTAAAACACCAAGTGGAGAATCCTACTTCATGTTGATCATAGATGATTTCTCAAGAATGACATGGGTTGCATTTCTCAAATATAAATCGAAAGCACTTGAGAAATTCAAAATATTCAAGGCACTGGCAGAAAATCAAACAGGATGCAAGCTGAAATGCATCATATCAGACAAAGGAGGTGAATTCATAGACTATGACTTTTCAGACCTATGCACTGAACATGGGATAAAGCAACAGTTTACTATTGCAGGGACACCTCAACAGAATGGAGTGGCAGAGAGATAAAACAGGTCTGTACAACAAATTTCCAGAGCCATGATGCAAGAGAGTAACATTCCTCAAAACTTCTGGGCAGAAGCAGTACACACAGCTGTGCATATCCTTAACAAAGATCATTTAAGGCCAAGAAGTGACAAGACTCCCTATGAACTATGGCATGGTAAACCAGCTTCAATCAAGCACTTTAGAGTCTTTGGAAGCAAGTGAAGCAGTACACACAGCTGTGCATATCCTTAACAAAGATCATTTAAGGCCAAGCAGTGACAAGACTCCCTATGAACTATGGCATGGTAAACCAGCTTCAATCAGGCACTTTAGAGTCTTTGGAAGCAAGTGTTACATAAATAATAATGATGAAAATCTGGGGAAGTTTGATGCAAGAGAAGATGAAGGGATATTTTTAGGATATGCTTCCAAGAGTAAAGGTTACAGGTGCTACAACAAGACTCTTTGAAAAATTGTGGAAAGCATTGATGTAAAATTTGATGAAGAACTGCCAAACAAGAAAAGAAGTACAGGTTGCAGCAATCCTCTAGAAGACTATGAAGAAGAGAACCAAGATGATGATGAAATAAGCAAGACAACAGAAGATGATGAACTGAGCTCGAAAGCCCCCTCAAGATACACTCAAAAGAACCATCCAGAAGATCAAATCATTGGGGACAAGAGTGTAGGAGTCCAGACAAGAAGGCAGCTAACTGAACAGACAGAAGAGGTATACATAGCTATGTTATCACAAATAGAGCCAAATAAGTTTGAAGAAGCCAGCAAGGACAAGTATTGGGTGAATGCTACGAATGAAGAATTGGACCAAATTGAGAAGAACAATACCTGGGAATTAGTTCCTAGACCCAATGAGAAAAATGTCATAGGCTCAAAATGGGTATTCAAGAATAAAATGAATGAGCAAGGATAGGTAATCAGGAATAAAGCCAAACTTGTTTGCAAGGGATATTCACAGATTGAAGGTCTTGATTACGATGAAACATTTGCCCCTATAGCTAGAATGGAAGCTATTAGAATTTTTCAGGCCTTTGCATGCTTCCATGACTTCAAGGTATATCAAATGGATGTGAAATCTGCCTTCTTGAATGGAGATCTAGAAGAAGAAGTCTACATGGAACAACCAGAAGGATTCTCATTAACAGATAAAGAAGACTATGTGTGCAAACTAAAGAAGGCTCTATATGGACTGAAACAAGCTCCTCGTGCTTGGTACTCAAGGTTGGATAAGTACTTGCAAAAACAAGGCTTTAAGAGACGAGGAGTAGACATCAATCTATACATAAAAGCCCATGAAAATGAACTCCTGATTTTTGTAGTATATGTTGATGACATTATGTTTGGAAGCAACAAAGATAAGTTAGCAAAAGGATTTGCTGAAGAGATGAAATCAGAGTTTGAGATGTCTATGATTGGAGAGCTCACCTTCTACTTAGGACTTCAAATTCAACAAAAGAACACATGTACATTCATCTCACAGGAAAAATACTTAAAAGAGAAGTTGAAAAAGTTCAAAATTGAAGACTGCAAACCTGTGTCAACTCCCATGATCACTGGATGCAAGCTATGTGATGATGATGGATTTGCTGATATAGATCAAAGAATTTACAGATCCATGATAGGAAGTCTGCTATACCTAACAGCATCTAGACCAGACATCATGTTGGCAGTAGGACTTGTGGCTAGATATCAAGCAACACCAAAGCAAAACCACCTTCTAGCAGTCAAAAGAATATTCAGATATCTACAAGGAACTGCACAGTATGGGCTATGGTATCCAAAATGCAAGAGCTTCACTTTAACAGCATATACAGATGCAGATTGGGCCAGTTGTGTGGATGACAGAAAAAGCACAAGTGGAGGTGCATTCTACTTGGGAAAAATTCTGGTGGCATGGCTAAGCAAGAAACAAACATCTATCTCTCTATCTACAACAGAAGCAGAATACATAGCAGTAGCAACATGTTGCACACAAGTCATGTGGATGAAACAAACCCTCCAAGACATGAAGGTAAGCATTGATGAACCTATCTCTATCAAATGTGATAATACAAGTGCAATAAGTATATCAAAAAATCATGTACTTCATTCAAAAACTAAACACATCCCAATAAAGTACCATTTCCTAAGAGAACAAGTAGCACAGAAGGTAGTGAAGTTGGAATATGTGCCAACAAAAGAACAAACAATAGATATATTCACAAAACCTCTTGCTAGAGAGCCATTCGAATATCTAAGAGACAAAATAGGGGTAGTGTCTTTAGATACTACTCTCTGACAGAAAAAGAAAGCTTCATTCCAGGGGGAGAACAGAAAATAAGACATCATTCCAGGGGGAGATCAGTCAACAAAGAGAGTCACAAAAGAGCCAGAGCAACTAAACAGATCATGAAAAAGGTCCTCAAGATCAAAGTAACATGGACGAAATTTAAAAGCACACTGGGAAATGAGAAACCCTTTGCCATTGATGTCAAAGGGGGAGGAAAAGCGAGTAATAGAAAGGGTCCTAAAAGGCAAGCAGAGGAAGTGTATTGCCATCAATGCCAAAGGGGGAGACTGTTGGAAATGTTGTCATTGATGGCAAAGGAGACAGCATAGAAGCAGAGAGAGGAAAAGAGGTAGCAAGATGTAGAGAGGGACGAGCAGCAGCAAAAGAAGAAAGGCAGTAAAAGAAGAGGATGCAGAGATAGAGTACAGAGTACAGTGACACAATGAAACAATCATGCACAAGACAGAGGATGCAGAGACAGAGAATACAGAGGCAGAGTCATGAGATGAAACGGTCGAGCAGCAGAGAAAGGATGCAGAGAGTACAGTGAAACAAAGACAGAGAATAACAGAGGCGGAGATAGAGAATAACAAATACAGATAATAACAGAGGTGGAACCAGTAAGGGCGCAGAATCAAGAAAGGAACTGTAATTACACAGTAAAAACTTAATGGAGTCGGGCGTTTAACGTATGGAAGCACCGTAGTATAATGTCGAGAACGCAAGAGGAAATAGGAGCGAAAGCAGGAATTCCTTTAATAATAGTTAAAATTTGATGAAGCAGAACCATGTGCTAAATGGAACCCTGAGCAAACAATGAAACTGATGCTCAAAACCCAGTGGGTTCACGCAATAGTTGAAGTGGTAAGAAGAATTGTCAAAAAGAATGCGATATATGTCATTGATGGCCACATGTCCTAAAGTGGTTTTTGAATACAACTTTTTTCGCGTAATTTTGGAGAATTATGTGACGAGCATATGGCACCTATGCCCCTCAACCATAAAAATCCCAGATCTCAGCCAAATACAGCACTGAAACCTCCTTTCTCTGACAGGTCACACTTTTTAGGTCATTTCCTGGGACAGGTCACATTTTTTTTCCCAGTACCTGCTACCCAGGTCGCAGATCATACCCCAAAAAGTGTGACCTGGCCTCTTCATGAGCTCTAGATGCCTAATTTGAAACTTTAATCCCCTGAATTGAAATAGTATGTTTAGGCGCCTTACCTGCAACTGACAAATCTCGATTACAACAGTCGGTTTTTCCACTATGATCACCGCAAGATTTAGGGCCTTCCCTCCTCTCTACATTCACCACAGCTCCACATGAAAATGAGTGAATTTGGAGGAAAAATGCCTTATTAAAAGAGAAACCCCTGATTTTCCTTTCTCCTGCTGTGGCCAAACCGTAGCTTAGTTTGACAAACCGTCTGTACCATTGGAAAGCTCTCACCAAGACCTAAAATGGGTATTTGTTAGTTTTTTGTGATTTGATACTTCACCAAGACACATTTCATCCAATAAGGGTCACTTCACCACTTCTCAAAATTGAATTTCTTCACTTGCAACACTTGTACTTGGGACACCACTTTGCCTCCATACTTGTCCATGCTTGTGTCAATATTCATCGTGAGTAACCATCATGTACTCATGTATTTATGGTCCCCACTAGACCTTTTCTGTGTGGCAGCATCATCGAGTCACCCTTGTTTAGAGCATCCGAGTTGAGTCATCATCGCATTCATGGAGTCTATCCTAAGTCCCTATGTATCCCACTATAGTCCTCCATCCTTCATTGCCTTGGTTCCTCTCTCGTGTCGCACATTATGGCCTTAAGTCCTATTGTCCCCTATCCCTCATGATATTGTGTCAGTCACTGCCAGGTCATCCATGCCCTTTATGCTCTAACAAGGGAAGTCGTCCGTCTGCTACTCAGTACCCCCCATTTCATCATCATCCCTGGTGCCAGTCTGTCAGTCGCTCTACTATTTTCTCTCATGCCTTAGTTGAGGATCCCTTATTTCCTCACCTATGGCAGACCTCCTTCTGTCGACATCAAATCATTCATTCCAGAAGGAAAGTTTAGAGGGCGATGTACCTTGGTTCTAGCTTCCACTCTTGTTTGGTGCCTCGGATCAAGAAAAGGGACTCCTTATTGCCCTTTGACTTCATTGTTTCTCAACTCCAACTCCTTTCAGCATGATCGAGATCTGTATACTTGATGGTTCAGTGATGCAGCAGATGATACCAGCAATTCCCTGGTGTGTGTGAGATGTTTTAGTCCTCATGAGGGGGTGGCCCTACAGGTAGCCCCCCACATGCCTGGATGACCTTTTCATTACAGCCTTTTATGCAGCTCCATATATTTGATGATGTCAGCCTCAGCCGCTTCCAGCACCTTTTTGTTTGCATGTATCATTCATATTTTCAGAGCCCTTTCCTATTTACAGGGGCATTTGGGTTGTATTTGTATCTTATGTACTCAGATATTATTGTATAAGTCCTGCTTTTATCTCAGGTACAGTATGTATGCGGGATTCATTATCATGTTTTTACCTAGCTCATGTTTATGCCAACATGTACTATATTTTCCAATCCCTTGTTTACTAGACACATTATTTATTGTACTTTGTCTCGATGGGCATAGGTATGCCTCCCCCGTCACCTATAGCACAGGTACTCACTCATAAAAGAGGCTTGTTGCACCTGTAAGTCTCTCCTCCTCAAGGTCTAGTCCTTTAGCGCTTGTTGTGTAACCAGCTCAAAAAATAGAAGAAAAGAGATATCAACGCCTTAGAAATAAGCCACTTCGAGGGGGCAACCTCCAATACATTACATAAATGAACAATTCTTGGATGATACAATTTACAAAACCTCCTTTCTATATATAGGAGTTCATGTGGCCATAATGTAATCCTAGTGGGCCACAATGTAATCCTAGCCGACCTAACAATAATAATTTAAGGGCACAATAATAACAAAATGGGGGTTACAAGGGTACAATAATAACAATAGGGGGGTTACACTAACAACAATAAGGGACTATACTAGTAATATAGGGACCTAACATGCCCCTCTCCTTCAAAAAAGTGTTGTCCTCAACTCTTGAGTAGCTCTGGGTGCTTCTGTATAAAATTCTCATCCTCCCATGTAGAATCTTCAGTGGGTAAGTTCTTTCACTTGATGAGATACTCTGAAATTGATCGATTCCGTAGTTGTCGAGTTCTTTTTTCCATGACTGCTTCAGGTTCCAATATGATTTTCCCTTCCCCATCAAGTTCTGGCAATACTGTTTGAACTGGAAGATTTTCACCTATAACCTTCTTTAGGCATGAAACATGGAAAACTGGATGTACTCGCGAAGAAGCAGGAAGCTCCAATTTGTATGCCATAGTACCAATCTTTTGCAACACCTTGTAAGGACCATAGTACTTTGGCGATAATTTATTACCCTTCTTAGCTTGCTTGAGGGACATTTGTTTATATGGTTGTAGCCGTAAAAATACCCAATCTCCTATATCAAAACTTCTCTCGCTGCGATGTTGATCTGCCTGTTGTTTCATTCGATTTTGTGCCAAATTCAGGTTATCCTTTAAGAGTTGGAGAACTTCTTGCTGATGCTCGATGTGATCTTCCACTGCTTGAACCTTCGAATTTTCCTTAAAGATGATGTGATGGATGGTTGATGATATCCATAAAGTGCCATAAATGGGGTCATTTTTGCTGCAGTATGGAAGGAAGTGTTATACCACCATTCAGCAAGAGGTAACCACTTGACCCCTTGTGTTTGCTTATCAGATACAAAACAACGAAGATATCCTTCCAAACATTTATTTACTATCTCTGTTTGACCATCAGATTGAGGATGATAAGATGAGCTATGAGCTAATTGAGTACCCAAACAAGAAAATAACTCCGTCCAAAAATTTCCCGTAAAAATGGGATCTCTGTCGCTCACAATAACCCTTGAGCTTCCATGTAGCTTTTGAATTCTGTCCACAAATGTAGTAGCAACTGTACTTGCTTTAAATGGATGAGATAATGCACAAAAGTGTGCATACTTGGTAAGTCTATCAACTACCACCATGATGACACTCTCTCCTTCGGACTTAGGTAAACCTGTGATAAAATCCATTGAAATCTCCTCCCAACGTTGACTTGGAATGGATAAAGGTTGTAGAAGTCCCGGGGTCTTAATTGTTTCCACTTTATTCTGCTGGCAAACCAAACATTCTGCCACAAAATTTTGAATATCTGATTTAAGGCCATCCCAAAAAAATTCTTTCTTCACCCTGTGGTAAGTTTTTAAAAATCCCGAGTGTCCTCCTAAAGGAGAAGTGTGCAATTCCAGAAGAATATTTTGTTTTAGTTGGGAATTCTTACAAAGATATAGGCAATCTTTGTACCATAAGGAATCATTTTTCCAACTAAATGTATCAGATGTACTAGGATCTTGCTGCAACTTTTGAATGAGTGTCCATACATCTTTGTCATTCTTCCATTCATCTCTTGCTTCGGTTATCCAATCTGGTTGGATAATAGAAATGGCACAAAGCAATGCTTCCACCTCTTCATTCTTTCTGGAGAGTGCATCTGCAACAACATTAAGCTTTCCTTTTTTGTAGATTATTTCAAAGTCATAACCCAACATCTTTGTGACCCATTTTTGCTGCTCTTCTGATGATAGTCTTTGTTTCAAAAAGTGTTTAAGACTATCATGATCGATTTTTACCTTGAAGTGTCTTCCCATTAGGTAAGTTCGCCATTTCTTTAGTGCATGCAGTATTGCTAACATTTCCTTCTCATAAATAGGTTTCTGTAAATACATTCCTTTGATTGGACGACTTTCAAAAGCAATGGATCTTCCTTCCTGCATTAAAACTGCACCAATTCCATTTCCTGAGGCATCACATTCCACAATAAAGGTTTTTGTGAAGTCTGGCGTAGCTAAGACCGGTGCTAAGCACATTGCCTCTTTAAGATGTTCAAAGGCCTTAGTTGCTTCAGGAGTCCATGAAAATGCATCTTTCTTCAATAATGTTGTTAGAGGTGCTGCTATTCTCCCATAATTCTTAACAAACTTGTGATAATACCCCGTTAACTTGAGAAATCCTCACAACTTCTTTATGGTTGTGGGGACTTTCCATTCCTTAATGGCTTTAATTTTGTTAGGGTCTACTTTAACACCCTCGTGAGATACAATATGACCCAGATATTCCACCTCTTGTACTCCAAGGAAACATTTGGATTTTTTTGCATATAATTGTTTCTCCTGCAATAGTTTGAGCACCCTGTCAACATGTTCAACATGATCCTTCCAAGACCTACTGTAGATTAGTATATCATCAAAAAATACTACCACAAATTTTCTAAGGAAGGGTTTGAAAATGGAATTCATCAACCCTTGAAATGTAGAAGGTGCATTGGTAAGGCCAAAAGGCATGACCAAAAATTCATAATGACCCTCATGAGTTCGAAATGTTGTTTTTGGAATATCTTCAATCTTCATTCTAATTTGATGATATCCCGAACGAAGATCCAACTTGGTAAAATAAATTGCTCCATGTAATTCATCCAATAATTCATTAATCACAGGAATGGGAAATTTATCTTTAATTGTGAGCTTATTGAGCTCCCTATAATCCAGACACATTCGCCATGATCCATCCTTCTTGTGTGCCAATATTACAGGAGCAGAGAAAGAATTTTGACTAGGTTGAATTATACCCGCCTCTAACATTTCTGCAATCATACGTTCAATTTTGCTCTTTTGGACGTAAGGATATCTATAAGGCCTGATGTTTGGAGGAACACTTCCTGGAATCAAATTAATAGCATGATCATGATCACGAATAGGTGGGAGTCCTTTGGGAGTTTCAAACACCTTGGAATGATTATCCAAGACTTGTTGGAGATCTGCAGAAATAGATGATTTTGATGTTGGAACTTCTAGTGAGCATAATTGTGCAATTACGCCTCGCTGTTCTTTCTTTAGAAGCTTTATCATGACATTAGAGCTTATTATCCTTCCTGGCTTCCCCGCAATACCCCGTAATTCAACTTCCTTTCCTTCTGAAAAAAATTTCAAGAAAAGTTCTTGAAAATTAAAAGCTACCGTCCCCAAAGATTGTAACCATTGTACTCCTAGTACAACATCAGCACCTCCCATAGGAATGGAAAGAATTGGAGTAGTCAATACATATTCCCCCATGTTTAGCTTGATATTATGGCATTTTCCATAGCAATTTATAGTTCCTCCATTTGCAACCATCACTTGACATTCTGGTGCTGGGTATAGGAAACAATTCAATTCCTTGGCTACCTTACAATGAATAAAATTATGGGTGCTACCTGAATCAATCAACACTATTACTTTTTTATTCTTGATATGTCCTTCTATCTTGAGAGTTTGAGGAGTGGTAATTCCTGCGAATGCATTACACGATATGGTCGGACTCATTTCTTCCTCTTCTAGGGTTGGTTTCTGGTGTATATCCTCTTCTTGTTCATTTTCTTCTTCCTCTTCACAATCTATGTAAAATAATTTCTTCTCAGCACACTTATGACCTTTAGTGTATTTTCTATCACAACTGTAGCAAAGCCCTTTTGCTCTTTTTTCTTCCAATTTTTTTGGTGTCAACCTTGTAGGTTGTGGAAATCTAAGCGTAGCAACACTTCCTTCTTTATAGAATTGAGTGGTAGGCTTCCTTGTCGCCATTATTTTACATTCAACTTTCTTGCCAACCTGAATGCCTTCTCCAATGAATCTGGTTCCAAAACGCGAACTTCATGTTGGATATTATCCTTTAAAGTGCCTATGAAGAGATCGATCCTGTGTTCCTCTAGAATATCAGTTACCCTTATATTCAATTTTTGGAATTCCTCAATGTGCTGCCCCACTAAACCCTTTTGTTTGAGATTTATCAACTGGCTAAAGAAGGTGTTGCTCTTTGTATCCTCATAATGTGCTATCATTTCCTTTGTAAAAATTGACCAAGTGACAATTTTTTTATGGGAGCAAAGCCATTGATACCATACAAATGTATTTTGTTCTAAATGTAAAGTTGCAATGCGTACCTTTTGTGTGTTTTGCACGTTATGGAGATCAAAATATTGCTCCATCTGTAGTATCCATGTTACAGGATCCTTTCCATCAAACTTCCTCATATCCATTTTTGGAATATGGTGGTTCTTCCCGCAAACATTAGAGTTTATGAAATCATGATTGACATTTATTTTGTTCTCATCATGAGGTTCTTCTACTATCTTTTCACCATTAGGAAACATTTCTTGTATCAACTTTGTCAAAACTTCGATGTCTGCTTTTAGATCATTCTTCATGTTTTCCATGTTTTCTTTCATGTCATCCATCTTAGCTTCCATGCCATCCATATTAGCTTCCACGCCTTTCTTCAAAAATTCCATTTCATTTTTTGTTGCTCTTTGCGAGAGTGAAATTTGTTGCACTTGCTCCTGTAATTTTGATAGATCATGTTGCAATTCTTCATCTTCATGAGTCATAGTAGAGCCTTTTGAAGGCTTAATGGGTGTTGAATTATTTTTACGGGGCATATTTTAGAACCCAATACTCATATCTATTCTACAATATGCCCTTGGAATCAATTCAAATTTATTCTTCAAACAAGACTTATGCAATTCGCAAAAAAAAAAAATACACACCTTTTTCTTGCTTTTGAGGAGCTCGATATTGAAATTGGATTATCTCTGTAATTGAAGCACTTCAATATTTGAATTTCAGTATTGATTTATCCCTCTGAATTATCTTTTGAATTCCACAGGTCTGACTTGATTTGGATTCTCCAAGAAAAATTTGTGTCCAATCTCCCACAATGACCTAATTATGGACTGGTTCAGTACAGTGAACTTGTACGACTTGCCACATGTCATTGTTTCTTCATTCGGCTCTGAAATTGATAACCAAGAAACTATAGTCCTTGTACTAGTGACCAATTTTTACGGCACTCCAATCCGATGCTCAGAGAGAGAGTTATGAAGATTTTCCCACGATCACCTCTTTGAGATGAAATTCAGGAGCCTGAAAAAGCACTACATTCCACAGATCATATCTCCAAAAATATTGTGAACCAAGATCTGAAATTTTTTGACGATGTTCCTAAGGATTTCTGCTCCTTGCCTTATGTATTTCAGCTTTTGAGACATCATAGAAAACAATTTATAGCGCAAATTCCACGATGACTTGTTTAGGGTCCTGAAAAAAGACCTAACTTCCACAGATCATATCTCCGAAAATATTGCGAACCAAGCTCTGAAATTTTTAGAAGATCTTCCTCGCGATTTCAGTTTCGCACCCTAGAAATTTCAGCTTCTGAAACTTTTTAGAAAAAAATTTATAGCGAAAATGCCATGATGACCTATTTGGAGCAGCGAAACCCTAGAATCCAAACCTCTGATACCAAATGTTGTGTAACCAGCTCCAAAAATAGAAGAAAAGAGATATCAACGCCTTATAAATAAGCCACTTCGAGGGGACAACCTCCAATACATTACATAAATGAAAAATTCTTGGATGATACAATTTACAAAACCTCCTTTCTATATATAGGAGTCCATGTGGCCATAATGTAATCCCAGTGGGCCACAATGTAATCCTAGCCGACCTAACAATAATAATTTAAGGGCACAATAATAACAAAATGGGGGTTACAAGGGTACAATAATAACAATAAGGGGGTTACACTAATAAAAATAAGGGACTATACTAGTAATATAGGGACCTAACAACGCTTCGGTCTACCTTATATTTCTCTCTCTTTGACTTCCCCTTCGCTGTCTAGTGATTGAGTTCTTACAACGTACTTTGGTCATACGATTAGCTCCTAACGCTCGCACGTTGGGGGGGGAATTTTTTACACCATTTTTTGGTCATCTAACCTGTTACTATTAGATGGACCTAAGTACACCATGTAAAACCAATTTTACCTTAAGTAAAATTTCTTTCACTATGAAAAATAACTTAGTAAAACACCTTTATTAAGTTGTTTATGGTCTAAATAGGAAACCCCATGAGGAAATATTAAATAAATCTACATTTGTTTGATTTTTCTCAAGGAATCATTAGTTAAACAACAGTTTAATTAATATTCCTGGTCATATTTAACCCAAAACAGGAAAATTAATTAGATAAATTATTATTTATCTTATTATGTTCTAGGAATAATTATTTAAACCTTATTTAAATCACTAAATCACTCATAAATAGTTAAATAAATAATTATTTATTTAATTATCACACAACCACATCCTTAAAATAATAAATAAACCATTTATTTATTTATTATTTACAAATAAAGGGATTTGACCCAAGTCAAATTCTTTTTCCCTCCAACAAATATAATAAAATATTCCATAAAAGTTGAATCTTGATTTGGTTAATAATATTTTAATTATGCACCAATATCTAGACTAACTCAATATTTTGTTATAAATAGAAGGGTTTTCCCATTCATTCATGACCTTTTGTTGCCTAAAGATCACTCTGGATCTATACTTTTGGTCTGACTTTGATCCACCATCATTGTCATATTTTTCTATCTTTTGCTTGTGAGCTCCCTTTTGAGTTCCATTTTTGCCTAGACTTTCTACACCATCAAGAGAGAGGAATTTTAGATCTGAAGTGCTGAGGACTTAGAAGAACCTATCCCATTGAGGAGAATTGGTAACATCCTTCTATGTTTTCCTCCCAGATGCCCTTAATATAAAATTCATTCAACATATTCTTGTCTTGTCTATTGGATGCATGGAGTAAAATCTCGTTTTTATTTACTGCTTAATGTATTTTGATGCATAGATCTAGATTTTTGCAGCATTTATCTTGATCACCTAATTGCAGAGCTACAAATATTGGCAGCCATATTTGCTTTTAGAGTTGTTTGTTATGCATAGCTAAAGTGGTCTTTTTTTGTACACTTGTGATTAAGATTCATACTAACATTAACTATAACTGCTACCTTGGCTGGATGCACGCAAACTCCTTGGTTGCATACTACATGTTCTAGTAGTGTTCCAAAAGGCACTGCAAAAATGCACTTCTTGAGGTTCAGTGAAATCTGGAGTTTCCTACACCTTTCAAACATGATCCTCAATAGCGTTGCGTCATCTTTCAATAGGATGTAGACAGTTCAGTCGTCCATATAGACTTCCAGGAATTTGTGGATGTAGTCGCGGAATGCTACTATCACAATGCGTGAAAATACTACTAGCACATTTTTTAATCCGATATACAAAGGAGCCCCATTCGATGGTGAAAGTTGTATTTTTCTTATCTTCTTCTGTTATCCGTACCTGATGGTATCCTAAAAATCCATCCGTAAAGGAATAAGCCTCATTCCTTGCAATGTTTTCGAGGACCTCATCACTGAACGGAGTAGGGAATGGGTCATGTATACAGGCATTATTCAAGCTCCTATATTCAACACAGACTCAGATTTCAGACTTATCCTTTTTGTTTCGTATGACTATTGGACTTATCCATTTTGATTCTTCCATAGGTAATATCAACCCTGCCTTTAAAATTTTGTCGATTTTTGCTTTAACATTTTCCTTCACCCTTGGATTCAGCCGATAGGGTCTGTGCTTGATTGGTCTTGCATCGGGCTTCAAAATTATACACATTTCCCCCATGTCCCCTTTTATTCCTTTCAATTCCGCTATGGATGACGGAAACAAGTCCTCATATTCTTGTAGTAGATTGAATATTTCCTTGGTCATCTCGGCATCCCAATAATCACCAATTGACCCAAGTTTGGGCTTTTCTTCGGTCCCAACGTTTATTTTCTTTGTTTTTAGTGGTAGCAGGTGGATTCCTTCGGTTTTCGGGTCTTCCTTAATATCCTACTCCCCCTTCATCTCCTCAAAATATAGATGTCTAAGACCTTCTAGATCATCATCGTCCATTTCACTATTTATTTTCTTACATGCTACCGACTATCTGATGCTTTGGTTTGGAAGTAGTTGCTCATCCTCCTCTTGATTCTCCGAGAAGAACAATACCTTTTTAATATCCTGTAATGCTTGGGTGACTGGTTCTGTTCTTATTCAAATAAGAAGCACTGTGTAAATTTCTCCGCAACTGCTTGCCAAGTGCTAGTTCCTCTTTTCCTTTCTTCCGTTAGGTACCAAGCTTATGGAATCACATCCAGTGAATGTATAAACTTGTGGACCCACAACTCTTCTGGGTATCCTGCATTTTTCCATTGATCTTCACATTCTTTCAAATGTTTTATGGGGTCTGAGTCCCCTTGGTATTTTCCAGTGAGGCATGGTCCTTATTCCTCCTTGAACCTAGCTTTCAAGTTTGTTGCAACGTTGTCCCATCGCGACAGTGTGTTGTGGTGGTTACTCCACCACCTTGCTGATGTGGATTGTAAAGCCATGTCCATGAGTGGGAAACTATGGTCCTCTGGTACTTTATCTTCTATTCTGGTAATAAAAATATTTACGGCGTTCATATTGGAAAAAGTTGGATAATCTCTTACCTCAGTCCCGATCCAATTGATTCTTACGATGTTGGCACATCTCCTTGTATTGGTCTCATATCCCCCTTACTGCCAATCATCCCAGGCTATCTTTGAGCCTAAGTCTGAGCTTTGAATACTTCTCCAACTTACAGATCCCCCTGTTGTCGGGTTGATATAATCTTCCCTTTTTCCTGCAGACATCTGATACAAATGATCGAGAAGTTGAGCATATTATCTGTTGTCAACAGACTCTGTGTATCGAGAACCTTGATACGGGTCGAGTGGCTGGGTGACCCTGACCTCCCCATCTTCGAAGATCATCAGTTCTTTCTTTAAATATATTACTCTGTAGTTTTCAAAAGGCTAGTCGATCCCCAATAATGCTGGATAGGGATCTTTATCCCTAATAATATCTATCACCTCGAAGTCTGCATATGTCTTTACTTCAGCGACATCGACTTCAACCTCCTCTAGTTTGCCTATGGGCACAATGCAGTACTGGTTTTCCATTTGGAGTTGAATTGGTGAATATGTCAGCCTCGGTCTTCCCAATGCTTCCCATGTCTTCCTTGGCAATATATTTACATCTGACTCTAGGTCAAGCATGGTGTCTTTAATCTGGAATCCCGCGACTTGAGTATTCACCTGGAACTCTTTTCCTGTCCTTCTCTTATTTCTCTTTACTCTTCGTATATATTTCTGAGTGGTACCGCTTGACTCCCCTGGTCTAGTGGCCTCCTATACCACCCTTTCCAGGTTCTGCTTTAACTGTTCCAACATTGGTGCATTGTTAACAATTTTTAAGAATAGACAGAACCATTCTTCAATCGTAGTACTTGTACTAACTTGGTTATTGATATATTCCTTGGCCTAGCGTAACTCAATGCCTTTGCTTCCCCCGAGCTGGGTGAAGCTTTCCACTGCTTCTTTAAAGTATTTCTTTTGTCTTTCTAGCCTAAACAATGGCTTTGGAGAGACTGGCCTTATCAATTTTATCGGTTCTGTCAGCTGTGCATCTTCCCCAGTTATTTTTCCTCCTCGCGTCACTATAGCCACATTTGGCATAGCCTAAGCCTCTATTATTCCTGGCTCTGCATTTACCAGATTTGTTCCTCTTTGTCTGGCTCTTTCCTCCCACCTTTTAATGAGCTCTGGGCAGTCTTCTGTTTCATGCGTGTTAACTCTACACTGAGAGCACCAGGGTCTTCTAGGAAGTGGACATTCCCTAGCTACGTGCCCTTCTTGGTCACAGTTGTAACATCATACTGGCCCTCTTCCTCCATCTCAGCCTCCTCTCATGCCTCTCCATCATCCTCTGGGAGCCTCGTTTACTCTATATGAGGGCTTTTCCAATCGTTCCGCCAAGGCATCCAGAGCCCTACACTGCTCTGTGCTGTGTGTGGTAGAACCACAGAACTCACAATATATGTTGTTCGGAACGTTGGAGTATTTTTGCAATATCGTGCATAGACAGGGTGAATGACCCATGTTTTTGCATATTTCGCAATATTCAGTCGTCGTTGAATTCTGTTGCACGGGGAACCCCGTGTACTAGTGTTGTGGCGGATATAATCCCTGGGTGTTTATCTTGACAACCACTCCTGCTAGTGGAGCTCCCGATGCCCCTATTGTTGATGTTCCCACATTCTGGCCCCGCAACCAAGGACATTCGGTTACCACGTGTCCTTCCATTAGATAGTGTGTACACCATACATTTGGCCTTGCTGGCCGCATCAGTTGAATTTCTTTCAGTTTCTCTATCAAGCTAGCTATTTGATGTTGTAACCCAAATATGGAAGGGTCATGAGCCGATGCTCCTCCTTTAAATTCTTGCGGATATCCTGCCATGGCCTCTATCTTCATAGCTTGCTCCAATGTGTCTTGTAACGTCTCGATCTTCTATTGTGTCAACAGATTTCTTGTTAATGGAAGAAGGGCCTTGATAAACCAATCTCTCTGATGGTTTAGATCGATCGGATAGCTGAGTTTTCCAATCGCATCCTTGAATCTTCTCATTAGATCCCATGCAGTTTCCCCTTCTCGCTGCTTGATCTCCCACATTTCTGACAAACCCTACTGATCTGCCTGGGGTAATTTTAATTCCTTAACGAAATCCATCTTTACATCGTCTATCACTGGGTTCTGATGAGCCTCAGACCACTTTATAAACAAGTGCACAACTCTCTCCCTAAGAGTAGTTTGAAATTCTATCAACTTACCTGCCTTTGGTGTTTGCCGAGCCCTCCATATGGCCTCACAGAGGTACCATTGTTGTTCCACATCATCATTACCCCTCCCAGAGAACTCTGGGTACCGGGTAAATGATTCTGCCATGCTTCCTTGTGTGGGTGTTACTAGGACAAAACCTCTGACTCCCGATTGTGAAATGGTGTTACTAGCACCACTGCTAGTGTGTATTATTGTTGTAGACTGAACATTATTCAACTTACTCAATTCCCATAACTTACCAAAAATTTCACCTAGTGGCTAATAGAGTACCAAGAAAGGTCAGGGCTAGAGCTACTTGAAATTTGGGGAATAGAGTTGCCTGGGGTTATGCGTGCCGGCCCCTCTCAGAATAGCTGCTCCATCACAGCATGCAACTCCACATCAGATGTCTCCTTGGGGCGTGCATCATCTTTGTCTTACTCCTCTCCCTTCTCTATTTGGGTCGGGCTTCGATACACCTGCCGCACTTCCTTGATGGTCCCCCCTATATCTTGGGAACACATCTGACCTTCTATCTCCTTTGTCATCTAAGGCGCCTTCTCCTTGTCTTTTCTATTCCTTTCCTATTTTTCCAACTCCTTCATCACCCTTTCTCACCACTTCTCAGCGATTTGCGCCCTCCGATGTGCTCGTCGTTCCCTCAACCTCCTGGAGGTCTCGGCATCCATATCCCTATTCCCCTTTTCAACATAACTATAGCATCTTTCCCTTAGCTCCTTCCCCCAGTACTAGAGGTTTAGGTCTCCATCTCAATTTTTTGGAACTCCATTAAACCTTCGTCCACTATCAAAGCTTTGATCCAGAGGGGGATATCCTTCAACAACTCTACGTGTAACCCCGATTTTAATATGTCCTCCACTTTCGAGAAAGACTAGTAGCATTCAGCTGCAAAATCCACTATGTATCCTTCCAAGGTAGATTGCACCCAGAAATCTATAGCTCGGGTCAAATCGGTAACTAACCAATGGAGTGCTACTAGGTCTAGGTGTACCCACTTGCGACAGACCTTCCGCGAGCTTCTTTAGATTGTCTTGGTCTGTATTCTCCACAAATAGTTGTAGAGCTCCTCTAGAAAATTTCCCCAGAAGATCTCGTAGATATCACTGGGGGATTCAGAGAATAGAACCTGATTCTTAACATCTTTCTCCTTTTGTTGTCTCACCTCTACTTGCTGAGCTATTGTTAAGTCCCTTTATTACTAGTATAGTCCCTTATTTTTGTCAGTGTAACCCCCTTATTGTTATTATTGTACCCCTATAACCCCCATATTGTTATTATTGTGCCCTTAAATTATTATTGTTAGGTAAGCTAGGATTACATTGTGGCTCCACTAGGATTACATTGTGGCCCCATGGACTCCTATATATAGAAAGGAGGTTTTGTAATTTGTATCATCCAAGAATTGTTCATTCATGTAATGTATTGGAGGTTTCCCCCTCAAAGTGGCTTATTTATAAGGCATTGATATCTCTTTTCTTCTATTTTTGGAGCTGGCTTCACAACATTTGGTATCAGAGCTTTGGATTTTAGGGTTTTGTTGCTCCAAACAGGTCATTGTGGAATTTTCGCTATAAATTTTTTTCTATGAAGTTATAGAAGCTGAAATTTTTAGGGTACGAAGCCGAAATCATGAGGAACATCGTCGCAAAATTTCAGAACTCGGTTCGCAATATTTTCGGAGATATGATCTATGGAATTTAGGTATTTTTGCAAGCTCCTCAATTTAATATAAACAGGTCATCATGGAATTTGCGCTATAACGTTTTTTCTACGAAGGTTAAAAATCTGAAATTTTTAGGGCGCGAAGCTAAAATCTTGGGGAAACTCATTGCAAAATTTCAGAACTTGGTTCACAATATTTTCGGAGATATGATCTATGGAAGGTAGTGCTTTTTCAGGCTCCTGAATTTAATCTCAAAGAGGTGATCGTGGGAAAATCTTCATAACTCTCTCTCTGAGCATCGAATTGGAGTGCCGTAAAAATTGGCCGCAAGTAAATGGACTATAGTTTCTTTGCTATCAATTTTAGAGCTAAAAGATGAAATACTGACACATGGCAAGTCGTACAAGTTTGCTCTACTGAACCAGTCCATAATTAGGTCATTGTGGGAGATTGGACATAACTTTTCCTTGGAGAATCCAAATCAAGTCAGACCTATGGCATTCAAAATATAATTCATAAGGATACCTCAGTGCCAAATTTTAGATATTAAAGAGCTGCAATCACAGAGATAATCCAATTTCAATATCAAGCTCATCAAAAGCAAGAAAAAGGTGTGTATTTTGTTTTCCCGAATTGCATAAGTCTTGTTTGAAGAATCAATTTGAATTGATTCCAAGGGCATATTGTAGAATAGATATCAATATTGGGTTCTAAAAATGCCCCGTAAAAATAATTCAACACCCATTAAGCCTTCAGAAGGATCTACTATGACTCATGAAGATGAAGAATTGCAACATGATCTATCAAAATTACAAGAGTAAGTGCACCAAATTTCGCTCTCGCAAAAAGCAACAAAAAATGAAATGGAAGTTTTGAAGAAAGGAGTGGAAGTGAAGATGGATGGTTTGAAGAAATGCGTGGAATTTAAGATAGATGGCATGGAAGTTGGCATGGAATATAAGATGGATGACATGGAAGCTAAGATCGATGAAAAAATGAAAGACAACATGGAAAACATGAAGAATGATCTAAAAGCAGACATGGAAGGTTTGAAAAAGTTGATACAAGAAATGTTTCCTAATGGTGAAAATATATTAGAGGAAACTCATGATGAGAAAAAAATAAATATTAATCATGACTTCATAAACTCTAATGTTGGCGGGAAGAACCACCATATTCCAAAAATGGATATGAGGAAGTTTGATGGAAAGGATCATGTCACATGGATACTACAGATGGAGCAATATTTGGATCTCCATAATGTGCAAAACACACAAAAGGTACGCATTGCAACTTTACATTTAGAACAAAATACATTTGTATGGTATCGATGGCTTTTCTCCCGTAAAAAAATTGTCACTTGATCAATTTTTACGGAGGAAATGATAGCACATTATGAGGATACAAAGAGCAACACCTTCTTTAGCCAATTGATAAATCTCAAACAAAAGGGTTTAGTGGGGGAGCACATTGAGGACTTCCAAAAATTGAATAAAAGGGTAACTAATATTCCAGAGGAACACAGGATTGATCTCTTCATAGGTACTTTAAAGGATAGCATCCAACATGAAGTTCGCGTTTTGGAACCTGATTCATTGGAGAAGGCATTCAGGTTGGCAAGAAAAATTGAATGTAAAATTATGGCGACAAGGAAGCCTACCACTCACTTATATAAAGAAGGAAGTGTTGCTATGCCTAGATTTCCACAACCTACAAGGTTGACACCACAACAATTGGAAGAAAAAAGAGCAAAAGGGCTTTGCTACGGTTGTGATAGAAAATACACTAAAGGTCATAAGTGTGCTGAGAAGAAATTATTTTACATAGATTGTGAAGAGGAAGAAGAAAATGAATAAGAAGAGGATATACACCAGGAACCAACCCTAGAAGAGGAAGAAATGAATCCGACCATATCGTGTAATGCACTGGCAGGAATTACCACTCCTCAAACTCTCAAGATAGAAGGACATATCAAGAAAAAAAGGGTAATAGTGTTGATTGATTCAGGTAGCACCCATAATTTTATTCATTATAAGGTAGCCAAGGAATTAAATTGTTTCCTATACCCAGCACCCGAATGTCAAGTGATGGTTGCAAATGGAGGAACAATAAATTGCTCTGGAAAATGCCATAATATCAAGCTAACCATGGGGGAATATGTATTGACTAGTCCAATGCTTTCCATTCCTATGGGAGGTGCTGATGTTGTACTAGGAGTACAATGGTTACAATCTTTGGGGACGGTAGCTTTTAATTTTCAAGAACTTTTCTTGAAATTTTTTTCCGAAGGAAAGGAAGTCGAATTACGGGGTATTGAAGGGAAGCCAGGAAGGATAATAAGCTCTAATGTCATGACAAAGCTTCTAAAGAAAGAACAACGAGGCGTAATTGCAAAATTATGCTCACTAGAAGTTCCGACATCAAATCATCTATTTCTGCAGATCTCCAACAAGTCTTGGACAATCATTCCAAGGTGTTTGAAACTCCCAAAGGACTCCCACCTATTCGTGATCATGATCATGCTATTCATTTGATTCCGGGAAGTGTTCCTCCAAACATCAGGCCTTATAGATATCCTTACTTCCAAAAGAGCGAAATTGAACGTATGATTGCAGAAATGTTAGAGGCGGGTAAAATTCAACCTAGTCAAAGTTCTTTCTCTGCTCCTGTAGTATTGGTACACAAGAAGGATGGATCATGGCGAATGTGTCCGGATTATAGGGAGCTCAATAAGCTCACCATTAAAGACAAATTTCCCATTTCTGTGATTGATGAATTATTGGATGAATTACATGGAGCAATTTATTTTACCAAGTTGGATCTTCGTTCAGGATATCATCAAATTAGAATGAAGACTGAAGATATTCCAAAAACGACATTTCGAACTCATGAGGGTCATTATGAATTTTTGGTCATGCCTTTTGGCCTTACCAATGCACCTTCTACATTTCAAGGGTTGATGAATTCCATTTTCAAACCCTTCCTTAGAAAATTTGTGCTAGTATTTTTTGATGATATACTAATCTACAGCATGTCTTGGAAGGATCACGTTGAACATGTTGACAGGGTGCTCAAACTATTGCAGGAGAAACAATTATATGCAAAAACATCCAAATGTTTCTTTGGAGTACAAGAGGTGGAATATCTGGGTCATATTGTATCTCACGAGGGTTTTAAGGTAGACCCTAAAAAAATTAAAGCCATTAAGGAATGGAAAGTCCCCACAACCATAAAGCAGTTGCGAGGATTTCTTGGGTTAACGGGGTATTATCGCAAGTTTGTTAAGAATTATGGGAGAATAGCAGCACCTCTAACAACATTATTGAAGAAATATGCATTTTCATGGACTCCTGAAGCAACTAAGGCCTTTGAACATCTTAAAGAGGCAATGTGCCTAGCACCAGTCTTAGCTACGCCGGACTTCACAAAAACCTTTATTGTGGAATGTGATGCCTCAGGAAATGGAATTGGTGTTGTTTTAATGCAAGAAGGAAGACCCATTGCTTTTGAAAGTCGTCCAATCAAAGGAAAGTATTTACAGAAACCTATTTATGAGAAGGAAATGTTAGCAATACTGCATGCACTAAAGAAATCGAGAACTTACCTAATGGGAAGACACTTCAAGGTAAAAACTGATCATGATAGTCTTAAACACTTTTTGGAACAAAGACTATCTTCAGAAGAGCAGCAAAAATGGGTCACAAAGATGTTGTGTTATGACTTTGAAATAATCTACAAAAAAGGAAAGCTTAATGTTGTTGCAGATGCACTCTCAAGAAAGAATGAAGAGGTGGAAGCATTGCTTTGTGCCATTTCTATTATCCAACCAGATTGGATAACTGAAGCCAGAGATGAATGGAAGAAGGACAAAGATGTATGGATACTCATTCAAAAGTTGCAGCAAGATCCTAGTACATCTGATACATTTAGTTGGAAAAATGATTCCTTATGGTACAAAGATCGCTTATATCTTTGTAAAAATTCCCAAATAAAACAAAAGATTCTTCTGGAATTGCACACTTCTCCTTTAGGAGGACACTCAGGATTTTTAAAAACTTACCACAGGGTGAAGAAAGAATTTTTTTGGGATGGTCTTAAATCTGATATTCAAAAGTTTGTGGCGAAATGTTTGGTTTGCCAGCAGAATAAAGTGGAAACAATTAAGACCCCGGGACTTCTACAACCTTTATCCATTCCAAGTCAACGTTGGGAGGAAATTTCAATGGATTTTATCACAGGTTTACCTAAGTCTGAAGGAAAGAATGTCATCATGGTGGTAGTTGATAGACTTACCAAGTATGCACACTTTTGTGCATTATCCCATCCATTTAAATCAAGTACAGTTGCTACTACATTTGTGGACAGAATTCAAAAGCTACATGGAATCCCAAGGGTTATTGTGAGCGACAGAGATCCCATTTTTACGGGAAATTTTTGGACGGAGTTATTTTCTTGTTTGGGTACTCAATTAGCTCATAGCTCATCTTATCATCCTCAATCTGATGGTCAAACTGAGATAGTAAATAAATGTTTGGAATGATATCTTCGTTGTTTTGTATCTGATAAACAAACACAATGGGTCAAGTGGTTACCTCTCGCTGAATGGTGGTATAACACTTCCTTCCATACTGCAGCAAAAATGACCCCATTTATGGAACTTTATGGATATCATCCACCATCCATCACATCATATTTAAGGGAAAATTCGAAGGTTCAAGCGGTGGAAGATCACATCGAGCATCAGCAAGAAGTTCTCCAACTCTTAAAGGATAACCTGAATTTGGCACAAAATCGAATGAAACAACAGGCAGATCAACATCGCAGCGAGAGAAGTTTTGATGTAGGAGATTGGGTATTTTACGGCTACAACCATACAAACAAATGTCCCTCAAGCAAGCTAAGAAGGATAATAAATTATCGCCAAAGTACTATGGTCCTTACAAGGTGTTGCAAAACATTGGTACTATGGCATACAAATTGGAGCTTCCTTCTTCTTCACGAGTGCATCCAGTTTTCCATGTTTCATGCTTAAAGAAGGTTATAGGTGAAAATATTCCAGTTCAAACAATATTGCCAGAACTTGATGAGGAAGGAAAAATCATATTGGAACCTGAAGTGGTCACAGAAACAAGAACTCGACAACTACGAAATCGATCAATTTCAGAGTATCTCATCAAGTGGAAGAACTTACCCACTGAAGATTCTACATGGGAGGATGAGAATTTTATACAGAAGCACCCAGAGCTACTCAAGCGTTGAGGACAACACTTTTTGAAGGAGAGGGGCATGTTAGGTCCCTATATTACTAGTATAGTCCTTTATTGTTGTTAGTGTAACCCCCTTATTGTTATTATTGTACCCTTGTAACCCCCATATTGTTATTATTGTGCCCTTAAATTATTATTGTTAGGTCGGCTAGGATTACATTGTGGCCCCATGGACTCCTATATATAGAAAGGAGGTTTTTAATTTGTATCATCCAAGAATTGTTCATTCATGTAATGTATTGGAGGTTTCCCCCTCGAAGTGGCTTATTTCTAAGGAGTTGATATCTCTTTTCTTCTATTTTTGGAGCTGGCTTCACAATAGCTATGAACTAATCTTGGTGGTTATCCCACCAGTTTCATATTTCTTTCTCAAAGATCCGTGATACCATGATCAAATTCCAGAATGAAATTTCAGGTCCCGACAATGGAACCATTTGTTGGCAAGAGAAATGGTCTCTTGGGCAAGACCCAGGTTCAGGATGGAGGCCAACAAGGTTTTCCGCAGTATTCTAGCACAATGCCAGCATTTTCACCCTACTCCAAAGAGCAGAGAGTCTCACCCGAGGCGTGCTACGACCTTACTAAGGTTAGGATCAGATCAAGTATTGATCAACCACAACATATCCTAAAACCCACAAGACTATGTGCTACCAATAAGTGCAAATACTCTGTAAATGACAATACTCATCAATGCATTTATGATGGAAAAACAAAATTTAAAGTAACTTGCACATTCAACTAAATCAAAGACACAGTACTGAACTTAGAACATCAAACTTAGATCATAAGCTTTTTCATTAAAAACAAGAGATAGTTGCAGTGCTCCTTAGAGCGATCTTGACGGGACTGATTACAATGGTGTCGCATACGATAAAACATAATGAACAGAGAGAGAAAGAGAACAGAACGAACAGAATGAATAGAGCTCTCCTACGGCTCATGTTCCCTGATCCCTACTGTTCCAACCCCTTTCCTCTGCTGGTCGGCTGCCTATTTGTTCCGTTGCCAACGCAACTAACAATTCTCCCTTCCTTTCCGTTTTGGCATTTGCTGCATCTCCCTAATCATTAGCGTTCCACTGCTTGTTCTCTGTCGCTTCTTCTGCCATCTATGCTTGTCCCCGCAATAGTCGCACCACCTGCTCTTCGATTCTTCGCAACCGTGACAACTCTCTTTCTACCATGGTTGCGTTCCACCACCTATTATCCGCAACTCAAAAACCGTTTTATTTCAAAACAAGGGCCCCAACAGACCTGGAGCATACTAGAATGAAGCTGACAAGTAGAAAAGCTTCAGGTCTACATATGTGGTTGTCTCCAACTCTTGGTCTCATTCAAGTATGTGTGTACCCATTTAAAATTGTAATTTGGCTACAAAAAATATTAACGATTGTAGAATTGCGTGTAGCTACAAAATTGATGATTTTGTGGTTGTATCATAAAAATATACTTTTAATTTTTTTTTACCAAAAAAATAAATGAAAATATATGACGAATGGAATTTTTACCTTAATATTTATTGGTTTATGATCATATAGCTCAGAGAATTATTTTATAACAAAAATGACAAAAGAAAAGCTATTTTAGCATGTATTTTAAGGTTTGATGAACAAAATGGCATCAAAGTGATGAAAAATGAGTTTATTTCAAGAGTCTAGCATTTCTACCAGACAGAAGGTTTTGCATGTCCTCATGCAAAATTTGTGAGGTCATCCTTACTATACCAAATTTTTTGTGGCTTGGATTAGAACATTAAAATTATTATTTTGCATCCTATGCTTTTTCATTGAAATGACCATCTAGGCTTCTTCACAAAAATTCTAGCATTTATGATCTTAACTTTCAAATGAAGTATTTTGTTGACTTCTTTGACTTTTTGGTTATTTCAATACCAAATCTACATTCTTTTCAACATCCTCTAATTCTGACTCTTCAATTTTTGATTTTTATCCTTTATATAACACTCTACAACTTCTAATGCTTTGATTTCTTCTTTTATTTTCTTTACTATATCATCTTCCTTGAAAGATTCAGAAATAGATGGTATATGAATACAAGAAGAGGTAGACTATATCTATTTTTAGGTTGATTCTAGTGTGTCATTATTTTCCAAAGAGTCAATGTATTCATATATTTCTTGTTGTGCACTATCAACTTTTGGGTTGGTTAATTTTGGGTTTGGAATTGGTAATGGTGATGACACAATGACTTTAGTTGTTGTCCTATTCTTGTTGACATTCTTATAAATAGCTTTAGTCCTTGTCCTTTTTCCTATTGACCTTTTCATATATTTCTTTTTCTTTTAGGCCACCACACTCCTCATTGGATTCCCTAATTTCAATTACCAGTTTATTTTGAACAGATTCCCTGATTTCAATTACCGGTTTATTTTGAACCTTGTCATCGTCTTTTGTCTTTGCGTGTAGGAACGTGGTCATAATTCTTGTAGTACTTCTTATTTCGGTTTCAATCACTTTAGTTTTTTTACTAGGAACTTGTGCTAGGGTTTTATCTCTTTTTGTTTATTATATATTTTTAACTCGTGACTCCTCCTTGTTTGTACTTTGAAGCCATTTTAACTTCTTTCCCTGTGGTCATTTTTTGGTTTTCATTGACTCGGGGTTTCAAAACCTTGACCTCTTATTCCATTTCTTCATTGAGATCTGAATGTATAAGTTTTAGAATATCCTTATTAGAAGCTTTGGTTTTAATATTCTTGTGTTTTTAACCCTTAACCTTTTTCTCTATTTCTTCATTGAGATTTACATGTACATGTTTTGAAAAAATTTCCTTAGAAACCCTTACTTTGGTACTCCTACTTTTTGAACCATTGACCTCTAGGTGACTCTTTGAAGTAGTTTCTCAATAGAAACTCTTCCCAATTATCATTTTTCTGTTGGAATTGGGCTTCAATCAAGGTATTTATTAACCCATAATGGTATAAACTCCTCTTAGAGTTTTTGGAACTTTGTTGAATAATAAGGGCCATTTTCTTCAAACTACTATGTAAAAAAATGGTAAACTGATTTCATATACCTTTTCAAAATGCATCAAAAATTGAAGTTTGTAAAAGAATACAAGGCTCAAGCCCATACCTTCCCTCTCATGTCACATATTTTTGGAGCATGAATAGTACATCTTTCCATTTCCTGTTGAGTAGTGTCACTAGTATCCCCTTATTCCAATTTGTTGTCTATGTAAGGTCCTTAAAAAAAAATTCTTCCATTATTTGCCTTTGATTTTCTAATTTTTAAACCTTTCTTCACCACTTTGTAGCAACCGTATAGCTACTACAACAAAAGACTCTATCAATTCCAATTGAATGTCCCCAACTTGTACTACATTTCTATTGAAGGACACAACAAAAAATTTAGTGACTTCATTGTCATATCCTTAGAACTTTTGTAAGAATGGTATCCACCCTAATTTTACGAAATGCTTATTTGTTGAGTATGTTGTTGTTGATGTCAAAGTGGGAGAAGGTGCATAATGTTGAGTAGTTGCAGGATGTTGAGCAGTACAGGATGTCAAGCAGATGCATGATGTGGCAAGTGCCGGAAGAAAAGTGAGTGTAGATATCATCATTAATGTCAAGTTGATGTAGTTTGATGATGCAGTGATGAAACCCTAACTCTAAGGTTTGGGTTCCTTGGACGATGAGCACACCCTGTAGTTGTAGGAGTTTTTGAAGCAACAAATCATTGAGTTCATCTTGAAAACACTCACTAGTGGATTCTAATCATCACGTTAATTTTATTGATATGTGGAGTGCCATGAGAGGCCTCACGGTTTGAGAGATATCCTTGTTTAAATACCAATCCCCCAAGTTGTGGGAAAAAACCCCAAGGGTTGCTAATGCGGCATCATATTAATGATTGAATTATGTGGAAAAAATGGTTAAATTGTTGAAGAAGTAAAGTTAATTTACATCCAGAATACATGGTCCAAATTTAAAATACCAACCTCAAATACAATGAATCCAAAATTAAATTAGATGATCCTCCAACTTTGGCATTTCAACCTCATTATATTTGGCTCCATTTTAATTTCGATTTTAAAATTTAAATATTTCCCTCTAATCATAATTCGAATTCCTTCTTATTACATAAGTTGGCTCATTCAATCCTATAAAAAGTGGCAGTCGACTCTCGGCTAATCATAAGAAGATGGGATCAAATGCCTTTGTAGTCTTATGTGATTCTACTCGGTGAACCCGATCAATCACGGGAAGAAGTTTGGGTGAACTGTTTATGGACATTGGCTGGGTTTTTCATTTTCACATGGGTTTCATTGGTTTATCTGGTCACAAGGGTTCGTTTGGAATTTCTTTTTGTAGGCGGATGTCATTCCTAAACCTTGAACCTTCTTTAAGACCAATTTCTGAAGTAATTTCAAATATTTTATGAAGTCAAAAGTGAAACTCTTCCTAATATAGATGTGAGCTTCCTAAAGCAAGAGCGAGGCTATTTTTGGCTTACAACGTTGTGAATTGGTTTCGCTGGAATATCTTGTGTTTGTAGGTGATGACTATCTCTCTCTTGAAGCATAATTGAAGTAAAGGTGATATGTAGTATTGTTGTAGCTTTTGATTGCAATGAAAGAGACATGCAGTGTGGCCTCAAATCATGATGTGGCTTCTAATTCACGAAGCCCTTAATTTAATAATTGTGATGCATATGTGACATGAATATCTTTGATCTCTTCCAGGCTTGCGTTCAAAGCACAAAAGATTGTAAATTTATTTTTGCAAGTTGATTGGAGAGGTCTCCAAGAACAACAACCAAATTGCATAAACAACAATCTGTTGCATATATGTCTACAGTGGTTTATTGGTATAAGAACTCGTTGGATTTATGATACACCTTTGCCTATGGCACACTGAATAAACACAGGTTGGATAATATATACTAATCTATTACCAGCACCTGAAATGAAGCATTAAAACTCATGACCTGCATGGTAAGCATATGGAGAGATTATGGAACAATAACATTAATGTAACCCTGAAATTTGAGGGTAGATGTACTCGGTGTTTGTGAGCCTTTGCTCCCTGATACTAGCCCAGAAATATTTCTAGCTTGAAGTTGTAAAATGACTTGCAAACTCACTCTTTGTTGCCTAAGTGACACATCTCCTATGGCTCAATCATCGCAATATGGTGGTTTGGCTTTCTTTTGAAAAAGTAGATTATGTGAGAAATCTGGTGGTGGCTTGTCGATATGGAAATATGCATGAAAGTATGAGGTCTTTTGGAAGTTAGAATTCATGAGCAAGTAGGATCACCCCGAATTTCTGTATTCCTAATAATTCTGGTAGCGTGGAAAAAACTTCATTTCACATGGAGAAACCTACACAACATTGTAGTCATAGTTTTCCTAAGGATATAATTATGTTTAAGTAATGGTTTTGCAACCTTGGTTTAGCATCAACCTGTAGTAATCTGACAAAGCTTCGGACTCATAAGCCTACTAGGGATTTATATATCTGTGGAGTTGATTGGAATTATTACTTTAGATTGCGTGCACACGATTCAACCCCTTTCATTTTACTGATATCATGGTTGTCTTCTCTATCATGACTAGAAGATTGAATCTTTAGGGGAGTTTCGATTTATGATTATAGTGAGACCTTTATTTAATACATATTTGAAGCTTGACCAAGGTGGCATCTGCTCAAGGAAAACATGAAGCTAATCAATTAGACTTGAGGAATCATCACACTGAAAGAGTAGTTTTCATTGACACATGGAAAACAGAGAATAGTAGGTAGGTTTCCTCAGATGCATTTGACCAATATTTGATACTAGCTGACCAGAGAATTTAAGTTTGTCTGAACAGTGATGCCAAAAGATAGAATGTTTGAAGAGAAGCAACAATGGAGTTATTTAACATGACTTGGGTGTTTGACATGACAACACTCTTGATCTCCTTGACAATAAAATATTAAACAAATATTTTTTGACAGTGTGATTGGGTTCATCAATGTGTTCATAAAGAGACTAATATACTCTAAAGGTACTGAGCAGAATTTCAAGATTGTTCTTTTGAGCATGGTTGTCTTGAGAATTTTTATATGGAGGATTTTGCTTGATATCATATGATTGACAGTGAATGACGACAACATAGATCTTAATGATATATGATAGTGTCTCTTATGGTTAAACAGTGACAGTTCACTACAGTAGGCAGGTTGGAGCAGATGTGATATGGTAGCAACAAAAGAAGTGGTTGCAGACATTGATTTTAGTAGCAGTGGTAGCTATAAACAATGGGAGCAGCAGTAGTAGCAGTTTCAGCGAGAGTGGAAAAAGTTAGTGGGATAGGTGGTAGTGAGAGTGAACAACAATGGGCATCAATGACAAATAGTGGCAGGAGTGGCAGAACTGGATGCAACAGGAAGCAGAAGTTGAAGTATGAAGAATGAGTGTCAATTTGTACTCGGGGATTGAATACCCCTTCAGATCATTTATATAAAATCTTTAAAAATCAAAGAGGAGTACAGTACTTACTTCCATCTCGGATGGTAAATTGTTTTATGTAACCCATGCGTAATGCAAATTCTATTTTGGGAAGAAATTCATTGTGCATTGTTCCTTTTGATGTGGTGATGCTGAGTTATGGTTCATTCTTTGAATGTCTAATTCAAAAATCTATCCAATTGTGTGAAAATAGATGGAAATATTGATTCACCCCCTTTCAGTATTTCCCACAATTGGTATCAGAGAAATTCCTTCTTAAAATCTTAACTGCTTGAAGGCAGATCCATAACATCTGAGATGGGGAAGACAATGGAGAATGCTGGTAGAAGTTCCAAAGAAATTGCAAATCTTAAACACAAACTTGAGGAAGCTAAAAACTGGAATGAGTCTAGATATGTTTTTTCTCTTGATGAAATAACCAAGTTGAAAATAGAAGTTGAATTCCAGAAGAAACAGATACATACGTCATAAGAGGATCATAAATTTGATCACCTCAAAATCATGCTGCAAGAGGAAAACAACAAGGAAAGTATCTTGACAAACCAGTTCAAGGAAAAGGAAAAGCAGGATGAAGAACTTGGTAGGAAAATCACCTCATTGAAGGGGCAACTTGAAGAATCCAAAAGAATTGAGGAAGCCTTAAGAAGTCAAATAAAGTAGAGGAAGAGGATTACATAAAACATGAACAAGAGATTGTCACCTTGAGAGCAAAATAGACAAGTTGACTCAAAAGTTGAGAAGCTCACAGGTCTTGGGTGACATTCTCAATTGCCAAAGGTCACCACTTATCAAGACAGTTCTTGGATATTTTCGTGAGTCCTCATGCTCCAATGACGAAGAGGAAGCACATGTCGAGAAGCCTCATGATGAAGTGGAGCCAAAAGCCAAAGTTATTCACAAGTCAACCAACTTTCAAAGTTGGAAGACCAATGCCTCAAGAAGTCAAGTTGATGCATTCAATCAAAGAAAATAATTCAAAAGTGGAGAGAAACAAAACCTTGGATTTTCTCAAGGGTGAGACACGTTTAAACACCCAGGTATGCAAGCACATTTCATGGTTATTGTTACACATGTTATAACTATAGACATAGAGTTGGAGAGTGCGGTAAATTTAGCAGGAGTATTCACTGATGGTTTTATCAAATCCCTAGAAACATATTTTCTGGAAAACAAGATAGAGTCCCATATTCCTATGACAATCAGAGTTACAACACTTTTTCTCCATTATTCAGATCAGATGTAGAGTGCTATTTATGCCATAATTTTGGTAATTTTGCACAATATTACAAAAGCGGCTTGACATGGACCCCACAAAACCATGAAGGGAGGAAATTCACTAAGAAGGAAGACAAGACCACCAGTTTCTGTAAAACACACAACACAACAAATTGGAAACAAACTTCAACAATATATTAATGAATGTCTCAAGGAATGATGTACAATGTGTACATATATAAATACATCAAGAAACTGTTGAATCAGTTCCCCAGGTTTCTTAGACTATAATAACCGATTACCTAACACAAACTAACCCAAGGATTAGTTGCCTAACATTCCCCCCTTAATCCGAAGAGATATACCAAAGTCCAAGAATGAGAGCTCAGAATGCAGAAATGCATCTCAGCCAAGAGCTGAATGTCTCTCGGAAATGGTTTTCAAGGATAACCACAAACCGAAAATGGGAGAACTCAATGTCTCAACCAACACTAATTTTGGAACCTACATAGCAGTTCTCAGAACAAAAAATGTGGTTTTAAGATGACCAAAAACTCTGGAATTGTCATAGCAATTCCTTGAATAAACTCAATCAACTGAGGTTGTGGCTCAGGATGTGGATCACTGACTCAGGCTCGCTTTACATCTCGAACGAACTCAGTGTCTCAACCAACACTAATTCTGGAACCTACATAGTAGTTCTTAGAACAAAAAATGTGGTTTTAAGATGACCACAAACTCCGGAACTGTCACAGCAATTCCTCGAACAAACTCAATCAACTGAGGTTGTGGCTCAGGATGTGGATCAATGACTCAGGCTCGCTTGACATCTCGAACTCGAACCTGTAGCGGACCACCCACCAACAAATCCCCCCTTGTCGGATACAAGGTGAGAAATATTCGTCATCACTGCAAGACTCGTCACTCTCGAACAAATTCTTTGATATGATCTGTAGATCATCTTGGCTGCTTTCATCCATTCCCAAGAAGCAATCCATCCAAGACTTAACTTCTCTCTTGCAGTGCTCTTCTTTTTGGAACATCTGTTTGACTCGTGATTTTGCTTTCCACAATACTCGCACGGGTGAAGATCAAAACACCAGTCTTTCGTATGTACAACTCTGTTACACTGTTGGCATCTATCAACTTTTTCTGGAACTACACCATCCAGAAAACCTGCACTTCGAAACTTTATAGGTTTAGCAAAGTCTGGAATGTGAAAAGATACATCACTCTTATAACCAAGACCTGTTATGTGTTTATTGTGTGTCATCTCTTCCCATGGTCTTATAACATGTTTCACATCAACACTTCTAACTGCATCAAAATTTTCACCTGAAAGCACTTCATTTCTCTAATCATTCTTTGATTGATGATCAGGCTCAAACAAATTTCAGAATCATAAGTTTTATTTTGAAGTTCGTCTCGTTGTAGCTGCGATTCTAACTCCAATAATTCAATTTTTCTTTTAGCATTTTTCAAACATGATTGGATGTCAGAGAGCATGTTTTTGCTAACTTGGACATTGTTATAGATAGTAGATAGCATTAAATTTCTTAATAACTGTACTAAATTATTTAGTTTGCTCATTTTCTCCAATGCAATATCAAAGTAAAATTGCAATCAACTCAGAAAAAGGGGTGTCGACTAACACTAAAAATGCACCCAATACAAACAATTTTACAATGATTTAACTGGGTGTCGGGTTCAATCGATCATGCACCCATCAACAATACAAGTCAACAAGAAAAAATATCTGCCAATTTGTTTTAAAAAAAATAAATCCACAAAACCTAGCCAACTAACAATTGGTTCATCTGTTGCTCATAAGTTTTTAAAAAAATGAAAAAAATCCAACCATATTAAAGCCACCCTAGTAACACAAATCTTGCAAAATTACCACCACGGGAATGCAATTTCCTTCCTTTGAAACTAGACTTTGTTGTTTGTTGTTGTTGACTCAGATTTAAAGCACATCATAGTTGTGAAGTTGTCATAGGCTCCAACCATGCCAATATAACAAACAACAACGATGACTCACGAACAAAAAAAATTTCAATCTACAAAGTACTGAGTCAACGCTGAGATCCAATAAACACTTCAAGGTTCCCACCAACTCTCAAAGAGTTCAACCAATTTTATTATGGCAGCAACACACAATCCGTTGCTTTCTGCAGCAACCTCTCCACGCGCACAACACATTAAAGAATTCCTTCAGTTTCCTATCTCAATTGCCATACACTGCAACCTTATTCCAAAGTAGCCAAAATATTGTCCGGTCATCTCATAATAGAGCAACAATTTTCCTTCTAAAGATCACAAGAACTATTCTTGTGCCCTTTTTTATTTAACCAACAGTGGAAATAAATGGTTTTCTAAAATATATAGAAATACACCTCGAAATTTTCTACATTTCAGTCAATTACCTTATGTCCTGCAATTCCAAGCCAGAGAATAAAAAATCTTAACTGAAGATTCAAAGAAACTATTGGAAAGGTGCCCGTTTTGCTGCCATAATACCAATCTCGGCCTTCACCTTAACCTTTTACAAGGTATTTCATTAAATGCTCTGTTTTATGTCAAGAAAACAAAAACGATGATACTCAGACCTAGACCTTGCAACTCAACCAAAAAAATGGCAGTGCAATATTTCCGGTTTCAGAAAATGCAAGTTAAAGATAGTTCAAAGGAAAACTCCAGCGGCTTTTTTTAGTCGGTGAAGGCTGTATACTCTAGGAAAACATCAGATACATCGAAAACATATACTTTCAAGGTATTTAAAGCTTTTATCAACATTTTCCCAAATTTAAGATTGCTTTCTCAATATTTCTCCGAAATTAAAGATTCAACGGTTCATCTCGGCTGTGTATTACCCAGAACATGGCAGCCCACTGCAAATTCATGTTTTAGAGGGCTGAATGGCTGAGAGGATGTTTAGGCAACAATTATTTTCAGTCTATCTGCAGGTAATGAGAAACCTTAGCAAGACCTCTAGAGGATGTTGATTGAGAACACAGGTGTCTTCATTGCAGGGATGGAAGAAGAGACAATAAAGCTTGAAAATAAAGCTGATCTTTCCAACGGCTCATTCAATGCAACATTCCACCACTTCACCACAAAGAGCTAAAATTTTACTGTGCAAGTGAATATTTTTCAACTAGCGATTAAAACTGCAATATTATAACAAAGTCACCATGCCCAAGGCCTCAAAGAATAAATGTTCTTAAACACAGTTTCTTTTATAAAAATGAAACTAAGAAACTTAACTCTATTGAGGACAACAACAAACAACAACGCAGTGAATCCTTGGCCCTCTGCTGTTCTTCTTGATGCTCTTTTCGATCAGAAGGGAAACCCATGGACAATATCGACTTTAAACAACATTCAACCCATTTAACAATACCTGCAGACTCAATGCACAACTAATAGGGGCAGCTTCTCACCAGCATCCGCCCTTAGGAGTATAAACATTCATGGCCACAAAACTAATGGCTCATCTTCTCGAACCAGGGCTCTGATAGCACTGTAAGACACAACACAACAGATTGGAAACAAACTTCAACAATATATTATTGAATGTCTCAAGGAATGATGTACAATGTATACACATATAAATACATCAAGAAACTGTTGAATTAGTTCCCCAGGTTTCTTGGACTATAATAACCGATTACCTAACACAAACTAACCCAAGGATTAGTTGCCTAACAATTTCTGGTAGAGAAACATGATTCACAATAAATTCTTACACAATTGGTAGATGCACTGACACAGGGGGAGTTTGTAGGAGAGAATATCATCAGGGGGATCTATCATTTGTAAGAGATGATGCAACATGAAAGTTCATTATTAGGGGATCCTAGAGTAGATGATGCAGCCGGAAAGCACATTTTCAAGGGCAACTTATAGAGATGATGCAACAGGTAACCATATTTTCAATGGGAGCCATATCCTTGGAGATATCATCAAGAACATGTCAGCCACTCGCTGTCATTGATTTCAAAGGGGGACAAAACCTTAGAGGAAATGAGGGAGAGAGAGGGAGGCGGGATACAACATACCTTGTCTTGCTAGGTGTGTTGACATCAATGAAAAAGGGGGATATTGTTGAGTATGCCGTCATTGATGTCAAAGCAGGAGCAGGTGCAAGTGCAGGAAGTAGAGTGAGTGTAAATATTATCATTGATTTCAAGTTGATGGATCTTGATGATGCAGTGATGAAACACTAGCTATAGGGTTTTGGTTCCTTGGACGATGAGAACACCCCATAGTTGTAGGAGTTTTTGAAGTAGTAGATCACTAATTTCATCTTGAAAACCCTTGCTAGTGGATTCTACTCGTCACACTGATTCCATTGATATGTGAAGCGCCATGAGAGGCCTCACGATTTCAGAGATATCCATATTTAAATATCAAGCCCCCAAACTGTGGGAAAAAACCCCAAGGGTTGCTGATGTGATGTCATATTAATGATTGAATGATGTGGAAAAAAATATTGAATTATTGAAGAAGTAAAGTTAATTTAAATCAATAATATATGGTCCAAATTTGAAATGTTGAAAGAGTAAAATTGATTTATAAAGGATACCAACCTAAAATACTATGACTCCAAAATTAAATTAAATGATCCTCCAACTTTGGCATGCCAACCTCATTATATTTGGCTCCATTTTAATTTATATTTTAAAATTTAAATATTTCCCTCTAATCATAAGATAACTTCCTTCTTATTGCATAAATCGACGCTTCCAGTCCTATAAAAAGTTGTAGTTAGCTCTCGGATAATCACAAGAAGATGCGATCAAATGCCTTTGTAGTCTTATGTGATTCTGCTTGGTGAACTTGATCAATAACAGGAAGAATTTATTGTGAGCAAAAGGGTTTGTTTGGAATTTATATTTGCAGGCAGATGTCATTCCTAAACCTTCAACCTTCTTTAAGACCAAGTCTTGAAGTAATTTTGGATCTTTTATGAAGTCAAAAGTGAGACTCTTCCTAATATAGATGTGAGATTCCTAAAGAAAGAGCGAGGCTATTTTTGGCTTACATCTTTGTGAATGGGTTTCATTGGAATATCTTGTGTTTGCAGGTGATAACTATCTCCGTACTCAAGCATAAATGAAGTAAAGGTGATATGTGGTCCTATGATTGAAGCCAAATTTCACTGGTATGTCTCTTCTATATTATGGTTCTCTGTTTTAGGTTTTCATTACAACGAAAGAGATATGCAGTGCGACCTCATATCATGATGCGACTTCTAATTCATGAAGCCCTTAATTTAATCACTGTGATGTATATGGGACATTGATATATTCCAGACCTGTGTTCAGAGCATGAGAGATTGTAAATTTATGTCTGCAAGTTGAGTGGAGAAGTCTCCAAGACCTATGATCAAATTGCATAAACAAAAGTCCATTGCAAATATGTCTACAATGGTTTATTGGTATAAGAACTCACTGGATTTATGAATACACCTGTGCCTATGGCCCATTGAATAAACAAAGGCTGGATACTATATACTAACCTATTACCAACACCAGGAATGAAGCCCTAAAACTCATGACCAACATGGTAAGTGTATGGATAGATTATGGAACAAAATCATTAATGTAACCTTGACATTTGAGGGTAGATGTACTCGGTGTTTGTGAGCCTTTGCACCCTATACTAGCCCAGAAATATTTCTAAGCCTGAAGCTGTAACATGACTTGGAAACTCACTCTTTGTTGCCTAAGTGACACAACTGCTACAACTCAATCATCACAGTACGGTGGTTTGGATTTGTTTTTGAAAAATCAAAGTCTGTGATAAATCCGGTGGTGGTTGGTTGTTATGGAAGTTCGTGTGGAAGTGTGAGGCCTTTTGGAAGTTGGAATCCATGAGAAAGTAGGATCACCCTGAATGTTTGTATTCTGATTAATGCATGTAGCATGTACATACCTATTTTGTGCATGGATAAACCTAAACAACATTGTAGTCATAGTTTCCCTAAGGATATAATTGTGTTGGAGTAATGGTTCTGCGGCCTTGGTTGAACATCAACCTGTAGTAGTCTAATAAAGATTTGGACTCATAAGCCTGGTAGGGCTTCGTATATCTCTCGAGTTAATTGTATTCAAGACTTTATATTACACACACATGATTTGGCCCCTTTCATGTTACTAACATCATGGGTGTGTTCTCTATCATGAATAGAAGATTGAATCTTTGGAGGAGTTATGATTTATGATTACAGTGATACCTTTATTTAATACATATCTAAAGCTTGACCAAGGTGGCATATGATCAAGGCCAATCTAAATCTACTCAATTAGACTTGAGGGAGCATTGCACTGAAAGAGTAGTTCTCATTAACACATGCAAAACAAAGAATAGTAGGAAGGTTGCCTCAGATGCATTTGATCAATTTTTTATACTAGCTGACCAGTAAATTTAAGTTTGTTTGAACAAAGGTTCCAGGAGATAAAATGCTAGATGAGAAGTAACATTGGAGTTATTTAACATGACTTGGGTGTTTGAAATAACAACACTCTTGATCTCCAAGTTGACAATAAAATATTAAACAATGATTTTATGACAGTGTGTTTGGGTTCATCAATGTGTTCATAAAGAGACTGATATACTCTAAAGGAAGTAAGCAGAATTACATGATTTTCCCTTTGAGCATGGTTGTCTTGAGATTGTTGATATGGATGATTTTTCTTAATATCATACGCTTGACGGTGAATGCTAGTAGCATAGATCTTAATGCTATATGGTAGTGTCTCTTATGCTTGAATAGTGATAGTTCAATACAATAGGTAGGTTGGAGCAGATGTGACAGTGGTAGCAACAGAAGCAGTGGTTGCATACAGTGAGTTTAGCAGTGGTGGAAGTTGTAGACAGTGGGAGTCGTAGCAGTAATAGTTTATGCGAGAGTGTACGGGGCTAGTGGGAGCAGTGGCAGTGTGTGTGAACAAGAGTGGGCATCAGTGAGAAATAGTGGCAACAATGGCAGAAATGGTGGCATCAGGAAGAAATTTTTTAAGTATGAAGCAAGAGATTTGATTTGTACTAGGGACTGAAGACCCCTTCAAATCATTTCTTTAAACTCTTCAAAGATCATTGGGGAGTCTTGTACTTCCTTCCAGCTCGGCTGGTAAATTGGTGTATGTAATCCATATATGAAATGAAATTCACTATGTATGGTTCCTTTTGATGTGATGATGTTGAATTGTGGTTTATATTATGAATGTTTAATTTATTTAACCAATTGTATTAAAAGATAATTAAATACAGATTCACTCCTCTTAGTATTTCCAACATTGTTACATTTTGGATAAACCTCAAAAAGCTCATTACTAGAGCTCTATATACTATACTAGTTGGTTCATTCCTTGCAACTAGTGTCATTTTAGACTTTTCAATGTAAGGGAAATTGGATCTTCAAATCACTCTCGTCGTCGGGTGCAATAGAGGAAGAAACGAAGGAACATAGAGAAAGGAGTGCTTGAATAAAAAAGACTGGATAAGGATTAACAATGGAAAGGACGCAAAATGGAATATTTTGAAACACTTGAAGTAATCACTGAGTTTCCAATTTAATTTTGAGAATGGTCATGTTGATTCTCAATATGAGATTTTGAATTATGGCATCACGAATTAAAGAAGGCATTGAATCTCCGGTGATATCATTCCATTACCACATCAAAAAATGCTTGTTGAATTAGGATTGTCTATTCAATCATGATTTTGAGTGCTATAACGTAGCTATAACGTAACTCATAATATGGTAGTTTATGATCTATGAATTATGCAAAAATATATATTTCCATACTTCTTATATTTTATCTTTCTTATTGTGGATATAATCTAAAAATATATTTACCTTGGATTTACCTCAGCCATAAATTGATTATATCTGTTGGTACTAGTCTTGCGTAATCTTAAATTTTTTTTGATGCTGGCTGATGAAGATTAACGATAAGTTTTCAAATCATAAGCAAATAAATTTCATGATTAAATGCATGAAATTCATTATCATGCCATCAAATTTATGATGGAAAACGAATAAGATGCTTTCAATAGCTACTGAAAGTTGTTATAACTACAGAAATTCTGAAAGATACGAATCTTGTTGCATTAATTACTTTGAATATCTGGCTGAGCTTTATTTATAACTTGTAGTTCAGCTTTATTTAGTTTCATTCTCAATGTTTGAATGCTCAAAAATTCTGAAAATTTGTTATTGATTAAGTGCTAAAAAATAACTATTTTACTTATGAAAAGAAGAAACCAAAAAATGAACTAAATTTTTTGGACAATTGTTAAGAAAGATAGAATCTATTGTAACTTGTCATACCCTCTTGTAATTGTGTTGAATGGTCCTATTTTTATCTTGAAAGGAATAGGCTGACCATCGAGACCCGATACCGGAAGGAATGACAAGCAACATATCAGAACCTCGAAAGGCTCAAAACCTCGGGACCTCAAAACTTCATAACCTCAAGAAATTCCTTTTTAAGGAAGTTCCGATCCGATACTAGGGAAGCAGGGCTGAATTGATTAGAGGTCGTAGTCTTAGTGTATTGGAACTCCGCATATCGAGACCTCAGAAGGGGAATATCGAAGTAGGCAGTCAGAAGATATCAAAATAACCTCAACATATCAGAACCTTGTAACTCCTTAACAATTGAATTCCTTTGAAAGCGCTGAGGATTGCGGGAAATACGAATCACAAAGGAAATCGTTGCAAAACCAAAGGACCAAAGGACCCTTTCTCTCTCCTCCAATAGGACACATGGCAGCAGGGGATTGGATCTCAGAAGCTGACGAGGTAGATGACATCAGTATGATGTCGAGTACAAAGCACACGTGGTAGTTAGAATTGCAATTTTTGGGTGACCTTATGGGGCGAATATGTGTGACACGTGTCACCACTAAGGAAACACCACGTGGAGTTGATGACATTAGAACGAATTCATCTCAGAGGTCAGAATTTTGGAGATTGGAGTTTTCATAACTCCTGTCTAATCGTTTGAAGGGAAAGTTTCGATCTTATTTGTGGAGCTCCGATGTGACTACAGTTTGGTCGTGGGGAACCCAAAGGACCAAGGGCATAGAGAAGGCATTAGCACCTAGTTCTATAAATATTCAATGTGGAAATTATTTTGGAGGCCGGTATTTCGGAGGAAGGAGACATCGTAACTTTGTTCTAATTGCAAATTGAAAATGTTACGATATAGGGGTCTTCCGATGTGGATTGGCACTCGGTCATAGAGCTTAGAAAAAAAATATGGAGAGAATATACAATAGGAGATAGGCCCCCGAAAGGATTCTAGAGGCCTTAGCACATAAGCGACAAGCCCCCAGTCACGACAGCCAGTCCTGTGGAGGAAATATGGTTATGGGTCCAAACAAAAAGGGGTTAAAGGTAATCGTAATATTGTTATATTATAACATATGCTTGATAAATTTACGAGATGTATTGGGCTCCGATATTTCAATACAGAGAGTGTGGAGGATGAATGGGTCGGCAGCTAAGTTGGAGAACATCTCAAACTCCACCACACCAAATCACGACCTGGTCCAAAAAGGGACAATCAAAGCAGTTAGAGGGAGAAAGTGAGAGGTGAATTGACAGGTAATCGTGGGAGGAATACTATGGTAGAGGCATGGCCAGATTGTCAACTCACCACTAACCAAGATAATGGATCCTGAATCCACCTAAGGAAATAAGAGCAATCAACAATGAATATATTTTGTTGTTTCAATTATGACACCTCATGTTTTTTATGTTTTGTTAATATTGCATTGAGTCAAGAAAAGAATCAAGTCAAGTGTGTAATAATTAGGACAGTTACGTTAATCTCATGCTCATACAACTGTGTAGTTCAAACAGATGTAGTAGTCGAAGATATTTTTTAAGTTGTTCTTATTTTGGTTCTCCCTTTAAAAAGGGAGGAAAAACTCATTAGAAGGGTTGTGAATTTTGTTTTCAAAGAGAGGTTCCAAGTTTTGGTTTGATTTTCCTGTCCCTGAGGTGGTAATTATTTGGCAAATTCCACAAGTTTGAGCCTGTGAGATGTATTTCATTCTTGAAGATTGATGAAGAAGTTCCCAGTGATTCCAAGCATTGGGATATGTAGTATGTGTTCTACCTTTTGTGTGTCACTTCATCTGTATTTTTCTTCTTCATAAATTATGTGATTGTAGTTGGTGGATTCATTTTTAAGTCACATATTTACCTATGTTATGATATAGCTGATAGTACATGTGAGATAGAGTTGAAAGCCTTAAAACATGCTCCATAATTTCTACATTTCATTTCCTTTATATTTCATGATTCTACTGGGATTTATTGCATAATATTTTGCGTCTTTCCAACCGTCTGCACTTTATCCTTACCATCTTTACTGCAACAACCAATCAAGCTACATTATTTGTGTGTAGGCCACTAGGTTTGAACATTTACTCTTGGGAATGATATATTGTGTGTGTGTATATTGAATTTGCCTCTAAGAAGGGTAATTGAGCCAAATTTAAATAATTTTAAATTTATCTCTTGAGTAGCACTGATTCATCTTCAAGAGAGACTAATATGTCCTAGGCACTAACCTCTCCTCAACCTGGGGTTGTCTGTAGGAGCTACAACATCTTTTGGCACCATTTCCAGGGATAAATCAAAATATTTTCCCTGGGTACGACATTTGTGCACCCCTTGGTTAGGTGAGAAAAAGGGGTTGCGGGTTGAAGATATCTCACCTTGGAGACTCCTTTGTTTAAATCTTCTTTTGATCATCCTATATTTCAAAAGTCCTTATACTCGCTCTGACACTTCTCAGCCCATGGATTTGACCCTGAAAAAATAACATCCAGAAGGGTTTAGAAAGAGAGGACTCTTATTACTCCAAATCCTGTAATCTCATTTCCCGAAGTATAAAATTCAAATTCTTAAAAGGTTGAGGTAAACTACTCCGAGTCCTCTTTCAAAAGCCTTTGGATATTCAAAAGAATGTTGCTAACTATTCAACTCATTTTCCTCGAGAGTTAAATATGAAGAAGCTTTTGTCAATTCATGTAGAAATTATACCAATGGATTCAATCAGATCGTGCAATGTACTAAAACAAGATATTGATTCCTTCTACAATATTTGCGGAATATAAATCACGATCGCTCAATCACATGCAAGTAAGAGAAAGAAGTAAATAAATCGCACAACACAATATTTTCTTAGGGAAGGCAACTGCTCAAAACCCCTCCATCTTTATTGTATAATCAACCAAGGAATCATGAAACAATACAATGCATGTGTTCTCACCACAACCTCATACACTCTACCAATTGTCTAACACTAATCTAGGCAAAATTGGACCAATACATAGCCAATTTCCTGCCCACATTTAGCCTGCCTTGCTCACGCAATCCCTATGCAAAATAATTCCTATTAAATAGGAATTCCAACCTTCCTTGACTGCCCAATCCATCATGGGCTTCATGTGGCTTTATAACTGCACCTGGGTAGTTCACTAATAATACAAGTGATAGTTTACTTAACTTTAATCTTTGTCTCAACTAGGTCGTCATCAGAATTGACATGCATGCAGATATTAATAGTGAATCATAAGTTACTTGGTAGATCACTAGTGAATTAAATCTATTTTAATTCACATGATCTTCCACTAGCTCATCAATCAGTTAGAACTAGTTAAACTGATTTTAACTCGATCAGATTGATTTAACTGATTGCACTCACACCACACTAGTGCTACAACTGCAACTAGACCCTGTAAATAATAGAATCACTCTAAATGCCCATCCTTTGACCCTCAACTCGAAATTATTGAGCTAACCAAGTCTATCACACTTAGTTAACTATTACAAGTTGTTATGAGATAAGATTACAATTTATTTTCCAATTTATTTAAAAATTGGACGCCCACATTAGCACTAATGTGTCACTGAATTCCTCACTCATGTGTGACCTGGAATCCCACACTAGTATGTGGTGCATTTTTCTTGTTGAATTTAAACACTCCCTCTCAACAAGAAATGGATTATCTACTACCCCGATCCTGCCTCCGTGGTATTCAAATTTGCTCTTCGCAAGCGCCTTCGTCAACATATCTACATCTTGATATTCCGTGGGAATGTACTACAACAACATAATGCGCCTCTGGACACAATCTCTGAGATGGTGGTACTAGATGTCAATATGCTTGGACTATCATGGAATACTGGATTAATCGAGAGTTTTATGCAACTCTGGTTATCACAATGTATCATTGTCAGATCCATTTGATGACCAAAAAAGCCAACAAGTATATTCCTCATCTAGAGGGCCTCACATGCAGCCTGACTAGCTGCCATGTACTCTGCCTCAACTGAATTGAGTGCAATTGATCTCTGCTTCCTGCTGTACCAAGAAATTGTTGTTGATCCTATGCTGAAGATGCCCCCTGATGTGCTCTTCTTGTTTGATGGATTACCTACCCAATCTGCATCGGTGAAGCCTTGAATCTTCACTCCCTTTCTCCGTATGTACTATAATCCATACTTTGTAGTGCCCTTAAGATATCTCAAAACATGCTTCCCCACCTTCCAAAAGAGCTTGGTAGGCTTAACCATAGCTTAAATACGCTGGTTAACTGTGTAGCATATGTTTGGTCGTGTGTTCAGCAAATACATAAGTGAAACCACAAGTTGCCTGTAAACAGTAGCATCCACTACCTCACCTAAAATAGCGTCCTCCTTCCTCCAATTTCTTGCAAGAGGAATTTCCATGGGTTTGCTTCCCTTCATGTGGAACTTCTTCAGAATCTCTTTGGCATACTTTCCCGAGATATAAATAGCTCCCTATCTCTTTGCCATATTTCCAAGCCAAGGAAATCATGCAAGAGCCCCATGTCCTTCATCTCAAACTCTCTTGCAAGATCCTCTTTGCAAGAAGTTATGAGCTACTCATCACCTGTCAGTATAAGATCATCAACATAGAGTGCAATAATCAAAATCTTACCATCAACCGCAATATGATATAGGTTCACACCCGCTTCACTCTTTGTGAAGCCCAACCCAGTGAAATAGCTATTGATCTTGGTGTACCAAGCACAAGGTGCTTGCTTTAGCCCATACAATGCTCTCTTGAGTATGCAGACGTGTGACTCCCTGTCAAAGGTCTCAAAACCTTTTGGCAGCTCAATGTACACTTCTTCCTCAATAACTCCATTGAGAAAGGTTGTCTTTACATCCATCTGATGTATCTGCCACCCCATCTATGCTGAGAGTGAAAGGATGGATCTAATCAATGAGTACCTTGCAACTAGTGCAAAAGTCTCCTCATAGTCAATCCCCTCTACCTGTTAGAATCCTCGGGCCAAAAATCTAGCCTTGTATTTATCCACACTCCCATATGCTACTTGCTTCACCTTATAGATCCACCTAGATCCAACCACTGACTTTCCCACTAGTCTTGGGACCACTTCCCATGCATTGTTTCTGATAATGGAGTCATAATCCTCAACCAGGCATCAACCCATGTTGGTTGCTGCACTGCTTCCTCAAAAGAGGATGATTTTGTCACAATACACTCGCTCATAAGAGCCATGTGTCCAGTATACATGTCTGGGGACCTTCTCTGCCTACATTGTGATGTAGGTGCACCTACATGCTCTGTCGCATCTAGCATCAATCTGTCAGCCTCTCTAGTGCGCTTCCTACCATTTCTGTTAGATTGTTTTGCATGAGCGGTTTTTGCCACTCCATGATCCTCTGCTTGTGGCTGCTCCACATCCTGATGTTCATCCTTTGGAACTAAGAGTTCCTCATCTGCATGAAAGTCAAGCTCCCTCTCAAGGGACAATCACATGGATTTCTCCTCATCAAATTTAACATCTCTCATGACAATTTTCATCTTGTTAGCTGGAAAATACACCCAATAATTGTGGGGAGTATCAGTGTACCCCACAAATATCCCAACCTCTGTTGTTGGTTCTAGCTTCATCCTTGCATCTTTGGTCACATGGCAATAGACAAATGAGCCAAAAATTTAAAAAAATGAAACATTCGGTTTCTTACCTGAAAGAGCCTCCTTTAGTGTACTCATGCCAAGTATCTGATGAGGACTATGATTTTGCACAAATGCCTTTGTGTTGCATGCCTTTACCCACAGATGCAACGGTAGGCCCTAATCATGTAACATAGCTTGTGTTGCTCCCAAAATTGTTTCGTTCTTTCTTTCTGCAACCCAATTCTATTGTGGGTTATGAGGTGCAATCAATTCTTTCCGAATTCCTTCTTTGGCACAAAAGTTATTGAATTCATAGATATACTCACCACCATTGTTGCTCCTTAGAGCATTCATATTCTTCCCTATATATTTCTCTACCAGTGCTTTGAACTCACAAAACTTGGAGAACATTTGATCTTTCTTCTACAGAAAGAGGATCCAACTCTTTCTAGAAAAATCATCAACAAAAATGAAATAATACATGTGCTTTGCCATGGAAGGTGTAGATAATGGTCCACACACGTCTGAGTGAACTCTCTCAAGGATTGTTGCTGCTCAGTTCTCCTTCTCATGAAAAGTGGCTTTAGTATACTTCCCCATGGTACATCCCTTGTATGTGTCTATCTGGGCAAGAGTACCCTTTCGAAGACCTATAGAAAATCTGTTGCATGATCCTCAAAGCACTGTGGTGCAGATGGCCCAATCTCCTATGCCATAACTCTCTTGTATCCTAGCTCACCACCTTCCCTGCATTACTGCTCAATGCTGTGCAGCCATCTACATCAAGTTTTTAGAGGTTCTTCATACAAACCCCAATATTATTTACCTGTCCTGTGGCTTTGTGACAAAGGAACACATTTCCTTCACTGAAAACCACATCATATCCAAGATCCTCCAACGTAGCAACAAAAACTAAATTATTTTTCAAGCCTGGTACATGCATGACATCTTTTAATATGAAAGGTTTACTTGATTTTCTCTGGAAAGTAAATGTACCTATCCCGATAGCGCTATACCTCCTGTAATCACCCATCTCGATGTGCATTCGAAGATCCTTCTCCTCCAAGATACTAAAGAGTTCTTTGTTTCCTTTCACGTGAAAAGATGCTCCACTATCCAAGTACCACATAGATCCCATCATAGTTGACGCCATGCATGTGGTGAGAGATAATTCCAACTCAAACTGTGAGGCCAAAGCTTCACCCGGTTCAGATCCTGGAGCCTTCTTGTTGTTCTTATTCTTTTAGGGAAAATTTGTGGCATAGTGTCAATGATCATGACAGTGAAAGCATTTCACCTTTGACATGTCATGCTTCTTGCCTTCTTTGTCGGTCTCATATTTGGAATAGGAATTTTTCCCCTTCCCCTTCTTTTCCTTACCATCTAAGGTACAATTTTCCTCATCATCAGCCTTGGATGAGGATCCATCCCTGGTATTCCGCCGAAAATCTTCTTGTACCAAATTTGACCATAGTCGCCCCCAATCTAGTAACTTATCCCTCTCATTCACAGAGTCCTGGTAACTATGCTAGCTCTTGGGAAGGCCTAGAATTTCTAGGCTCACCAACTCATCATCAGCTATAGTAATCCCAACACTTCCAATTTCATCTCGAAATTGAGTGAACTTGGTCAAGTATTTTTGGATTGTGTCGCCCTTCTCCATTTTGATTTTCCTGAGCTTGTCCATGAGTGCCAATTTTTTGTGGTCATTGCTGCTTTGAAACAGATCTATCAAGGCCTTCCACATAGCATATGGAGTTTCCTTTCCATGGAGTCTCGAGACAATATGATCTCGAATTCCCTCTTACAAGATCCTCCTCGCCTTTTATACCTTCTTCTGCCATGCATCAAGAAGTTGGGCATCTGCTACTATGGGCTTGGGAATATCATTATCTATGAATTCCTTCAACCCATTGTCCTCCAACACTGCCTCCATCCCATCCTTCCATGCAATATAATTCGACCTGCCCTCTAATGCATATTCAAGTCTCAAGCCATTAAAAGACATCTTGATCACCTTATAGCTTCAAAGGAAGTATCTGCAAATCTAAATACTGTTCAACACAAACTCAATTTCTTCTCCACTATTTTGATTCCTGGCGCTCTGATACCATGTAGAAATTACACCAATGGATTCAATCTGATCATGCAATGTACTAAAACAAGATACTGAATCCTTATACAATATTTGTGGAATATAAATCACATGCAAGTAAGATGTAATATTCCTAATTAGCTTTCAGCTAGTTGGAATATTAATTTTTTCTTTTTCTAATAAGATAGATGAATAAGTGGGTAGAGAGACCCATAAATCTCTTTAGTATGAATAAAACCACTTCTAATGTGATTTTGGATCATTTTATCAGCTGAATAAAGCACTTTTGGGTGTGAATAGGATCTAAAGCATGTGGACAGGGTCAAAGTTGACCAAATCAACAACATTGTCATGGAGGTAGTGGAGAGTTAATGGAGGAAAACACAGTTATTATGGAGGAGTGTATGCATGAGAGTAGAAACTTTAATGAGTGGGACCCAGGGTGAGGAAGCTAACCAATCATATAAGGAAGATTATGGTAGCCATAGAGGACATTCTGATTATTTTTTATGTCTTGGTCTTTATGAATTTTTGCACGCTTCAGCTGTTTAGCGGAGTCTGTTGTGTTGTTTAGCACAAGGGTGTTTCCGAGCGGAAATCCCACCCTCATCCTCGAGAGACTTCGAGTGCCTACTTATGAGAGGTACATTGAGCTATATTTCCACTATCCGACATCAGGTCAAGCTTCATGTGTTATTCACATCACAAAGTCCTTCAGGATTGTGTTGTTTTGCAAGGTAGCAGCAGTGGAGGGTTGAGAGACCCAGTTTTTGAGCTTGTTTTCTAGTGAAGGGAGCAGCCCTTCATCCAGAAAGCTAGTGAGGAAGATCCTTGAGCATTATTTCACCATTTGGCATCAAGCCAAGCAACAACCATCATCTACAACGCATTCTCCTTCAGAAACTGCGTTATTTTGCAAGGTAGTTGTAATGGAGGGCTTAGTGCCAAAGTTTGTGAGTTAGATTCCCAGTGAGGGGAGAAACCCTTTCTCTGGGATATCTATTGGAGGAGTATCAGCCATCTCTATATCAGATTAGCCACCTCCCAGTAGTTATCCAATTGCAAAGTGTTATTTAGCCCTAGGGCTGCATTTTGGCTTTTTTTCATTTTGTGTATTTTTGGAAACCCTTTCTGGGTTGTATTGGAATTATGCTTGGGAGCTTAGATCTCTAATATCGACACTTTTTGAGCATTATATCAGTAGATATTTGTATTTTTATTTTCGAGCAACAGTGACACTCACTAGGACTGCGTTGTCATGATCCTCCGACATTTTGAGTTGCAACAACATTTCATGTTTGGGTGTATTTGATCATTGGAGGCTTCTTTTGCCTAACTTGAGTGACCATTTCCTCAAGATATTGTACTCATTTTCTGCTGTTATATATAATGAAATAGATATATGATTTGCTCATGTTTTGATGCATTGGTATTTACTGCATTTTCTAGTTTTATGTTCAATATTGCTGCTTTTCATTTTTTGGAATATTACAGTGGTATTAGAGAATAATCTTGGCTCAACCTGTGGGGCGTTGCATCTATAACATCTACAAAAATGGAGGAAAGAGAAATTGCAAAACTTCTTCTCCAAACCATGCAAAATATTTCCAAAGAAATCAAGGAGATGAGGTTAGAAATACAGAAGGAATCCCCTATAGGGTTTCAACATGGAGAGAGTTCTGGCACCTCACATGCTTGGTATGAGAAACCAACATTACAACCTTCTTCACAACGCTCCACCATGCCCACATTCCTAACTATAGGAAGTGAGGTGGGAGGGCCACAAAAGGAGGAAAATCTTGGTGATTATTTCTTAGAGTATGAATCTCAATCTCAAAGGTTCAAGGAGCACCTGAACTTCCAATAGTTCTGTCGGATCAAGGATAATAGAAGACCCAATAATTATAATAGAGGTGGAGGGTACATGCAGAACAATGATCTGCAACGAACTATGGGTAGATTCTTTTTTCCCTCTTTTGATGGGTCACCCAAGTGCACATCCAAGGCTTGGGTAGAGAAGTTGGATACTTATTTTCAGCTGAACCGAGTTTCAGAGATGGAGGCCATTAAGATAGCAGCGCTGCACCTTGAAGGTGAAGCACATGAGTGGTGGTTTCATGGTCTATCTACACTAGGGCATGCTAGTGTCACTTCTTATGCAGAATTTATCGAGAGGTTGGTTGAAATATATGACCGTAGGAATATAGAAGCACATTTTGTTGATCTAGAAAAACTTAAGCAAACAGGAGATCCAGAGACTTATATCTTTGAATTTCTAAAACTCTCAGTTATGGTGTCTGATCTATCTGCAGCTAGGAGAGTATATATGTTTATTGATGGGCTAGCAGAACCTTTGCATAAGTTGGTAGAATCCACTAGACTAAGTACACTCCAAGATGCTATTGAGAGGGTTAGAGACTCGCAAAATAATTTGCCAAGGGCAAGAGCCCCCCTTTAACAAGAGTTATCTTCTCAGTCAAAAGAGGAAGCTATGAAGATTCCTCCCTCAAGAGGGGACCAAGGCAAAGGGTATCTTAGTGATGATCAGGTATTCTCCAATAATGATGAGGAGGAAGAGGAAGAGTTGGAAGGAGATACCAACTATGTAGCACCAGGAGGAGATCCACCACCACCTGGAGGTGGAAATGGAGCAATCGCTAGCCCTTGCATCCTTGCATGGAGTTCCAAAGAATCTAACATTGGGAGACCAAGGCATAGTGCAGGAACATCATGTGTTGGTACTGATAGACAGTGGGACTACCCACAATCCTATTGATGCCCAACTAGTCCAGAGGGGAGACATGCCCACCAATGATTATGAAGGATTATCAGTTGTGGTCCCTGAGACTAAGCAGTGGGGGAAGTGTTTTCCAGCATTGACTATGAATTTGGGGGCATACACTCTGATAGATCACTTCTTTGTGGTCAAGACCCATGAAACCAATATGATATTGGGTGTGTAGTGGCTGATTACACTAGGGGAGGTCACTCTAGATTGGGAGGTCTTGCAGATGGCATGGATAGACAAGAAGAGTGGTAATCATCAAAAGATCAGGGGCATGCACACCTATCCACCTCAGGAAGCCTCCACACATAAGATTCAGATTGATTTGCGTAGAAGAATCCAAGACAACTCAGTCTACTCACATATGCAATTCACTCTAGACCATGATGTTTTATTATTTGGAGGCATCCCAACAGGGAGGCCCCCAGATTGGAATTTGGTTAAAGAGTTCTCACAACAAGTGACACCACTCACAAATCTGGCTAAGAGGAGAGCCTTGTATGGGACCAGCACAATGTATAGGGCCTTTGATTGGCTTAAGGAGGAGATGAATATTTGTTTGGTATCGACATTACCAACTCTCAGCAAGCCTTTTTCATTGAAAGGTGATGCTTCAGGAGTGGATGATGTCACAAGTATGGTGCAAGAGGGCTATTCTGTAGCATTCGAGAGTCAGAAGATACTTCCACATTGGTAGGAGTCTTCCATATATGGTAGAGTGTTTCTAGTCTTCATACATGCATTGGCCAAACTCAGGAGCTTTTGGATGGGCAATGGCTTCCAAGTGAAGATTGACCACCATGAACTTCAATCTTTTCTTAAGGAGAAACAACTGCAAGAGAGGCAGCAAAAGTGGGATAGCAGTATCCGACATGTGAATTTGAATTTTATCATGTCAAAGAGGGGAGCTATGAGGTGACAGGTTCCTTATTACAGAAACCAGCAGCGTTGTCATTGAGGGATATAAATCCATATTGGGAGTCCCAGCTATTGGTGGAGTATTCCAAGAATCACTTCACATATGAGGTGCTTGATGGGCAGGTGACTGATGAGAAGTATAGAGTGGTGGATGGAATCATCTATTACTAGGGGTCGGATCTTCTTGACTAGATATTCCAAACTCAAGGAGAATATTCTACATGCAACACATGATTCACTCCTTTACGGTCACCAAGGGTTCATTGGGACATATCAGACCATTATGGAGAGATTCTCATGGGAGGGTTCAAGGAGGATGTGCTCCAGCATATCAGGAGATGTGTAGCTTGCTTGAAGAATGAGGAGAGAAACAACCATCCTGCAAGGTTGTTACAACCACTTACTTTTCCAAGAGAGAGATGGGGGAGCTCATCTATGGACCTCATCACTAGCTTGCCAACAATACATGGTAAGGGTTGTGTATTTGTACTTACTAATCATATAACAAAGTATTTGCATTCCTCTGCCATTTATATATAGTGCATTGCTCCATAAGAGGGCGGGCCTCTCTTTGGACCTCATGGTATTTTTAAGGCCAAAATCAGTGATGGAGATAGCGGCTTCTTATATGGCTTTGGGCAAGTATTGTTCTATTTTGGGTATACTCAGTTGACACCCAATGTCATTTACTACTTCCAAGTAGATGAGCAGAAAGATACAACAAGTAATTGGTTGGGAAGCTACTTGCCACATCATGTTCAAGGGCAGCAAGCAGCCAAACTGCGAGGATTCCACTTGGGGGACTATTGTCACCACCCGACATTTCATATGGCACTCAGTATATTTATCACTTTTGTTCCATATGGTGATGATGTTCTATTCACTATATGTGGAATGGCTTGGGCAATCAAGGTTCCTAGAACCAAATATTGGATCCTAGAGAGTCGAGATGTATTCCGATCTCTTAAGGACAACATTGTTGTAGCCCAAGAACAACAATATTCCTACACATATCATAAATGGAGAGAGAGACAACGTGGGGTGGAAACTTTGGTCTATCATTTTCAGCCATACAACTCCTCTACATTGCATAAGCAGAGGATTGATGAGCTTTTCTATGGGCCACACATGGTGATCCATATTTTTGGAAGAGTAGCATATGGATTGGAGCCTCTCATTGGGATTAATATCCCCAACATTTTTCATTTCTCATGCCTCAAGAGGGCCCTTATACAGCATGTAGTTTCCTCCATGGATCTCCCACTTCTTTATGATGAGAGCCATTTGGTTTTATCACCAAAGTCCAACTTGCACACTTGGGAGAAACAACTAAGGGACATATTGATTGGAGAGCATCTGGTTCAGTGGAGGAGTTTATCAGATGATGATGCTACAGGGGAAGGAGAGGAGATTTTGCAGTACCCATCCTTGCAGTTGCTTGAGGACAAGCAACATTTGGTATCGAAGGACTGTAATATTCCTAATTAGCTTTAAGCTAGTTGGAATATTAATTTTTGCTTTTGATAATAAGATAGATGAATAAGTGGGTAGAGAGACCCATAAATATCTTTCGTAGGAATAAAACCACTTATAATGTGAATGTGGATCATTGTATCAGTTGAATAAAGCACTTTTGGGTGTGAATAGGGGCTAAAGCATGTGGACAGGGACAAAGTTGACCAAATCAACAACGCTATCATGGAGGTAGTGGAGAGTTAATGGAGGACAACGCAGTTATGATGGAGGAGTATATGCATGAGAGTAGCAAATTTAATGAGTGGGACCCAGGGTGAGGAAGCTCACCAAGTATATAAGGAAGAGGATGACAACCATAGCTGACATTCTGATTATTGTTTATGTCTTGGTCTTTTATGACTTTTTGTATGCTTCAGCTATTTAGTGGAGCCTGCTGTGTTGTTTAGCACAAGGGTGTTTCCGAGCGGAAATCCCACCTTCATCCTTGGGGGACTTCGAATGCCTACTTAGGAGAGGTACATTAAGCTATATTTCCACTATTCGACATCAGGCCAACCTTCATGCATTATTCATAGCACAGTATCCTTCAGGATTGTGTTGTTTTTCAGGGTAGCAGCAGTGGAGGGTTGAGAGACGCAGTTTTTGGTCTTGTTTTCTAGTGAAGGGAGCGACCCTTCATCCGAGAGGCTAGTGAGGAAGATCCTTGAGAATTATTTCACCATCTGACATCAAGCCAAGCAAAAACCATCATCTACAGCGTAGTCTCCTTCAGAAACTGTGTTATTTTGCAGGGCAGTTGCAGTGGAGGGCTTAGTGCCAAAGTTTGTGAGTTAGATTCCTAGTGAGGGGAGCAACCCTTCATCCGGGAGATATATTGGAGGAGTATCAACCATATCTATATCATATTAGCCACCTCCCAGAAATTATCCAATTGTAGAGCGTTATTCAACCCTAGGACTGTGTTGTATCTCAAGAAACAATCCCTTGACCGTGGTAAGGAATCAATGCTTAAGACATTTTGTAAATGTATGTCACAATTATAATATCAAATGGCCTCTGATTAACACCTTTGGAATCTAATTATTTAATACACTCAATAATCTGATATAATGAAAGCCTTCACAGTGCCATAAACTGCTGATATCCAAATGAAATGAAAAGAAGAACTGTAAAGGAAATTTGAAGTGATATGCTGAGAAACAGAAACTATCACTTTTAATTTTCAGAGGAAATTCATGGAGAGAGAGGAAACTCAAAATAATATGTTGCTAACAAAAAAATTATTACTTTAAAGTTTCATCAGGATTTTGTGAAGAAAGAAAAGATGAGGTGAAGGAGCACAAATTAAGGTTTTTTAACTCTTACTCACAGATGTATTTAAGAGACTGGCTGCTACATTACTTCACTTCATTCAAAGAGGAATAAAAATAGAGCAAAACTGGAAAGACATATCACCATCAACAGCTGCAGGAAACTTGATCTTCTTTCATTTATTTCTCAAAAAATTCAGTACCAAATTAACAATCCTCCAAAGGTCCAAAAACTCAAAACCCCTTTTCTTTATTTCTATCTACCTAAATAAAACACAATGGTTCCTAACTCCTAAACTTATTGAAACTATTCGACTACCTAAAATTTTAAGATTACTTATGCAATCATACTTGAGAAAAAAAATTAAAACTGGAAATATTGTTTGTTTTGTTGAATCTAATGTTGTTGATGCGTCCTTCCGAAGTGCCGAGGTGTCCTTTCTGGTTATGATGCAGCGGATGCACAACTCTATAACGACACCTCAATGCTCGACTTAACTCAGTTGTCCTTCTCCCAGTAGGGCTGCTAAACGCTCTTCCAACCGACTCTACCTATGCCCCTGTGGTTCGAATGCTGTCAATCATATCAGCTGCTACCCGACTCTTCCTCTTCTCCTTTGAGTCACTTACTCATGTTTTTCTACCGCGTTCTGCCTATTTCTTCATAAAATGGCGCATAACCGCATAAGCTCGGACTTGAAATCCTTTAGATTTTATCTTGGAACCACATTGCGTCTGTGCCAACATTGCACTTCGCATTTCGCCGTCTTTAGATTTTCCTTAGCATTTATCTTTTAAAACTTGTGATGTGTGCTATGCGATTGGGTCCCACCTGGCATCGCACGTTGCACTTCAATGACTTTATCACTTACCTCCCATGGTGATCCTTTAAAACTTGCAATTCACGATTTGCGATCGGGCCCCACCGCATCGCACATTGCACTTCAGCGATTATAACACTTACCCTTCGCCCTTAACTTTTAAAACTTGCGTTGTGTGGTATGAGGGCTAGGGCCACATCATTTGCACGTCACCGCCACATCGTCTGCCACATCGTCTGCCATGTTAGCTTGCCACGTCGCACTTCGCATTTCGTTGACTTTAAATTTTCCCTAACACTTATCTTTTAAAACCTGCGATGTGCGCTATGCGATCAGGTCCCACCTGGCATCGCACATCGCACTTCGGCAACTTTATCACTTATAGAGGAGAGGATACTTACCTCCCATGCCTATCCTTTGAAACTTGCGATTTGTACTTTGTGATTTAATCTCCACCGTCTATCTCTCTGCTCCAGTTTTTCGCTTTGATCCTAACCATCGGTTTTTCCCTTTGCACCTCCTCCAAAACACTTAAGTGTTTAAGGGAAATTTTCCCTTTCTCTGCCTTTGGGAAATTAGTTTGTTTTCTCCACGGTGTAACCTCCTGAGCTTATTCGGTGTTTTTCCATGTTGGTTCCTTCTGAGCTTGTGAATGAACCCGACTCGACCCTGTTCGGAGTGAAATGTTCTGAACGTGAATGAGCTCGACTCAACCCACATTCACATCTCATCACGTAATGTTAATGTGCCAATATATAAATCAAAATTATTCTATGAAACACAAAAATTTACATTTCCTATCATATATGCTTTTTTTGTCCTTTGAAAAATATTTCAAAGGTAAATGCAAATGAGCCACAACATCTAGCTCCACCTGGGGATAGTGTTTTTTTCCAAGGAAGTGCTAAGAACCACATATTAGTGCCTTATCCATTGGGCATGGAGTCAAATATTGCTTGGTTACATATGAAAAATGAACAATCTAGTATTTAAAATGGTGGAATGCAGACTTTTAATGTTGGAAATAATGCTTTAGATACTGCCCGTTCACAGGCAGCTGTACTGTCTCTCTATCTAGATCTTCCAAAATAAATGTGTTATTTGACCTTGCCTCAGAGATCTTGTATGGACCATACCAGAGAGGGTCAAATTTACCATGCTTCCCATTTTCTTATCGTCTTGTGTCCCATCTTAGTACCAAAACTCCTGGTTGAAAGAGAACTTCTTTTGCTTTTCTGTCAAATATAGACTTCATCTTTCCCTGATAAGTAATCAAGTTATCCCTGACGTTGTTTCTGTTTTCATTTGATTCAATTATTTTGTTCAATCTTCTTACCATAGCATTCGGTTCTTCCTGAGCTTCTTGAAGGAAAGAAATAACTGGTTTGGCCAGCTAAGTAGGAAATAATGCTTGAGTTCCATAAACCAGTCCATAGGGAAACTTCCCAGTAGATCTCTTTGTAGTGACTCGAACTTCCCAGAGGGAAAACTTCAACTTCATATCCCAATCCTTCTGATTCTCGATGATTTTTTTCTTCAAGATTCTGACCAATGTCTTATTTGAAGACTCTGCCAATCCATTCCCTTAGGGATGATACATTGTGGAATGTGATAAAATTACATTATATGTTTGAGAGAAATTAATGAAACGAGCAGAGTTGAATACCTGAGAATTATCAGTCACAATTTTAACTAGACATCCGAATTTGCTGAAAATGTTTTCCTCCAGAAACTTCATTACCACTTGGTCATTTGCCTTCTTAGTGGGTATTGCTTCAACTCATTTTGTAAAATAATCTGTGGCAGTCAGAATCCACTTGAACTGTCTGCTTGATGGCGGATTGATCTATCCAAAAAAATCCAATCCCTATTGCCTAAAAGGTTCTTCAATAAATACTGGGATGAGAGGTAATGGAGCAAGTTTTTTCTTTTTAGCAAACAACTGACTCTTCTGACAACTTCTAACTAGTTTATAAAAATTTGCAAACAGGGTTGGCCAATAGAAGCCTGACTTAAGAATTTTATGAGCAGTGGACTTCTAGCTATAATTTCCTCCACACAGACTTTCATGATATTGTTTGGTGACTTCAATAGATTCTCCTTCAGTCAAACATAACAACAAAATACTAGCAGGGTCTTTCCAGTATAGCTTCTCTTATACGATAACATATAGCTGAGACTTGAGCTTAAGAGCTTTGTATTTTGTTCTATTCAGTGAATTTGGACAGGAAAATAAACACAGGTAATGCACAATATATTTATACCAATCAGAGCACAAAAATTGTATTGAATACTTGTTTTGAAATTGCTTTGACCCTCTTCATTTACAGCTCCATCCACTGGTGCCAACAGGTTAATTCCCAAGGCTTGAAAATTTGTCTCTGTCAAAAACTTCGCTAACCCCTATCCCTTGACCAGCTTGGTGGGTTTGATGTCCAAATCATACTCTTGGATTTTTTGTATCCACTTCCCCATTTTTCCTTCAACATCACTTTGGACTAGCACGTCTTTCACAATAGAATTAGGAACATAAGTAGTTATTTTAGACTACAACACATGAGTCCTGAAGGATTTCAGTGCTTTGACCAAAGAATATAGCTATTTCTCCAGAATATTGTATTTGAGCTCAACATCTTTGAGAAATTTTCTAAAAAATGCAACTGACTGCTCCTTATTTTCTTCATTTTTTTGCAACAACACAACAATAATAGTAATGGGGGATGCAAATGAGAATATCTGAAAGGTTTTTTGATAGTCTGGGCTAATCAAAACTGGGGATTCCTGCAATGCTTCCTTTATTATAAAAAATGCATATCTTGCTTCCTTATCCCATTTCAATTTTGCATTTTTCTTCAACATATCTGTTATACTTCTCACGATCTCAAAATAATTGGGCACAAACCTCCTCAGAAAGTTTATTTTTCCTAGGAATCTCTTGATATCCTTCTTGCTTTTGGGTAAAGGAATAGTCTGAATGGCTTCAACCCTTGTTGGGTCAATCTTTACTTCTTGTTTAGAAACTATGTGACCCAATAATTTACCTTCTTCTAAGGAAAATAAAGATTTCTTGGGATTTAATGATAGACCAAACTTTTTGCACTTTTGAATTATTTTTTTGCAAATTCTTCAAGTGTTCATCATCTGACCTTGAGAAAATAGTTACACCATCCAAATATATAACTACAAACCTGTCACCAACGAAGGTTATATCCATGGCCCTATGAAATGCTGCACCCGTGTTCATAAGGCCAAAAGGCATCCTTGTGTACATGAAGGTGCCCCAGGGCGTAGTGAAATAAGTATTCTTCTAATCTTCTTTTTCTACTGCTACATAATTATACCGAGAAATTCCATCAACCATAGACAACCTGTGAGCTCTTGTCACCTTCTGTAAGACATAATCCATTTTCGGCAAAGGATAATTATCTTTTAGAGATGCTCGGTTCAAGTTCCCGAAGTCTACACACAGTCTTATCTCTCAATTCTTCTTTCTTACAGGGACCAGATTAGAAACTTAGTTTGAATATTTGAGAGGGAATATAATTTTCGCCTGCAACAATTTATTCACTTCTTTTTCGATTGGAGCTAACAACAATGAATTGATCCACCTGAGCTTTTGTCTGTGTGGTTTGAGTCCTTCCTTCAATGGAATCTTATGCTGAATAATGCTTTTTTCATATGTTTTCAGGTCTTCATACGACCAGGCAAACACATCCATATATTTCTTAAAAAGATCAATGTATCTTTCTTTGTAGTTTTTGGGAACACCTTTGAACAATTTCACTATTTTGGGTTCCTTCCGAGTCCCAAAATTACAATCTTCCATCTCTTATTCTTGATGTGTTTTATTTGAATCAACAACAACATCATTAGCATCAAATAATATTTCAAGGGGAACCAACCTTTTGGGGAGCACATTATCTTTCGATTGGATAATCTTCTGTTCACCTATTAACTATTCAAGATTTCTTCTTTCTTCTTTCTGCTCTCTTTTTTCTTCCTCTTGGTCTATCTCAGCATCTTCAAAGTTTCCAATTATGGTCAGGAACTAAATTATCTTTTCATCATCATCAAACACCTGCCAATGTTTCACATTATCATGGATAGAAGGTCTATGCCTAATTTCAATCTCATACCTTAACCTTGGACTTATTGGAGTTTTGAAGGTGCTAGCTACAACTGCTAAAGAATCGGCCAATCTATTCTCCTCCCTCAGAATATACTGAATATTTAATTCTTCACAATATTTTTCTATCAGATCCCACACTTCATTCCTATATGATCTCAACCTTGGATGCTTGGTTTGATAATGATTTTTAATCTGCCTTATTATCAATTCAGAGTCACCAAAAATTGAAATACATTGAACTCCCATGTGTTTAACAACTTGAAGGCTTGATATTAAGGCCTCATACTCAACCACATCATTTTTTAAATAAAATTCTATTTTAAAAGAGAAAGGCACGAGGTTACCTTCTGGTGATATCAACAAGAATTTAGCACCTGCACCCTCCTTGGAGTAGGCACCATCAAAGTAGCACTTACAAATCTTCCTTGAGTGCAGCTCGTTATTTACAACTGTTGAAGAGAGCTACTTCCTTGTGTCTTGAGAAAATTTTGCATCTTCATGCAACATGAAACAAGAAAGGCATTTTGTTTCTTGACTATAAATGGGGGAATTTCCTGCATCTTTCTTGGAGGTAGTCTTCACAAACCTTGTTTCTCTGTACAACCTCCTTTCTTCCCCATTAAAGATCAGAATGATAGCATAAGTGAAATCTAATTTTAGTGCACCTCCCAACTTTTCTCCCCAAGATCTTGACAGGAGCATTCCAAACCTGGCTAGGATGTCAGCAACCACTACATCCATGACTATACCCTTTGTTGGGATTTGTGCCAACGAAACTGATACATCTTTAATTAACCCAACACATTTCACCCTTTTGGAATCAAATGAATACAGATACCTATAAGGTTTGGTAATCTACAAGTTAAGTTCCTTCATAACAGACAATGGCATGAGATTATGGGACGCTCCTGAGTCCAGCATGCAATTATGTAGAGTATAATCATGAAGCAGCAGAGAAATATAGAAGGGTGGAACAAAGGGATCTATTTCTTCTACATGAGGACCAAAGGTGACCACTGGATTCTCTTCTTGTAAGTTCACTATGTCACTTATGTCTTCCACCTATGTGAGATTAATAAATTCTGAAATTTCTTTCTTGTAAGCTGGTATTTTGGCTAATTCTAGAAGAGGCACCTGAATTTTGACCTTCTCCAACTCTTTTGTCAAATTGAAAGAATGATTTTTCTTAACGTTATTTTGAGGTTCTTCTTCACTCTTTCTAGAATTTGCTGCTTGTTTGGGTACAAGAACAAATCTCTCCAAGATATTATTGTCAACTGATTTGTTCTGGGAAGATTCACCCTGCTGCACATTTGTTCTATTAAGTGAATTTACAGGTTGTTTCTTATTATTAACCTGTTTCACAGGGTCCTTTTGTAGTCGAGTCTCCATTGGAGGAGGAATGGAACCTTTTTGTTCACCTTCATTATCCTGCACTCTAGATCTCTTTCTAGACCTCAAATCATACTTTTTATGTAACCCAACTTGCATGAAATCTGTGAATTTCCTACAATATTCATCCATTTCATCTTGATCAAAAGAAACTTCAGCTTTAGAATATTCTCCCTCGCAATCTTCCTCTTCATCCTCTTCTACTGCATACATAGCAGATACCTTATCCTTGGCCTCCCTTTGGTAATCTTCTACTGGCTCTCTGGGTGCTACTTCTCTATACAATGGAGCTTGAACCTGGTCTTGATCTCTTCTTTCCCTCTGCAAGATTTGCAGGGGATGTCTTCTGAATTGAGGGTTAAACCCCCCTCAGTTTTTTTGTACTTGCCTTTGGGATTTTTTTATTTTCCAATTCCATCTTAGCTAGCTTATTTATCAGATATTTTATCACCTTTGTCATATCTTCAATTCTTAGCTCTTGTGATGATTCTTCTTTTTCCTTCCCCATCTCTTGGACTGCCTATTTCCCTTTCGCCTTTCCAGCTGCAGTCATATTAGTTTCAATATCTAAAGCATCTGTCTGTCTCTGCTCAAGAGTAGGGGATCTTCTCTCTCTCAATGTAAAGCTAAAATCAGCTTCAAAATTCCCAACAAAAACTACCTTTGCTCCTACGGGGGGGGGGGGGGGCGCTTCATCTCTATAGGTAAACTACTGTACAATTTGTTGAATATTTTTACAAACTCGGAAATTTTTTCATTAGGCTTTCTTTTAATTGCATTAAACTCTATCAACGAGTAACCATGATCTCTCTTCTCTCCCCATCTCTACGTGAATTGAGTTTCTAACTCTTCCCATTCATTTATGGAATCATTTGGTAAACCTTTGAACCATTTCCTAGCCTCTCCACTTAGAGACTGCACAAATAGTCTCATCACAACATCATGATGTTCTACATTTAAATTCTTAGAAAAAGTGCAAAACAAGGGTAAATGTTGTTCTGTAGTTACTTCATCTTCTCCAATGAAACGAGGAAGTAATTTGAGGTATTCTTGAGGCATGGCATTCATTGGTTGCAGAAGATTTAATGGTGCATATCTATCCATCAAGAAAGTTGGTGCTGCCATATTAACAACTTGGTTAACTAATCCTTGGGTGGTTGAGGTTGATGAATCTGTTGTGAAAGTGAATGAAGGTGGAGGAAAAAATCATATGGGGTTAGGATGATGGACAATAGAAGAGGGAACAACAACTATATTTGGTTGAGCTTGAGTGGAGGTAAAAGAAACAGGCTTGAAAGAATGTTCTTCTAACTGAGGTTCTTGAAAATAAATGGGCGTGGAAGGGGTATCTTGTTCTAAGGAAGGGAGTTCCTTGGAAATATATTCAAACAAAAGGTTATGAGAATCACTACTAGGAGCAGGAAATGCAGGATTAGGTATTGAAGGAGTTTTGGGTTTCTGAGCCTTTTTAGAAACCAATATTTTTGGATCTGGAAAAGTAGGGACTATCTGTTGTGAGGTATATGATCTCGTGTGAGGAATTTTGAAAGCCAAAATTTTCAAAATAACAAAAAAATTTGAATATTTCCTCCTCACTGAACAACCAGAGGAAATAATGTGAAAAACCTAGGGAAAATAAACTTCGTTTCTTTGTCCCTGGCAACGGTGCCATAAAATGTTGTATCTCAAGAAACAATCCATTGGCTATGGTAAGGAATCAGTGCTTAAGACATTTTGTAAATGTATGTCACAATTATAATATCAAATGGCCTCTGATTAACACCTTTGGAATCTAATTATTTAATACACTCAATAATCTGATATAATGAAAGCCTTCACAATGCCATAAACCACTGATATCCGAATGAAATGAAAAGAAGAACTGTAAAGGAAACTTGAAGTGATATGCTAAGAAACAAAATCTATCACTTTTAAGTTTCAGAGGAAATTCATGGAGAGAGAGGAAACTTGAAATAATATGTTGCAAACACAGAATCTATTACTTTAAAGTTTCATCAGGATTTTGTGAAGAAAGAAGAGATGAGGTGAAGGAGCGCAAATTAAGGTTGTTTAACTCTTACTCACAGATGTAATTAAGAGACCGACTGCTACATTACTTCACTTCATTTAAAGAGGAATAAACATAGAGAGAAACTGGAAGGACATATTAACATCAACAACTGCAGGAAACTTGATCTTCTTTCATTTATTTCTCAGAAAATTCAGTACAAAATTAACAATCCTCCAGAGGTTCAAATACTTAGAACGCCTTTTATTTATTTCTGTCTACTTAAATACATCACAATGGTTCATAACTCTTGAACTTCTTGAAACTATTCAACTACCTAAACTGTTAAGATTAATTATGCAATCATACTTGAGAAAACAAATTAAAATAGGAAATATTGTTCATTTTGTTGAATCTGATGTTGTTGATGCGTCCTCCCAAAGTGCTAAGGTGTCCTTTTTGGTTATGATGTGGTGGCTGCACAGCTCTGTCAGTGCCCAACTTAACCCAATAGTCATGCTCCTAATAGGGCCGCTATACGCTCTTCTGCCCGCCTCTGCCTATGCCCCTGTGCTTCGAACGATGTCAATCATATCACCTGCTACTCGACTCTGCCTCTTCTCCTTTGATCTGCATCGGGTCACTTACCCAAGTTTTTCTACCGCATTCTGCCTATTTCTTCATAAAATGATGCATAACCGCATAAGCCTGGACTCGAAATCCTTTAGATTTCATCTTGGAACCACATCACGTCCGTGCCAACATCGCACTTCGCATTTCGCCATTTTTAACTTTTCCTTAGCATTTATCTTTTAAAACTTGCGATGTGCGCTATTTGATTGGGTCCCACCTGGCATCGCATGTCGCACTTTGGTAACTTTATCACTTATCTCCCGTGGCAATCCTTTAAAACTTGTGATTCACGATTTGCAATTGGGCCCCACCGCATCGCACATGGCACTTCGGCGATTATAACACTTACCCTTCGCCCTTAACTTTTAAAACTTGTGCTGTGCGATATGCGGGCCAGGGCCACGTCGTCTGCCACATCACTGCCACATCGTCTACCACATCAGCTTGCCACGTCACACTTTGCATTTCGCTGACTTTAAATTTTCCTTAACAATTATCTTTTAAAACCTGCGATGTGCGCTATGTGATCGGGTCCCACCTGGCATCGCACATCGCACTTCGGCAAATTTATCACGTACCTCCTGCACCTATCCTTTGAAACTTGCAATTTTCGATTTGCGATTTAATCTCCGCCGTCTATCTCTCTGCTCCAGTTCTACGCTTTGTTCTCGACCATCCGTTTTTCCCTTTGCACCTCCTCCAAAACTCTTAAGTGTTTAAGGGAAATGCGTCGTTTCTCTGCCTTTGGGAAATTAGTTTTTTTTCTCCATGGTGTAACCCTCCTAAGCTTATCTAGTGTTCTGCCATGCTGGTCCCTCCTGAGCATGTGAATGAGCCCGACTCAACCCTATTCGGTGTTCAATGTTCTAAACGTGAATGAGCCTGACTCAACCCACCTTCACATCTCATCACGTAATGTTAATGTACCAATATATAAATCAAAATTATTCTATGACACACAAAATTTTACATTTCCTATCATAAATTTTTTGTTTTGAAAAATATTTCAAAGGTAAATGAAAATGAACCACAACAGACTGCATTTTTCCATTTTTGCATTTTGTGTATTTTCGGAAACCCTTTTTGGGTTGTCTTGGAATTGTGCTTGGGAGCTTAGATCTTTGATCCTAGCACTTTTTGAGCATTATATCAATAAATCTTTGTATTTCTATTTTCCAGCAGTAGTGACACTCACTGGTACTACACTGTCATGATCCTTCGACATTTTGAGTTGCAACAACATTTCATGTTTGGGTGTATTTGATCATTGGAGGCTTGTTTTTCTTAACTTGAGTAACCCTTTCCTCAAGATATTGTACTCATTTGCTGCTGTTATATATAATGAAATAGATCTATGATTTGCTCATATTTTGATGTATTGGTGTTTATTGCATTTTCCTGTTTTATGTTCTATATTTCTGCCTTTTCCATTTTGGAATATTAAATAAGAGAAAGAAGTAAATCAATCGAACAACACAAGATTTTCCTGGGGAAAGAAACTGCTCAAAACCCCTCCATATATATTGTATAATCAACCAAGGAATCATGAAACAATACAATGCATCTGTGCTCACCACAACCTCATACACTCTACCAATTGTCTCACATTGATCTAGGAAAAATTGGACCAATACATAGCCAATTTCCTGCCCACCTCTAGCCTTATTTTCTCACACAATCCCTAGGAAAAATAAATCCTATTAAATATGAATTCCAACCTTCCTTGACTGCGGAATCCATCATGGGCTTCCTGTGGCTTTATAAATGCACCTGGGTAGTTCGCTAATAACAAAACTGATAGTTTACTTACCTTTAACCTTTGTCACAATTGAGTCGTCATCATAATTGACATGCATGCAACTATTAATAGTGAATCATCAGTTACTTGGTATATCACTAATTGTGAATTAAATCTATTTTAATTCACTTGATCTTCAACTAGCTCATCAATCAGTTAGAACTAGTTAAACTGATTTTAACTAAATTAATTTGAGTTAACTGATTGCACTCATTCCACACTAGTGCTACAACTGCAACTGGACCCTGTAAATAATAGAATCACTCTACATGCATATCCTTTGACCATCAACTCAAAATTCTTGAGCTAATAAAGTCTATCACACTTAGTTAACTATTACAAGTTTTTATGAGATAAGATTACAATTTATTTTCCAATTTATTTAAAAACTGGATGCCCACATTAGCACTAATGTGCCACTGAATTCCTCACTCATGTGTGAAATGGAATCCCACACTAGAATGTGGTGCATTTTCTTGTTGAATTTCAACAATTAACCTCCTCTCACATTTCATACCTTCCCATAACCTGAAGAAGTCAAATATATCCTTATAAATAGTATGAATAAGAGTAGTGCTAGCATGCCATCTCATCTCCATATAGCCATAATCCATACAAATCCTCAACTAGGCCCTCTCATAAATCTTCGACCACCTCCATTGAAAAATGTGGCTATCCATGGTTTTCTACTTAATAAATATGCTCCATTAAAATTTCCACAACCTCTAAATGGGATGCCACAATATTACCTTAAAATTTTTCCAAGGTTCACTGGATAGGATGATATTTCATCCCAAAAACATAGATAATTTCTGCTACATTTGCTGAGAATACAAATGTGGAACATCTGGACGTAGTCCTAAGAGTATTTTTTCGGTCTTTGGATGGGGAGGCCAAGAAATGGTTCAATATTCTACCAAATGCTTCAATTAATACCTAGAAGAATATGGAGAACTATTTCATGCAGAAATGGGGGGAGAAAAGGGACAATGGGTATATCCTTGCATAATTCAATGCAATGAAGAAAAAACATAACGAGGATGTTTCATAATTTATAAATAGGTTTAATATATTATATAACAGTCTTCTTGCTAAAAGTAAACCTCCACAAGCTGCTACCAAAGAGGTTTTTATTGGATCATTTGAACCAGAGTTTGGGTTTACCATTAGAGAAAGAAAGTCTCGTACAATGGACCAAATCCAAATAGATGTCCTGGAAGTTGAAGCAAATTTTACTTGCACTGGAAAGTGGAAAGGTAAAGTTGAATATAGTGATAGGAGGAGAGGAAAGGAAGAAGCCACTTCTTTAGGCCATGTAAAGGAAACTAAAGAACAAAAGTTAGAAGAGATGAAAAATATGATAAGGAATTTGTCTAAAAAACTTGTAAAACTGGAGTTGGAGTAAAAAAACCCTCCTCAACAAATTCAACCAACTCCTAACATAAATTTTAACCCCCAATATAGGATGTCGCTCTTGCAGCCCTTGCAAAGGGAGAGAAAATCAACACAATCGTATTCAACCTTCTTTGTATTTAGAAGATGATCTTGAGGATATGGTTGAAGAAACTATATAATTTCAAGAAAATGAGTTCTCTTCTCTCTCATAGGGAGAAAATGAAATAGAAGCACATGAAGGAGAAGGGAATGACCTAGACGCCCCACTGGATGATGATGAGATAGATAGTTATTGAAAACAATTTGTTGTCTTAATGCAAGCCCAGTTGCACAAGAAATATGATCTCAAGTCATCTAGGAAATGGTCTAGGGAGAAATATCATAATGAAGAAAATCTTCATCTAAGTTCCCCTAATCCAACAAATAAAGGGAAGAAACCACTCAACCTTGTTTCACCAACAAAGAAAGAATCTTCCAATCCTATTCCCTATGAGTCTCGAGCCTAAAAAAAAAAAAAATCCCCTACAAATAAATCCAATATGAAATGAGAACAAAGAAACTGTTTTGTTTGCTAAAATTGGTAAGAATTCCTCTTCCTTTAGTGTTCAAAAATAGTTAGAGAAAGTCAATATAGTTTTCCCTTTCACTGAATTATTGAAAAAACCCAGTTATAAAGATCAAGTGTATCAATTTATGAGTTCACCCACCACTTCCCCCCTGTAATACATCCTTAAATTGGAGGAAGAGAGGCCCATGGTTGTGTTTGGACCCCATGTGGAGGAGCATGACTCTTCCACTGGCCCATTCTATGTTACTTGGTGATTCATGATCTCCTACTACATAATTGTATGCTTGAATGAGGAGCATCTCATAACTTAATTCCATTATCTGTGATGGAGCAGTTGGGGCTACAAATAAAAAAACCATACAAAGATATATACTCCCTTGATTCCAAAAGAGTGAAGTTCTTGGGTATGATCAAAGATCTAGTGGTCAATTTTTCTCAAATCCCAGTAAAAAGTGTAGTAATGGATATTGTAGTTGCTGACATGGTCCTATCATTCCTATGTTTGGTGGAGAGGAGCATCGATTATATAGGGAATCTAGATTCATGAAGACAATTACCAAGGAAGATTGTTCAAACAATGCTCCAGTGTATGGTAAAGAGAAATATTTCTCTTATCTGTTACTAGAAGAAGATGCTCAAATAATGGGATACACCCGGGTGGAATGTTCAACTCAGCTAACTAAACAATCATCGGAGCATGACAAGGTATGGAAATTGTATTTTGATGGTACTTATTCTAGGGATGGAAATGGGGCAACTGTATTATTGATAGTTCCAAAAGGTAGCTTGATCCATCTCTCTTTCAAGTTGGAGTTTGAGACCACAAACAATGTTGTTGAATATGAAGCTTTGTTGTTGCGGATGCAAGCCACTAAAAACCTTAAAATTGGGTGCTTGACTATGTTTGGGGATCCATAGTTGGCAGTGTAGATAAAAAATCAATGTCAAACCAAGCATCCAAGATTGAAGTCCTATTGAAACGAAGTTTGGGATTTGATCGAATTTTTTTAGCCTTTAACATTCAGTTTCTGCGCAGGGAGCATAATAGGATGATTGAATCCTTAGCAATCACTGCTAGAAATTTTAAGCTTTCCCAAAATCCCTTGCTCAGATATGAAGTCGAGGTCACGTGCAAGCCTTCGGTACTAGACAATGTGAAGTATTGGAAGGTGTTTGAGGATGAATAATAGATCAAGCACTTCATGGATGTTGTTGGGGAATTCACAAACTCGGTGATTGATTAGGAGGATGAAAAGATAATAAATGAAACATAGGCCGATTGGGAGGAATCTATTGTTGGTCACAAAATATTTCAACTAAAGGGAAATACCATCCCCAGAGGGTTGGCTCCATTGGAATGTATTTTCAACTCAAATGATGTGGTTGCTAATCCAACTAAATAAGAGCTTGAGGAGTAGGTGGAGAATTGTAATATTGGAATAGAAGAAGAACCTAGAGTCATCAATCTAGATAAAGGAGTTCCTAAATAATACAAAAAAAGGTATCTCAAACTTTTCAAAGAGTACATGGATGTGTTTGATTGGTCATATGAGGATTTGAATATTTTTGACACCATTGTAATACAACACAAGATTCCTTTAAAAACTGGAGTGAAGCCATATAAGTAGAAGCTCAGGTAGATTAATCCTTTGTTACTTCCATAAATTGAAAAGGAGGTGAAGAAACTGTTATAGGCTAAGATAATTGTTCCTTTGAGGTACTCAGATTGGGTAGAAAATTTAGTCCCAGTTAGGAAGAATAATGAGGAAATAAGGCTATGTGTAGATTTCATAAATTTGAATAAGGCCTCGCTGAAAGATAAATATCCTCTGCCTAAAATGGATTACATTGTGTAGAAAGTGGTAGGGTCTGACCAAATGTACATGATGGATGGTTTCTATGGATATGTAAGGTCACACCTTACCCAAAATAAAAAAATATAGAGAAATAGAGGTCACATTAATCACTAATACTCATTTGCACAAAATCCTAAAGAATTAGTCACTGTAAAATTGTTTCCAACAACAAGCCCTTTTTTATGAAAGCTTTAGATAATACAAGAAAAAAATGTCTTATTCTCTATTCATACTTCAACAAATTATTAAATTCATTTTCACATTCATAGCAAGAACAAGCTACACCCTTTAAATAGTTTATTCATAATTTATAGTAACATAAAAAAAACAACAGTAACTAAGACTTTTACACTAACAATTTATATGCACAAAAGCTACAGCCATTCAAGACTTTTGACAAACACTTTGCAGACATGCACTCTACACTCATTGAGCCCTTATGAAAAACACTTTGCAAGCATGCAATTAAAAGTCATTGAGAGATTTTGTCAAACACTTGGAAACAATGAATTTAAGATTATTCTTCAACATATTTATCTCATAAAATTTAGAAATTGAAAATTTAAATGTTGCCATCTTAAAACAGGGACTAAATAATCTTAGTCTTTCATCAAAGACTCAACAATAGGCGCACATAACTCACAACAACAATCTGCAAAATCACCCAGATTTCCGATCTGGGTTCTGAAAAGTATTTTTTTGGAATGAAATCAGGGGTTACGTGTCCATTAGGCATGGATACACCCCGATGTTGGGCTGAATAAAATTAAAAACGCCCAGGAATGAGATTCTTGAAAACAACAAAAAATTATAGCCTAAATGTTTCATTTATGACTTTTCTCAAACATATGGAATGAAAACTTACAACTACAACTCTACATGAGGAAAAACAACTCAGAGTTATGCTACTAAGATATGCTCATTGAATTCACACATTTCTAAATCCACCATATGAGTTCTTGAAACATTTTACCACCCACAAGCTAATTCATTTGACATGATTTGACAAGCTTTTTGCACCAATTGCTACAATTTGACAAACACATGGTAGCCTTGAATGCTAGAGCCATTAAGGATTTCTATCAAAATTCTGATAGTACTATTACAACAACTTGAATAAAAAAAAATTGAATTAAGAATATGAAACATAAGCCATAACTGAAATTTATCTCCAAATTACCTCAAGCATTTGATCTTCCAAACCATATTTTAGTTTCCATTATTTTTGCATTTTCTTTTAAGGGTTGATTATGTAATTCCTCCAGGTATCTTTTGGGTACATGTCCATTCTCTTACTTCTGATGTAAGCTGCAAGTTAGCACTTATTCATGCATAAATAAATTGATAACATTACTCATTCACGGATTTTGTCAAACACTTTGCAAACTATCTTAAAACCATTTCTAAACCATGCATCTAATTACTTGAAACACAACCATAAATCATGAAAAAAAACCATAAATCATGAAATACTTACCCAAGTCCTCTGGAATTTATTTATTGCAATTACCTTCAACAATATTTGGCTTTCCTTTCTCAAATGCTACAATACCAAGATTAGTACCATGAACTACACCAATAATAAATCCAATATTCAGACCTAAACATCCATACATATAGATTGATCTATTATTCATTTTTAACTAATCAATAATATTATAGATAACATAAGCCTAAACCAAAATTAGATGCTTACAACAATTTAAATGTCTACTTTTTATTTTATGCTAAAGTTATACTATAATTTTAGGACAATGGAAATTATACCTGAAGAGATATTCAGCTCAAATCGTTGAGAATATGATCCACCTTTGATCCCTTAACCAACTCATTTGAACCATCCGGTTTTCCACCCAACCATATCCAAGGAGAAACCTCCCCCTGGAACCCCCAACTTGTAAAAGCTCACAAACAGTACCAAAATATAGCAGTAGAGAGAAAACCAAGGCAAGTTGATGAAGATAAGTTTCAATTCCTCCAAATACCACTCATGGTCATCTGCACCATGTATAAATATTTAGTAATTTAGTTTAGGGATTTCAAATTCATTTCAAAAGAAATTGGCTACTCTCCAAGTCCCTCCCTCTCATATTTTTTTTTCAAATCTCTTCAACTCTTGGTATCACCATGCACCCCCCCAAGTGAGAATACATGAGACACATATATAGGAGGAGCAAAAAATTCTTGTCATAAAGGAGGAGTAATATGCATGCCTTTTATTCCATTTAGATGAGTGTAACTCATGCCATTAAGGAGAGGTATGCTTGCCTTAATTAAGGAGAGTGTAACATATGCATTAAAGAGAGTGTAAGAGGAATCTTTTATGACATGTCTTTAATGAGTGTAAGAGGAATATGTCATTCTTTGATGAGTGCATAAAAGAGAGTGTAATGGATTATTAAAAGAGAAAGAGATAGTTACATAGATCCATGAGAATCATCAAGGAGAGAGGTGTGAAGTGATTGAGGAGATATAATTCCCTTTTAATAATAATATCATAGTCTCATAAAATATAATAATAATATTAATAATATTAATAATATTGAAGATTAAGTTGAGATTGAACTATTACGATTGATTAATCATAAGTTAAGTGATTTTCCTTCAAGTATACTTGTTTACCCATTGATTGGAGGTCATTTACTATTTTTGGAAACTCATACTTGAAATGGTAGACATGAATTTCTACTTTTAGAAAGTCACTCCAAAATTGTTAGGAATGAGATTTTATTAAGGAAATTCATCTGTGAGCTGCCCATAAGTGGTATTTTTCTTCCGGATAATAGGGATTCCGCACCTCTATTGTATGCATCTCCGTGCCTTAGTAGATTGAGGACTCCGCACCCTGATCTACTCTAAAGATCCAAGATTCCACACCTTGATATTTTTAAATATTCAGGACTCTGCACCCCAAACATTTCATTATAGATTCAAGAGTCCATGTCTTTATATTTCCTGGATTCAGTACTCTGAGCCCTAATCCTTTTATTATATATCCAAGACTCCACGTCTTTATATTTCATGGATTTAGGACTCCACACCCTAATTTTCATGGCTTCTCATCCACTCTGTTTTGAAACTTCACGTTTCACCTTAAGGTATTGATTGTGGGCTCTGTTGGGGTTCCCATGCTTTGGCCAGATTGGCAAGACCAAAAGATGAGACAACATCAGAACCACTTTGGGGCCCTAGGATCTAGCCCTCCTGGACCCGGAGAGGGATCTCTCCAATAAAACAAAGAATGGTATATCTTTGGAAGCTCAAATGAGATGTTAGGCTAGTTATGAAGCACGCAGGGGGTTTTAAAATGATTTGGTTGGTTGGTGAGTTGGTCATGAGATCATGGACTGAGAAATTGATGGGAGGAAAGGAACAAAACAGCAGGATGCTTCAGCAAAGAGGATAGGTCAAGAAAGTACCATCCATTGGTCTATGGAGTCATGAAAGGAGAATTACTTGCAACAGCTAGCCAAGGCTTTCAGAGGGCAAGTCATCTACACTAAAGGATATTTTAGATAGATGATGGGGTGGAACATTAAGGATTGAAAGTGAGATAAGGAAAGCAGCCTAATTTCTATCTATAGATCAGGCCAGAGGTCATTTAACTCCAGACCTGCTTGGACATACTCAAAGGTAGCTTTCAAAGAAGGGATGAAGGGGCAGCTTATAGATCGGACCAGAGGTCATTTAACTCTAGGTCAGCTTTAGCATGCTCCAAAGGAAAAACAGAGATAAGTTTAACAAAGAGATCTTAGAAAGGCCAGCTGGTCGCACAAGGACCCTGGTGGACAGGGCTAACTCTAATCCCCAGTGTTCCCAAATCTTCCAACTTAAACCCAACAAGAAAATCTAAGGACAGATTCATTTAATCCATACATCAGCTAGCAGGCAATGACATCCACTACATGGGTTAAATTAACTGAAATCAACCCTTAGACAACACGTTAAGCAGAAAACATCTAAGGCAAGGAGAGCAGAAACATAGGGTGCCTAACAAGGGAAAATCCTATGCCATATTTCTGATGCAAGCTAGTAGAACAATGAACAGCATGAAATGTAATAGACAAAGGAAGAAAAACATCACCAATAGTAATAGACCAGGATCCTGTGAAATGTACTTGATTAATGATGCAAAACTAGTCATATACACTGAGCTCAATGGCTGTTACAATCCCAACTTCTCCTCCCAGCCTATTACAATACAAACTACTCTGCTACTCCCTCCCAAGACTATTCTAATAGTCCAAAATGAATCCCTCTAACAGCAACGACAACAGCCGAACAACAACGGCCCAACAACAACCTTTTACAATTTGATCTTGGGAATTCTTATAGGAGAAGAGAAACAACAAGAGTAGATGAGGTTTTAATTGCAGCATTAAATTCTAGATCAGCAGGAGGGCCGAGGCTCCATTTGGTTTTAACTTTGAGCATTTATCTTTGGTACTCGTTGCAGTGTTTTGGTGAATTACACAAAAAGGCAGAATAATGATGCTAGGGTCTGCCATATCGTGTAACAAATGCTTCTGATGGTGTAGGACTGCTGACAGGGCGAAAATCTTCATTTGGACACAATGTAGACTGAAACAATAATGTGTACCGTGTCCTTTCATGGAAGAATGTTCTGCTGCTACGGAAACCCTGATAATATTATATTTCTGTGCATTGGACCTTCTGATTGATCCTCGGGGTCTTCGAACTAGTACCTCTGCTTTTGAATAATTGGCTCAAGGCTCAAAATCTGCAATTACATGCCTTAAACGCGCTAATTTCCCACTGATACTCTTTGCCGCTCCCACAATTTCCTCTGACTGTGAAATCTGTGCTTTAAATGCTCTGGACAGGTTTTTACGGAGTTTGAACCTTGTTCTTTTGCTGCTAGTCCTATCAAACATTTTCCTCGGCCATTCTTCATAATTCTAGCTCCTGCAAATGGTTCTTTCCCGTGTTCTTTGTCACTGTGACAGGGACTATGAATTATGGTGGTTTATTGCTGCCCGAAACCTGCAACACACAAAACTGTCAAGAATTCATGCACGGGGTGGGATGCTGTGGATGACCGCTGAAATGGTAACGCAACATGGATGGAGGACGATGAATGCAGTGGCAACCGTGGAAGAAAACCATAGAACAAAGGGAGATGCATGGGAAGACGACGAGACAGAAATCTTAATGCAAAACATTAAAATTTGACCCTGGAATGAATATACATAGGAAACGGGCGAAGACACGACGATAGCACGTGGAAAATGACGTGGTGGGATCGGTCAACAGCAGACCATGCAAATGAATCTAGACCGTCGGATCTCAAAGGAGATCGACGATGGAAAACACGTCGGAGGGTGATGGACGATGGGCCAGGGGTACGATGACCATGGATTAAACCCCGCGCAGCTTCGTTGAGCGATGACCGTTGGATGGGTAAGGGCAGATCTGACGGCTGACATGCATATCGATGCGCGTCCTGTACCGAAAGATAACGTGTCATGAGAAAGCGGTTTTGGAATCGTACAGGAGCCACACGTCGCAAGATGAGTGGAATCACTGGGCAATGGGAAAATACCACCTAACCCCCATTAGCGGTGTGATGAAAACCATGCTGGATTTAGCATAGTGCGTGGCGGGGACCACAGGGATGGGTATACTCCGAACCGTCGATCTGGCGGGTGAATGGACGACGATTTCGCGGTCGGGGGTTTGGACGGAGAAAACACGAGCGCTGTGGAATTAACGATCGTTGTCCGATCTACAAGATTGATGGCCAGGAGCGCTCCCGATATTAATTGGAGATTAGCGCCCTTCAGGCCAGTGCTCGGTCATAGCGTAGGGTTCTGTGGGGGAAAGGTGCTGACTATCTAACTTGCTGGACCTTGCAGAAATTAAAACAACTAACTACATGCTCACAGACTGAGATTATTTGAGCTTTTCCTACCTACCCTACACTAACTTGACATAATTACAAGTCTATCTTACAAACATTATCTTCCAATGCAACCAGTCCATCAAGTGATCCCATGACTGGTCTTTCTTGCTCAACGCCTTGAGCAGGCTGGATAGGCAGGGAAACTCCCACTCTTTTTGTCCAATAACAACAACTTTGAAAAATATGCTTTCTGTTTGCAACATGCTGCTCAAAAATACCTTTGATCCTTCTTCAAATGTGTGCAGGAAACGTACATAAGGATCATGAAATGATACCTGGTTATGAATATTTGGCAGGCAGGCTTCAACCAGGATTTCCTCTTCTTCCACTGGATCAAGAATAAGGCTCTCTTGAGAAAGAGAATCTCCCTCATCTTCTTCATTTTATGAACTGGAGGACTCATCATATATGGCATTGTTGTCCTCTTGGAGCTCTGATGTATTCTACTCTGAGGTGCTGAGCTCTGTGAAGAGATCCATGTATTCCTGAGTGGGGGTTTGATCTATTTCTTCCTCTTCTTCAAGAGAAGGCTCATTATTTTCATCTTGCTCAAGAACTTCTTCTTTGCTTTCCTCCTCATCTTTTAAAAGGGAAGGCTGCTGGTTTCCAGTCTCACTGATGATCTGTAGTATAGCAGAATGAACATTCAAAGAATCTTCATCTGCTATTATACTATCATAGCTCTCCCCATCAGTATCATAGATAGGCAGACTGGTTTCATTACTTCTATGAAATTGCTGGCTTTGATCTTCCTCCCATGAATCTAAGGATGACGGTCCTGCAAGCTCGACTTCCCTTTGAAAACACTCATCATCAAACAGATCATGAATAGGAAAATCATAACTGTAAGTAATGTCACCCACCAAACCTTCTGGATTTTCAGCAGGTCTTTCTTCGTCCTGATCCACAAAGGAGTCTTCCGGATCTGTATCGTCAAACTCATAAGATGAATGAGCAAGAGTGTGTGTTCTATAAAAGATATCTGGGGTGGGCTACTGATTTAATATCTGATCAATCTCCTCTTCTGTCAAAAGAGGGGTCTCCATCTCATCATGGACAGAAGAACAACAATCCACTTTCTCTTGTATTAGCTGATTTGGAGGCTGGATGTTTTCTTGAGCCTCCTCTTCCACATCAGATTCTGCCTCTTCTATGTGGTCCCTTGTTTCCTCGAAGCAGCATTCCCTATTAGCCTTTGCTATTAGGTCTTGATTCTCTCTAGTCAGCATAATACAAGACATAGGTAAGCAATCAGGAAGTTCTCGATCACTTTCCTCTTCGTCTTCTATAGATTCTTGAGCATCATACATGTCTTCCTCATCTTCTAGGTCCTGAGTCTGTTCTTGTTCTAGGAGATGCATGGGCTATTCTAAATAATCCTCATTTAAATTCAGATTAGCCATATACATCTCTAGCACTTTACCAAAATTTTCTGTTATTTCACATAATTGATCATACAAAGCATCATACTTTGCATCCCTGTCCATGTTTGGATTCATGCTTTTGCAAAGAAGGCTACTGCTTCTTCTCAACCAGTTCAAAGTCTTCTACCAGTGGAGTCATTAGGTCTTTGGATCATAGAGAGTTTGGAGTCGCCAAGTGGATGTATATGAATGTTTGAAGCAGGATGCTGTCCACCATCATCAATTTAATGCCAATCTAACCAGAGATTCAAGGTCCTTTGAGTGCCTAAGAGTATGTAAGATAAATGCACTCAATTCCCAAGTGGAGTCGCCATTATGTTGGGGTTCCCATGTTTTGGCCAGATTGGTAAGACCAAGAGATGAGACAACATTAGAACCACTTTGGGGCCCTAGGATCTAGCCCTCCTGGACCCAGAGAGGGATCTCTCCAATAAAACAAAGAATGGTATATCTTTGGAAGCTCAAATGAGATGTTAGGCTAGTTATGAAGCACACAGGGGGTTTTAAAATGATTTGGTTGGTTGGTGAGTTGGTCATGAGATCATGGATTGAGAAAGTGATGGGAGGAAAAGAACAAAACAGCAAGATGCTTCAGCAAAGAGGATAGGTCAAGAAAGTACCATCCATTGGGCTATGGAGTCATGAAAGGAGAATTACTTGCAACAGCTAGCCAAGGCTTTCAGAGGGCAAGTCATCTACACTAAAGGATATTTTAGATAGATGATGGGGTGGAACATTAAGGATTGAAAGTGAGAGAAGGAAAGCAGCCTAATTTCTGTCTATAGATTAGGCCAGAGGTCATTTAACTCTAGACCTGCTTGGACATACTCAAAGGTAGCTTTCAAAGAAGGGACGAAGGGGCAGCTTATAGATCGGACCAAAGGTCATTTAACTCCAGGTCAGCTTTAGCATGCTCCAAAGGAAAAACAGAGATAAGTTTAACAAAGAGATCTTAGAAAGGCCAGCTGGTCGCACAAGGACCCTAGTGGATAGGGCTAACTCTAATCCCCAGTGTTCCCAAATCTTCCAGCTTAAACACAACAAGAAAATCTAAGGACAGATTCATTTAATCCATACATCAGCTAGCAGGCAATGACATCCACTACATTGGTTAAATTAACTGAAATCAACCCTTAGACAACACGTTAAGCAGAAGACATCTAAGGCAAGGACAGTAGAAACATAGGGTGCCTAACAAGGGAAAATCCTATGCCAGATTTCTGATAAAATCCAGTAGAACAATGAACAACATGAAATGTAATAGACAAAGTAATAAAAACATTGCCAATAGTAATAGACCAGGATCCTGTGAATGTGCTTGATTAATGATGCAAAACCAATCATATACACTGAGCTCAATGGCTGTTACAATCCCAACTTCTCCTCCCAGCCTATTACAATACAAAATACTCTACTACTCCCTCCCAAGACTGTTCTAACAGTCCAAAATGAATCCCTCTAACAGCAACGACAACGGCCGAACAACAACAGCCCAACAACAACCTTTTACAATTTGATCTTGGGAATTCTTATAGGAGAAGAGAAACAACAAGAGTAGATGAGGTTTTAATTGCAACATTAAATTCTGGATCAGCAGGAGGGCCGAGGCTCCATTTGGTTTTAACTCTGAGCATTTATCTTTGGTACTCGTTGCAGTGTTTTGGTGAATTGCACAAAAAGGCAGAATAATGATGCTAGGGTCTGCCATACCGTGTAACAAATGCTTCTGATGGTGTAGGACTGCTGACAGGGCGAAAAACTTCATTTGGACACAATGTAGACTGAAACAATAATGTTTACCGTGTCCTTTCATGGAAGAACGTTTTGCTGCTATGGAAACCCTGATAATATTATATTTTTGTGCATCGGACCTTCTGATTGATCCTCGGGGTCTTCGAACTGGTACCTCTACTTTCGAATAATTGGCTTAAGGCTCAAAATCTGCAATTACAGGCCTTAAACGCGCTAATTTCCCACTGATACTCTTTGCCGCTCCCACAATTTCCTCTGACTGTGAAATCTGTGCTTTAAATGCTCTGGACAGGTTTTTACGGAGTTTGAACCTTGTTCTTTTGCTACTAGTCCTGTCAAACATTTTCCTCGGCCATTCTTCATAAGTCCAGCTCCTGCAAATGGTTCTTTCCCGTGTTCTCTGTTGCTGTGACAGGGACTGTGAATTATGGTGGTTTGTTGCCGCCTGAAACCCTGCAACACACAAAACTGTCAAGAATTCATGCATGGGGTGGGATGCTGTGGATGACCACTAAAATGGTAACGCAGCATGGATGGAGGACGATGAATGCAGCGACAACCGTGGAAGAAAACCATAGAACAAAGGGAGATGCATGGGAAGACGACGAGATGGAAATCTTAATGCAAAACATTAAAATTTGACCCTGGAATGAATATACATAGGAAACGGGCGAAGACACGACGATAACACGTGGAAAATGATGTGGCGGGACCGGTCAATGGCAGGCCATGCAAATGAATCTGGACCGTCTGATCTCAAAGGAGGTCGACGGTGGAAAACACATCGGAGGGCGATGGAAAGTGGGCCAGGGGTACGACAACCATGGATTAAACCCCACGCAGCTTCGTTGAGTGATGATCGTTGGATGGGAAAGGGTAGATCTGATGGCTAACATGCATATCGCTGCATGTCCTGTATCGAAAGATAATGTGCGATGAGCAAGCGGTTTTGGAATCATACAGGAGCCACGCGTCGCAAGCTGAGTGGAATCGCTAGAAAATGGGAAAATACTGCCCGAACCCCATTAGCGATGCGATGAAAACTGGGTTGGATTTAGCATAGTGCGCGGCGGGGACCATAGGGATGGTTATACTCTGAACCATCGATCTGGCGGGTGAATGGACGACGATTTCGTGGTCGGGGGTTTGGACGGAGAAAACACGGGTGCTGTGGAATTAATGATCGCCGTCCGATCTATAAGATCGACGGCCAGGAGCGCCCCTGATATTCATTGGAGATTAGTGCCCTTCAGGCCAGCGCTCAGTCATAGTGCAGGGTTCTGTGGGGGAAAGGTGTGGGGGCTAGGCCAAAAAGGGTTAAGACCCGTGTTATGGAGAATATAGCTTTTTGGGCCGTTTTAATGAAATTTGAGGGTGGAAAAGGGAAACGATAGGGAGGAGAGGACTGTTTAAGCCAAATAAAAAGTATTTGAAGGGTTTAAACAGGGTTTTGGGAGGATTATAGGATTAATGAAGGAATTTTAGAAGGGGGGAAAAAGGGTGGAAAGGAAACTTAGGAAAAGGGGCAACAGAGTGAAACGAGATATCTCGTAGGGGTACAAGGGGTAAAAATAGATCCCTTGGAGCATAGCTTTTTAAAATCAGAGAGGCCTTATAATGGGGATCAATAGAGGGGATTTATCAAAGGACAAAGGCACAGGAGGCTTCAAAGATGATGTGTCTCCAGGGGAGATGCATTCATTGAAGGCTCAGAAACAATTTAGCCCCCTACTTTGCCTGTCAAAAATTTACAGGGGGCTAACAAGCTCATACCCATCTGATGGTTCATTGGTAAGGTCTTCTTCCAAGACCTGCGCACATCACAATCTCATTGATCAAATAAATCAAATGAATTTCATAATTAGCTTATTAAATTTTACCAAATATTGTGCATGATTTCCACAGTCATTTTGGTTTTGGAGAAATGACTTCCGCAGTCATTTATAACTTGAGCATACCTGTTGGCAATGGCCAAGTCCCCTGCCACATCATGCTTAGTACGATATTACACACATATAATCATAAAAATCATGTATCATACATAAATCATAATTAGCCATATGTTCCACATAACCATTTTCATCCATGGATCTGTATCTCAATTCTGAATCACCATTCATGTCATACACCTATGTCCAAAATAGGATACCAAAAGAGAAAACATCACTAATATGCTCTTAACCAAATCAATTATTGTGCACGCAACCATAGATATTATCATAAGCGCACAAAAACCAAGTGACCCAAACTAGGTCATAGAATATAAGCATGTACATAAGTCTTTCATACATAATATTATATCATTATATCAAAATCACCATCTCTAAGTGTCATCAAAGCTATCTCACCAAGAAGGAACACTACAGGATACAACCAACTCATTGTACACCACGAGGATCAGAACAAAACAACTTTTCCTACACGACGGGGAATGTTTAATGCCAAAATTCCTTTTGGCCTCATAAATGTTAGAGCTACTTTCCAAAGAGCGATGGATATAACATTTGTTGGAGAGCGGTATAGATTCATAGTGATCTACCTCGATGACAACACTATTTTCTTGAAAACCAATGAATAACACAGTAAGCACTTGCAACTCACATTTTCACAATGTAAAAGGTAAGGTATGTCCTTAAAACCTAAGAAATCATGGTTTTCTTTAAGTGAAGGGAAACTATTGGGCCACATTGTGGAAAAGAAAGAAGTAAGGTTGATCCCAAAAAGGTGTAGGCTATTAAGAATATTCCATTACCAAGGAATATAAAATAAATTCAAGTTTTATTGGGCATAATAATTTTCTTAATAATATTTATAACAAATTATGTTGAAGTTGTCAAAGAAATCATAAAAATGTTGAAGAAGGATAGAGAAGTTAGGTGGACTATAGAAGCCCGAGAGTCATTCTATAGAATTAAAAAATATTTTGCAGAAGCCTTAGTCTTAGATAGCACAGATTATTAGAGGTCATTCCTCATTTTCTCTTTCACCTCTCCTAACACGGTGGCAATATTTTTATTATAGAAAAATAGTGAAGGATAGGAACAACCAATTTCATTTTTTAGCGAGGTGTTGTGAGATGCAAAGTTGAAGTACAATATCTTAGAAAAATATGCCCATTCCTTGTTCAAAGCTCTGAAGGCCTTCCAAATTTATGTCCTGTAATCAAATATAATATCGTATGTTCCTACAACTACTGTGAAAGAAATTCTCTTGTAGGGTGATAGTGAAGGTAAGAGAGGCAAGTGGATTTCCAAGATTCAAGAATATGATATGGATATCAAAATCACTAAGTTGATCAAGGGGAAGGGATTAGATAAAATATTGTTTGAGACTAACTGCCATGACTTTGGTATAAGTATCTTGTCCATTATTTAATTTTTCTGAGATGCCCATTTAATTTTTACAAATTTAAATAAAGGGCCCTGAGATTACAAGCTCAGAAGTTTTCTATCTCAAATGGCCAACTATACTGGAAGGACCCAATGGGGATTTTTCTTTTTGTTTAGTAGAAGAAGACTTTCCTAAGGTGATTTATGAATTCCATAACTGCATCTCTGGGGGACATTACAACTAGAGAGCCATAACCCATAATATTCTCAAAGTTGGTTTCTACTGGCCCAAGTTTTTTGGTGAGGCTCATGCTTATGTTAGGTCCTGTGAAAAATGTCATATTTTTTCTAAGAAGCAGAAGTAGCACCCCTCCCCCTAATCCCTATTTTTGTGGAGTATCCCTTTAGGAAACAGGGGCTAGAATTCAATGGATAAATACATCCACCATCCATTTTTCAACACAAATGGATACTTACAACCACTGATTATTTCACAAAATGGGTGGAGACCATCCCATCCAAAAATGCAATCTATGCAATGGTCATTGAGTTTATGGAGGAGAATATCCTTGCTAATTTTGGTTGTCCAACGAAGATTATCACTGACAATGCTCAACTATTTAATTTAGCCAAGTTTCTTAGTTTCTTAGAACAATAAAACATCACCTTGGGGCACGCCACCACCTACTATCTGCAGGGAAATGGACTTGATGAATCTTCAAATAAAAACTTGGCGAGGATTTTTAAAAAGACCATATTAAAAAATTAGAAAAAATGGGACTCACAACTGAAATTTTCTCTATGGGCCAACAAAGTTACTAACAAGAGGTCAACCAAGAAGTCACCCTTTGAGTTGGTATATGGAAAGGTTGTAATTTTTCCTGTCCAATTAGCCATGCTAGTGGCTAAGATTCTACAGGATGTTGAGGAGGAGCCCAATTCTCTAACCAAAAGAATAAACTAGGGAAACTGGTCTGTCAACTGAAGATCATTTAGCAACATTTTTAGATTTTACTGAAAATATGAACATAGAACATGAAAATGTATATATGAGATTTTTTATGCAATATTTAGAAGGAAATGTTAGAATCTGGTTTAGAAAATTGAGGGTAAATTCCATTTGATCTTGGGAAGAATTAACAACTATTTTTAAGAATCAATGGGGTGTTAAAAATGATCCTAATGATGTGATTAATCTGGAAAGAAATTTATCTAATCTATGGATCACAAAGTCTCAGATCTAAAAACAATCATGTCTATTTCTTGACAGAATTTGAAGAACTTAAGAGAAATTATTGTGAACCAGTATCTGATTTCATTAAAAGATTTAACAAAATTTATCATAAGATGCCTCCTGACTGTAAACCACCAGTAGAAGCAACGAAGTTTAGGTTTTCCAAAGCCTTTGAAGATGATTTTGCAGTTAAGGGAAAGAACATCTCTTACCTTAGAAGATATGCAAACAAATTCTATTGAGGTTGAAGCTGATAGATCTGCTTCAGCTAAGCTTAAAGCCAAAGCTGAAAAGGCTCAAAGAAAAATGAAAGCTAATCAATAAGTTTCTTCTTCTTCTCCAAAAATGAAGATCACAAATTAGATGAAATTACATCATTACCTAGGAACCATTCAAATCAGATTTCTAAAATTGAAACACAACCTAGAAGAGTCCATCAAACTATTGCTAGACCTCAAACACAAACTCAAGGTCAATTCAAGAAAGCTCCTCAATTACAAATTCTTCAAAGACCTAGTAATGACCAGCAAATACCACCACCTTTGTTGATTGATGATCAACAACCTAAATTTAATACTCTTTAAATCACAGAAGATATTAACAACCTTGACAATACATTTGTTCAGACTGCTATTGTCCCTATTCCTCAAAATAAAATGTCCCAAGAGGATCAAGAAAATTCTCAAGTGTCTAAATATCAAGCCTTGTCAGAATTTTTAATTGCTGAGCATAACATAAGGTATGACTTAAGACCAAGGGCAGGTCCTGGAAGGCCTCCTAAAGATCCCATCATAATTGAACCACATGCAAAATATGTTGAAACTCAAACTACGACCATTCAACCTTTGAATAAGCCAAATGATACTATTGAAATTGATAGAACAATTTTGACTTCTTTTAATGCTGAAAGAGAGTTAGAGAGAGTCAAATTTCCTATCCCATTTTCAGAACTTTCAAAGAACCATGAATATAAACATAAAGTCACAAAATGGATTAAAAAATCAAGTGTAGATGTTGAAGGGGATGTTATAAGTCTTCAAGATGAAAAACCATCAGTAGTATTTGGTTCAAGCTTTGACATGATAAATGAAACAATACCACCATTTTATGTAACCTTAAAAGCACATGATTCATTGCTATATAACTGTAGGTTAGATTAGGAGCCTCACATAACCTTATGCCTAAGGTTTATATGGACCAATTAAATTTGGAAATTACTCGATATTATCATGATCTATACACCTTTGATTCTAAAAGAGTACCATGCCTAGGACATATAAAGGACTTAGAGGTAACCCTAGCCCAAATACCTATCCTAGATATTGTTGTCACTAATATTCCTCCTAAGTTTGGAATGCTTCTTTCAAGATCTTGATGTGCTAAAATAGGAGGGAGTCTTCAGATGGATATGTATTTTGCTAAGATTCCTGTATATGGAGGAGAAAATATTAGGGTGTACAGAGAGGTCAGATTTATTCATACTGTTTGTAAATTAGACCAAGTCAGAAATCATCCCATATATGCAGTTAACCAAGATTTTGGTTGTTTCCAATTATCTTCAAATATTTCACAAAATTCCCAACTTAAAATTGAAGATGTTGTTGCAACTCCTAAAACTGTCCAAACTGATATTTGGAACTATACTTTGATGGATCTTGTTCTAAGGATGGAGTTGGAGCTGGTGTTGCTTCAATTTCACTAGAAAAGGAAAACTTAACCCATTCTTACAAACTGGATTTTGATGTCACTAATAATGTTGTAGAGTATGAAGCCTTTCTTCTAGGTTTAGAGCTAGATAGGAGCCTCAAAGTGCAAAATCTAAGTTTTTCAGTACTTCTGAACTCATATTTAGACATGTTAGGAATATTTTCCAAACAAATCATCCTAGGCTTTATAGAAATGAGGTTTGGGATTCAGTGAAAAAATTCTTTCATGCATTCAATATTACTGTAATCCCTAGAAACGAGAACATTCATGCATACTCCTTAGATGTTTCTACAAGTTCCTGCAAAATTTCAGACCAAATGAAAGTACAATATCAAATCCAAGTCAAATATAGGCCATCTATTTCTGACAATATAAAATACTGGAAAATATTTGAAGATGATGAACAACTTAAATCTTTTCTACAGGTCATTGATGAATTCTCCGTTTTACAAATTGAAGAGGATAAATCAGACATGAATGAACTTATTAAAGAAAATAAAAACTATGATTTAAATTCAAAAATGGCTAACCATAATATCATTCAATTGTAAAAAAAATTTATTCCTAAAGACCTAGTCCCTTTAGAAAAGTTATTTGACCAAAATGATGTTCCTAGAAATCCACTGTCAATTTCACCTGAGGAGGATATTAAAGAGTCTAACGTTGGAACTGATGAAGACATTAAGAACATTAAAATTTGTGCATCTCTACCTCTGGAAGTGAAAACCGAATATCTGAAACTTCTTGAAAATTATAAGGATGTTTTTGCTTGGTCTTATGCTGAATTGAAAACTTATGACACATCTCTCATAGAGCACAAAATTCAATTGAAACCTGAAGCAAAACCTTACAAACAAAAACTAAGAAGAATTAATCCAGTGTTGCTTCCTACTATAGAAAAATAACTTAACAAGTTACTTGATGCTCAGATCATTTTTCCCTTAAGATACTCATATTGGGTAGCTAATTTAGTTCATGTTAGGAAGAAGAATGGGAAAATCAGTCTCTGTGTAGACTTCAGAAACCTTAATAAGTCATCCTTAAAATAAAACTACCCATTACCCAAGATGGACGAGTTGCTTCAAATAGTTTCAGGTGCTAATAGAGTTTCCATGCTTGATGGTTTCTCTGGGTATAGCCAGATAATAGTGAGTCTAGAAGATAGAGAGAAAACTAATTTGACCACTCCTTTGGGTACATTTATGTATGCCAAAATTCCCATTGGATTAACAAATGTTGGAGCAACATTTAAAAGAGTTATGGGATTAGATTTTGTGGGTAAGACAATTTTTTTTTTTTTTTATACCTTTATTATCTTACTGTTTTTTCTAACTCAGATCAGAAAAATTTAAAACACTTGATGAAAGTTTTTGATAGGTGTAGAAAATTCGGATAACTCTCAACTCCAAGAAATCTTTGTTTACTATCAAAGAATGCAAGTTTCTCGGTCACATAATTTCAAAAGAAGGAGTGGTGATTGATCCTAAAAGGGTATAAAAAATTTAGTCACTTTCATTGCCACGGAATAAGGAGGAGATCCAATATTTTCTTAGAAAAATTAACTTCTTGAGGAGATTCATTCCTAACTATGCTGAAATAGTTAAAGATATCATTGACATGCTTAAAAAGAATCATGAAGTTAAATGGAATATCCCTACTAGATATGCTTTTGATCAGATTAAAAAGACCATCTCTGAAGCTCTAACTTTGGCTAGCCCCAATTATTCTAAGCCCTTTTTTATATTTTTCTTTGCCTCTGAAACCACTTTAGCTGTTGTTCTTTTACAGGAAAATGAAGATGGTGATGATCAATCTATAAACTTTTTCAGTAAAGTCATGAGAGATGCAAAACTTAAGTATGACATTATTTAAAAACAAGCTTACTTTCTATTTCAAGCCTTAAAATATTTCAGAATTTATGTCCTCCACTCAACCATTACTACTTATTTTCCAAATAGTTTTGTAAAAACTTTTCTCAGTCAACCATACATTGATGGGATAAGAGGAAGATGAATCACCCAAATCCTACAATTTGATCTCAGTATCAAAACCACTAAGTTAGTAAAGGGTCAAGGTTTGGCCAAATTTTTAGCTGAATCTAATTGCAAATTCCTAGGGATAAATTTTGTTTTCGAAGTTTCAGAGAAGAATACAAAAGAACCTTCTTCCAAATGTCATGGGGAGAATCCACAAGAACCTTCCCTAAATGCAGAACGGGAGAATCCACAATAAAATTCCCAGGATCTTGAAGGGAATAACACACAATAACCTTCATCCAAACAATCCATATTCATATTGATGAAAAATTTCTACTATCAGATTGGTATTCTAATATTGTACATTTTCTAATCAACTTTGAGTGTCCTTGTCAATTTTCCAGAACTCAATGTAAGACACTTAACTTAAATTCTGTAAATTACTTTATCATAAATGCAAACTTGTACTGGAAGGATCCTCTCAACATCATTTTTCTTTGCTTGATATAAAGTGAAACATAAGGAATCATTGAGCAGTTTCATGCAGGTATATGTGGGGGACACTATGCCCAGAGATCCACAACATACAAAATACTAAGAGCAGGATTATATTGGCCCACTATGCTTTCACAAGTAGGGGAAAATGTTAGAAGCTACATTCCATGTTAGATGTTTTCTAAAAAGAAAAAACTTGCATCCCTTCTGCTAGTTCCAATATTAGTTTCAGCACCCTTCTTACAGTGGGGATTGGATTTCATAAGGGATATTCATCCAGCATTAATTAATCAACAAATATGGATTTTAACCGCCACAGACTACTTCACCAAATGGGTGGAGGAAATTCTAGTCAGAAATGCCACAGATACTATAGTGATCAAATTCATTGAAGAAAACATTATGTCTAGATTTGGATGTCCTCAACAGATAATAACTGATAATGCAACAAAATTCAGTAGTGTAAAAATGCTTTATTTTTGTTAGAAGTATCAAGTCTTATTACATCATTATACTCCTTACTATCCACAGGGAAATGGTCTTCCAGATTCATCAAACAAGAGCCTAGTCAATGTAATTAAAAATACTTTAGAAGATCATAAGAATAATTGGGACAATTACCTTATCTATGCAGTTTGGGCTAACATAATATCTCCCAAAAGGTCTACAAGAAAATCTCCATTTCAGCTAGTTTATGGTAAAGAGGCCCTATTTCCTAACAATTTAGCTTTCCCTATTTTAAAGTTCTTACAAGAAGTTAATGAAGAAGCTGATGATTTCTCTAGAAGGATAAATCAGATTATTGAATTAAATGAAAACAAGGATGAAATTCAATATAAGCTAAGGAAATATCACGGTAAGATAAAAAGTATTTTTGATAGGAAGGCAAGAGAAAGAGATGTTAGGGAAGGAAAATATTATTGAGATGGGATTCTAAGAGGGAGGAAAGAGGAAAAAATGGAAATTTTGATAACCTCTGGTTTGGACCTTTTAGCATTGTTAAAGTAAATGGTAACAATACCTTAATTTTACAGAACTTGGAAGGGAAATTTTCTTCATTTCCTGTCAATGGAAGATTTCTGAAGCATTACATTCATTAGTGAAGATGCAAAAGAATTATTCGAATACATCACTGTACATTACCGGTTTGTTTAACTCCATTAGCCCGAGGAGAAGGCATTTGAATCTGCTTGTTCTCTACATCCTAAAGGAGGAAGCAGTCCCCAGTTGGAGCCAATGTTGTAACATTATTTTGTTTTGATAAGTTAGAACATTAGAAAAATAAAAAATAAAAATGTTAAGTTTGGATATAAATAAAAAAACAAAAATACAAAATGTTAGGATTTATGATGAATAAAATTATTCATATCAAGAAAATGATAGGAAAAAATTTCCCTAAAAAGAGAAGGCAAAATAAAAAAATATTAGGAAAACAATAAAAAATGTTTTCTTAGCTTCAAAAAATAAATTTGCAAAAGGTTGCTTGTCTAAATGCAGCAAGACTTTTTTTTTAATAAATAGTTAATTGTATTTAAATTTTGATTAAATTGCTTCATTAAGAAATTAATCTTTTTTGTAATATATCAGCCCATATTTTTATCCTAAGGTTCGCAAAATGACAAAAACGTTTGTCATTTCTGTTATTGTCTGAGCACTTTTAAAGGGTTGATATTTTCCCTACCAAGATCAATGGTGGGGAAGTATTTTCGCACACCCCTTTCCTATTTCTCGTTAACAACGTGGGGGGGGGGGGGGGGTCCGAAAAGTTGTTTTATTGATGGAATGCCCTCTCTATGTGTCACCTCCATGGTAATTCGTACCCCCTACCCCCGCTCAAAACCACCAACCGCCACCTACCCCATCCGAAATCCACCTTCTCCCTAATTGTGGTTTTCACTCCCGTCAATGGTCATATGACCCTTCTCCATGACCGTTTCCTGACACCGAATGAAACACTTCCACCTTACCTGTCCGTTGCAACCACGCTCCCTAACCATTGATTAACTGTTCATTGTTCATCTCCTATACCAATAGCATTTAACCGCTATGGTTATTTTATCAAACGGTCACCTCAGATTCATTTCAACCACTGTATAAATGTAACCTAGCCCTTCTGTTTACCACTTTTGCTATAATCATCATTTATTGTTGCATTGTAGGTATTCTGAGCTACATTGCACACTGCTTCCAAACGGCTGTTATCACTTCCACAGAGGATCAACATTATATTTTCTTCTCTTATTCTTTCCCTCTGAGAACATGGACCCAAACGGAAAGAGCATGAAACCAACCTCTGATGAAAACTCACCCACTTCAACCCCGGTTGACCTCGACCACATTCCCCTTGCCGTTTCCTATTATAAAATTACTGACACAGAGTGCGAATTCGAATTCCATGAATTTCACCTGTGGTTGAAGCAAAAATAACTTGATCAACAAGATGAAAATAAACTGTGGGAATCCCTTCTTCCCCTTTTCTATTTCCCTCAGACTTATGACTTCCCAGGCCTAGTCATATGGTGTCAAAGTAGATCTGACCCTATCAAAAGAGCAGTGGTAGCTCAGAATGGAGACATTATGATATCCATCACTACAGAGACCATTAATAACATGCTCTTAATCCCTCAAAATGATTCTTTAAGCTTGTTTTCCCAAACAACTGTTATGGAGCTATACTATATGCTAACTTTTCCCCAAAGAGCTTAAATATTCAAGAAATTTTTACCTGATGATGCTGAATTACCCAAATAAATCCACCCTATCCATCCTCAATGTTCCTTGAAGCCACTAGATATCATCTCTCTACTATCTTGTTTATTATGATATGCAGATGACAAGATAATAGATGAATCCATCCTTGGACACTTCTCTATTTTTTCCAAAGATCAGCAACCTGCATTCATGTATAATTACAATCAATTTTTGGCTGACAATATGCATGAACAAATAATGAATTTGACAACTTAAGGGATGTTTAAGTACACCTCTATACTTATATACATGTTTTTATTTCAACAAGGAGACTCATTTCCTATCACACTCAACAAGTAGGATGAATAGGGGGTCAACCAATTAGTAATTCATTGGAAAAATATGACCAGGTCCATTTCAGCCAAATTATCCTTCTCATATTTCATTTACTCATTCATTCATCCAGTAACACGGCTTCTTAGCAGCCAGAGTGAGCCTAAAATTGGTTATGATATTAAAAGGATCCTTCACTTAAGTGACCAAGTCAAAATGGAGACTGGTATTTATGCCAAAATTACACTAAAATCAGGATATATGGTTGTGAGTTAGCACCTTATAAGCTGCCAAAATATGTTCCAATGATAATTTTCTCTTTGGAATATATTAGGCAGAAGATTAACATGGATGACCTACACTTTGTTTAAGGGAAAATAAATTCACAGTTCAAGATCAAGTGCAAAATTGGTTCATTCATTTGCAACATTAGATCAACTGGCATTGAGGCAGATACCATTTTGAAGAATATGAATTTTCAGCCAAGATTCACCTGGCCTTATGACCCCTTTAGTATTATTTCAAATCTAAGAGTTGAATTAAAAACAACTCCATATAATCATACACCAAGGCCTGAAATCGAAAAATTCATGAATAAGGAACAGTGGATTGAAAATACATTGCAGGAAGCAAAAGAAAAAATCATGTCTACCTCCACCTTGCAGATTCCAATTTCTCAAAGAAAAAAATAGAAAATGACAAGGGAAGAAACATCAACTCCTATGGATCTGATCAAATAATTTATAGTTCAACAAAAGAAGCAGAAGACTGACTTATCAATCTCTATAGAGATCATTGACTTAGGAGATCCAAAAGTTTCTACATCGGCAGGATGGAGTGTCCCTAATACTCCATTATCCACCTCACCTTCTCAAGAACCCATGGCAATCATCCATACTGTGGGAACAAGTTCATCTGATGACCAAAATATATTCTTCAAATTTTTGGAGATTAAGAAGAAACATGGAACACTGAAATAAAGTTTTTACAGTTAATTCTGAAAGCAGACTTCAACCTCACAACAAATACTTCTCTCTACTTTTGATAGTGAAAAAGGCAAGATGAAAATGGCTTTCCTACTGGCTCAAGTCTCTTTTCCTAAGTCTCCTTCAAATTATAAGAAAACCATCTTCTCATTTGCTGCTAATAAGATTCACCCAATAGATCAAATGGATATGCATAGACAGTCTCGTGAGATTCTTTTCTCAACCATGAATAATACAACTATGTATTTATCTAAATTAAGAACAACATTATCAAATGTACAATATCAACTTAAAATTGAGAAACTCTCTTCTTTAGCTAAAGACAACAAGTTAAAGTCTTTAGAAGACCTTGTGGTTAAGATTGGGTATGACCCAGAAGAATGTAAAGTTGTAGAATAAAACATGAATAAGAAAAATGCAGACGTTGCAGCTCTGTGAAAACAACTTAAGTTACCTTCTACAGAAGATACAAAAAAAAGGAGATTGAAGAGAGTGAAAGAAATAAAGAAGAGATGCTCAAGCTAACCATTGAGCATAATATTTAGATAAAGAATATGGTGCAGATTGAAGGACTTCTCAAAGAAAAAGAATCATCTCAATTTTCCATGATTCCACTTACAACAATACCAATAGCAATTGCAGGGATAGAACCCAACTCTTCATCAACAACTATTTAATCTACATCAAAAATATGGGATTCAGTTAGACTAGTGCAGGGGTTGGTCTTACAAAAACAAGAAAAATGAGAATCTTCTAGAGAAATTTAAGAACTTGGAAACTTAGAAGATAAAAATGACACCTTATACATGGAAGAAATGTAGAAGTCTCACAGGTTGGGACTTGAAGTTCAAAAAATAGAATGTGAATTGCTAATGGCAGACACCTTGGCCCAAGCGAAGGAAAATATATGGACAGACATTAGTCAAGCAATGACAGATGTATGGCCATCCATACAGTTTATTTTTGAGTAGCAAGAGTTAATTAACATATGTAGGATAGTCATAGAGAAGGAAAAGGAAACACTCAAGCAAAAACAAGTAGAGGCATCAGACATGATTAAGGTGCTAAATTCAAAGAGAAGATCAGAGTTGGAGTAGATCAACATTTCAGATAGAACAACCACCATCCTAAAAATCAAAAAAATTTTGCAAAAGAAGAATATACTTAGTCAATTGGAAACAAAGTGTTAAAATTTGGACATTGTTGTCCAAAGGTTTCACACTAAGTTTAATGTGGTGAACTAGAGAGGACTGCCTTGATTGGTAGCTCCAAATGAGAAACTGATCAACTACAAGAATCTGTACACTATTACAATTGATAAGGAAAAATTTGCAGGGATTAAAGGCCATGTGACAGACAAAGATTTTCTTGAATATTTATATTTTGATTTAATTATAAAACATGAAATCAAACATTTGTTCCTCAACAAATCTACATTTGAAAGATACACAGAGGTAGATGAAGTTTTCAGAAAGGTGGTAAATCTGGAAATTCCTAGTGACGAAAAATGGGACCATCTATGTGAAATCATTGAGTAACTTTTGACTCCAACAACATGCCATCACAACAACAATTTTTGGGCCACATCATCAACTGTTTCCTCAAAGACAATGACAAATCACTAATCAATTTTGTTTTCCTATAATTTGATACTATTTTTGTATCAGTTTTAGATACTTCTAAGTGATATAAATTAGTATAAATAACTCTCCATTCAAGTTATTAAGGGTTGCACCCTTGGATGAGAATTTGTAAGAAAAAGTGTATGAGCTTTGATCATTGATAATAATAAACAGATTCGTTCAATCAATTTGTTCTCTTGTAATTTTTCTAGTTTTCATTGCATTTTTTTTTTCTGCATATATTTGATGTTTATGAAGATAATTAGGTAAGAAAAAGTTGTGTTTTAGTCTATCTTAAATCCTCTGAAGTTATAATCTATATTAGAGAATGACTTATTGAACTATCTGTTTTTATAAGTCCCTCTATATCAATTAATTTTCAACATCTCTATATATTTAAGTATGTTTTGTTAAGTTGTTGAAAATTGTTTGATAGTATTTCACTCTTATGATAAATTAAAAATTCAATATATTTAACTCATCATACTTTCTTACATTTTCTTCCTTCACACATGAAATATTAAATCAATTTTTGAAGTAAGAAACAATCCTTTTCTTAATAATTAATATTATCTAAATTTTAAATACATATGTATGCATTTTATTTAGAAACAAGTCATCCAAAAACCCGATTTCAAAACAAACAAAATATTATAGATGCCCTGGCATAATTAATTGACCTAGAATTATCTCAGAGGACAACATCAGACTGGCGCCGTTTCTTGGGATACGAAATTCGATTTATTTTTCCATGAGACAACAATATTCCTATTCCTTTAAAGGTGAATAAAGGTCTAGTTAGGTCAAAATATTTCACCTAGCGACTTCACAGAACCCAAGCTGGCTCCTTCAAGGCATACCGGGTCTCATTCTGATTCTAAGATTGTTTTACCCTTATCAGATCCAGAGAGACTGGTAAGAAAAGCCTCTACAAGAAGAAGACATCAAACCCCTTATTCTATTCCTCAATAGGAGACCACCTCAGTTCCACCTCAGTTCCTGATCCTTTTAGATCTGGACCCATTCCCCTAAATTCAAAATATTTACCAACTATAGTGCATGAATTAATATCCAAAGGAGTTGATTTTCAATCGGCTTTGTTAATTCATTCATTAGAATCCTATCAAGTAACTAAAGTACCATATGAATCCCCTACATAAGAACATGAATTGGATTTACATTTACCTGAATTCAAACCAACTGATTTCATTTCTCCTACCTCATGTTATTTTCCATCTACTTCTACACAACCAGAAGATCTATTCTCCCTCTATTCAAATCCTTTACTTGAACATAAATAAGGAGACTAAGAGGTCCAAAATTTGGTCAATCGTACACCTTTGAGATCTGTAAGAAGATATTCAACTTCAATTTTTCCTCCACCTTATTTTACCCCTCCATATTCACCTCCTTCTTCCACTACTTGATCTTCTACATATATTTCATCACCTTTTACAACCACCACGACTGAATATTCTTCATATTCATCACAAGGTATGGCTATTTTTAGGCCTATTTTTCAAGAAAGATATGATTCTCTATTGCTTCCAAACATACTAAATGATTTTCCCGCTGGATATTTGAAACATCTTCCAAGATTCAATGGGGAAACTGGTCTGTCAGCTGAATATCATTTAGTATCATTTCTAGATTTTTCTGACAATATGAGCATAGAACATGAACATGTATATATGAGATTGTTTGTGCAATCTTTAGAAGGAAATGTTAGAATCTATTTTAGACAATTGAGGGTAAATTCCATTCGATATTGGGAAGAATTAACAATTATTTTAAGAATAAATGGGGTGTTAAAAAGGATCATGTCTATTTCTTGATAGAATTTTAAGAACTTAAGAGAAATTATGGTGAACCAGAATATGATTTCATTAAAATATTTAACAAAATTTATCATCAGATGCCTCCTAGCTGTAAACCACTAGTGGCATAAGCAAAGGTTAGGTTTTCCAAAGCCTTTGAAGGTGATTTTGCAATCATGTTAAGGGAAAGAACATCACTTACCTTAGAATATATGCAAACAAATGCTATTGAGGTTGAAGCTAATATATCTGCTTTAGCTAAGATTAAAGCCAAAGCTGAAAAGGCTCAAAGAAAAATGAAAGCTAATCAAGAAGCTTCTTCTTCTTCTAAATCCAAAAATGAAGATAAAAAAATATATGAAATTAAATAATTACTTAGAAACCTTTAAAATAGGATTTCTAAAATTGAAACAAAACTTAGAGCAGTCCAACAAACTGTTGCTAGACCTCAAACACCAACTCAAGGTCAATTCAAGAAATCTCCTCAATTAAAAATTATTCAAAGACCTAGTAATGATCAAAAAATACCACCACCTCTATTAATTGATGATAAAAAATCTGAAGATAATATTCTTTCAATCAAAGAAGATATTAAAAACCTTGAAAATACATTTGTTCAGACTATTGTTGTCCTTATTCCTCAAAATCAAATGTCCCAACAGGATCAAGAAAATTCTCAAGCCTTCTCAGAATTTCTAATTTCTGATCTTAACAAAAGGTATGATTTAAGACCAAGGGAAGGTCTTGGAAGGCCTCCTAAATCTCCTGTCTTAATTGAACCACAAGTAAAATCTCTTGAAACTCAAACTACTACCATTTAACCTTTGAATCAGCCAAATGATACCACTCAAATTGATAGAACAGTTTGACTGCTTTTAATGTTGAAAGAGAGTTAGAGAGAGTCAAAATTCCTATCCCATTGTCAGAAATTTCAAAGGACAATGGATATAAAAATCAAGTCACAAAATGGATTCAAAACTCAAGTGTAGATGCTGAAGGGGATGTTATAAGTCTTCAAGATGAAAAACCATTAGTAGTATTTGGTCCAAGCTTTGACATGATAGATGAAACAATACCTCCATTTTATGTAACCTTAAAAGCACATGATTCATTTCTATATAACTGTACGTTAGATTCTTGAGCCTTACATAATCTTATGCCTAAGGTTATTATGGACCAATAAAATTTGGAAATTACTGGATCTTATCATGACCTATACACCTTTGATTCTAAAAGAGTACCATGCCTAGGACTTATAAAGGACTTAGTGGTAACCCTAGCCCAAATACTTGTGAAAAGTGTAGTGATAGATATTGTTGTCACTAATATTCCTACTAAGTTTGGAATGCTTCTTTCAAGATCTTGCAGTGCTAAAATAGGAGGGAGTCTTTAGATGGATATGTCTTTTGCTACAATTCCTGTATACGGAGGAAAAAATATTAGGTTGTATAGAAAGGTCATATTTATTCATATTGTTTTTAAAGAAGACCAAGATAGAAATCATCCCATATATATCGTTGACCAAGATTTTGGTTGTTTCCAATTATCTTCAAATATTTCAAAAAATTCCCAACTGAAAATTGAATATGGTGTTGAAACTCCCAAAACTGTCCAAATTGGTATTTGGAAAATGTACTTTGATGGGTCTTGTTCTAAGGATGGAGTTGGAGCTGGTGTTGTTTTAATTTCACGAGAAAAAGAAAATGTAACCCAATCTTGCAAACTAGATTTTGATGTCACACAATCATATGCCTAAGGTTATTATGGACCAATTAAATTTTGAAATTACTCGATCTTATCATGACCTATACTCCTTTGATTTTAAAAGAGTACCATGCCTAGGACTTATAAAGGACTTAGTGGTAACCCTAGCCCAAATACTTGTGAAAAGTGTAGTGCTAGATATTGTTGTCACTAATATTCCTCCTAAGTTTGGAATGCTTCTTTCAAGATCTTGTTGTGCTAAACTAGGAGGGAGTCTTTAGATGGATATGAATTTTGCTACGATTCTTGTATATGGATGAGAATATCTTAGTTTGTATAGAGAGGTCAGATTTGTTCATATTTTTTGTAAAGAAGACCAAGCCAGAAATCATCCCATATATGCAGTTGACCAAGATTTTGGTTATTTCCAATTATCTTTAAATATTTCACAAAATTCCCAACTTAAAATTGAAGATGTTGTTTAAACTCCCAAAAATGTCCAAACTGATATTTGGAAGCTGTAATTTGATGGATCTTGTTCTAAGGATGGAGTTGGAGCTGGTGCTGTTTTAATTCATGAGAAAAATAAAACACAATCCAATCTTGAAAGCTAGATTTTGATGTCACTAATAATGTTGCAGAGTCTGAAGCCTTTCTTCTAGGTTTAGAGCTAGCAAGAAGCCTTAAAGTGAAAAATATAAGTGTTTTTCAGTGATTTTGAACTCATAGTTAGACAGGTTAGGAATATTTTCCAAACAAAGCATCCTAGGCTTATGTTTTACATAAATGAGATTTGGGATTCAGTTGAAAATTTCTTTCATGCATTCAATATTATTGTTATCCCTAGAAACGAGAACATTCATGCAGAATCCTTAGTTGCTTCTGCAAGTTCCTTCAAAATTCCAGAACAAATTCAAGTGCAATATCAAATCCAAGTCAAATATAGGCCATCTATTCCTGATACTCTAAAATACTAGCAAATATTTTAAGATGACGAGCAACTTAAATCCTTTCTACAGGTCATTAATGAATTATGTGTTTTACAAATTGAAGAAGATCAATCAGACATGAATGAACTTATTAAAGAAAATTAAAGGTCTAATTTAAATTCAAAAATGGTTGACCATAATATCAGTCAACTGTCAAACAATTTTATTCCTAAAGGCCTTGTCCCTTTAGAAACGTTATTTGACCAAAATGATGTTTGTAGAAATCACTATCAATTTCACCTAAGGAGGATATTGAAGAATCTAACATTGGAACCGATGAAGACAAGAAGAACATTAAAATTTGTGCATCTCTACCTCTGGAAGTTAAAACCAAATATCTGAAACTTCTTAAAAATTATAAGGATGTTTTTGCTCGGTCTTATGTTGAATTGAAAACTTATGACAGACCTCTCATAGAGCATAAAATTCCATTGAAGCCTGAAGCAAAACCTTACAAACAAAAAATAATAAGAATTAATCCATTCTTGCTTCCTACTATAGAAAAATAACTTAAGAAGTTACTTGATGCTCAGATCATTGTTCCCTTAAGATACTCAGATTCGGTAGCTAATTTAGTTATGTTAGGAAGAAGAATGGGGAAATCATACTTTGTGTAGACTTCAGAAACCTAAATAAGTCCTCCTTAAAGGACAACTACCCATTACCCAAGATGGACTAGTTGCTTCAAAACGTTTCAGGTGCTAATAAAGTTTCCATGCTTGATGGTTTTGTTAGGTAAACTTGACTCGGGATAGAGTCAATGTTGACTAGGGTAAATAATAGTGGTTTTGGGGCACATGGTATTGTGCACCCATGGTTTTTGGCCCATGCTATTGCATGTAATGGAGCCTATGAAAGGATAGGAAGACTTCATTGTAATGTAGGCCTGGAGGTGAGCGGTGAAGGCTCACTTGGCCTGATTGGCCAGGGTTTTGGCCAATGCATAATGAAATTTCATTGGTTAGGTTTTGTCCCTGATTTGGGATTTTCATGGATAAACATATGTGTTTATGTTTATGAATTGTTGTTGGCTCTTTTTATGGTTATTTTTCCTCTCGGTAAATATATTATCTCTCAAGTAAATTCTAACAACTGGTATTAGAGCCATATTTGGCTTCAGAGGGGCACATTGTAGCCAAAGGTTTTATTGGCCTGGTGTAGAGGAAAATCAATATCTACATAACCCATTGGAGGAGTGCTCTCACGATAGTAACGTCGATGAGCACATTGAGATGGAAATGTAATTTTTTTTCTGTAAACCACCAATGCGAAGAAGCTGGATATTGTGCAATTTTTTTTTAAATCTTTCAGTTCTAATGTTTTAAGATCTAGTTATGCCTATGAAGGAGGTGTTTCATGTCAGATACGATGTTGAAAAGGTTCGCTAGTGGTGTTTGTAGAGCATAGAATTGAGTCAACTAAAGAAGGATGACTTGCTATTTGTAGATATGTCATGATTCCTGGTGTTTTTTCACCAACTCCACCCGCGGATTTAAAAGATCATGGTGTTTCTATGAAAGATGCTGATGTTGTCAAATGTGAATATGTTGAAATGGTAGAAGCATGTTCTGGGCTCTTTTTATCCCATGAGTTGTGCATTAGTGGGCGGAAGGCCATATGAGGTGCGAATATTTTTGACAGGCATGGGTTAACAGTTTGAGCTGTCGAAAATGCTTGAGACGCTATCTAGAAGAGTGGATTTGGGGTTTTGCAGAGCACTACAAGGAGGCAGTGTTGATAGAGGACTTCGATGAAGGATCGTATGACCTGGAAGTGCACTGGCTATAGATGAGAAAGATGTCTTGGTGTTAAAAGACAAAAACTTTAGTGTTGTCATGAGCAAAAACCAGAGCATGGATCTAGTCGAGTTTTATGCGGACATTTCCAGCTCTTGGCTCCAGAGCAAGCTGCTGCTGCGACTGATTTGAAAGGGGATTGTTTGTTCATCGTACTAGTAGAAACCATGGCCACTTTCATGTGCATGTGGCAGCGAGGAGTCTGCATTATAAGCGAGAGTGGGAACAAGTAGGAATGACTGAAAGCTGGCTGGTCGATGTGGTTTCCCTGGATGCTTCTCGGTGATGGTGCAACAGATGTGTGAATGGAGTGATGGATAGTGTTTTTTGGTGGCACACAACCTAGGAAAGAAAGAGAGAAGGAGATGGTGGAGAGATGAGGCTGGTATAGCCATAAGTCTGGTATGTTCGAACTTGAAATTTTGATTGCGATATATGGCCTGGTCAATTCAAACCTACATAGGGAATTATTACCATCGATTGAAAAATTTATGGATGAGTTATTGGTCGTGATAGCTATGGAGATTGTAGTGGTTTCTTTGTAGATGGATTGGAGTGAGAGAATTTGGATCTATTGGCCATGGTAGTAGATCACTTGGATCTATTCGCCACGGTAGCATATCACGTGGATCTATCAAAGGCATGTCAGAATCCTGAGTAGTCACGTGATGCCCAATCCACCGTAGATCAAGGTATTCTTTGGAGCTAACATGAAGCTGTGTAGCACTACGTGAATAGGTCCATGCTAATGGCAAGAGATGGAATGGTTGTAAAACAAGAGAGTTGAGCTCTATGCTCCCATACAAAAGATGATGGGAATTACTTAGGTGCATATCATAGCGTTGAAGAAATATAGATCGAAGAGAGATTTTAAAGTGAGAGAGGATATGTGCACGTGGATTAATTAATTGATGAACCATGTATGTGAAGAGAACTCCTAGAGGACTAGTGGTTACAGAGGCTGGTGACCCATGTAATCTGGTAGATGGGTTCTTTTTATATGGACATTGATGTCATATATACAAACACACCAATAATGAAACAAACAAGAAAAAATTAATTATTATAATGGAGATAATTTTTACATGTAAATGGGCATACTGCTGTAAGACATGGTATGGCGTGCTTACCCCTGGGTAATCATTGGTAAAGTTTGGGTTAGACTTAGGTGATATGGGGGATGTCAAGTTAACAACTACCCTAGGTAAAAAAATTGAGGGGGGAAGAGCTAGAGTGAGCAGTGTTATCTCACTTCTCATCTTTGGCTGGATTTAGTTAAGAAACCCCAAGTCAAGTTTAAGGGGGGAATTGTTAGGTAAACTTGACTCGGGATAGAGTAAATGTTGACTAGGGTAAATAGTAGTGGTTTTGGGGCACATGGTATTGTGCACCCATAGTTTTTGGCCCATGGTATTGCATGTAATGGAGCCTATAAAAGGTTAGGAAGACTTCATTGTAATGTAGGCCTAGAGGTGAGCGATGAAGGCTCACTTGGATGGATTGGACAGGGTTTTGGCCAATGCTTAGTGAAATTTCATTGGTTAGGTTTTACCCCAGATTTGGGATTTTCCTGGATAAACATATGTGTTTATGTTTATGATTTGTTGCTGGCTCTTTTTATGGTTATTGTTCCTCTCGGTAAATATATTATCTCTCGAGTAAATTATAACAGGTTTCTCTGGGTATAACCAGATAGTGGTGAGTCTAGAAGACAAAGAGAAAACTACTTTCACAACTCCTTGGGGTACATTTATGTATGCCAGAATGCCCTTTGGATTAACAAATAATGGAGTAACATTTCAAAAAGCTATGGACTTAGATTTTGTAGGTAAGACAAACAAGTTTGGTGTTATATATATTGATGACCTTACTGTCTTTTCTAACTCATACCAGAAACATTTAAAACACTTGATGAAATTTTTTGACAGGTGTAGAAAATTTGGGTAGAAAATTTGGGATATCTCTCAACCCGAAGAAATATTTGTTTGCTATCAAAGAAGGCAAGTTTCTCGGTCACATCATTTCAAAGGATGGAGTGGTGATTGATCCTAAAAGGGTATTATCAATTCAATCACTTTCATTTCCAAGGAATAAGAAGGATATCCAAGATTTTCTTAGAAAAATTAACTTCTTGATGAGATTCATTCCTAACTATGCTAAAACAGTTAAAGATATCACCGAAATGATTAAAAATAATCATGAATTTAAATGGATTATCCCTGCTAGATATGCTTTTGGTCATTTTAAAAAGGCCATCTATGAAGCTCCAACTTTAGCTAGCCCCAATTATCATGAGCCCTTTAGTATATTTTCCTTTGCCTCTGAAACAACTTTAGCTGCCGTTCTTTCAGAAAAATGAAGACGGTGATGATTAACCTATAGCCTTTTTCAATAAATTCATGAGAGATACATAACTTAGGTATAAAATTATTGAAAAGTAATCTTACTCTCTATTTCATGCCTTAAAAATTTTTACAATTTATGTCCTCCACTCAACCATTACTGCTTATTTTCCTAACAATGTTGTAAAAACTGTTCTCACTCAACCAGACATTGATGGGAGAAGAGGAAGATGGATCACTCGAACCCTCGAATTTGATCTCAATATAAAAACCAATAAGTTAGTAAAGGGTCAAAGTTTGGCCAAATTGTTAGCTAAATTTAATTGTAAAGTCCTAGGGATAAATTATGTTTTCGAAGTTTTAGAGAAGAATACACAAGAACATTCTTCCAACTCTCAATGGGAGAATCCACAAGAACCTTCCCTAAACTTAGAAGGGGGTAATCCACAAGAACCTTCCCAGGGTTTTGAAGGGAAGAACACACAAGAGCCTTCATCTTCAAACCACATAGTCTTTATTCATATTTATGAAAAAATTCTACTATCAGATTGGTATTATGATGTTGTATATTTTCTGATCAACTTTGAGTGTCCTAGTCAGTTTTCAAGAAATTAATGTAAGACACTTAAATTAAAGTCTGTAAAGTACCACATCATAAATTGAAACTTGTATTGGAAGGATCCTCTCAACATCCTTTTGCTTTTCTTGACAAAAAGTGAAACAAAAGGAATCATTGAGTAGTTTTATGCAGGCATATGTGGGGGGCACTATGACTAGAGAGCCATAGCATACAAAATACTAAGAGCATGATTCTATTGATCCACTTTGTTTTCAAAAGTAGGAGAAAATGTTAGAATCTGCATTCCATGTCATATTTTTGTTGGAAAGCAAAAAATTGCAACCCTTCCACTAGTTCCAGTATTAGTTTCAACACCCATTTTACAGCGGGGATTGGGTTTCATAGGGGAAATTCTCCAACATTAAGTAATCAACACAAATGGATTTTAACTGCCATAGACTACTTCTCCAAATGAGTGGAGGCAATTCCAGTCAGAAATGCTACATATACTGTAGTGATCAAATTCATTGAAGAAAACATTCTGTCCATATTTGGATTCCCTTAATAGATAGTAATTGATAATGAAACAAAATTTAGTAGTGAAAAAATGATTAAGTTATGTTAGAAGTATGAAATATTATTACGTCATTCTACTTCGTATTATCCACATGGAAATGATCTTGCAGGTCATCAAACAAGATTCTAGTCAAGGTAATTAAAAAGGCTTTAGAAGATCATAAGAAGAATTGGGAAAATTACCTTATATATGTAGTTTGGGCTAACATAATATCTACCAAAAGGTCTACAGCAAAATCTCCATTTTAGTTGGTTTATGGTAAAGAGGCCAACTTTCCTACCAATTTAGCTTTCCTTGTTTTAAATTTTTTACAAGAATTTAATGAAGAACCTGATGATTTATCTAGAAGGATAAAACAAATTATTGAATTAAATGAAAACATGGATGGAATTCAATATAAGCTAAGGAAATATTACGGTAAGATGAAAATTATTTTTGATAGGAAGGCAAGAGAAAGAGATTTCAGGGAAGGAGATCTAGTATTGAGATGAGATGCTAGGAGGGAGGAAAGATGAAAACACAAAAAAATTGATAACCTCTGGTTTGGACCTTTTAGAATTGCTGAAGTAAGGGTAACAATACCTTCATTTTACAGAAGTTGGAAGGAAAATTTTCTTCATTTCATGTCAATGGAAGGTTTCTGAAGCATTACATCCAGTACTGAAGATGCATAAGAATTATTCAAATTCATGATTATACATTACCGATTTGTTTTCATAGCAAAGACTCCATGAGCCCAAGGAGAAGGCATTTGGATCTTCTTTTTCTCTGCATCTTGTTGGGCCATGAAAAATGTACATTTTACCCTCATAATTAGCTAGATTTATCACTAAATTTCATATGTTTACCTTCACTTTAGAAATAAATCTAGAAGAAACAATTATAAAAGAAGGGTAAAACTAATTATCAACAAACTATGTGGTTATTGGCATAAAAACTATTGTTGTTTTTATGTGTAGGAAACCTGAACCAAATGACTGTTGTTCAAACGACTGAACAACATCGGCCAAGAAAAGGAAAATATTGTATCCTGTTCATGCGAACCAATGAAATATGAGGAGAATCACGCCTATTTCATAACGAAATCTGCTTGACAGCTGCAAAATATTTAGGATCACTTGATCTTGAGGATTCACTATTATTCGTTTTGTTTTTCCATAGGTTATAAAAGACTAATAGGTGAAATAGAACCGAAGATTTTTTTACCCGTATGTTGTAATTTTACACTATTAACATTTATTCAAGACAGAGTTTTTTTCACTCAGTGATGTTGTACCTTTATTGTTGAATTTAATGAAAAAGATAGCAGTTCCTTCATAATCGTGTTTTGAAATCTACTGGCATAGAATTCTGGAGGCTCTGGGGACCAGTCACTAGGAGCTCTACTACTTTCTTGTGTTTTATATTCTTATTTTCTCCTTTCTTCAATTAATCATTTATGTATTTCGTAGAATCACAGTTAATTCAATTACAGTCAGCATTGAGTGATTTTCTTTTCCATTGATTTGAAGTCTTAGTCGATTTTACTTTTCCGCCTTAGTGTCATTCTTTCATTTACCAGATTTATTCAAGAATTTGTGAATGATTTTTGTTCATTACGAGTGATGTTATTTGGTTAATAAATTATTGTGAATTTCAATTGCAAAATGTGAATAAGTTACTTTTTGTTCAATTGCTGCAGTATTCCCTTTCTGATTAAATAGACTGCATAAACATCAGTTAATGATTTTGGTTAAGTGTGAATTCTTTAATTCTTACATTTCGATTTTATTTTTGCATAGAGTTAATCATAATTAAGTTAATTTTTTTGATTGAAATGATTTCACAATTTCTTTTAGAATTGTCTTGATTGAACTTTGAGAATTAGATATTGCTTCTTGCAACGATTTGGAATTGTTAACCTCTGATTTAACTTGCATAAACATTGTTGAACACCCTTCAAATAAACATACTTACTCTGAGTTGGTAATTAATGTAGGTATAAAGATTACTTTTAAATAGTCGTATTAATGTACCAACATTTTGGTGCCATTACTGGGGAGAGCATTTAAAAGTGATGTATTTTCATTTTCTTTTTTCTTTAAAAGAATTGGGTATTGAAAATGGGAGGTAAGAACCTGCATACCAGCAAGAAAAATTCTTTCCCATCAGCCTTATTTTCAGCAAATACATAGAGGTAAAATAGGAATATGTGTTTGTTATGAATGACTAGGAAGAAAAAGATAGAAATAGATATGAACCCGCCATCCAAATCCACAAAACCCAAGGGAATGGTGACCCTTGGAAGAACAATGTTCATAGATGAAATCATAAGAAAAGTTGAATCTCAGGCATCTGTACGACCCAAGACCATTTCTAAAAAAAATCATTCTATAATCCCTTAGGCAGCAGGCTCACCATCTCCAGTTCACGCTGAGATCCATAGCGAAACCCAAGGGTCTGAACAAAGCTTTCAGGTCACAGAACATTTAAGTCCTGACCCTTCACAAGAGGGAAATTATTGTAACTTGCAAGAAGGAGAGGGAGAAACTAGTGGTGCTATAAAAACAAACGTACAATCCCCAGAGCTCGGATCTCCTAAAATCTTGGTTGAAGAAAAGACACCCAATATCCTAGATCGTGGTAGTGTTGTAAGATCTTTTCCAAATCTGTCTTCTAGTCCAATCTAAATCAATTTCCTAGACCATGAAATTCCTAAAGGTTATTACCACATCTTTGACCAGATGGTGCACAATCAGCCCTAGGGAAAAACATCGACGTTGGAGTACCCTATTGTTGAACTAGTCGCTAATGCCCCCATGAAAGCTATTCCTTTGTAGAATATCCCTACTTTCCATGCATTAACTTCACAATATCTAGATGCTTTCCTATTTGAATTTGACGTTTTATGTAGGGGATACAATTACACCACCAACCCTCAGAAACTAAAACTGTTTCCTTCTACATTAAAGGGAGCAACTTTGCACTGGTTTATGGGGCTCAGTGGAGGGACTATTAACTCCTGGGATCAAATGAAAAAATCCTTCCTTACTAAATATCAAGATTACTGCAGGACTAGAGAATTAAAAGATGAAATCTTCAACATGACTACAAAGGATAATGAAACACTAGAAGAATATGTTGAACAATTTCAGTATGATCTACAAAGGTCTCCTTATGCTGCATTATCCAAATATGTTTTAAAAGTAACTATGATAAAAGGAATGGAATATGAATAGATAGAAACGCTAAATCTAATGGGAAAAGGAGATATCTATCAGGAAATTTGTGACGATATTATTTCAATATGTATTAGGTTCTCTCGAGGTAGCACGTGCATCAGGCCAGTTGGACGAGTTTTGACAGCCAGGAATAACAAAACATTAGGCGGTAGTGTAACCCGAAAAAATATCAACAATCTCTTGGAAGATTTCAAAACTGATATCCTGGGCACCCTCACAACACAATTGGATGTTCTGCAAGCTAATCAGAAGCAAGCGTTAGTAGAACTGAACCTGGCCATATTCTTCCCACACTGTCGAAATAAGCACAGTCAGCGGGAATGCCCATTGGACATGGTCCAAACGTGTGTCATCTGCACTAAAGACCACGCCAATGAGCAGTGCCTTTCATTTCCAGGGTTGAAAGAAGTTTCAAGGAAGCGGAAGAAGAAAAATAACCAATATATTTATTGAATCAATGCCGGCAGTGGCAAGCCTGACCTTGAGGTATGTCACAAGACCCGTCCTAGTTCTTTCCTTTGTTCCCAATTCAATCAACACTAGAACTCTATAACAACATGGCAAGGCCAATCACCTTTGCCCACTTGGCCATCCCAACCATTATCTATGCCCCTTGGCCAACCCATTCCTTTCCAGGTAGTGGGTGGCCGAATTCTTCTTTTTCTCCTCCATTTTGGCAAAACAATCCGTACCCATCCCAGTGGCCTGCCTCTACTTCATAAAATCCAAACTAGTCTCAAAACTGGCAGCGACCCTTGGGAATAACCAATTCACCTATGGCGACGGGTCCTCAACCTCAACCCACATTACGAGCTCCATATCCGTTACAAAAATTTCTCAGCCTCTTATACGTCCTCAACTACCAGCTCAACCGAATCTAAACCCTAATAATAGACTAGTTCAGCTGATATAGATCGTTGAAAATCCAAAACTTGAAATTGAACAAAAATAATGCAGTGAACTTAGGCTGAGATCAGGGCGCATCATTGCCCCTAAGAAAAAAGCAGACCTGCAACAAGATAATTTAGAACCCCCAACCATAATAAACCCGTCAACTGTGATCAACACAGAAATAAAACAGGGAGAAGACACAGTTGTACAAGAAGATCCTAACAAAATTATCATTACTTCTCCCCCGTTCCCTGAAATATTAGTGATACCCAAGCCAATTTTTTATCCATATTTTTATCTCCCAGAGGAACTTAAAAATATTTGTATTATAATTCCTCTTCTTTAGGACATTCAGGATATCCCTATCTATGCTAAAATAGTTAAATAACTTTGCATGAAAAAGCGTGTGAGGAAAAAATAAACCTCACAAACTATCCACGTCGTAGGGACCCTGTTTGATTTAATTTTGGGTAGAGAAACACCAGTAAAATATGAAGATCCAGGGATTCCCATAGTTATATTCCAAATATATATATGGCCGCTCTTTTCTTAACACACTAGTCAACTTGGGTGCAATCGTTAACATTTTAACTGCGGAAACATGTGAAACACTTGGTATCACACCTTTAGAACCAACCACCACCTTACTGGAACTGGAAGACCATTCAATTGTTAAAAGAGAAGGAAATTTACAAGATATCATGGTTTCCGTTGACTCATGGGAGTACCCAGTGGAATTTCTGGTCATTAACCCAAAAAGATGATTAGATGGACACCCTTTGATTCTGGGTCGACCTTGGTTGGAAACAACCGACACTTACATAGGTTTTCTTATAGGAAACATGACCATTGATAAGGGAGATGCTGTAAAAAACCTTTTTATATATCCCGCTGCCAAACCAAGTCTTCCCATTGTAAAAATTAATAAACATCCACCCGCATTCGTGGAAGAAAATATCCGTTCACCACTTACAGTAGCAGAAGCGCTTGAGTTCAAGAATCAGACTGAAGGTGATGTAATTAATAGTTTTATTATTCAACCAGATACTACAGGAAATGTAAAATGCCAAATGTTAAAAGAGATTCTTGAAAATGAAGCCCAGGAAGATCCTTTAAAAGACAATAATGATGAAAGCATGCCGACAACTGTCGTTCATAACAAAAGACCTGTTGAAATTCAACTAGGCAAGATTTTAAACATCAATGAAAATATGGACAGTGAGCAACAGTAGAAGCTCATTAAAGTTTTACAAAAATATAAAAATGCCTTCTCTTGGGACTATCCAGACATGAAGGGCATAGATCCCCAACTGTGTACACATCATATTTACACAAAAAAGTATGCTCGCCCCATCAGGAAACCTCAACGAAGATTAAAACTGCATCTTAAAGATATCGTAAAAGAGGAATTACAGAAGTTAATGGATGTAAATTTTATTTATCCTATTTTGGATAGTAAATGGGTCTCTCCATTGGTAGTTGTCCCTAAGAGGAATGGGAAGTGGCAAATCTGTGTGGATTACAGGGAATTGAATAAAGCCACGTAGAAGGACCACTTCCCTCTTCCATTTATGGATCAAGTCCTTGATAAATTGGCAGGAAAGCGATTCTTTTCCTTTCTTGATGGCTTTAGTGGCTATAATCAGATCCAAATTTCCCCTGAAGACCAAGACAAAACCACCTTTACCTACCCATGGGGTACATTTTCTTATAGATTAGTGCCTTTCGGTTTATGTAATGCCCGAGCTAAATTTTAGAGGGCCATAATCAACATTTTCTATGATCTAATAAACGAAGGACTTGAAGTTTAAATGGATGACATCGCCCCATATGGGGATGATTTTGATCAAGCATTGAAAACATTGGAAAAACTGTTGGAACGATGCATTGCCACGAGGTTATGTTTGAGTAACGAAAAGCGTCACATGATGATGACGAAAGGCGTAATCCTAGGACACTACATTTATGCAGCTGGAATACAGGTAGATTCATAAAAGATAGAGGTAATTCTCTTACTATATACACCTTGTACTCAAATGGAGGTACGTAGCTTCCTCAGATATGCATGATATTATCGCAGGTTCATAAAAAAAAATTCACAGATTGCTACGCCTTTGTATGCTTTAACTGGAAATGTTGAATTTAAATGGTCTGATAAATGTGACACCTCTTTTACAGTTTTGAATAAATTAGTCTCAACTGTGCTAGTATTGCGTGGTCCCAAATGGGAACTAGATTTTCATATTTCATCGCATGCATCAGATACATCGATAGGTGTTGTTCTCGGTCAAGAGGAGGACAAAAATCCCTACGCTATTTATTATATCAGCAAAAATATTACCCTTGCTAAAGTTATTATACAGTAACATAAAAGGAATTATTAGTCGTCATTTATGCCATAAACAAATTTAGAAATTACATAACTAGCTATCAATTATTCCTGTATACTGATCATTCCTCTATTAGGTACTTAGCTAACAAGCCAATTACAAATGGGCGAGTGACTCGTTGGCTATTACTTTTGCAAGAGTTTGACATCACTAGTAAAGACCATTCAGGAAAGGAGAAACCAGTTGCTAATTTTCTATCTCGGGTTCCAAAGACAAACGATCCGCTATCAGTGGATGACTAGTTCCCTGATGAACATTTGTTTTATATAGCAATGAAAGCGCCATGGTATGCGGATGTAACAAATTATATGGCAGTAGGAAAACTTCCCATGCATTTAACAACAAAATAACGGAAGTTGATTGTCCAGAACAATGCCCGATTATCTTGGATTGGTGGATATATTTTTCACACATGGTATGATACGCACATACGAAGATGCATTCAAGAATATGAAATCTTTGACATCCTGAAGGCCTGTCATGATGAACCTTGTGGTGGACACTTCGCAGATCGCAGGATCAGGCACAAAGTATTACAGATGGGATATTATTGGCCCACTATTTTTAAATATGCTAAGAAATATGTGTAGGTCTATGATACCTGCCAAAGGATGGGCCACCCTGGTCAATCTGACGAAATACCGTTGCAGCCACAATTGGTAATAGAACCTTTTGAATGGTGGGCATTGAATTTTTTTGGCCCATTCAATCTACCATAAAACCAAAAAGCCTACATACTGGTTGCTACAAACTATGTAACAAAGTGGGTTGAAACAATAGCTTTGCCAAGAGCTACAAAAGAAACTGTGATTAATTTTCTTTCTGAGTTATTTGTGCGGTATGGTTTACCCAGGGAAGTGATAACAGATAGAGGGGCACAGTTTGTAGGGCATAAGATCACAAACACCCTACGAAACCACCACATCATGCATAGAATAACTTCTCCATATCACTCGCAGAAGAACGGGTAGGTCGAAAGTACCAATAAGGTCATTGAAGAAATTTTGACCAAGACAGTTTTGAAACATCTAAATGACTGGGCTACTAGGCTGCAAGAGGCGTTGTGGGCTTATCGCACAACTTGGCGAAATACTAGTAGATATTCTCCGCACCAACTTGTATTTGGAAAATAACCTATTTTTCCTATTGAATTTTAAATAAATACTCTTATAATAGCCCAAGAAGTGGGATTGGACTTGACGAAGGCTCAAACTAAAAGAATTCAATAGAGAAACGAATTAGATGAAGCCTGATTACTTGCTCTGCAACACACCGTAATTTTTCAACAGAAACGGGCTAAGTGGCATGACAACCTTATCAAAAAGAAGAAATTTCAGAAAGGAGACTGGGCACTCCTATATGATTCCATATTTTAAGACTTTCTGAGTAAATTACAAACAAGATGGCTTGGCCCATATGAAATTCAAGAAGTGCATAACAATGGCACTCTCATTCTTACCACCATAGATGGGTCCGACTCTTCCTTTCGAGTAAATGGACATCGGGTACATCTTTATCATAAACCACTCATAAAGGAGTATTTTTGCCAACAAGTACATGATGAACCCACTATGAAAATATTAGTTGCAAGGAATAATGACTCGGAAGCTTTACTTTCATGAAAAAATATTTCCTTTCAGTTGTAAATAATGTATATATTTTCTTGCATTTGATTGTAATTTGCTTTTTTTTTAGATAAGTATCACTGTATAAATGCAAATGCTCCACTTTTTTCTTTCCTATTATTTATTTTGTGTGTTTAATAACTATTGGTCAATCAATTTAACAGTTGCGGTTCATTCAATTGAACAACTTTTGTTCGATGAAATGAAAAATTGTGGTTCTTTTGCGTGTTCAATCAATTGAACAACTGTTGTTCATTCAATTGAGTAGCTGTTGTTCAATCAAATGAACAACCGTGTTTTTGTGTGTAATAAATTGTTGTTCAATCAATTGAACAACTGCTGTTTAGTCAATTGAACGTTTGTTGTTCGATCAAATGAACATATGTGATTTGTGTGTAATAAACTAATGTTCAATCAATTGAACAACTATTGTTCAGTCAATTGAAAAACTGTTGTTCGATCAAATGAATAACCTTATTTTAGTGTTCTTAATAATTTTTGTTCAATAAATTGAACAACTGTTGTTGAGTCAATTGAACAGTTGTTTTTTGATCAAATGAACAACCACATTTTGTGTGTTTAATAATAGTTTTTAAATTAATTGAACAACTGTTGTTCATTCAATTGAACAACTGTTGTTCGATCAAATGAAAAATCATGTTTTTGTGTATGTAATAAATTGTTGTTCAATCAATTGAACAAATATTGTTCAGTCAATTGAACAACTGTTGTTTGACGAAATGAACAACCACGTTTTTGTGTGTTTAATAATTGCTGATCAATAAAATGAACTTTTGCAATTTTTGTTGCCATTTGATCTCAATCAAATAACCATTTTTCTTCATACATTTTACCATGAAAACCATCTTGTTAAACAGGGAATGTGTAACTAAGATAGAGAAAAACAACGATACTACTAAAATTATGATTTTTTTTTAAAACTTTGATGGGTATCTTTATTTTCGGAAATTGACATAGTTCATCTATATAATGACTTGATGAATATCTCCTATTCAGACTTATTATAAAATGATTCATTATCTTAATACCATGTTGGTTTATATTTTTACACTCTCAATTGATGATTCTCTTTGGCATGGTGACATAGGAATAAGGATATAACTTTTATTGGCATTTCTTTTACTTCTCACACCATCCCTATCTCTTAAGGAGTTAATGAGACTCCCTAAATTTATAATGTAAAATATGAAAATAATATGAAAATATTCTTAGAGAGGATATGGGGTCTGATCATGAGCCATCCTACCATGATCATAAGGAGGTAACAAGTTACATTCCCATAATGGCCACCACACCAGGGCAATGACCTACTGGACAGATAAAAATGCCTAAAGGACAGGAGGTCTCATCATGAGCTAACCTGATCACTTTGTTAAACCCTTGTGAATGGCACTGTGACTATCTAGTTCCCATGCCAGCACAGTGGTATCTCTATAGGAATAAACAAATTATCTGAGTTCTAAATAGAGGATTTGGCTCATTTTTGGGTTAAAAAGCAACCCTATCGAGGCTATGGACACCTGTTGGTAGTAGTGGCTCTTCTTGTGGTATTGGAATTTTATGATGATGGCTAATTATTCTGTATCCCACTTACTTCCTATTGATTCATTCCCAAAGACGAATTCACCATTTGAAAAATATTATCTTTATATCAACCAATATGCATGGTAAACTACACTCTCATATGAATTAAATTAATTATTTCTAATCACTTGATACCAATAGATGTTATCATTTATTACCTGTCATGCTTCCTTCATATATTTCCATCAAAGGAAAAATAATTTTCTCATAATAATTATTTCTCCGCTTTTCTGCTTTTTGGTCATTTCCCCACTATTTTTATGATTTGTGTTGATTTGACTGATTTCTACCATATACACTGCTCTGACTATTATTCCGTTGCATTTATGGATTCCCATTGAATTTCCTCTTTTCTTGTGCTCTAAGGTCATGGAATCCCTTCTCTAATTGGAGAGGGAAAGGTATACATTATGAACAACATGCGAACTAATTATTAAAATCCGTCGAAACCTGGTGATGTGACAAAAAAATATTATTTCATTTACATTTTTAATAATAGTTTCAAAGTTTTGCATGTAGTATTTGTGTTGTTCCAAGCTAACGAAGCTTTGAGAAGTGCATGCAGAAGTTTGAATTTGGTCTCTGAAGCACGACAAATATGGGTGGGATATCTGTCCGCAACAAACCCACAATACTTAATATAACAGACCAGGCTCACACTATTCTCTAGCGTGCTATCTCGCTTCCATATCTAAACAAATTACAGGGATTTCATACTGAGATAAAACTTGAATTATTGCAGAACCTGCAGGATGGACACACAATTGTAAGGGGAAGAGATAAAGCAGTGTCAAAAGTGGTTATAACCGAAGTCTTTGGACTTCTAGTAGAAGGAACAAGGTGGAATGATAAACAGGTCCTCTTACACAATGTCGTTGCAGTGTTTTAGGACCTAAACGAGCAATTGGTACACAAAAGAAAAGGGATCCACCCTGCATCTTTGAAGGAACCTTGGAAAGAACTGGAAATCACTCTTCGTAATTAAATCATGTGCAATGGATGTCAAGACGTGGTAAAACCTCAAAAACTCAAACTATTAGCCATACTCAAACAGAAAATTTTAGTTAATTTTCCATTCTTTTTTAATTCCTTGTTGCATGAAATTTCTGGTCGGGTTAGGAGGGCTAAGAATCCAGATACAGTTATCAACCATCATGGTCTGATAAAGTTGATTATCATTCATGAATTAACCAAGCATTAGTTAACTTGGAAGAAATTTGTAAATCCTGCCCTAACCCCACCAGAAGGTAGCCATGATAACACAAAGATTGAGCAGCCAAGAATAGAAACATCAGTTCCAAAGAAAGCAAGAAAAAAGAGGACTTATCCCTCGGCCTTGGGCCTGGTAATAATAAGATGCTCTGAAAGGATAAGTTCATGAAAATATACTTCAACTTTGGAAGACGAGGCAGATACGTCCCATACACCTCCTCTAAGCATGCAAAATGAGTTCCTATAGGGATATGAGGAAGAAATGGCCCGAGTACTAGAAAATATGAGTGCATTTTGTGAGGAAAGGAATCCATCTGGGAATTCTGAGGGACAGAGTTACCCCCTGGACCAGTCTGCCTCTACTGGTAATTCTGGCCACACTGATATTTTACCTTCTGCCCAAGAATTTCAAGATTCAAGGGATTTAGTTCCCTTTGGTAATGAATATTGGAAATAAGAAACACATATGGAGAGAGCTCCTGAATCTGAAAACTAGTCGGGAGATACTGTTCCATTAGATCAGGATATCGATATTGGCACAACCCCCTTAGTGCCTGAAGAAAACACTGCCCCACTAGATCATGGCCTTGATATTGGCACAACTCCTCTTGAGCCTGAAAAATACATTGTTCCATCTCCTACTGAAACCCTATAAAGAAGAAAAAGTTAATTAGGACTAAGTTAAGAAAGTGGCGCAAGAAATACAAAAAATTGAAGGAAATAGTCAAACAATTAAGGGAATGGCTAGAAGAGTCAGACAAGGCCTGGAAACCTAAAGTAAGACATTGTTGGGACCCAAACAGAACAATTCTCTACTGAAGATTTGGGGACCCAAATAGAATCATGTCCTAAAGAAAACACTAGCACTCAAACTAAACAACTGTGTGTTCATTTGATAGAAACCCAAATGATTTTTTTTTTTTGGATTCGTTAGATGCTGCTATCCAAATGGATTTTGAGAAAAATATCCAGGAATATTACTACATTTCCCAGGAGACAGTTGAAACTGATGTGCAAACTGATTTGATGCCAACATATGGTAGGGAAACACAGACAGAAGAAACACCTTGTTATACTCCTCTGATAAACTAACTGTTGTTTTGAGGCTTCAAAATGAATTGACACAGACCCAACAGGTGTTGGCTAAATATAAGAAGGAAGTGGCGCCCTTACAGGTACATCGGGAGTTGTTGAAGTAAATTAACACATTTTCTGCAATCGAAGATGAAACTTTCGCCAACCTCAGAAGTGAGCAAGTGAAAGTCAAGAAAGCAGAAGCTCAACTTGAGGAAGCCATGAAGAAAACCAATGCTATTTTTTCTCTTTACTCGAATGTTTTATCTTGCAAAACACCTGCTACTAATTATGCCTTGTTTCTGTTGGAGAGATATCTATTATTAAAAATGAAATTTGTTAGAGAAGGAAAACCAAATGAATTTAAGACCACTGTAGAATTCATCGAGTGTTGTGGGGAACAGAATGAGAAGGTTCAACACCTTATATGTGAATTGTATTTACACAAATTAATTTTGGAAGATGAGCGAAATAGTAACCCTAGCCCCTTCATTGGGGACATCCAATTTCAAACTTTCCTTTCTTTTCCTGATAATCATATTAAATGGGCTAAGTCCTATAATATTTTTCAAAAAAGGGAACATGGTTTGGATATTTGGGTTAGAGGGGAACCCACAAAAACCTTGCATCTCTTCACCCAACATAAGAGATTCATGAAATAGAAAGGGGTTGTAGCTAAATTGGGGCCACTTTGCAAAGACATTGTACAGGCAGGGAAAGAGTATTTTCAGGATACCAGGGAGGACACTTTATGGGCAGCAAAGCAAAGATGGCAGGCTTCCACTAATGATGTCAAAAACTAGGAGCCATTTAGTTACATGAACTTCAATGCAACCGCTGTTCATTTTAACATGTACAACAACATAATTATATGCATGGGTCTTACATGGATAGGGTGCCACTACATATGTCCTATTATATGGTATCCTTCCGAAGGCTATCACCATGACTATGATCTACCAGAGGGTCATGTAAACCAAGATTTTGAAAAAAACAAACATAAAAATGGTTTTAGATTATATAAGGAGGAAGTCTATCCTGATTATTACTCAACATAGTTACACCTCAACCATCTCATTGCATGAGGACATGCAAAAAGGTAAGCAGGGGAGTATGTTGGGCCATGAAAAAGGTACGTTTTACCGTCATAATTAGCTCAATTTATTACTAACTTTCATATGTTTACCTTCACTTTGGAAATAAATCTAGCAGAAACAATTGTAAAATAAGGGTAAAACTAATTATCAACAAAATATGTGATTATTGGCATAAAAATCACTTTCACTATTTTTATGTGCAGGAAATCTGAACCAAATGACTATTGTTCAAATGATTGAAAAAAAATAGCCAAGTAAAAGAAATGATCATATGCTGTTCATGTGAACCAACGAAAGATGAGGAGAATCACGCCTATTTCATAATGCAATCTGCTTGACAGTTGCAAAATCCTCAGGATCTCCTGATCATGAGGATTCCCTATCATCTGTTTTGTTTTTCCATAGGTTATGAAAGACCAATAGGTGAAATAGAACGAGATAGTTTTTTACCCGTATGTTGTAATTTTACATTATTAACATTTATTCAAGACATAGTCTTTTGCACTCAGTGATGTTGTACCTTTACTGTTGAATTTAATGAAAAAGATAGTGGTTCCTTTGTAATCGTGTTCCGAATATCTTATGGCAGAGACTTCTGGAGGATCTGGGCCTGGTCACTAGGAGCTCTACTACTTTCCTGTGTTATATTATTACTTTCTCCTTTCTTCAATTAATGATTTCTGTATTTCATAGAATCGCATTTAATTCAATTACCGTCGACATTAAGTGATTTTCTTTTCCATTGATTTGAAGTCTTAGTCGCTTTTACTTTTCTTCGTAAGTGTTATTCTTTCATTTACTAGATTTATTAAAGCATTTGTGAATGATTGTTGTTCGTTACGAGTGATTTTATTTAGTTAATCAATTATTTTGAATTTCAATTGCAAAGTGTGAATAAGTTACTTGTTGTTTAATTGTTGTAGTATTCCCTTTTTGATAAAATAGACTACCATAGACATCAATTAATGATTTTGGTTAAGTGTGAATTCTTTAATTCTCGCATTTCGGTTTGCTTTCTACATAGAGTTAATCAGAATTAAGTTAAGTTGATTGATTGAAATTTTTTCACAGTTTCTTTCATAATTGTCTTGATTGAACTTTGAGAATTAGATATTACTTATTGCAACGATTTGGAATTGTTAACCTTTGATTTCACTTGCATAAACCTTGCTGAACACTCTTGAAATAAACAAACTTACCCTGCGTTGATAATTAATGTAGCTATTAAGATTACTTTTAAATAGTTGTGTTAATGCAACAACACATCCTACAGGAAGAAGTAGTCCCCAATTGGAGCTGATGTTGTAACATTATTTGGTTTTGATAAGTTAGAACATTAGAAAAATAAAAATAAAAAATGTTAAGTTTGGATATAAATAGAAAAACAAAAATAAAAAAATGTTAGGATTTATGATGAATAAAATTATTCATATCAATAAAATGATAGGAACAAATTGCCCTAAAAAATGAAGGAAAAATAAAAAAATGTTAGGAAAAACAATAATTTTTTTTGCTTAGCTTCAAAAAATAAATTTGCAAAAGGCTGCTTGTCTAAATGTGGCAATATTTTTTTTTTAATAAATAGTCAGTTGTCTTTAAATTTTGGTTAAATTGATTCATTAAGAAATTAATGTTTATTGTAATATATCAAAGCATATTTTTGTTCCAAGGTTCTCTAAATGACAAAAAATTTTGTCGTTTTTGTTATCGTATGAGAACTTTTAAAGGGTTGATCTTTCCCCGCCCAGATCAATGACGGGAAAGTATTTTCGCACCCCCTTGCCTATTTCTCGTTAGCGGGGGTGGGGAGCAAAAAGTTGTTTTATTGATGGAAAGCCCTCCCTACATGTATCCTCCATGGTAGTTCGCACCCACCTTCTCAAAACCACAAACCGCCGCCTACCCCCTCCTAAATCCACCTTCTCCCTAATCGTAGTGTTTACTCCTGCCAACAGTTAGATGACCCTTCTCCATGAATGTTTCCCGACACCGAATGAAATGTTGCAACCTCACCTATTCGTTGCAACCACGATCCTTATCGTTATGCCCATTCTCCCGTTAGACCACACTCGCTAGCCATTGATTAGCCATTCATTGTTCAACTCCTATACCGTTAGCATTTAACTGCTACAGTCATTTTATCAAAAAGTCGCCTCAGATTCATTTAAGCCACTTTATAAATGAAACCTAGCCCTTCTATTTACCACTTCTGATATAATCATCATTTATTGTTGCATTGTAGGTATTCTGAGCTCCTTTTCGCACTGTTTCGAAACGACTGTTATCACTTCCACAAAGGATCGACATTCTCTTTCCTGCTCTTATTCTTTCCCTCTGAGAACATGGCCCCAAAGGGAAATACCAAGAAACAAACCTCTGATGAAAACCATCCTACTTCTACCTTAGTCGACCTCGACCACATTCCCCTTGCCAATTCCTATTAAAAAATTTCTGACATAGAGTGCGAATTCAAATTCCATGAATTGCACCTGTGGTTGGAGCAAAAATATCTTGATCAACAATATGAAATTAAACTACGGGAATTAATTCTGCCATTTTTCTCTTTTCCTCAGATACATGACTTCCCAGACCTGGTCATCTGGTGTCAAACCAGATATGACCTTATCAAAAGATCTATGGTGTATCAGAATGGAGATATTATGATATCCATCACTCCAGAGACCATTAATAACATGCTCTTAATACCTCAAAATTATTATTTAAGCTTGTTTTCCCAAGTAGCTCTTATGGATCTATACCGTAAGCTAACTTTTCCCCAAAGAGCTCAAATCTTCGAGACCTTTTTACCCGATGACTTTGAATTACCCAAAATAAATCCACCCTATCCATCCTCAATGTTCCCTGAAACCACCAAACATATCATCTCTCTACTGTCTGGTTTATTAGGATCTCCAAATGACAAGACAGTAGATGAATCCATCCTTGGATACTTCTCTATTTTTTCTGAAGGTCAACAACTTGCCTTCATGTATAATTACAGTTAATTTTTGGTTGATAATATGCATGAGAAACTCATGAATTTGACAACCCAAGGGATGTTTAAGTACACCTCTCTACTTATATACATGTTTTTGTTTCAACAAGGAGACTCATTGCCTATCACACTCAACAAGAAGGATGAATAGGGGGTCAACCAATCAGTAATTCATTGGACAGAGATGGTCATGTCCATTTTAGCCAAATTCTCATTCTCAGATTTCATCGACTCATTCATTCATCAAGTAGCACAACTTCTTAACAGCTAGAGTGAGCCCATAATTGGTCAATATGTTAAAAGGATCCTTCAATTAAGTGACCAAGTTAAAACTGGAGACTGGTATTTGTTATCGTTATATAATTTTAAGATTGGCAAGAATAATTATATAGGACAACATAAAAACCACTTTTAAAGCTGGGAACTAGCCCTGCTAGCTTCAGAGAGGGATCATATCCTATCTTTACAACCAAATCTTACAAGGAATTTATCCTTGTATCTTTGGACATAGAAGCGATCTTCTCCATTTTAAGCTGTGACTGTACATTTGCTAAGGAGACCTACAACTTAGAAAAAATCATTTTTGTGTTTGTTATGTTAGTACCCTATAAATTATAGGATCTCAAGGTGATTGGATACTTCATATTTCATGAAATATTTTCATTATTGAAAGGCTTTTCAAAATTTGAATGATTTCAAATAAAAAGGAAAAATGAAAAAAAAGAAAGAAAAGAGGGTATAAAAAATAGAGAAAAAGAAAAGAGAAAGAATGAAAATAAAAAAAAAGGAAAAAATAAAGAAGAACCCCAGAAAATAAATAAAACTAAAAGTGCTGCAAGTTCAAATGCCACTACTTTTTGGATAGGTCTATCCAGTCATACAGTTTAATCATGATTGGACAATTTTCAATTTATGTTGATAGGTTAGAAAATAAAGATTTTCCAAACTACTTAATCTTGGCTTATTAGTAGATAGGTAGAAAATGAGATTGGTTCAACAGCTTAATCTGAACCAATAGGAGAAATAAGGGATAAGGGTTAGGTTAGAATTTTAAAAGAAAATGTTAAGGGTATGCAAGTCTAAATGCACCCTACAAAGGAAGAAAAATTTTTAGATGAGTAGTTTGAGTAGGTAGATATGCAAAAGAGGATGAAACGAAAGGAAAAGGTGAAATGGGGACTTCAAATCCTTTGAGGCAAAATTTGTTTTATCCTAAGCCCTATGCAAGTCTCGCCAAGCACCAAATCACAATTCGCATTGACCAAATCGCAAAAATTCCTCCCCATTTGTTCATTTCACAAAATCCTCCGATCACCACTAAATCTAACGATTTGTGATTTGTGATATCCGTAGGCCCCTCCCTGCCATGTCACCTCCCTCTCCCTGCACTTCGCACATCACAAGTTTTAGGTTTTACCTCTACTGTACATAACTAAATTCGCCGATGTGCGATTTGCGATGGCTGTGGGCCCCATCCTGCCACATCATCTCCCTCTCCCAACACTTCTCACTTCGCAAATATTAGCACTTACCTCCACCGCTTATAACTAAACCCATTGATTTTCTATTTGCGATATCCGTGGGCCCCTCCCTCCCACGTCACCTCCCTCTCCCCGCACTTCGCACATCACAAGTTTTAACGTTTACCTCTACTTCTCATAACTAAATCCGTCGACGTGTGAATTGCGATAGCCATCGGGCCCCACCTCCTTGCCACGTCACACATCCACTCAGTGCTAAACACCTCCACCTTACCCTCCATCTCAACCCCTCACCTCGCCATCGACGACCCTCAAGCCATTTCAGCCCCCCCTCAGCCACCGGACGTTAACATGGGGGGGGCTATGAAATGGGTGGTATCCATTACTACCCCCTCCTCCACGTGTCACACTCCCAAAATTTCGCACCCCCCCTCTCTATTACCACTTACCACCTAGACCCCCTCCAAAAAGCTGTTTCTGTTTTCCTCCAAACCACTGCCGCCTTGTGACTGTTGCCAATGCCACCACGGGACTTCCTCCATCACCTGTCCACTTCATCCCGTCACATCCCCTCCCACCAACAACACCATTGCGCCATGAATGGCCAGGCTGTTATCCAATGGACCCGCGCCAACTAATCGGTTACCCTCCAACCACATGTTAAAACCCAAATTCACCACTCCACCAAAGTTTGCATTGCTGTTACTATTGAATTGCTACAGGTTGTGATATTTACAGAAAACTACAGAGGATATCATGACAAACCACCTTGGGCGAAGGGTAAATTTCACATCAAAGAAGGAACAACCAATGCTCTGGGAACTTGGTTACTATTCGCGTTTCAGCTAATTCATTTCCGATCCCGATCCCCTTTAGTCTTACCCCTTCCTCAGTATCAATTCATACTGTTTTCCCCTTCTCTATTCCCCTTATCTTGCAACCCATTCTCCATTACAGGTGAGACAGTGAGTGAAAAAGAAAATCATACCTCCCAAGGCATATAAACAACCTTTCAATCCAATGGTCTACCCCCAGGTAGACTTAGACCATATTACCAAAGCTGATAGTGACTACAAGATCCATGAGATAGAGTCAGACCTTGACCTGTTTGATGTCTACTGTTGGCTCGAGGATAAGATCCTTGACGAAGCAGATGATATTAGCCTATGGGAGACCAAGCTTCCACATTACATCTTCCCTAGAACCCATAGTTGCCTTAAGCTAATTAGGAAATGTCAGTCTTGATATGACATTAAACAAAGAGCCATAGTGAACTTTGCAGGAGAGATTTTGTTTTATGTAAATGCCCCATCCATTCAAGAGATGTTGTAGGCCCCCATTGCTGAGAGCACTGTCCCTTTTTCATATGAGGCCCTTATAGGACTATACCAAGGTGTTGGGAAAAATACTGAGAGGGGGGGGGGGGGGGTGAATCAGTATTTAGAGCTGACTAAATTTTATTTATTTATTTTTTGTTTTGTTTTACTTCCTCTTAAAACCATACGCTACTTTACTGAACCCAACTCGCATATACACGCAAATATCCTTAAGAAAACTTGCGTATGTCCAGAGATATTATTATGCATTTAATTCTTTACTTAGATCATTGCATCATTCATTCATCAGATGTTTAGTAAGCAGTAAGCATGTGCAGTAATAACAGAATAAACCATCACACGTAAGCAACACATGAACACCAGTATTTAAGGTGGAAACCCAATTTGGGAGAAAACCACTGCTGTTGTCGTCTTTGTCTTCAACATTTATTATAAAGAAAACTTCTTACAATTTTGTACTGGTGCAGACTCATACTAGCACGCAGGTACCCACCTGCAGAAGGCTGCAACCTTCTCTCATTCTCCAACCACTACTGGAAGGGAGCTCCGACCCCCTAATTTTAACACCAGCTTCTACTGGCAGAAAGCTTCCATTTTCATATTGAAGGCTTCAACCCTCAGATCCACCAAATTTCTTCAATTTCTTCATCAGATTTGTGCCAGGTCTTCATCATTTATTTTTGCAGATCTTCCTAGAGATTCGTCATTTCTAGATCTAGAGATATTGAACCTTCATCATATCCACGGGTGCATCATAGATTTAGATCTATCAGAGTTCAACCATGCAGATATCTCTTAAAGAGATTTATTCATTATCAACCCCTCCACATGCACAAGTTGTACTATAATCCTCTTCTCCTTATATAGTTTTAGAATTTATTGATACCACGAGTCAAAACCACTCAACCGCTGATGGTATTCCTAGACGCGATCAAATAGATAATCCAGCGGGGTCTACCCAAGCCCCAAACAACTTCTCATTGTTCTATTTTCTTGGTCTAGCAATTAGATAATTAATCTAAGGCTTTTTAATATCTCAATCTGAGATTGAGATATTAATCCAATTTCCTCCTTTAGTTATGAACTCCCCAAGGCATATATATATATATATATATATATATATATATATATATATATATATATATATATATATATCTATATATATATATATATATATATATATATATATATATATATATATATATATATATATATATATATATATATATATATATATATATATATATATATATATATATATATATATATATCGACCCCAGGTTTATGTGTTCGTGAGATCAACACATATATTAATCCACGTTCATTACATTACATGTTTCATATTTCGCCAACTTCACATATTCAACATCCTTTATTAACCTCACAAACCTTAGTTTAAAAAGGTCCCAATTAATATAATTTAGAACCGGCCCCCCTTGCGCTATCGACCTTCCACATCCGACGGCGGAGAGCACGTCGCTCGTCTTCAAATGATCCGACGGATATCGCTCAGCCAAGGTGCACGAACAATAACGCAACATACCTTTGTCAAACCCGCGTGCCCATCCAACGGCTGAGAGCACGTCATGCCGCTTCGTCTGATCGGATGGATATTGCACGGCATAGAAGCACGAACAATAACGCGTGATGGCACGTAGTGGAGGCGGTTTTCCAAAGTCGGTCGGGGGCACGCGTCGATCGATATATGGAATCGCTCCCCCCTCCTCAAATATCGCTCACTATGCAAAGGTGGTGCGATAAAAACCAGAAACCGCCTTTACTATTCCTCCTTCGTGGTTCCGCCCTTATACTCCAAGTTTCGTCGCGCTTCCTTTTGTTGTGTTCCGCCCTTCTACTCCAGGTTCCGTCGCGCTTCCTTTTGTTATGATCCACCACTTTCCTTCCAGGTTCCGTTCGTAATTCCGAAGTGTTGTTATAACGAGAGTTCGATGGCCTATACTCACATAATTCAGTCACCGAGTTCCGTGTTGGTTGCAGGGATTCATAATTCAACCACTGGCTGGCCAGATCTTCAATCTGATGGCCTTCTTCCCTTATGATGGCCTTCAGGATACGTGCAAATATACATTCACACATCCTTATTCACATCGATTCTCCCATTAAATACAGAGCTTTGATTAAAGTCTTATATTCTGCTTGTATAGAACTACTGATGGTTTTCTGAGTTCTTCATATAGTCATGATTTGCATCCTTTGTCAGAGAGTTTCCATCAAGGACAATCATATAATAGGATACAAGAAACATATTGCCAACAATCTCCCCCTTTGGACTTGATGGCAACCATGACCAGAAATACGTTCAACAACATTCTCCCCCTTTGACATCAAGGCAAAGAGTAGATCAAGATCCTTTGTATCGACAATACCATGCTCCCCCCGAGATCATGCTGCATCTGTGCATCCAGAGATATCCATCAGCACTGCAGTTGTGCTGAAGAATGCTGACCCAAAAAAAATTTGTCAGCAAATACCCATACGCGGTTTTCTATGTATAAACTTGTGTATATACACGACTGTCTTGCAGGACATCCGCATATCCAATTTAATCTTCTGTATTTAAGTAGATCTGATCTTTTGCATGGCAGAGACTACTCCCAGCTTTTTTCTGAGATATTCGAACGCTTCCCTGGGTAAAGGTTTGGTAAATATATCAGCAACTTGTTCTTTGGAGGGAACATACTCCAACTTCACCTTTTGTTTAAGCACTTGTTCACGTAAGAAGTGATACTTGATGGGAATGTGCTTGGTCTTAGAATGCATAACATGATTCTTTAAGACACTGATGGCACTTGTATTATCACACATAATGGAGATAGGAGGTGAACATTTTATTTGAATGTATTGTAAGGTTTGCATCATCCAAAGAAGTTGAGTGCAACATGATGCTGCAGCCACATATTCTGCTTCTGCTGTAGATAAGGCAATAGAGCTTTGCTTCTTATTGAACCAAGATACTAACCGGGGCCCCATATAGAATGCAACACCACTAGTGCTTTTCCGATCATCAACATTTCCAGCCCAATCTGCATCAGTGTAAGCATGAAGAGTGAGATCAACATTCTTTGGATACCATAGTCCAAAGTCTTGAGCTCCTTGCAGATATTTGAATATTCTTTTGAAAGCCTGAAGGTGAGACTCTTTTGGATTAGCTTGAAATCGTCCCACAATCCCAACTGCATGCATAATGTCTGGTCTAGTCCCAGTGAGATAAAGTAGACTTCCTATCATAGATCTGTAATCTGGTTGATTCACTGTGGGAGAGTCATCATGAGAACTGAGATTACATCCGATTATCATTGGTGTACTTACAGGTTTGCACTCTTCCATGCCATGCTTCTTCAGAATTTTCTTAAGATATTTTGCTTGTGATAAGAATATGCCATCTATTGCTTGTTGCACTTGCAAGCCAAGAAAGAATGTCAGTTCCCCAAGTAAAGACATTTCAAATTCTTGCTGCATAACAGAAGAAAATTTATGACTCATAGACTCTTCATTACTTCCAAAAATGATATCATCAACATATACAACCATAATCAATAGTTTATCATTTTCAGTTTTTGTGTATAAGTTGCTATCAGCAGACCCTTTTGAAAATCCTTTTTGATGAAGATATTTGTCAAGACGATAATACCATGCCCTTGGAGCTTGTTTGAGACCATATAGAGCCTTTTTAAGTCTACAAACAAGTTTTTCATCATTTCCCAAAATGAATCCTTCTGGTTGTTCTATATAAACTTCTTCTTCCAGATCACCATTGAGAAAAGCAGATTTAACGTCCATTTGATAAACTTTGATTTGTTGGAAGCTTGAAAAAGCAAGAAACATTCTTATGGCTTCAAGTCTAGCTACAGGAGCAAAAGTTTCTTCAAAGTATATACCTTCTTGTTGAGCATACCCCTTGCAAACAAGTCTAGCTTTATTTCTTATAATATCCCCATTCTCATTTAACTTGTTTTTGAATATCCATTTAGTTCCAATGACATTTTTGTCATGAGGTCTTGGTACTAATTCCCAAGTGTGATTCTTTTCAATTTGATCAAGCTCTTCATTCATGGCTTGAATCCAACATTCATCTTTTCTGGCTTGATTGACATTATGTGGTTCAATAGTGGATAGAAATGCCAGATAGCTAGAAGATCCCACAAGAGTCCTTCTTGTTTGTAGACCTGATTCCTTTTCTCCCAAAATTTGAGATTCTGGGTGATTCTTTTGAACATATCTGGATGGAGATTTTTCAGATAAATCATCTCTGGGTTCTTCATTGGGTTCACTGTCTATATCATTTCTATTTGATGTAGAAGGATATGTGTCATCTTCGTCTTCATCTGTTGTTTGTTTTTCTTCTTTTGGAGCTACAGGAGACTCATCAATAACAACATCAATGCATTCAACAATCTTCCGAAGTCTTTTATTGTAACATTTATATGCTCTACTCCTAGAGGAGTAACCAAGAAGTATTCCTTCATCTGCTCTGGGTTCAAACTTGCCAAGTTTTTCATCATTATTTTTGATAAAGCATTTGCTTCAAAAAATTCTAAAATGCTTTACAGTGGGAGGATTACCATACCAGAGTTCATATGGAGTTTTATCACTATTTACATGAACATGTGCCTTGTTGAGAATGTTTACTGCTGTATGTGCTGCTTCTCCCCAAAATGTGTCAGGTGTTCCGGAATCATCAAGCATAGCTCTAGCCATTTGTTGAACTATTCTATTCATTCTTTCTACTACGCCATTTTGTTGTGGAGTGCCAGCTACAGAAAACTGTCTTTTTATGCCATGTTGTTCACAAAATTCAAGGAATTCATCTAATGTATATTCTCCTCCTCGATCAGATCTAAGACACTTGATTTTTAGATCTAATTCATTTTCAACCAGTGCTTTGAAGATCTCAAATTTCTCAAATGCTTCATCTTTGTGTTTAATCAACCCAATCCAACACATTCTAGAGAAATCATCAATAAATAAGATATAGTATTGTTCACCACGTGGTGACTTTTTCCTCACAGGTCCACATATGTCAATATGAATGAGTTCAAGAGGCTTACTTGATGATCCTTCCTTGGCATTAAATTTCACTCTGGTTTGCTTACCGAATTGGCAAGATTTGCATATAATACTTTCAGGTAGAGTAATATTGGGAAGATCACGAACAACTTTAAGTCTGCTTGATTTGTTGATTTGAGAGAAGCTCAGATGCCCCAACCTTCTATGCCATAACCATTTTTCTAAAGATTTACTCAAGTAACACTGTTCTTTGCAGTTCTTCAATACATACAGGTTGCTTGGAGTTCTTTTTCCTTTTATAATTGTTTTACCTATATCAAGATCACGTACCACACATTATTTTGAACTAAAGACAACTTCAGTTCCTTGATCACACATTTGACTTACACTTAACATGTTATGCTTTAATCCATCCACATACATGACATTATTAGCTTTCACCTTTTCTTTTAGAAAAACATACCCTTTTCCCTTAATGACAACAGGAGTATCATTTCCAAATGTAACATTCTTTTCTTTTTCTAGAGCACTATATGCAAGAAGTTTGTTTTTGTCACCTGTCATGTGTTTTAAGCATCCACTATCAATGTACCATTGGTTTTCTTCACCTTCCGCAAATAAAGCTATGCCACAATTTTCAACCTGTAATTCCTTCTTTTTCCACACTTTGGAGCTTGAAGGAAAATTCTCTTTTAGCTGAACTTTGCTCCTGCATTCAGATTCTTCATGGCCAAAGTTATTGCAATAAGCACATTCAACTTCATTCTGAAGAGGAGAAAAGTTGTTATAGGTATTCTTCTTTGTTCCAATATCAATCCTTTTCTTTCTTTCTTCTCTTGTCATGATGGTTTTATATGAAACACATTGAACAACTTTATGACCAAAATTGTGACATGAGAAACATTGTCCATTGAAGAAGAAATTTCTGCGATCATGAAATCTTCTACTTGAATTTACCTGTTGATTGGTGTTTCTTTGAAAGATATTTATATAAGCATTCTTTGAATTGAGATGATCATGCTTTACCTGTAAAGGTTCTTTATTCCCTTGCTTAGTGGCAGAATGTTGTATACTAGCTGTAGCTGCTTTTAGATAATTTGGTGCTAAAGCCTGAGAAGATTCTCCGATATATCCAAGACCTATCTTTATACGAGGAGAACATTGTACCTTGATAATCTCATCTAAAATTTCAGATCCTTTATAAAATCTAAGATTCAAAGTCTTTACTTTCTCAATTTCTTTTCTTAGACTTACTATTTCACATTCTAATTTCTCATTGTGTTTCTCCTTTTCTTCAAGCTGATTTTTCAGAGTTTCTATGGATATTTTACTTTCTTCTAAGCATATTTTGAGTTGATTGAATTCATCAAGAAAATCATTTTCCTCTAACGCGTCCATAAAAGTATCTTTTTCTTCTCTAGATTCCTTTTCAAATGCCATGAGAAGTCTAAGATCTTGTTCACATTCTTTCTCACTATCAGATAACCCATCACTGTCCTCATGAGTATAGTAACTTTTTCTAGTGCTAAACCGATTCTTATTCCTTCTTGCTACTTCCTTCCCTTTTTCATGTGTTCTTTATGAGGACACTTAGTAGCATAATGACCAACTCTTCCACAAGCAAAACATTTGAAAGGAAGCTTACCTCTGAACCGTCCTGTGCCAAGTTGGAGTTTCTTTACAAAATTTACCTCATCTTCTTCTAAGATATACCTTAATCCTTCTGTCTCTTGTACTTATTTCCCTTTTGTAGAAGCTCTAAAGACGACTTCTTTGACTTCATATGGTCCTTCTTTTCTCATTTCACATGCAGTTGGTATGCCATGAAGTTGCACCATAGTAAGATTTTGAAGATCCTGCTTTTCTTCAAGAGCAGAAACTTTTGACTCAAATTTTTCCGTTAGTGATCTTAAAAATTTCTCAACCAAAGTAGATTCGGTTATTGTTTCTCCCATGTTTCTCATACGATTTACAATATCATCAAGACGTAAAAATAAATTGGCAATTCTCTCCTCATTATGCATTTTTAGATTCTCATATTGAATTTTGAGAGTTTGGAGTTTAGCAATTTTTACCTTTGCATCACCTTCATAACTTAGAATGATTTTGTCCCATATTGCCTTTGCTGTATCCAGCTGCATGACTTTGAAAAATTCTATTTCAGTTAGACTTCCCAATAGAGCATTGACCGCCTTTGCATTTGTTTCATAATTCTTTCTTTCTGTTGGATCTGTTGGTACTGCGGCTGGATATTGATATCCTCCTTCAACAATACCCCATATATCTGCTCCCAAAGACTGAAGATAGGATCTCATCCTTGTTTTCTAGAAGATTAAATTGTTTCCGTTGAAGAGTGGAGGCCTGATAGATGCTGTTCCATCTTGATTGCTCATCTTGTTTGATCTTCCTTCTAGCGGCTAAGCTTTTTCAGAAGGACCTGCTCTGATACCAATTGTTGGGAAAAATACTAAGAGGGGGGGGTGAATTAGTATTTAGAGCTGACTGATTTTTTTTTGTTTTACTTCCTCTTAAAACCATACGCTACTTTACTGAACCCAACTTGCATATACACGTGGATATCCTTAAGAAAACTTGCGTATGTCTAGAGATCTTATTATGCATTTAATTCTTTACTTAGATCATTGCATCATTCATTCATCAGATGTTTAGTAAGTAGTAAGCATGTGTAGTAATAATAGAATAAACCATCACACATAAGCAACACACACGACCACCAGTATTTAAGGTGGAAACCCAATTCGAGAGAAAACCACCGCTGTTGTCGTCTCTGTCTTCAATATTTATTATAAAGAAAACTTCTTACAATTTTGTACTGGTGCAGACTCATACCAGCACGCAGGCACCCACCCGCAGAAGGCTGCAACGTTCTCTCATTCTCCAGCCACTACTGGAAGGGAGCTCCGACCCCCTGATTTTAACACCAGCTTCTACTGGCAGAAAGCTTCCACTTTCATACTGAAGACTTCAACCCTCAGATCCACCAAATTTCTTCAATTTCTTCATCAGATTTGCGCCAAGTCTTCATCATTTCTTTTTGCAGATCTTCCTAGAGATTCGTCATTTCTAGATCTAGATATCTTGAACCTTCATCATATCCACAGGTGCATCATAGATTCAGATCTATCAAAGTTCAATCATGAAGATATCTCTTAAAGAGATTTATTCATTATCAACCCCTCCACATGCACACGTTATACTATAATCCTCTTCTCCTTATATAGTTTTAGCCTTTATTAATACCATGAGTCAAAACCACTCAACTGCTGATGGTATTCCTGGACGAGATCAAATAGATAATCCAGCGGGGTCTACCCAAGCCCCAAACAACTTCTCATTGTTCTATTTTCTTGGTCTGGCAATTAGATAATTAATCTAAGGCTTTTTAATATCTCAATATGAGATTGAGATATTAATCCAATTTCCTCCTTTAGTTATGAAATCCCCAAGGCATATATATATATATCGACCCCAGGTTTATGTGTTCGTGAGATCAACGCATATATTAATCCACGTTCATTACATTGCATGTTTCATATTTCGCCAACTTCACATATTCAACATCCTTTATTAACCCCGCAAACCTTAATTTAAAAAGGTCCCAATTAATATAATTTAGAACTGGCCCCCCCCCGCGTTATCGACCTTCCACATCTGACGGCGGAGATCACGTCGCTCATCTTCAAATGATCCGATGGATATCGCTCGACCAAGGTGCATGAACAATAACGCAACATACCTTTGTCAAATCCGCGTGCCCATCCAACGGCTGAGAGCACATCGCGCCACTTCGTCTGATCGGACGAATATCACACGGCGTAGAAGCACGAACAATAACGCGCGATGGTGCGTAGTGGAGGTGGTTTTCCAAAGTCGCTCGGGGGCACACGTCGGTCGATCTATGGAATCGCTCCCCCCTCCTCAAATACCGCTCACCGTGCAAAGGTGGTGCGATAAAAACTAGAAACTACCTTTACTGTTCCTCCTTCATGGTTCCACCCTTCTACTCCAGGTTCGGTCGCGCTTCCTTTTGTTGTGTTCCGCCCTTCTACTCCAGGTTCCATCGCACTTCCTTTTGTTATGATCCAACACTTTCCTTCCAGGTTCTGTTCGTAATTCTGAAGTGTTGTTCTAACGAGAGTTCGACGACCTATATTCACATAATTCAGTCACCGAGTTCCGTGTTGGTTGTAGGGATTCATAATTCAACGACTGGATGGCCAGATCTTCAATCTAATGGCCTTCTTCCCCTATGATGGCCTTCAAGCTCCGTGCAGATATACATTCACACGTTCTTATTCAAATCGATTCTCCCATTAAATACAGAGCTTCGATTAAAGTCTTATATTATGCTTGTATAGAACTGCTGATGGTTTTCTGAGTTCTTCATATAGTCATTATCTGCATCCTTTGTCAGAGAGTTGCCATCAAGGACAATAATATAATAGGATACAAGAAACATATTTCCAACACAAGGATTATATTTTTCCTACAGGGCCAAAACCTTGGATCTTTTCATGACTCCCATTGCACCAATGCCTACCACAAATCCCCCATATCCATCATCCACCTTCCCGGAAAGGACCAATCATATTGTCACTACCTTATCTTATTTTTTAGGTTATCATAATGATCAGTGGATAGATGAAGCCATAATTGGTTTATTGTCTATCCTCTCTGCAGATGCCAAACCCACTATTATGTTCAACTATGCTCAGTTCCTTGCTGATGCGATCCATGACCAGTTCTTGAAATTTCAAACAGAAGGGGTATTCAAATACATTTATGTGTTGGTGTAAATGTGTACCTGTTTTCAATCCAGCAAGTTCTAATTCGACATGATAAAGTAAGTTGAAGACTCCCAATCCGAATCTGTCATTTTTTGGACAACTCTATTGAGAAAGGAGCAGGAAGACTATTCATACAAGATATTTGCAGACATATTTGTTCATCCATAAATCAATGCACTCAGTAGCACCATAGAATCCAGGATTAGCGATGAAATCAAGAAAGTGATGCAGTTGACAGAGAAGATTAGGACAACAAACTGGTATCTCTATCAAAAATACAAGAGATCAAGGTTTATGGCAGTGAATTGGCCCCCTATAAACTACCCAAATACCTCTCCATGAGGATATTTTCCCTTGAGTATATCAAACAAATGATAGATGCTAAGGAGATGCATTTTGTTTCGGCCAAGAAGAAGTCACAATTCAGGATCAAATCCCAAATTGGCCCATTCATCTGCAACAACAGGGCGTCATGGGGAGAGTCAGATAAAATACCAAAAGAGATGAAATTCAAACACAGTTTCACTTGGTCCTATGATCCAATGGGGATCATCTCCAAGAAGAGGGTGGAAAACAAGTCCACACCCTGCATCCATACCCACAGACTGGAGATAGAGAAGTACATGAACCAAGAAGAATGGGTGGTAGACGAACTCCAGGAGGCTGAAGAGTAGGTCATCTCTACTTTAGGAATCCAAACACCAACTCCACAAGGGACGAAGGCGGCAAGAGTTCAAGATGACAAAGGAAAGGAGCCTGAAAAGTAAATAGGAAGTAAGAGGACCAAGGAGGATCAAACAAACATGGACATGATTCCTCCACTAAGGAGTTCAAAATGAAATATAGAAAGAGATCCAGGATCAACATGGGCCTTGACCAAGGCAATGAGAAAAACCAGCAAACTGTCATCACAATTGGGGATTCACCAAGTTCATCTCCAGAAGGTGGCCACCCGATCTTCTCCATTTCCTCTACCACTGTACCATTCCAACAACATAATGTGAAAACTCCCACATCTACTTCCACTGCAGAACAAAAGGAGGAAGAAATATATGACACATTTCGGGAGATCAAGAGAAGGAATGACGTTCTCAAGACCAACACTTACAATCAATTTTTGAAACAAGAAGGAAACTCCCATAGTAGACTCCTATCAGGCGTTGACTCTAAGAAGGGAAGAATGAGTATGGCATTCTTGGAGGCACAAATTCCTCAGCCCAAAGGTGCAACAGACTACAAGAAGACATATTTTGAGTTTGATGGAAAGAACGTCCACCCAATAGACTAGATGGATATGCACAAGCAGACTGGGGCAATGATCTCATCCACCCTAAGTAGCACAACCATGAGCCTATCAAAACTACAGGTGACTTTGTCCAATGCATAGTCACAATTAAAGTTAGAAAAGGTCTCCGCCATGGCCAAAGGTTCAAGGATAAAATCTTTGGAGGATTTAGTGATACAACTTGGGTACAATCCATCAAACATAGCTGTCGTAGAAACCCTTGTGAGAAAGAAGAATGCAGACATAGCTTCTTTGAGGAGGCCAATTAAGATGCTAGTGACAGAAGACCCTATGGCCAAGGAGATAGAAGCAACTGAAACACAAAAAGAAGAAATGTTGCAATTAATTGTTGAAAAAACAGAGCATATCAAGAAAATGGAGGATGAGATGGATAAAATGATCAAAGAAAGACAATAAGAAATAAGGGATGCAGTGAATGGAGCAACAAAATATGCAGCTAATGCCATTATCCCCCTACAAGAAGTTCCTCTCACATTGATCCCAATAGCCACAACATCCACAGGAGCATCGGGGGAATGTACTAAGTAGCTAGCCAAGGTGATGGAGAGCATGTCCTTACAGTCAACAGAGATTAAAAGCTGCAGGATCAACTCAATAACCTACAAGAGAAATTCAAAAGGAAATATTTTTCACATGCCACAGAGTTGCAGATTAGCAAAAAGCTAAATGAAAGTTTGCAGAAATCTCTTTAGGAGTCCTCAATTGGCAACATGGTGGGAAGAGTCAAGAAAATTATATGGTTGGATATAATTGAATCTGTGAATGATATATGGCCCTCAATTCAAATAATTTTTGAACAGAAGGACCTAATTGATGTAGTGAAGGTTTTCATTGAGAAAATAAATGAGGAACTTAGAGATAAGCCCCAAACTGCCAACAACATCACCAGATTCCTGAATTCCAAGAGCAGCCATGAATTGGAGCGACTGGAAGTGGCTGACAGAACAAACTCTATTCTTGAAGTTAAAAGGGCGTTGAATAAGAAGAGTCTGGTCACACAGCTAGAATAAATATGCCATCAGCTAGAGATTGGGGTGAGTAGGTTTTTGAACATGATTGAGCCACTGAACAAAAGAGGTTTGCATTCCTTGTTTTTCATCAACAAGAAACTGATGCCCAAGACTGATTATGTAAAGAGGCTCACAGAGATCTTTGAGGACACATCCAAGCTCACAAAAATAAAGAACACCATGACTAGGAAAACATTATATGAAGTCATCAACAATGATGTCTTCATACAACATGAGGTGAAGCACATTTTTTAGCTGAAACCAACATTCGTAAAGTACACCGAGACTGATGAAGTCTACAGGAAGCTGAATAAGACTAAGATCCTGAATCGAGAGAGTTGGGAAAATGTATGTAGGCTCTAGGAAGGATGACAACTCAGTTCAGTGATGAAGCTGGTAGCCCAGTGAATTTTCAGTGTCAGCATATCCAGTGTATCAGATCCGCTAGCATAGTAGACTGCCACAGCGTTAGATAACGACTCCATAAGGACGTCGGGCACCTACCAAGAGGGTGTTGAGAATTTTGAGGGTTATAGATTAATAAAAATTCTCTTCTTGATAACTACTTGTGATCTTACTTCTTTCACTTAGTTAATCTTTCATCAAGTCAGTTATCAAAGTACTTGGTCAAATGTAGAGACAAAATTATGTTCACTTGGAACTGAGTATCTTTGAAGTGTATTTAGGAAGGTAAATCTCTGATTTACCTTCCTTAATTGAGGTCTCTATATTTTAAAAAATATTTTCCTTAGATACTATAATATCAGAAATATCCTTATTGTATCCTTTAGTCAATTTCTCAAACCTTCATTCAATTCTGCAATTACTATCCTTCAGCTACTTTTGTAAACTTTAAACTTCACTGTAATGGTTCCTTAAATATCCACACTACCTCAGAGATAAGTCCACACTAATTTTCCGTCTCTTATTCGTATTGTATCACGCTTATACTAACACAACATGACGAAAAAACATTTTGTGGAGTCCGCAACATATATATATATATATATATATATATATATATATATATATATATATATACACTACGTCTTAGCTATAGCAACCACAGGGTCTTCTTATGCACTGTCTCTGCTATGGTAACCGTGTGCGTATCCTCTATCTTCGTAAGTCTACAAGCTAGATGAGAACCGTTATTTACTTGTGATATCTGCGTTACTTCAGGTCTGTCCGTTATTCTATTTCTGTCTGCTCCTCAAACCACACTGTATATCCTCCGTATTCTCCACAAGATTTTCTCCTTTTTCCACGTTATATATCCTCACTCAGATCCTTAATCCGTTACCCTTATTTTCATGCTATTTGACCATAGGCATCTGTGTTATTCTCTCCTCTAATGAACCACAAAAATAGTCATATATATATATATATAGATATGACTTATCTGGATATTAGGCCGACCATACCATAGGTAATTAGGCCGACTTAGTAGCTTGCAAATAAGGCCGACATGTAGTTTATTTTTCCAGCATATTACTTCACATATATTTTCATATTGTTGTAGGTGTTTTCGCTATATATATTAAGCTTGTGCACTAACAATTCTGGAGGGGTTGATGAGAGCTTCTTTACACGGTCTTCAAGCATATTCATCTGAACTGAATCCTTCATGACTTTTACCCTTAGTCCTATTTATACTTTAGAAGACATGAACCTAGTAGACATCAAGAAGAATTCTATCTACACAAAATATTTCTCATGAAACCCATGAGACAAAAAATACATTTTTATTACCATAGTCTTCTTCTTTTCATAGTTACATAATTAGCATGAAGACCAACCTAGTTACATTTCACAATGCCCCCTCTTAATTAGGGAGGTATTCATATAGTTACATGATCATTTCCAAACTAAAAAATTTCATAAGAAAAATTGGATTGGTAATCACATCTGTATAGCATCATATCAACAAGCATTGTACTAGTGCAAGGCCTTGACTAACAGCCCCATCTCTTCAATGAGACAATGGGCTTCAATTCCGGCGAGACACATGACTTATAGACACCTTTTTCATTGTCTCTCCAAGGTACATACTCCACCCGGGTGTTCCCAAAGTATGACCTTCCTGGACTATTCTTCTCTTGGGTAGCTAGCCCTCAAAGAATATCGGTCCCCGAGTACTCTTATCTTGAATGCCTGATCACATTATCAAAGAGTATCGAATGCCAGATGATTACCCAATCCTACATTTTGTCTTCCCAAGACTAGAATGATGTGTCTATCTCTCCCTCCCAGGGAGGACCTATTCCACAAGGGAATGTACTCATCCTTATACAAAGAATGTACCTAATCTCATCCTAATGAATTACCAAGTTTATTCCAAGTAAGAAACTTACCATCAGGCTCCCTCTTAATCAGGGACCTCCAGCAGCAATGGTGAGACACCCAACTACTCATGAAGAATTCCTATCTTTGATGTCATGGATTTTGATATTGAGGAATCTCCATTTTTTTAGCTTCATCAGGAACATATCATTTATCAATTTTTTCCTTAGTCAAGTTAGCTGTTAGAAAGTGATCCATAAAACTTCCTTATCTGCTCCACTTTTTATGCCATGCTGCTTTCCTTCAAATAATCTCCAAGTATCATACATCCTTTCTTATGATTAGAAGCCTTGCACAAAAATTTATCCAGTTTAACATATACATATGAACTTTTAGAAAAAAAAGTTACCTTGATGATGATATTTTACCATGAAATCTTCTTGTAGGCATCGACATCCTTCATACAGATTGACACATCTCCTAATGATATGTTTTCCCAAGGATATTCTTCTTTACCAGACTTTCATTAGAGTCTACATATCTTCCTAGGAGGTCTCCTAGTCACATCTACTTGGCCATCGGATGATAAATGCCTCTAGACATGGTTGCATTTCATGATCTCTTCCTTTCTACACATTCTTCATTCTCAGAAACTTACAACTTTTCCAGTTTCTTGTTTATGTACAACCACCTCATATTCTATGAGGTCATATTATGTTGATTTCATCTGTTAGTGCACTGAGAGATCCTTCTTCATAGATCATACTCCTAAATATGGAGGTATATTACCTGCAATCATATGACATGATTTCACAGCATCCAATATCAGCATGCATGTCTGCATACCTCATACCCATCTTCCTTGAGTCATCATGTAGCAGTTTCTCTTGAATGAAGAACTTCATTTCTTTGACCTGCTTCAACAATATGTCATCACATCCCAAAATTTTTTCTCCATGATGACCCTAAATCTGATGACTGCTTTACTTTAAGTAGAGAGGTTTTCCAGAAGCTTTTTCCCTGAGAGCTCCTTCCATTCTTTTATCGAAATGCTTCTTAATGTACATGATCTTGTACAATTTTACAACTAATTAGAGATCACTTATAGAGGAAGATGATATCAATCATACTAGAGATCTCTTGCTTCCTCCCTCTTAGATCTTTTAGCATCATGTTCTTCTCTTTCATAAGTGGCATGGGCTTCTTCCTTTCTCCTCTTGTCCTTTCCAGATTTAGGACAATCTCTTTTATAATGTACAAGCTCATTACATCCAAAGCATTGCACGTTGTTCATATTTCTTCTTTTATTCTAAGGGCCAAATTTTCTGAATATTCCTTTCTTCCTGTATGAAGCTGCAAAGGCATGATTTTCTTCACTTGGTTCTGTATCAGCTTTGGCCTTTAGTCTTGTTTCCTATATTTTACATAGAGACCGTAAATCTTGGAATGGAGTGACTTCTTTCTTCCCATATATACTGGAAGTGAAGCTTCCCCATTCTTCTGGTAGAGCATTCAACAACAATGTTTTCATCTCAGTGTAAGACATCACTTCTCCTAGTTCCTGCAGTTGATCTCTTATTTCAGAAATCCTCATAAAGTATGGAGTGATTCCTACTTCCCTTGATAATTTCATTTTGTATATTTCTTATCTTAGAGAGATTTCTTCTCCAGCAGTACTCACCGAGAATAGCTCCACCAATTTCTCATATATTTGTTTTGCAGTCTTTAGTTTTGATACATAGGGAATGAGAGAGTCTTTGATGGATTCTATGAGAATCCTTTGGGCTCTAATTTCTCCCTTCATGTACTTAGCATGGGCTGAAGTATCTTATTTTGGAGGTTGAACAGTAGATCCTTCGATATAATCCATTACTTCGTCTTCAATTAATTTTAAGTTTGTTCTTTTCTTCCATGCACTGAAATTTGATGATCCAACCAACTTGTTGCTTTCTTTACAAAAAGGCATCTTGATAGATAGTGTCATTAATACTTACTTGAGTGGATGACTTTCTCTTTTGGCAACTTTCTTCATGGTAAAGGATGTCTTCTTGAATGTGAATCTTTGATGACAAAGATTACTTACTTGAATGAATCTATATAGCTAGAGAGCCTTCCTTGCAGACTGATTTGATCCTTCAACCCAAACTTTGATTTTTTCTTCTTGTAGTGTTTACTTTTTCAAGCAGCCCTTGCATTTAGTACCTTAGCTCTGAAACCATGTTGAGAATTTGGAGGGTTATATATTAATACAAATTCTCTTCTTGATAACTACTTGTGATCTTACTTATGTATTTCTTCTTTCACTTAGTTAATCTTTCATCAAGTTAGCTATCAAAGTACTTGGTCAAATGTAGAGACAGAATTATGTTCATTTGTAACTAAGTATCTTTGAAGTGTAGTTAGGAAGGTAAATCTATAGTTTACCTTCCTTACTTGAGGTCTCTGTCTTTTACAAAATCTTTTCCTTAGATACTATAATATCATAAATATCCTTATTGTATCCTTTAGTCAATTTCTCAAACCTTCAGTCACTTCTGTAATTACTATCCTTCAGCTACTTTTGTAAACTTCAAACTTCACTGTAATGGTCCCTTAAATATCCACACTACCTCAGAGATAAGTCTGCACTAATTTTCTATCTCTTATTCGTATTGTATCACACTTATACTAACATAGCATGACCGCAAACCATTTTGTGGAGTCCACAATATATATATATATACTACGTCTTAGCTATAGCAACCACAGGGTCTTCTTATGCACTATCTCTACTGTGGTAACCATGTGCGTATCCTCTATCTCCGTAAGTCTAAAAACTATATGACAACACATATTTACTTGTGCTATCTATGTTAGTTCAGGTCTGTCCGTTATTCTATTTTTGTCTTCTCCTCAAACCACGCTGTATATCCTCTGTATTATCCGAAAGACTTTCTCCTTTTTCCACATTATATATCCTCAGTATGATCATTAATTCGTTACCCTTCTTTTTGTGCTATGTGACCGCAGGCATCTGTGTTATTCTCTCCTCTAATGAACCGCAGAAATAGTCATATGTATATATATATATGACTTGTCTGGCTATTAGGCTGACCATACCATAGGTAATTAGGCCGACTTAGTAGCTTGCAAATAAGGCCAACATGTAGTTTATTTTTCCAGCATATTACTTCACATATATTTTCATATTGTTGTAGGTGTTTCTGCTATATATATTAAACTTGTCTGCTAACACTTTTGGAGGGGTTGATGAGAGCTTCTTTACACGGTCTTCGATCATATTCATCTGAACTGAACCCTTCATGACTTTGACCCTTAGTCAAATCTATACTTTAGAAGACATGAACCTAGTAGACATCAAGAAGAATTCTATCTACATAAAATATTGCTCATGAAACCCATGAGACAAAAAATACATTTTTATTACCATAGTCTTCTTCTTTTCATAGTTACATAGTTAGCATGAAGACCGACCTAGTTACATTTCACAACGGAGGGCCATTACAATGAAGGGAAACATCCACTGTAACTTCAGAAATCTATCTAAAAAGAGTCACAATGCGTCCATGCATAAGGCGCATAGACCCATTTTCAATTACTCATGTGCTAAACGAATTGATTGCCCTTTCAGTAATGAAAATCCAGTGCAAATAGTTTAAATATAACTTTTCATACTGTAACAAGGGTTGGACCCTAGTTTTGTAAGAACTTTTCATTGCAAGTATTCATACTTTTCAAGCTGGAGCATCAATAAAGAAATCATTCTGCAAGATTCATGTGTTCTGTTGTCCTGGTGATGTTTTTCCTTATTCATGTTTAATGTTTTCCCACTGTAATCTTTTCATGTGTTTCATTTATAATTATATTTGTAAATAAAGAAGTTTAGATTAAGATTTGTTGTTTCAGAGTACCTTAATTCTAACTGCCTTTACAATTTCAATGTTTTCTTCTAATGTATGGTTTAAGAATTCTTAGTTTCTCTTAAGTCATTAGTAAAAGCACTTTTCTCCAACCCATAATTCCACTCAGCTATCAACACCAGTATTCACAGCTAGAATGCCTTGAATTTTCTATAGAATTTGATGTGTACACCCAACCTATTTTGAATCCATAGCCCGTTGGAAACTATTTAGAGAAACCCCAACCATGAACAATCAAACAAAAACAACTCCCGCGCTCAATTTAACTAGCCTAATATCAATAAACTCAAACAAATATAAATCTCATAGAGAGATCCCTCTCTGAGTCTAGGAGCGCTAGATCCCAGGCTTCAAGTGGTTTTGATGTTGTTCTTTATAATTTAGTCTTTCCAATCTTATAAATTATAGAGTGATAACATATTGGCGACCATACTGGGGAACATAACTGAAAATTTTTCAATTTTCATCCGAATTCAGTAAACCCCAGCTAAAAAGCACCAACTGATACAAATTAATTTTAAAGATTGGTTTCTTCCAATATTCAATAATCAATTGTCTATGATTTTGAGCTAAGTTCTAGCTCCCAAAATAATATCCACCAGATTCCATCTGGATCCAAATCCTCCTCCTATCATAGATAATCTTGAGAAAATATTGAGGAAATTTCCCATAACAAAAAGTTTGACTAGTAGCAGGGTTCTTTATAGATCTAGCTCCTTACCTTATAGCTTTGTCACTTTGCTAGACATTCAATTTGATTTTCATTTTGAACTAGGTCTATTGAGAACCAAATCTCATAATTGGAATGACCTTACAATTTTTGATCCAACGATTTTTCATACCTCTACCCATCCTACTTCATCCATTGTTCGTCTTCCTCCACCACCTCCACCAATCATGGCATCCAGATATGCCCCATTGGTGCTACCAATCCCTTTACCCCCTATTCCCCAAGCCTACCAGTCCAAGATTCCCCAGTTTGACAACACTAGTCCTATGATAGCCCAACAACACATTGATAAGATGAATGATTGTTTTGACTTGCAAGGAATTGATGATGACAGTGTCAAGTTGAGAATTTTTGCCCAGAGTTTAGGAGGTGAAGTCAGGAAATGGTTTAAGGATTTAACTGCTAATAGTATCCATGATCTCCCTGCTTTTCACGAAAATTTTATTAATAGGTGGGAAGTCAAGAAAAACCCACTGCATATTCTATCAGAGTATGAAACTATCAAAATATCCCCCGAAGAGAGTGTGAAAAACTACTGTGCTAGATTTAAAAACTTATATAACACACTCCCTTCTAATATGAGACCACCCCAAGGGATAGTGCTTCTTATATTCCCAGATGGATTTGACCTAGACATGGTCTATCAACTTAGGGAAAGAGAGTCATCAACCTTAAAGGAAATGCAGAAGAATGCTGTGAGTGTAGAGGCTAACTTGTTAGCTAAAAAGGCTAGGATGAGGACTGAGAGGAGAGTCACCATAAGAGAATATCCTATAGCTTCTACATCCAATGCCAATATCGATAAATTGGTAAGGGAAATGGAAAGGATGATGGAGAGGATGAGTTTGAATGAAAGAGAAATACCCAGAGACAATCAACCATCACCCCCAAAAAAGAAATCAAAACCCAAGAAGAAACCCTCCACAAATTAGGCAGAGAGAGCAAAGGGGTCCTGAGCAGCAGATTAGGCCTCCCTTTCAAGAAAATTATGTTGACGATAACGAAGGGATATTGGAGGAAGAGGAGGAAAATAATATAAATATGATGGGAATCAATGAAGAGGATCCTGTCTTCTTCACTGAAGAAGAGCAAGACTTGTTTTCACTAGCCCAAGATGACCTTGAGCCCGAAGAATCTGATGACTACAAACTGGGTTTTGAGGATGCCATTATTGAAGTCTAAAGATAGTACAACTTAAGGGAAAAAAATAATTTGGACAATTCAAATAAAGGGAATTCAAAAAACTCTATGAAGAAATTATCTGAATCTGAAGCCAAGAAAACAACTGAAAACAATAAGAAAGATTTAAATAATTCAGAAATGAAAAAAATAGAGAACAGTGTCAAGAAATCAGTAGATGTTCCTACCAGAAACCCTTAGAAGGACATCCCCAGTACAAGAAAATAGACCGATGTTACCCAAATAATAGAGGCTGAAAATATTGATATCTCAAAACCATTGAGAAATTAAACTCCCTTTAGTATTGAGAGCGAACTTGCGAAGGTAAATATTTCTATCCCTCTCACTGAATTGATCAAAAAAAATGTCTACAGATCTCAGGTCCTGAAAGTGTTAAATATAGGGGAGATTACAGACACTGTCAATTTGAGTGATGACCAGCCTCAACTCTTGTTTGGGCCAGAGGTTGATGGCAAACCACAAGAAGGAGGGGTTCCCCCTTTTTATGTTAATTTAAATATTCATGATAAAATACTTCATACCGCCATGTTGGATTCCGATGCCTCACACAACCTTATGCCCCAAACTTTCATGGAGAAACTCGACCTTGAAATCACTAGACCCTACAGGGATTTATACTCTTTTGATTCTAGAAATGTTAAGTGCATAGGCCTGATCAAGGACCTCTGTGTCACTCTAGCTCAAATACCTACAAGATTTTAGTGATGGAAATTTTTGTGGTAGACATTCCCCCAAAATATGGAATGCTTTTATCTCGCTCATGGGGGCCAAAATTGCAAGGAAATCTGCAACTAGTCATGACTTATGCTACCATTCCAGTGTTTGGTCAATTGAGGAAACTTTATAGAGAAAAAGTAATGAAGTACATGGTAAGAAACCAAGAAAAGCCTCACAATTACCCTATGTACTTTGTTCACACTGACTTGGATTATTTCATTTTGTATAATTATGGAATCACCGATTCACAGATTTTTCAAGTAGAAAATGATCCCACAGAAAACAATGACAGTCAAACCCAAACAAAACTACCAGATAGTGCCTATGAACCTCTTTTAAACATGAGTTTTTGTGGCTCAGGTGGCCAATATAGCTCTAGGCTAGGAATATAGGTGTACAACACAAGAAACGATAGTGCACAGGGTCATTCTACAAATTAAATTTCCAGTGCACAAACAACATTTCTGAGTATGAAGCCTTGATTTTTGGATTACAGATGTTGAAAAAATTAGGATCAAGAAGGATCTCTGTGCAGGGTGATTCCGAGTTGGTCATAAAACAATTCAAAGGACTATATGCAGCAAAAAATCCTAGGTTAAGATCTTATAGAAATGATGTCCTTGATTTCTTAAGAACTTTTGAAGAATATGATCTAGCAGAAATCCCTAGAAACCAGAATGTCCTAGCCAATGGCCTAGCTTTTTCAGCAAGTCCCTGTAAACTTCTTCACCCAAAAAACAACACACAATTGAGGTCAAACATCGTCCTTATGTGCTAGATAACATGAGATACTGGCAAGTTTTTGGCAGTGATAAACAAATCGAAAGATTCCTAAACTCTAAAGATGAATTCGAATACAATAATGTAGACATGGATTGTGAGGAAGACAATCTTACTAATGAAAAAGGTACTAAAGGAAAACAAACTGTTGTTCTGGAAACTGTTTTTTTAGATGTAAATACCAATGTAAACATCCCAGCTAACAAAATTGTACATAATAAAAAAAACCAGAAATACCTTGAAAAAGAATAATTTGAAATACTCCAACTCAAAGACAATAATCTGCCTAGTGGGATTGTCCCTTTAGAGGAGTTATTTGACTTTAATGACATTTCTTAAGAAACCAAAAATGGAAACAACTGGAACAAACATTGAGGAATGTAATATATGCACAAAAAATAACCCCAAAATCATCAAACTATCTAAATCTCTGCCTACTATTACAAAGAAGAAATATGTAGCCTTATTCAAAGAATTTATTGATGTGTTTGCATAGAGTTATGAGGATTTGAAATCCTATGATACCAACATCATTCAACACAAGATTCCAATTAAAGAAAATAAAAAGGCATTCAGATAGAAATTGCGAAGAAAAAATCATGTTTTAATGCCTTTAGTTGAGAAAGAGATCAAGAAGATGTATGAAGCAAAAATCATAGTGCCACTCAGGTACTCCCAATGGGTTTCCAATATTGTCCCAATTAGGAAGAAAACAGGCGAAATTAGACTCTGTATTGACTTCAGAAACCCCTTACCTAAGATGGATCACATATTACAAAGGGTAGTGGGTTCCAGTAGGATATCTTTGTTAGATGGTTTCTCTAGTTACAATCAAGTGTTAGTGCACCCTGATGACCAAGATAAAACAACTTTTACAACTCCTTGGGGGACTTTCATGTATGTGAAAATGCCCTTTGGACTAATGAATGCTAGAGCTACCTTTCAAAGGGCCATGGAAATTGCATTTAATGATGACATTGGCCACTTTATTGTGATTTATTTGGATGACATCACCGTGTTTTCTAAAACTGATGAAGAACATCTAACACACTTGAGAAGATTTTTTGAAAAATGCAGAAAATTTGGACTCTCCCTAAATCCTAAGAAGACAATGTTTGGATTAGAAGAAGGAAAATTGTTAGGCCACATTATCTCTAAGGATGGAATCATAATTGACCCTAGCAGAACTAAAGGAATATTGAAAATCAGCCATCCCAAAAATTTGAAGGAACTCTAATCCTTCATCGGTAAAATCAACTTCCTACGGAGATTTATACCAAACTTGGCAGAACTTTTGAGGAGCATTAGTAACATTCTAAAGAAGGGATCAGAAATAAAGTGGAACATAGAAGAAAAACAATATTTTGACTTGGTCAAGCTAGCATTGATAAAGGCCCAAGTACTAATAAGTCCGTATTTCACTAAATATTTCATGATTTTTTTATTTTGCCTCTGAGCATACTATTACTCCTGTTTTGTTACAGAAAAAAAATGAAGGACAAGAACAAACAATAGCCTTTTTCAGCAAGGCATTAAGAGATGCATCTCTGAAATATAATTTCATGGAAAAACATAATTTTTCATTGGTTAAAGCATTGAAAAGTTGCCCCAACATTCTTTAATCCGAAAGGTAATTTATAGTAAGAAAATGTTCCCCAAGGACAAATGAATGTTGTTTTTGGTTGATTGACAGGGAATATGTTGATCTGATTGTGTCCGGAAAATCCATCCATAAATGAATACATTTCATTTCCAACACAATCGTCAATGATTTGATCGATATAAGGAGTTGGATAATTGTCTTTAGGAAAATATTTCGTAATATCCCTATAGTCAACACATACTCATATTTTTCTTTGTTTTTCGTAACAGGAACGATATTAGATACCCAGTCTGTTAACGGGATCGGATAAATAAAAATTGCTCTCAGTAATTTCTCAACTTTGGCTTTAATGGCAGCAGTTTTTCGTGGATGTATCAGGCACAATCGTTGTCTGACAGGTTTAGCATCCTTGTAAGTCTTTATTTCATGAATGACAATGTTGGGATCGATTCCTGGCATTTCTTCATAAGACCAGGCAAATATGTCGCAAAATTCTTGGAATATGGCTTTATATGTAGAAATTTCATCTAATGTACATGAAGCACCTATATGAATGTTTTCAATAATTCCGGGTTTCACTGATATGTCAACAGGAATGGTGGAAGAAATATTCCCCAAATTTACTTCAGAATCTAAATTTGTGATCGAGATTGGACTCTGAGGTTCCTCGACATAGTCAGCTGTAAAAATAGAGGAAAATTTATTTTCAAATTTATCAAGCTCAGATAAAAATGATGACATATGATGGAGATCATCCCATGGTAATTCATCTACGGACAAGAATTCACGAATGCTTTCATTAGTATGAAAAACTTGTTGAAAAGGATCAGGAATTGATGTTGTAGCCGAGCTTGACGTTGAAAATGATTCTTCATTGATCACATTCATTCGATCATCATCAGTTGATAAAGGATCGAAAAATGATTGTAATACTTGATATGCTATCTCAAAAGGACTCAAAGGCATCACACCATTGAATGAATCCAGTTCTGATTCTAAAGGCACTATCCAAGGATCAACAAATGGAATAATTCTTGATGTAATCATATTGATATTATAAATATTATGCGGTACGTTAGGTGGAGGCATAGAAAAATTTCCCATTAAAGCGGAATCTTTGATTAAACCTACTCCTACATCCTCATAAGGGATAGTCATTTTTCCAACGTGCTGAATACTATCAGTAGAAGTTGGGTCAGATGAATAATATGAGAGATGATCAACTTTCACAATCTTTCCTTGATGAGGAAACATAATTATTCGAAAGACGGATGACATGACAACAGTCATAGCATAAGACTAACTTCGACCCAGAAGAAGGTTGTAATCTATAGGGGCATCAACTACTTCCACATCTAAATTAACGGTTTTTCCTTCAACCTCTATAGGTAGATCCTGTAAAATTCTGAATGGATGGAATCCTCTTACATCAAAAGCTTTGAGGATTTTCAGTGATTGGTTAAGAGTTGGAGAACCAATTGATTTCCAACAGTTTAACTACATGATACACGTAGATTCTCCTTCATCGATAATAGTACGAAAGCAACGTTTGTTTTTTACTAGTACTGGGATCTGAAAATCCATTTGATGAGGGAGACGAGGTGTAAAATTTTCTAAATCAAGACCATGAGGTTCAAATCCTGAATATCTATAGATCTAATGGCTGATAATAGTAATTTCCTTTGTGCTGGGCATGATTGCAGCACTTCCAAGGCCGACATTGTTGAAGGAGATATTGCTAAATCCTCCACAATGTTGTAATTCTAAGCAGCTCTCTCATGTGGATTGAAAGTTGATCTATGAAGTACACCTTTAGCAGGTGGTTTGATTACTAAATCAGGATTAGGTTTCTCGATATGTAGTGGATCAGAAACCGAAGAAGATGTAGCTGGTGTAGAGTTATAATTTTCTACTTCTTTACTAGCAATAGGATTTTTACTACCATAATCTTGTGATCGAGTTGCAACCATCAAAATATCTGTTGATGTATTAGAAGAATATCCAATCACTTTTCTATCTTAAACAAGAAAAGGATCTTTCAAGACGACAAGGGTGGAAGAACCTTTGACGAACTTAGATACCTCAGCCCTATGCGGACATTCCTTGGTGAAATGATCCTCGTCACAGATAAGACAAGGATAACGAGGTTTCTGTTTATCATCAGTGGATTCAGTTTTATTAGTTTTTTCCTTGGGAGATAAAGTCTGTTTACTTTTATTCTTCCCTTTCTTCTTGCTACCGGATTTTGACTTTGTAGTAGATGAATCTACAATTTGAATATCGGCAGAAGTTTCCAGGGAAGATTCTCCTTTTGGTGAATCAGGTAAAGTTATTATGGGAGAAGTAAACTTGGAAGATTTATTATTATTCTTAGTCACACTAACTGAACCGATTACACCGTCAGCAACGTGAGACCCTGAAGGAGTTGCTGTTATCTGACCAGGACATGGTAAATTGAGAATTTTCTTATGCAAAGTACCTGACTGGGTATATACTAAGTCAAGATACTTAGCTTGAGAAATACCTTTCTCTTCTGTAACAACTCCTCCTTTAGCTACATCTTCAGTGAGTTTTGGTAGCAATGATTTGATAAACCATTCTGCCAATATTTGATCCAGGATAAAAAATTTTACCAAATGTCTTCTACGTCTCCATTCATGTATATGAACTGATATGTACGTAGATGTATATTGCTTCAGTGAAGTTAATAATTATGTGCCGTTGTCGTATATGACTGGCAACTAAAAATGTGTTAAGAAATCAGTTGCTAGAGCATTGAAATTGGTAAATGAGCATCGTGGCAATTCAATGTACCACTTGGCATGTAATCCTATTAACGTTCTATGAAAAAGTCTAAGTCAAATTGAATCATCGATTAATGAGTTGGATGTGCACCAAAGGTGGTAAGTCATAACAAGGTTAGAAGGATCCTCTCCTGATTTTCCTTAAAACTTAGGGATATCACTGGGCAACTTACGCGGCATAGGTGGCCAATACAGATGATAATAGATAGGATCATTTGTAAGGTGCGATAAATCAGGTAAATCTAAAGTTGCTATGAATGGAAATCAACGAGTAGGGTCTTGTTGATAACCTTGTGAGACTAAACCAGTCCCAGGAGGAGGATAACCATGATATCCAAGAATAGCCTGTGCATTGGGAACTGGAATGCCTCCTGGATAACCAGGAATAAACATACCATTCTGGGGTTGAATAGGTGTCTGATATGTATACCTAGGATACGGTTGTTGTGGGTAAGCTGGATTTTATGGAACAGGTCCATATTGGTACGGCCCCTGATACGGGTGATAAGTAAATTGAGGTTGAATTGTTATAACTGTACTTGTACCAGGTTGTCCTACAGGCATCTGAACAGTAATCTGAATTGTAGGTCCAGACTATGGAATAGAGACTTGAGGAATCTGTACCAATTTTTTAGGGGCAGAAGTAATAGGAGTTGTAGACACTCCAGGAATAAGTGTGGTAGGTTGAACAGGAGTCTAAGCAACAGTTTGTGGCAGAGTCCTAGGTGTACTCGGACCAGGCTGCTAAACAGAACCAGATGCAGGTATTTGTATGGTAGGCTGGACTAGTTGTTGAGGTTGATTATAACCAAATTGTTTTCTAGCTTGATAATAAGGTACTTGCATATTTGGTTGTAAATTCTGTTGGACTTGGGATGGATCCCACACCATTCCAGGATATGAGGGTCCCAATGAAGGTTGTGCATAAGACGAACCATAACTAGGTTGAACATATGGCTGATAATTGGCTGGATAAGTTCCACCTCCTTGTAAATTTTTTTGTTATGAATAGAACTGTTGTTCTAAAGGAGGTTGCAATCTTTGAGCTGGGTACTGGCCTTGAGGTTGATATTGACCTTGAGGCATGTACTGACCTTGAGGCATATACTGTTCCTGAGGTTGACATTGACCCTGAGGTATGTACTATCCCTGGGGTTGATATTGACCCTGAGGTATGTAATGTCCTTGAGGTTTCCCCCCAGGCTGTATTTGACTACTTTGAGGTTGCCCCCAAGGCGATAAATTACTAGCTTGAGGTTTGGGCTTTGGAATATTTCTAAACATCATATAAATTTTCTCATTGGTCCAAGTTCTAGTATTCAATTCATTCGGGCCAGATGATGACATTGGTTTGTCAGGAAGAGGAGATTCTCCTGAGAATGTACCAAAGAGTTACTGATAGCCGACAGGAACAGATGGACCACCATACAAAAATGTTTCTGGCGATTAAGTAAAGATAGATGACTCACTAGACATGTTTAATGGAGGTCTATAACATATCGATGTAGGGAAAAAGGGAATTCGGGGTGGTGAATACTCAAGACCTAAGTTTTATAGAAAATATGTTAGTGAAGAATACCAAGCGTCTTGTCTAAAAGGACTATAAAAAATTGATTCACGTTCTCTAATATTTAAATATTCCTGAGCTGAAGGAAGAACAACTTCTTCTTCAATATCAATAATTTCTTCAATGCTAACGAGACCAGGAGTAAGATCTTCTATGATATGGTTTCTTACTCTGGGTGAATCAGGATGACCAGAAGTTGGAGTAGTGAACTCTAAAGTAGGTTCAGACATGGAAGATTCAGTTTTCGGTTCAGAACTTTCAGGTTTGTCATTTGATAACTCACTTGTTGCAGAAGCAACTTCAGTTAATTCAGATATTGAAATTGTCTGTGGAGTATGTTCTGCTATTTGCGGTTTATCTACTTTAGAATCAGGATGAATAATTATGGATGATTCTCCGTGTTCTGTTAATCCAGTTCTACTGATAACATTTGGTATCAGAGATTTAAGTTTTTCTAATTGACTTGGTGTATACTCAGGGGGTTTCCCCTTAGTTCTACGTGACTCTCTTGGTAATTTTGCCATGATTAAAACTTTTAACACACGCAAACAAAGAAAATTTCAATCAAATGATCCTAAGGTCACTAAGAACAATCAAATGAATCACATGCCTATAAAAAATATAAGAGATCAATCCACACACAAAAAATAGATTCCCACACTAAAAACACTAGTTGGTGATGAAATCCAACATCGTAGAATTTTAATGCAGAAATGGTGGTTGGAAAAGTTACCCTAACAACATGCTTAATGAAACATACCGGTGCAGTTTTCTCCACTTAACCATATCGAGTGAAGATAACCCTCCAGAGAGTCCAAGTGAATCTAGCCGATGTCTGCTCCAGGTACAGTGGGACCTCCCCTCCACTGTCACCTTGGGAAAGAATCCTAAATTTTATGGCCACTAAGGTCACCAACAGGAACACATATACCTGGGGAAACAGTCTACGATCCGATATACACGCAAGGGCAGAGTAACAAGCTCAATCCCATTGAAGGCTCCTTGACATAATCCAAGGTTTACCAACAAGTGACCCCAGGCTCCTCAACAATGGTCTATCTGAGGTTTACCATTTTTAATACGTGCACATCTTCTATCATTCCCAATGAGATAGGTATGATTACCTCACTGGTTCGGATATGATCTCGTTCTTGAATCCTTTAGGAGGAGCTTCCCAGAGCATACATGCTACAATTGGATTTTCCTACCGCAAAATCAACTACTTGTTTGTTTTTACTGTCTTGGAAAGTTAACTAAACCTATTCCAAGACACTAACCTAAGCTATGTTGGTGGAAAAGAGCCCTATAAAATATAAAATTTATAGATTGATTTCAATTAAGCATTACTTTTAATTGGAAGTTTCTTAGGACAATAGGTACGGAAATGAAACTTTGATGATGTTTTAATGACCCGACTCAAAATACGCTATAATGCATCTATATGATAAACAACTCATTTCTTTTCAACGAAATCTAACTAGAGGAAAGAGTTGAGAGATTTTCAAAAACTTTCAAAATATCAATTCTTTATTTCCTATATGAGAAACTTTGAAAAGAAGACAATTCAAAGATTTCAATTCCAAAAATATCTTTTGCTCAAAATGAAATTCCCTATATCATTAATATCATAAACAAAAAAAAACTTCTTCCAAAAGAAAATTAGAAAGATTTAAAACTACAAAATTCAAAACTAAAAGAAATTTCTAATTTTGAACTCTATCTAAAAGTTTTAGGATGTCTTAACTCAGTTTGTAATATAACTAAGATCTTCCTACTTATTTCAACAATAAGACAAAGCATCCAATAACAGTTTTAAAAATGAAATTCAGACCTTATCTTCTCCAAAAGGTTTTCTAATTTTTCTAATGAAAACAAAATCAAATTTTCATAAGAGTAATAATTGCATCAAGTTCAATGGCTCAACAGAACAATGACATACCAAGTAGCTGAGGTATATGGAAGTTTATGATTCAAAGCAATGGGCGGACAAGGCAACATTTACTCATAAAAGAAAACTAACTGAAAAGATCATTTAAACATAGAATTACTCGAATAAATTTTTCACAGAAGTCTTTGACAACCAAGACAAATTGGGTAAAGAACAAAAATCAAGTAATGGAATGCCAGAAAACATAATTTCTACTTCTTCTAAAATTTTCAAGAGGTCCGCAGTTTTTAATGGAATAAGGTGTGGTACCGCACTGTATTCTACTAAAAATTGCGGAGTCTACCGCTCTGTTTTAAAGAAAAAAGTGCGGAAGGCAGGAAAAGTAGAAAAAAAATAAAAATACAAATTTAGAGTCAGGGATCCTATTGATTTTTCTACCCAATCGAATTTTGAGCTAATCTAAGTCAAAGAAATATCACAGAAATCTCAAAAATCAAACTGAAAATAAAAAGAAAACTAATTTCATATTATCCCCAGCAGAGTCACCATTTTGTTAGATGGACAAATCCTTCTTGCAGACAAGAGCGATCTCCCTAGTATCCTAAGGATATCTAGAAACAAACAGAAAGATGTAGATCATTTTCTCTAGACCATTATGATTAAGTATTATTAATTAACTATGGAGAGATTCTCCTACCTAAAGTCCAATGCTTTACTCGGTCTTTAGTCCAATCGCTTCAGAAAGTATTGATCCAGCATATAAATCTGCAATCAAAGACAAGCAAACAAGATCAAAAGCATCTGCAAGATATGATAATTCAAAAGCAATAATCTATCTTAGTGATCAAGGAATATAAGAATTAAATTATTCAAAAGATAGATGAACAACTCGATGAGAAAATACAATCCATTTGTATTAACTTTGAATAAAAGGAGAAACCTTACAACCTTGATGCCTTGATGTTTGTACAGGTTCTTCCGGGGTTCCAAACAACTGTTTTCCTCAGTTTGACAAGAATCCAACTCTTTGAATCAACATAATACTATGGCCATGAGTATTTAATCTCTCTCATTCCAATGATGCCAAATGTGGAGAGTATAATTTCTTTAGCAATTCACCTCAAAACTACCAATTTCTAAGTACCCTTGAGACTTAAACATCGTCTAAATTTATAGTAGAAGGGAGGTAGTTTCAGCGCCAATAAGGAAGGGATAAAGCCCTCTCATCATGGGATTTCAGCTCCAAAAACCAAGGGATAGCTCCATTTATGAAGGGATAAAGGTTCATGAATGGAAGGGGCGAAGCTCGACCAGATAGTGCTTCTAGAAGGCCCCAACTAGGAGAATATTTGACCAGTTGGGCTTCTAGAACTTAATTTTCTCTTTATTTTACCTTTTACGGGGGTCCGCAGTTTTAATGAGCAGGACGTGTGGGATGTGCCACAGGTTTCATAGCAATAAACCGCGGTACCGCAGGAAATGACTAGGAAAAGTGCAGAGTTAGGCTTTTTAGGATTTTTAGGAGCTTTTCTCTAGTTCCAAGACTTGATTTAGGAACTTTATGTTTTTAGACCTCTAAGGGAGCAATAAATAGGTAATGATGAACCCATATATATATCTAAACGTCATAGTGAAAATTTTTATTGTAACAGGTTGAAGCTCCTTCAGGAGGTGTTAAGAACACCGTAGATAAGGTAGCCTTACCATCGGGAAATGGAGTCAAACTGGACCTTGAAAAAGCTTTGACAAACTGGAAATGATGAAATGAATCTGGAAATGACTAGAGAAAAAAACAGACTTGTCTCTAACTTGAAAACTGATCAGGGAAAATTTTAAGGATGGAATTTTATCTTAATGTTTATAAACCTTGGCGAATCTTACTAGTCCCCAATATGTGAATTGTAAATTTTTTTATGATATTTTTGTAAAAATATTTAGGTTTCTAATTATTTTATATTAGTATAAATACAATTTTGGTGATTTTTAGGCTAAAATAATTTTATACTATAAAATTTGGGCGAATGAATTTAAAACAAAATGGAAATTGGTGAATCTTTTTTTTGGAAAAAGCATGGAAAATTAGCCCACCTGCGAATATTGGCCCCTAACATTTTCCCTGCAATTGATTGAAAATTTTTGAACTTTTTTGAAATAAAACATGAGATGAATGTAGAAGTCTCATGGCCTTCTCCTCGGGCTTCAAAAATCTGTAGAGACTTCCTTATTTCTTGGACATCAAATTAAAATGATATGTACAATGACAGTGAAATTCATATTCAATGATTAAGTAAGATAGTGTTTTTGGAACCTACCATTGATTGGTCCTCCCATCACTTCTTTCCCTTCAATATCCTCTATTAGAAATGCTTTATTACCTATGAATGTAGTGATCTTGTAAGGTCCTTTCCATAGATTGTATAACTTTTTGTGCTTACTCTTGTCTTCATTACGGACATCCCAGCGAAGGACAATGTCTACAAGCTTGAAATCACCATCTTTGATCTTCCTATCATAAATCTTTTTTATTTTCTCATGAAGATTTGAAGTATGACTGAAGGCTTCATCTCTTGATTGTTGTAGATGGATCATTTGTCTAATTCTTTTTTGAATGTCATTTGGTTCATTGTTGATCTCTTGTAGAATTTTCATTACCGGTATAACTAGAGAAGTAGGGAACCCTGTATCAACACCATACATGAGTTGGAAAGGTGACATTTTCATTGATGTCTTCGTGCTAAGTCTATCTGCCCATAGATAATTGGTGAGCTTTTTGTGCCAATTCTTCTTGTTTTCTTGCAACATCTTCTTGATTATGTTCACCAAAGATTTATTTGATGATTCAACAAGCTTGTTGCCTTGAGGATAGTATGTTGTTGAATAACCAAGCCTAATGTGATAATTGTCAAAAAATTCAATCATTTTCTTGCCTTAAAGGAAGTTGCATTATCAGTAATGATTTTGTGTGGATAGCCAAAATGAGAAAAAATATTTTTCTCAAGAAACTAAATGATAACAGTGTCAGTAGCTTGCCTCGTGGGGATGGATTCAATCCATCTGGTGAAATAATTTGTGGCAGTGAGTATCCATTTGTGTTAAGCTAATGATGGAGGATGGATATCGCCAATGAAGTCAAGTCCCCACTTCTGGAATGCCATTTTCACTTCAATTGGTTTTAAGGGCAAAGAAAAGAGCTTCCTCTTTCCCATAAAGATTTGAGATTCATGACAACTCATGATTGTTTTATAAATGTCAGAAAATAAACTTGGCCAATAGAAGCCCGCCTGTTAGCGCAAAGAGTCACTCCTTGATTGAATGAGTAAGTCTTACACATCATAGTTCATTTCACATTTTTAAAGGGGTTATTTGAGTGGTGGGATGGATTCTCAAAGATTTTGAAATGATTTTTTATCTTCTTTAAAAATTTCATGCATTTGGAAAGTTGTCGCAAGTGTAAATTGTGTGGGTAAAATTTAGTACAGGGAGAAAAGTTTAACTAATGGAAGAAGATGGATAGCCGGTACCTATTCCAAGAAATATTCCTATCATAAATTAGTCACACGGCTATGATGATGGCTCTTTACACAAACTATGTTTATGGAAAGAAAATAACATTCAGAAAATAGATTTCATGTATAACGTATTCCACAAATCCTTTATGAAATCCTCACCGACATGTTCTATAACACACATATTACTTGTTGAAAACTGAAAGAAAATAATTTACGTTAAATCCTTTAACATATTATCACTCACACCTTACTAGCTACTGCAATTCATATTTTAGAAGAAATTAACAAATAAAAGAGATGCACCACACATTATATGTTCCTTGAGTCACAAAATCCTCCAGCATGAAGAAAAAAGGTTTTTTTATATCCAGTCTTCAGGTAGACCAACATCCAACCTGGAAATGGTATTTACAAGTGGTATATATAGCAAGAGAGGCACCAACTCCATCTCTTCTAAAAATAAAGAAAAGTTAATTCTAACATTACATAGGTGTCAAAAGACATTACAGCCTTATCTCATCGAAATATAACAGAAAGTATAGATGGAGAAGAAAGAAGAGAAGAAATCTAGGCTAAAATGTTAAGTGTGTTGTCATGCTACCCCTTTTTCTGCTGATTTATCTCCTTGTGTCTTCGTTCTTTACTAACCATTTAGATTCATTTAATAAAACCTCCAACAACCTCATAACCACCTCTCACCATCACTTGTATTATCCATTTGGTTATGGGTTCTTATCTATCCTTAACTGGCTTGGAAAATTTTGTTGACAGGTGTCAAAATTCAGTTAAAACAGGTGCTACCAGAAATTCTAATAAAAACCCATAACTGCACAAAATATGGAATGCTATCGGAAATTCCGGTAGCGCCCTGTTTCTTTTTCAAAAATACACAAAAAATGTTGAAATTTTTTTGCAAATTTATATTCCTTGACACCTAAGCTCTTGTTCAAAATTATAACTGATAAGCACAAAGGTACTTGTATCAATTTTTTTTTTACCTTCCCTCTATGTGTGTTGCAGATTCAACAAGCTTATCCAAGTCTGTTTTGCTACCAGTAGCTGATCTAGATCTGGTTTCTCTTGTTGTTTCTTCCTTGATAGGGGCTTTTTCCTCCTTAGAACCCTTTTGTGTTTTTCTTCTCTTTGAGGGATCTGAGTGATATTATGAATGGGATGTGTTCTTGTTTTTCCTCATGGTTTTCTCTGTCTTTGAACCTTTAGGTTTTCCTTCAATATCAATAACGTCTACCATTAGGCTTGGATTATGTAGAGCCTTGGACTTAAGCATAAACTTTTTAATGTTTTTGGTATGCCTCTTTCTGGTTCCAGCAACAGGTTTAGCTTCTTCCTTCTTCTTCTTATTGCTGATGTCATAACCAACATCCTTAAGGAGGTCTTCATCTGATGGTGTAGGCTGATACTCTTTCTACAAGTCTTGTTGAATATGTGCTTCTATAATTTATGGTAGAACCCGTGCTTTTGATTTATATGTAGTTGTAGACCTTCCTCTTTTGACTCTAGTGTAGACATTATGAAATGGAGGAACAGGGGGCACTATTTTCATATATTTAGGTTTTCTTGTTGAGGAACTCTCTCCTTTTTCCAACCTTCTTTCAGCCTTGACTGTAGAAACCTTCTCTTTTTTGCCCTTGGCCTTCTTATGAATTTTTTATTTTTTTGCCTTCCTATTTGTTCTTATTTTTGTAGGTTGAGGGGTTGGTTGTGAAACTGGAGGTGCAGGTGCAGGTTGGCCTGCCCTGTAGAATAAAAAATGGTCCCAATTTTGGTTTCTCTTCCCTAACTCTTCTTCAACTAGAAATTTTATTAAAGCTTGATGGTACAAGCTATACTCAGAAACATCAGTGTGAGTTTGAATCCTTGTTGAAATCTTTGTTAGGCTTTTCAACAAGAAAAATGGAAGATTTAATGTCTTCATCCCTGCAATATGAAAAATAAACCACATGTGATAGAGGAACACAATTGTATACCTCATTTCACAAGTGAGGTATATCTTGATAAGCTTGAAAGCTTATGCCCAGTAATTATTAAGATAGCTACCTGGAATGTCTTTTCCCATTTTGAACATTTGTGAGCATCTTTAAGGAAGCTATTGACATCTCCTCCTATAATGACCTCCCCTTTGAACCACCTTTCTCCTTCTTGGGGAAGGTTAAAGGCTTCAACAATGGAGTTTTCCAAAACCTGAAAAGTAAGGCCATAAAATGTAGCTTCATTTCCATTAAAAGAGTTAGAAAACTCTTGGGCTACTCCTGAGTGAGATATCCCTAACCTGGTGAATAGAGAATACCATCCTGACTGAATAAATAAGCTTCTTACCCTCGAATTGGCATCAACTAGATCTGCACTCTAAGGCTCTATTCGATTTATTTTTCCACCTGTTTTAGTCATGTTTAGAAAATAAATCAATTTGTCTCTTTAAACTGATAAGTGGTAGAGTAGGAGGAGTTTTACCTTACAATTGTTTCCTGTATTCACCTTTGTAAATATTTTCTGAAATTCAGACTCCTTCTCAAACTATGACTCTCAGCAATTCTAACTCCAACAACTAAAAATTTGAATGACAGAGTTCATGCTTTTTAGGTGGTTTTAAAATAAAATTTTGGTTCATCACCCCATGAAAATCAACCTTCATCATTGAAAATATTCCTCACCATGATGTGCACCATTTGATAATCCAACACCACCCAACACCACCTTCAGTTGGCTGCATATTTCTATATGAAGTGCTCCAGATGTCTTGAGACAAATGGGTCTGCGACTAATAGTCACCTCTGTAGCCTTTGTTGTTAATTGGCTGAAATTTCTTGCAGCACTATTGTGTAGCTATCCAAATGGTCATGGTGTTGAGTGTAATAACCATGATATCTTCCATTTAGAAAAACATGTACCTAGACATACGTATAACTGACGTAGGGTTGACAAGCAGGACAGGGTAACGGTTAGGTTCATAACTACGGGTGAAACATGGGTTCAACGTATATTATGACTTGACTTAAACTAACTGATTGCAATATGACACCTATCATGAGATATGAAAATATTTAAAAAATATATTTGAGGCATATTTACACTACAACACAAGGCTTAACTAAAGCGGATGTGCTTTTTCGTTTATTTTAAAAAACAGAGTATGCTTCCAGAAATTCCGGTAGCATTAGAATAAATAAATAAAAGAAAAAAAAACAAAAACATGAAAATAACAGATTGTCCGAAAAGGCTAAAACTAGTGCTTCCAGAAATTCTAGTAGCGACCAAAAAAAAAATATAAAATTTTGAAAATTTTCAAGTTTAAACCTAAAAATAAAACTATGAAATGGACTCATGACTTAGCAAAGAATTGTGCTAACATTTCCCTCAAGATCTTGTTAGCTATAGTATTCCAATAAAGATGACCACCACAGTCACCTTTATGAAAATTTGTCATCACGTTTTCAACTTCTCCTTCAACCAAACAATTCAGTAATACTCCACCCGGATATTTCCAGTACAAGACACCATTAAGAATGCAATACTTAAGAGCCCTTAACTTCAAAGATTTAACCTCAGGTAGTGTTTCGGCCTCTTGTTGTTTAGATAATGCAGCAATAAAATTGATGTCCAAAGCATGGAGATTTGAATCCGCCATAAGCTTTGTCGAGCCCTATCCTTTCATCAGCTTTTTGGACTTGATCTTTAAGTCATATTCTAACATAGAAATGATCCATTTACCTCCTTCCCTTTAGGATCATTTTGTGTAAGAACATCTTTAACAGTAGCATTTGGAACATATGCAATAACATGAGAATGGACAATGTACACCCGAAAGTCCTTCAATTATTTGACTAACACTAAGTCTTGTTTCTCAATGATGTTGTACTTCAAGGATGCATCACTTATGGTTCTACTGAAGAAGGCAATGGGTTGTTTCATGTTCTGATTTTTCTTTTGCATGAGGACAACAATAAGAGTATGTTGTGAGGCAAATGAAAAAATGATAAAATCAAGTGGATAATCTGGACTAATAAGAATAGGAGCATGAGATAAAGCCAATTTAACTTGATTAAATTATTTCTTTACCTATTTAGACCATTTTAATTCACTATATTTCTTCAACATGTCATTAATTTTCCTTAAGTGTTCAACAAGATTGGGAACAAACCTTCTCAAAAAATTGGTTTTTCCATTGAATGACTAAATTTCCTTTTTTCTCCTAGGATAGTCCAAGGTATGAATTGATTGAATCCTTGAAGGACCTATCCTAATTCCATATTTTTATATTATATGGCCCAACAATTTCCCTTCCTCCATGGCGAAAAGACTCTTCTTTGGGTTCAGCGATATGCCAAACTTTCTACATCTCTGAAAAACTATTTTCAAGTGTTGCTCATCTGTATTGGAAAAAAAATGATATAATCAATATAAATGACTAAAAATACGTCATTTTCATTAGCAAAAGTAATATCCATCGCTCGCTGAAAATTAGCCCTTGCATTCTTCAATCTGAAATGCATTTTGGCATACATGAATGTACCCCAAGGTGTTGTGAATGTTGTATTTTCTTGATCACTTAGATGAACTAAATCTGATTATACCTAGAGTATTCATCTAGAAATGAAAGTCTAGAAGACCCAACTACCCTTTGCAGAATATGGTCCATCTTTGGTAGTGGGTAATTGTCCTTCAATGACACTTTGTTTAGATTTTGGAAATCAATGCACAAGAAAATATCTCATGTCTCCTTCCTCACTAGCACTAGATTAGACATCCAATTTTAAAAGAGAATAGGCACTATAATACCAGCATTAAATAAACTATTTACTTCCTTTTGAATAGAGGGCATCAACTCGGGATTCATTATACTTAACTTCTTGTGGAAATGTTTTTTAGTTGGCTTTAAGGGAATGGTATGCCAAATTATTCTCTTATCATAGACTTTCAAATCATAATATTCCCAAGAAAATACATTAGCAAACTGAGACATAAGCACTGTATATTTACCTTTAATTTTTGGACTCAAAGTTTTTGAAATTTTTACCATCGTTGGCTTTTCTGGAGTGCCAATATTGGGATCTTCCACTCCCACTTCTGTTGGTAACATGGTTGGTTTGTGTGCAACATAATCTTGATTAAAAATATCTTCCAAAGGTACCAAACCTCTTGGAATGGATTTATCTTTTAGCTGAAGCACTTGCATCTTTGTTGCATGGATTTCTTTGTCTATTCATAGCATTGGTTGTCCATTTGAGAATTCACCAACTCCTCTTCTATCTGCAAGAAGTTGTTGATATGTTTATCATCTTGAAAAACCTACCAATATTGAACATTGTATGGGATAGAAGGTTCATGCTTGAAATTTATCTCATACTTCTTATTAGGATACAATGGAATTTTGAACATGTTGGCCAAAGTGGAAAGAGAATCAGAAATAATGTTGTTGTCCCTTGGGATCAATGATAAAGTATACTGGGTGAATATCTTGAGCAGATCTAGCACTTCATTACGATAAGATAGCATCCTTGGATGCTTGGCCTGGTATTCCCCTTTGAATTTCTTTATTACTAGCTCACAGTCGCCATATAATGAAATATTCTTGGCACCTAGCTTCTTGAAAATTTTCAGACCGGATATCAAAGCCTCATACTCAACTTCATTGTTTGAACATCTGAAAGACAACTTGTAGGAGGACATTCAAACATTGGGAGGAATTTTCAATGATTTATTTACAGGGTTTTGAATCCACACTCCAATACCATCCCCTTTTTTTCCCAAGGCTACATCAAAGTCCATGGTCCACAAACTACTTTCCTCATCCGAAAACTGCAAATCAGATGGATGAAATTTGATTGCTGCTTGAGAGAGTTCTGATGTACCAAAAAATTATGTTTATTTCATTTTTTCATCACTTTTTTGAGGTTATGTGCTTGGTTCCAAGCCACTTGGCACTTTTTCACAATTTTCTGCACTTGCCAATTCTAAAACAGAATTTGAAAATTTAGAATTTTCTTATTTTTCTCCAATCAAAACTTTGGAAGATGTTGAAAATTCATTATTGAACAAGATAAAGGACTCTAAATGTGTATGAATATCATGTATAGGATGGTTATTTGGCTTTTCTCAGTTGTTGATCATGTACTTCATCTTACTTTCCCGGTATAGTTTCCTAAGTTTTCCAAAGACAAGAATGGTAGCATATGAAAAGTCAAGTTGTAAGGTACCTCTAATCTTCACTTCCCATGACTGAGAAAGAAACATTCCATATCTGGGAGGGATATCAGCCACAACAACATCCATGTGGACATTCTTGGCTGGGATTTGATTTAATGACACCACTAGGTCCTTGATGAGGCCAAGACATTTCACCCTTCCTAAATCAAATGAATAAAGATCATGATAAGGTCTTGTGATATCCAGTCCTAATCTGTCCATAATGGCCTTGGGCATGAGGTTGTGAGAGGCTCCATAATCAAGCATGGAATTATGAAGGATAAATTCATGGATTTTGAGGCTTAGATAAAACAGAGGACCTCTCTATATTCTATATCACCATAAACAACATGACCAAAAAGAAGCTCAGGGTGATCATCACTCACATTAACCATGTCGGACATTTGATCAACACTAATAAACTTAGAACTTGAAATTTGTATTGATCATTCTTAACTATTTCAGTTAGAGAAATGGATACTTTCAATTTTGCAATTTCATTATCAAGCCAAAAAAGAGCAGAATGTTTTACTACCTCTTTCAATGGTGCATCTTTCTTTCTGGGCTGATATTTGTGTGAAGACTCTTTCTTCTGTCCTACATCTTGGATTTCTTTATCCTTTCTTGGACTGCTGAAGGAAGCTTCATTGCCTTTAGCATGATTAGGAACAATGGATCCTTTGTATTTATTTTGATTTGGGGAAACAACTTCTTTGTAATGAGCATCTACTTGAACATTATGTTTTTTCTCATTGGAGGTTATAGGAACGTTCCTATTCCACAAGCCATACTGTCTCTGCACTTGATAATGATTATTCTGATATCGCCTCTAACAATATTTTATGTGTACTGATAACATGTCATCATTTGACAAGGCATATTGTTGATCATCCGGTGCACAAATTTCTACAGAAAATTGATATTCTTCAGTGAGTAAAATAGGATCCTAATTTTGTTACACGTTATTTTGTCACCATGACATTTGACTGTCTGTATAGTTCTATCACTAGCTATATAATTCTCCCTTAGAAGTCAAAAACCCTAATGTTCCTAAACCAAGTCTTGGAATTTGCGAAAATATCTTTATAGCCTTTAAAATTCTACCTCCGCACTTTTTCTAGCCTTTTCCTACAGGTTCACGAATACTTGGTCTATAAACTGCGGCGACCCCCACACATTTTACTACTAAAACTTGCAGACCCCCATAAAAATTCAAATTAAAGAAAAAGTAAATTCTAGAAGCCTAGCTGGTCGAATAGTCTCCCAACTGGAAGCTTCTAGAGGTGAGATCAGTTCGAGCTTTATCCCTCCACTCATGGAGCTTATCCCTTGGTCCATGGAGCTCAAATCCCTTCATGAGAGGAATCCATCCCCCTCTTCATGGAAATGAAAGTACCTCCATTTCCCTCTAAATTGAGCTTAAGTTTTAGGTTGAAGGGTATATTGTAGACTGTACAGAGATTGTAGCTTGTATATGGTAATTGCTGAAAAAATTCCCAAGAGTGCATACTCTCTACACTAGTTGTTGTTGGCATGAGAATGATCACACCCTTATTTCCATAACTTCATGTTGGTATTTAGAGAGAAAGGCTTTTCAAATTGAATGAGGAATGATTTTTCAGGACCCCGGGAGAATTTGTACGACATCAAGGCATAAGGTTGTAGAGTTACTCTTTTCGTTCAAGATAATACATATGGATTTCTTTTTCTCATTGAGTTGTTCTTGTGCTTATTTGAATAATTCAATACTTAGACTCCTTGATCACTAAGTTAGATTATATTTTCTTAATTATTATATGTTGCAGGTGCTTTGATTATTTTTTCTGTCTTTGATTGCAGGTTCTACTTACTGAAGAAGCCTCTTTCGAGCTACTTGATAAAAGACTACATCGAACGTTGGATTTCAAGGTAAGGGGCATGACCTCTTTCTTTGTTTATAATAATTTTGAATTGCAATTAGTCTAGATAAAAATATTTACAAATGGATGCTTGTTTCTAGCTATTCGTAGAATACTAGGGAGATCGATCTTGTCCACAAGAGGGATTAATCCGCATAACAAAATGGCGACTCCACTGGGGAATATAATAGTTTTCCTTTTTTATTTTTCAGTTTGAATTTTTGAATTTTTTTATTTTGATCTGTCTGAGATTGGGTTGGGTAGATAAATGTTAGTAATCCCTGAAAATAAAATTTGAATATTTATTTTTTTGTACTTTTCCTTGCCTCCGCATTTTTCATTTGAAAATAGTATGGCAGCTTCCGTTGTTTTTAGTTCAAAACAATGTGGTACCACTCTATTTTTCATTATAACCTGCGGACCTTTGGAAATTTTTTGAAAAAATAAAATTCTCTTTTTAGGAGCCATATTACCTGATTCTTTGTGTTTACCCTGATCTATATTAGTTGTCAAATCGTGTTAGCTTGTTTGCAGTCTCATTTCAGTCTTTATTAAGTTAATTGGGAGTTTTGAATATTCTTTTTTGAGAAATTATTAATTTGATTTCCTTTGTGTCCGAGTGTTAATCGCCTTTGAGCGTTTTTATTTTTGATCTTTTAAAATCTCACCTAATTTTCTTTACTTACACTTGATTGGTTCCTTAGATTACATTAGCGAAGGAAAATGGTCTTGTTTTTCTTTTGTTGATTTGGAATCATCTTGTGTTTGAGAATTATCTTGCATAGATTACATTTTCATAGTTAGAATTCTCATTTTTAGAATATGAACGAAAAATGTGCATAGATTACATTTGCATAGTTTTCAAGTGAATTGTGCATAGATTACAACTGCATAGTTTACATTCTGGAAAAACCAACATAGATTTAGATCAGTTTTTTTGATTTGAATTTACATGTTTTTATGCTTGTTTTAAAAACATAAAAATAAAAATTGGAATTGATTAGCATTAGGTTTCTTGCTGAAATTAGTCCAATAGACAAGACAAGAATATATCCAATGAAATTTTATATTAAGGGCACCTGGGAGGAAAACACAAGAGGGTGTTCCCTGTTCTCCTCAATGGGATGGGTTCTTGTAAGTCCTCAGCACTTCAGATTTAGAATTCCTCTCTCTTGATGGTGTAGAAAACCCAGACAAAAATGGAAAAATATGGCTATGATAATGGATCAATAGCCAGACCAAGAGTTGAGATCCAAAGTGATCTTTAGGCAAAAAAAGGTGACAAATGAATGGGAAAGCCCTTCTATTTATAATAAAATATTGAGTTAGTCTAGAGATTGGTGCATAATTAAAATATTATTAACCAAATCAAGATCCAAATTTTATGGAATATTTTATTATATTTGTTGGAGGGAAAAGGAATTTGACTTGAGTCAAATCCCCTTATTTGTAAATAATAAATAAATAAATGATTTATTTATCATTTTAAGGATGTGATTACGTAATAATAAATAAATAAATGATTTATTTATCATTTTAAGGATATGGTTGAGTAATAATCAAATAAATAATGATTTATTTAATTATTTAAGGGAGATGTAGTCATATTTAACAAAGAATATTATTTAAGTAATGTTTAAATAGTTATTCTTAGAAAACAATAAGATAAATAATGATTTATCTAATTAATTTCCTTATTTTGGGTTAAATATAACCAGGAATATTAATTAAATTGTTGTTTAACTAATTATTCCTTGAGGAAAAATCAAACAAATATGGATTTATTTAATGTTTCCCCATGGGGTTTCCTGTTTAGACCATAAAAAACTTAATAAAGGTGATTTACTAAGTTGTTTTCATAGTGAAAGCAATTTTACTTGGAGTAAAATTGGTTTTACATGGTGCACTTGGGTCCATATAATGATAATAGGTTAGATGACCAAAAAATGGTGTACAAGGATACTTCTTTTACTATGTCAACCTCGTTAAAAAATGACACAAATTCTCATGAGGATAGTTCTTTTACTGTGCCAACCTCGTTAAAAAATGAAACAGGTCACCTTGAGGATAGTTCCTTTTACTGTGTCAACCTTGTTAAAAAATGAATCAGGAAATGATCATAGTTCTTTTCCTGTGTCAAGCTCATTGAAAAATGAAACAAATCATCTCCTAATTGAGTCAAGTATTTGATTAGATCTCATGAGTGTCAAGTCGAGTCTTCAATCTGATCTCGTAAATGAACCTTTATTCCATCCACCTATTAGTAATCAATAGTCCACTTAGGTGAATGAAATGAAGCTTGGGGGGCATATGCCCTCGCAGGTTACACTTGGGGGACATTAAAACTTATCTCAAGCATGATTTTTTCCTTTGTTTCAAGCTTGTGTAAAAATGAAAGAAACCACTCTCAACCACAGTGTTCCTATGTTTCAAGCTTGTGTAAAAATGAAACCACTCTTAAGCATAATTTTTCTTATGTTTCAAGCTTGTATAAAAATGAAACCTATATTGAGTCCATTTCGGTTATTATTTTCAAGACTCATTAAACTCATGAAAATCCCGAGATTATTTTGCTATCTTTCATTTTCATAAAACACATGAAAATTCCGAGTTCTTTCTGTCTTTTCCTGCTCGTAAATTTAATTGAAATTTGGCCAACCAAGTATACTTTTATCACTTTTTCGGGCTCTTGAAAATTACGAAAAGTTGAAACCCTGGAGTTCTCTTTTAAGCCCTTTTTAGACTCTCTAAATATGAAAAGATCATCGATTACTTGACTATTCGAACTCATTAAAGGAAATGAACAATCGTCCCTTCAATATAATTTTACCCCTTTTCCGGACTAAAATGGAGTATTTACGAGAAAGGTATATGTTGACTAATCATGGTCAATAGAGTTCTCTCCTGTATTATTTTATCCTTTTTCGGGCTTGAGAGACTAAATTTATGAAAAAGTACAACCAGGGAGTTTACTTATGTTTTTCTTCTGACTCCCTAAAACTGAAAAACGTTGAGTTTCTCCTATACTGGACTCATTAAATTTAACAATAAAGGACCTGTCGATTAAAAAAAAGATAAAACCACTCCTTCTTAGGGTTCTATTTTAATACTAAGATGGATTCATCCAAAGGATGAGCTTACACAAACAAGAAAATATTATCCTCCTCAAGCTTGTCAAAAATAAAGAGGTACTTTCCAGTAATGGTGGGGGAAAAAGAGAGAAAAAGAATCCAGTTGTCACCCTTGTTTAAAAAGCAGTATACCACTCCTAAACACGACACTTTGTCAGACTTGTACCTAGGTTTGGAAATCCTTTGTCTAACATTTAATCAAAACACATTGAAATTATTTAGCTGATTTTTGGGTATTAGTTGTAGGTCAATTGTTATCAAACCATATATAGTGTCGTTATGTGTTCAAGAGATAGTTCAAACAAGCCATTCATTGCAAACATTTGTCTCCATTCACGTTGAACATCCGTGACTCAGTCCTTGCAAATGTTTCTTCAAAACTTGATATAGTGGTTTTGTGTCATGGTATTTCCTGCAACAGGTCACTTTCTATCGACGACAGCTCATCATCTAGAAATTTGATCTAGAATCCTATCAGTACCTTGGGATCTGCATGCCCTAGTGCAGGTTTCTCACCTTCGATGACAGGTTGCATCATTGACCTACGAAATAATTATTCTGTGAAGTGTTCGACTACAAATCATTCATTTACACTTCATAGATTGTACTGAGTACTTTGAGAGCCATTTTCATTATTAGTGGTTTCTCTCACACTTTTTAAGAGTTCACATCATTGACTGGTAAGCAAGTGGTTTCTACCATGTTCGACTTCGACACAATCAATCACATGGATAGAATTGTACTAGTTTGGGAAGCAGAAATCAAGACCCTGGATCTAGTTTCCACCATCCAAGCTGTGAAGAGTTTTATTATTCATGATACAGATGCTACTTATGATAGATGGTTACGCCCATGCTGTTTCTACTATTGATATAATATTAAACTCATATCTGTACCAGAACATTTAGTTAGTTTTGATTTGAGTATGGTAATTCCTACCTCAGCGATTATATATATATATATGCTTGCATTGAATGTTTTTATAGGCTTTCGACCGGTGTGTCTGCAATCCAATCCTCGGAATGATAAAGAACCTCACTCTTCAAAACAACCTTAGAATTTGCACTTTAGGGGAAATATGTTACAAATTATTTTGTCACCATGAAATTTGACTTTTTGTATAGGTCTATCACTACCTATATCATGCTCCCTTAGAATTCAAAAACCCTAATGTTCCTAAACCAAGTCTTGGAATTAGAGAAAAGCTCTTTAAAACCCTTAAAAGTTTACCTCCGCACTTTTTCTAGCCTTTTCCTGTGGGTTCGCAGATACTTGGTCTATAAACTACGGTGGGCCCCACACGTTTTGCTCTAAAACCTATAGAACTCCATAAAAATTCGAATTAAAGAAAAATTAAATTCTAGAAGCCTAGTTGGTCAAATATTCTCCCAACTGGAAGCTTCTAGAGGCACATTCAGTTTGAGCTTTATCCCTCCACTCATGTATCTTATCCCTTGGTCCATGGAGCTCAAATCCCTTCATGAGAGGAATCCATCCCCCTCTTCATGGAACTAAAACTACCTCCATTTCCCTATAAATTGAGCTCAAGTTTCAGGTTGAAGGGTAGATTGTAGACTGTACAAAGATTGTAGCTTGCATATGGTAATTGCTGAAGAAATTCCCAAGAGTGCATACTCTCTACACTATTTTTTGTTGGCATGAGAATGATCACACCCTTATGTCCATAACTTCATGCTGGTATTTAGAGAGGAAGGCTTGTAAAACTGAAGGAGGAACGATTTTTCAGGACCCCAGGAGAAACTTGTACGACATCAAGGCATCAGGTTGTAAAGTTACTCTTTTCATTCAAAATAATACATATGGATTTATTTTTCTAATTGAGTTTCTCTTGTGCTTATTTGAATAATTCAATACTTAGACTCCTTGATCACTAAGTTATATTAGATTTTCTTAATTATTATATGTTGCAGGTGCTTTGATTCTTTTGTTTGTCTTTGATTGTAGGTTCTAGTTACTGAAGAACCCTCTTTGGAGAGATTGGATAAATACTGCATCGAACATTGGATTTCAAGGTAAGGGGCATGTCATATTTATTTTTTTATAATAATTTTGAATTGCAATTAGTCTAGAGAAAAATATTTACAAATGGATGTTTGTTTCTAGCTATTCATAGAATACTAGGGATATCGCTCTTGTCCACAAGAGGGATTAATCCACATAACGGGGTGATTATCACTCACATTAACCATGTCGGACATTTGATCAACTCTAATAAACTTAGAACCTTGAAATTTGTACCGATCATTATTAACTATTTCAGTTAGAGAAATGGATACTTTCAATTTGGCAATTTTATTATCAAGAGAAAAAAGAGCAGAATTTTTTTTTACCTCTTTCAATGGTGCATCTTTCTTTTCGGGCTGATCTTTGTGTGAAGACTATTTCTTCTATCCTGCATCTTTGACTTCTTTATCCTTTCTTGGACCGCTGAAGGAAGCTTTGTTTTCTTTAGCATGATTATGAACATCAGATCCTTTGTATTTACTTTGATATGGGGAAACAACTTCTTTTAGTGAGCATCTACTTAAACGTTCTATTTTTCCTGATTGGAGGTTATAGGAACATTCCTATTCCTCAAGCCATACTGTCTCTACACTTGAGAAAGAGCATTCTAATATCCCCTCTAATAATATTTTATGTGTACTGATAACATGTCATCATTTGACAAGACATATTGTTGATGATACGGTGCACAAATTTCTACAGAAAATTGATATTCTTCAGTGAGGAAAACAGGGTCCTAATTTTCCTCAAATAAGTGGTTCTCTCCATAAATTTATTCTTCATCATATTCATCAGTGCCTTGAATATAATTTTGCTGAAATGGAGTGTGAATTTGCTGCTGAATTTGTGGATCCTAACCCCTCTGTCCCCTTTGCTTGATCCTGTGTTGAAGCTCTTGATTTTGACCCCTAAAATTTGGATTTCTAATTGAGGTTTTAGCTTGTCGATCAACGATGGGAATTTTATCCATCACATTATCCATTTTATTGATCAAGGTATCTAATTTTCCCTCTAATTAAGTGGATGTTTCCTCTTTGATAGTGACTCTTTTTTCCATCTTTATTTTAGACTTCTTGATGATCAAATTAGCTTCCACGCTCATTGCATTTTTCTACATTTCTTCAAGAGTTGATGGGTTTCTTTACCTCAAATGATAGGCCATGTCAGGATCGAAACCATCAGGATAATAAAGTAAAAAAAGGCCCGGAGGAGGCTTAATATTCTCAAGAATTGAATCATATATTTGATTAAATCTAGCTGTAAAGTCTTGGACAGACTCATTGGGATTCTTTTTCAAGGCGTTGTAATCAAATAAAATTTGAAATGGGTTTTTCTTCTCTTCCCATTTTTCCATAAACAAGTCAATCAGCAGTTGCGAAGTACCTATTAATCCAGCTGTGAGAGAGAGAAGCCATTTATTTACCTCTCCAGAGAAACTCTATGCAATTATGCACATCTTGGCATAATTATTGTTGATATTTTCAAGATCTATGAAATCAATCACTTTGGAAATGTGTTGATAAGTTGTAATCTCTTATGTTCCATCGAAAATAGGAAGCCTCTGACCATATTTCTAAGGTAGTGGAGTGAGCTGAAGTGGTAGCATCAACAGAGAAAATTTGGCCATGGCTAATGGAGGAGGTGGTGGAGGTGCTGATGGAGTGAAAACTTGTAGAGGTAATTGTTACATAGTAATTTGTCACTGTCCCTGCAATCCCCATCTCGCCCATTGGAGGATCATTTCTATGACCAATAAGCAGCGTCATGCCTTGAAAATACCATCATTGCATCCCTTTCCATGAGGACAACAATCCTTCTATTGACCATTTCCTGAGCAGACCACTAAAAACACCTATTTTTTCCTTGGCGCTGGTAGCCAGTTATGCCCTCGCGCCAATGAGGAAAATTAACATTGAGCTCGTGCTAGCTGGCGCTCTGTCTTAGTGAGCTTCCCATGCCAATCTATTTATGGAATTTTTAAAAAAAAAAAGAGGCGGAGTTTTGATCACAACAACTTCGTGGATGAGTCATAGGGCTTGGTTCGACTTAATAACCATGACCTTCCTCCTTTGGCCTCTTGTTTCCACCTTATGGGGAAACCTCCCAAGGGATAAGGCCTCCCTTCCACTATTGTAGGGATCCCAAACTCCTCCTCTCATCTATAAATATAGGCATATTCCATTGATGTGCTAGTTGAACATATTCTAGTTGAAGAATTAGCTAAAAAAGTTAGCATAGAGAGGAAGAAATCATAGCTTCGGGAGAATAGTGCAGAGTGTGATTGTTTGCGTGTGGTGAGAATATAGTGAGATCTTGGACCTTTGTTCATGAGGGTGTGGCAAATGTGCTTGGATACAAACCTGCCAAAGGAGAGCCTCAACATCAAGTCTTGGTTGTAAACTCCCCTTGTCTTTATCATAATAAATGCATCTGATGTTTATCTTCCACTCTTGTTTACAATTATAATGAGATTTCTAGAATTCCTTGATCAATTAGATAGGTTGTAATTGTTTTATGTTTGTCTTGGTTTTACATTTTTCGTGGTGTCTTGACTGTCTGTACAGGTAATCGAACATTGATAGCAGTGTGTATCAAGCTGGAGAAGAGCGACGAATCAAGTAGCTTCGACAGAAGATGACAACATAACATCAAAACGAGGTAGGTCATCTTCCTTGATCTGAATTTCATTTACAATCTAGGAAGGTAGATGTTAGTATGTTCCCGTAGTTGCTAGACCCACCATAGGGCTAGAGGGATCGCCTCTGTCCACAGAGGGGATTTACCTGGACAAAAAATTAGCGACTCCACTGGGGAGTCAGTTGGAGTTAGTCTTTCTTCTTTTGGTTGTTTTTGGCTTTTGATTGATTTGTTTGCTCTTCTGGTTCACCTCCCTTGGTGTCAAACCCTTGTTCAGCCCCCAGAAGACCAGATCCAGTCTTTGTTTGTCCTTTTTTATCTTTTTCCCATAGTAAACTCTATTGGCGCGGTTTAGCTCTCGACAATCGCGCCAACTGGCGCTTGTTTCTAGTTAGGCCCCCGCGCCAGTACTTTTTTGGCACGGATTACAGCTAAACAGGTGCGCCAACTCTATTTGGTGTTAGGGTTTGCTTGATTTTGGGCTCTCTAAGCTTGATTTTTGGTCCTGGTGTCATTTTTTTGATTGATTGAACGCCTCGAAGTCATTGTTGGTGTTTTTCCCTTGTCCTCTGGTTGTTTGCCCTTTACTATCATTTTTTTCTTTCTAGCCCTAGGGCTTATAGGTGCTTCAGTGTGCTGAGCCTCCTGTGGGAGTTTTGGGTCCTTGCTTTCTTGGTCAACTTCATTTTCACTTCTTTGCATTCGTTTTTCTAGATTCCATTGTATCATTGCGTTAGTTGAATGATTTTTCTCTCTTTCATTCAAGTTTCGCTTTGTGTCACTCCAAGCCTAGATTACACGGTTTGTGTGAGTCTTTTTCGAGATTCTTATTCACTTTGAGGGATTTCGTCATCAGTTTGAGTCTTGATTGCGTGCGTTTTTATTGAGTGACCTTGTTTGTTTCAGCTCTCTCACTGTCATTTCTCGAATCAGTGTTTTCGTTAGTTTTTTCATTCATTTAGTGCATTTGCTCTAAAATATTGAAAAATAAAAAAACAAATTTCTTTGCATTTTGATTAGCCTAGTGAAAATTGAAAGCTCTTTCACATTACTAGTGTTATATAACTCTAAGAGAGAATTTTTCTAGTTTCATTAGCTTGCATTGGAAATAGTAGTGGATGTTTTTGTGCCTTTTGTTTTTTTGTCATTTGAAAAGCTCTCAACTCTCTCGTAGATAGCTCTTCATTGAACAAAATGATGTTTTGTGGCATGTAGTTTTCATTTAGAGGTTTTATTGAGATCCAACATTTGATAGGGCCTAGAAATTGAAACGTAAATTGAAGATCAACTTTAAAATTTACTTAATTAACCTAAGGCAACATTGAAACCTAACGAAACATTTTTAGTGGTCTAGGCTAGAGACGTGTTTCAGCGTCTTTAAACCTAGCAGCTGTAGCTCGCCATCTGGCTTTAGGCAGTGCTAGTACATACGTGTGCTCCCCGTACCGTCACGTATATAAAGGGAGACCCCATTAGGTTGCAATCCTTTATCTGTAGGAAGCCGATTCTACCGCCTTTTACCTGTGATACACCGGACACTGCATTTGGGGAGATTACCTACACGTACGTCAAGTCCTTGGTTGATTTCTCTTTCATTTTTACCAAGGTGTATATGGCAGTTCACGGATATCTGGTACACCCATTTACCTAGATTACCAGAGTAGTCACTTTGATCTTTACTGACTCTTTTAACTGAAAAGATCACCGCGCTCTTGTCCTTTCAAGCTTGTGTCCAACCTGAAAGCGATAGAGTCACCTTTTTCTTGTTTCTCGACTCTTAAAATATGAAACAACAGAGTTGGGTTTCAGTGTCTTAAAAATTAATTGCCCACGAAATATTCCTGGTTAGAATTTTTGTCCTTAGTGTTTTATTTTGAGGTCATTTCCGATGGCAACTTTTCTGGAGTTCACCAACCAAGGAATCCCCTCTGATGGGAGTCCTAGTCCTTTTCCTACTTTAGGAAATATTGGTGCTCCTTATATGGCCACGTTATCCCTCCCTGGGTTAACTGTTGGGTTGCCTGTTTGGTTGTTTTCAACCTCTGTAGTCTCAAGTGTTCCGACTACCGTACCATCCACTCCTCCGCCTAAGCAACTCCATGTTGACTCGAAGGTGGACCTCTCCCCTTATTCGTCTATTTCTTCGTCCTCATATTCTACTTCGCCTGGTGAAAGTTTGGATTCTAGTACCTAGGTGGCTAAGAAGAAGAAGAAGAAGACGAAGAAGAAGAAGTCAGATAAAAGAGAGGCTAGCTCTGTGGCTATTGCGACTAAGAAACCATCCATCAATGAACCATCCAACCTTCCACAGAAAGTCAGATTCCTGTGCATTTTGTGCAAAGGTGACCATCTTCTTCGAGATTTCCCTAGCATTCCCAAGGTACTTGAAGTATGGTCCAACGGTTGTCCGTCGTTGCCTTTGGCTTCTGGAAGTCATATTATTAGCACATCTTTGACTAGTACTAGTCAGACTCATAAAAAATAGGGCAAGATTACCAATCCCTATAAGTTGTGTGAAGGGCATCACCCCATTCACCTTTGTCCGTACATGGATGAAGCCAAGAGAGTGTTGGACAACTCCATTTTTTCTGCACCCTGCCTTCCGGTTGGTTACCAGAAGCTTTCCTCGAGTCCTTCGCGAGTTGATTCCAAGATCGTTCAAGCGTCATTCTTGCTCGATCCTGCTCCCTCGAAAATTCGAATTCAAGAATCTGTTCCTAACCAACCATTGGCCAAGGAATCAGTCGATCTGACCCCATCTGTGGTTCATCAAGTCTTTTCCATTGAGAGTGGATCTCATTCCCCTCATGTTCTTCTTGTTCCATCAGATTCTTTGGACTTGGAGAAAGTTTCTTTGTCCCTGTAGTTCAAGAAGTTTCTCCCCCTACTCCCTAGATGGAGATCAAGGAAGATGCTCTTCTTGCTCTGGTAACACTGAGGGAAAACCATCTCAATCCGATTGTACCCCCTCCAAGTAGTTTGGTCGCTTCGTTCGACTGGAGTCAATTTGCAAGATACCACCTTCCATCTTATGTGCCTTTTGAGATAACAATACAGAACTTTGATCTGGTCGTACCCAGCACCATTATAGATGAAGGCACATCTGTTAGTATTCTGTCTTCCACTACTTGGAAATATTTTGGTTCTCCACCGCTTATGCCTGTTACGTAGAATCTGTTGGCTTTTAACAGAGGAACCAGTCAACCGTTAGGAATCCTTCCAAAGTTGCCTGTTACTTTGGGAGGGAAAACCGTCCATATGGACATGATGGTTGTTCCAAGCCCCTTGGATTTCAATTTAATCTTGGGGCATGACTATACTTATGTCATGGGTTCTCTTGTATCTTCCCTCTTTCGTGTGATGTGTTTTCCACACAAAGGTCGGATCGTGACCATTGATCAGCTTTCATTCTTTGGTCCTAACATGACATCTGGTCCACCATCATCCCTTCTGGGGCTTTATCCGCCGATTGTATCTTCCCTGCCGCATGTCAATTATGTGGCTACCTTTCCTATGCTCGTATTCAGTGATAGTGTCGTTGTACATCGAGTGCTGGGGGCACTAGGTCTAGACTTCCAAGATTTTTCCCTTCCATCGTATGAGAACCTCTTGGAAGCCATGACTTCTTATTCATTATGATGAGGTCTGTTGGAGCATGGTTCATCTGCTTGTGTCAAGGCCCTTAAACCATGCAACAAGGTCTATCGGAGCATGGTTCATCTACTTGTGTCAAGCTCCTTAAACCATGAAACAAGGTCTCCGGAGTAGAGTTCGTTTTCTTGTGTCAAGCTCCTTAAAAACTGAAACAAGGTCTTCAGAGTAGAGTTAATTTTCTTGTGTCAAGCTCCTTAAAAAATGAAACAAGGTCTTCGGAGGATAGTTCGTCTTCTGTATCAACCTCGTTTAAAAAACGAAACAAGGTCATCTGACGATAGTTCTTTTAATGTTTCAACCTCGTTAAAACAATGAAACACTTTCCTGTTCAATTCGAGTCTTTGATAAGATCTCATAAAATCCCAGTCGAGTCTTTCTCTTGATCTCGCAATTTGGACCTTCACTCCATCTACCTTTCATATGGATTGAAGCTTGGGGGGCATGTACCTCGAATTGAGTCACCATGCTGGGGGCATGCAAAATTTTTCAAGCATAGTTTGTTTCCGTTTCAAGCTTGTGTAAAAATGAAACCGGTTTCAAGCATAGTTTATCTTTGTTTCAAGCTTGTGTAAAAATGAAACCAAATTCAAGCAGGTTTTCCTGATTTCAAGCTTGTGTAAAAATGAAACCATTCCCATTTTACCTCTTGTGATTGCCATTTTATCAGCCTATTTTTTCCAGATGAGCCTTTTTTTTCTCACTCCATCATCACTATCTACTTGGCCGATCATATGCCTTCACTTGGTTGCTTTACCTGTTCCTAAGGAACCGCTGTGATGAGTGGTCTTGTTAGCCAGCCTCTTGAACTTTATATTTTTCTAAGTAGTTCCACCATCACCGAAACTAGTTGTTGCCCTTTATACCACTCGTTCCTCTAGGTGGAGTCCCCTTTTAGCTCTTTTTTGACTCTCTAAAACTGAAAAGATTGCCGAGAAACTTGTCGTTTTGAACTCGTTAAATTTGTTGCGAAATGACATCTACCCAGTATATGTTTACCCCTTTTTCGGGCTGGGATAGATTACTTACAAAAAAGGAATACCTTAGCCTATCGCGACTAAGAGGTTCTCTTAGATATAGTTTTCTACCTTTTTGGATCTGTGAGACTACCTACGAAAAGGGACTACTGGAGTTTTATTTTCTGCCTTCTTTTCAAACTCTCTAAATATGAAAAGATGTCGAGTTATTCCTTTTTTAGGCTCATTAAAAACCTATGACATCGGACTCTGTCGTAATGACACTACTCGAGTTTCTCCTTCCTAGGCCTCGTAAAATTTACTAGGTTAGATTTTTCCAAAGGAAAAAATTATATGACAAGCATATGGTATCCTCTTCAAGCTCGTGTAAAAATAAAGAGGGCCTCACTAGAAATGGTGGGGGAAAATGGAAATTTTTCATCAGTTGTGTCGACAGTATGTCACTCTTGAACATGACACTTGTCTGCAATTCATGTCAGGTTGGGATATCTTCACTCTGTCACTTTGCCTCCATGGGTTTGGGAAATCTGTTTGCCTCTCATTCGATTACCATTTTTGTCAACATGACCTCTGATCTTATTTGAGTCAAATGCTGCCAAATTCCAGAGTCATGTCACCGATATGTTCAAGAGAAAATCCTTCTGCAGTTTGTACATTCCCCAATCCTCTGTTTCAGTCTTGATTCACATTCATATTACCTTCTCTGTTTCGTGTCAATGGTGTGGGATTCATTATGACCCTCCTTCAATGGATCACTTCCTGTCGACTTCAGGTCATTATCTGAGAAGTTGATCTAGAGACTCATTTCTAGTACCTTAGAGCTTGCATGCCCTAATGGCAAGTTCTTCACATTCAACGACAGGTTCACATCATTGGCCTTCGATTAGGTGATTTCACGGGTGTTCGACTTCAACTCACTATTCACATTCCGTGGATTGTACTAGTAGTACCTTGAGAGCCATTGACATTAAGGGTGGTTTTTCTCACACTTGTTAACGGTTCACATCATTGACCAGTAATCAAGTGATTTTCTAGCATGTTCGACTTCAACATGTCTATTCACATGTTGGAATTTGTACTTTGATCGGGTGGTGTTGGAGCGCAAGACCCTGGGCTTCAATCACAAAAGTCCAGGCTGCGAGGAGTGATGAGTCATTCATGATTATATACATGATTCTTTAGATGGATGGTTGTGACCATACCATGGGTTCTCTTGTTTTGATCCTCTCTATACATATGGTTGCGCCCATACCGTGGATCTATTTCATATGATCCCTTCGTTCTGATGGCTGCGTCCATGCCGAGGATCCATGCACATGATCCTTTTCTTGATGGATAGTTGTGCCTATACCATGGATTCATGTATTTTCAACAAAGATTTTAGTTATGTATATGTATCTATGCTTGATTTGCAGGTCTCCCGACAGTAGCGTCTGGTTCCTTGCACATACTTGTAAAGCATTTCACCCCTCACTCGTGTTCGGACTTCATACTTTAGGGGGCATCTGTTACACAGTAATTTGTCATTGTCCTTGCAATCCCCATCTCGCCCATTGGATGGTCATTTCTATGACCAATAAGCAGTGTCATGCCTTGAAAATACCATCATTGCATCCCTTTCCACGAGGACAACAATCCTTCTATTGACCATTTCCTGAGCAGACCATTAAAAACACCTATTTTTTCCTTGGCGCTGGTAGGCCGTTATGCCCTCGCGCCAATGAGGAAAATTAACACTGAGCCCGCGCCAGCTGGCGCTCTATCTCAGTGAGCTGCCCACACCAATTTGTTTATGGAAATTTTTTTAAAAAAAGAGGCGAAGTTTCGATCACAACAACTTCGTGGATGAGTCATAGGGAGTGGTTCGACTGAATAACCATGGCCTTCCTCCTTTGGCCTCTTGTTTCCACCTTATGGGGAAAACTCCCAAGGGATAAGGCCTCCCTTCCACTATTGTAGGGATCCCAACCTCCTCCTCTCCTCTATAAATATAGCCATCTTCCATTGATGTGCTAGTTGAATATATTCTAGTTGAAGAGATAGCTAAAAAAGTTAGCATAGAGAGGAAGAAATCATAGCTTCGGGAGAATAGTGCAGAGTGTGATTTTTTGTGTGTGGTGAGAACATAGTGAGATCTTGGACCTTTGTTCATGAGGGTGTGGCAAATGTGCTTAGATACAGACCTACCGAAGGAGAGCCTCAACATCAAGGCTTGGTTGTAAAATCCCCTTCTCTTTATCATAATAAATGCATCTAATGTTTATCTTCCACTCTTGTTTACAATTATAATGAGATTTATAGCATTCCTTGATCAGTTAGATAGGTTGTAATTGTTTTATGTTTGTCTTGGTTTTACGTTTGTTGCACGGTGTCTTGACTGTCTGTACAGGTAATCAAACATTGATAGTAGCATGTATCAAGCTGGAGAAGAGTGACAGATCAAGTAGCTTCAATGGAATATGACAACATAACATCAGAACGAGGTAGGTCATCTTCCTTGATCTGAATTTCATTTACAATCTAGGTAGGTAGATGTTAGTATGTTCCTGTAGTTGCTAGACCCACCTTAGGGCTAGAGGGATTGCCTCTGTCCGCAGAGGGTATTTACCTGGACAACAATAATGATGGAATAAAAGGAAGGGTAGATGATGTAGCTATATGAGAAGGTGTAATGACAGGTGAAGCAAAATCCTGTTGTTGATACTGGAAATAATCCTTCTCTGAAGTTTCCTTAAACTTATCCACTAAGACTTTGAGTTTGTGAAAATTAGACCAGACTTCACTATCAATTTCGGAATAAAAAGACTAGAAAATGGTGCAAAGGACTCAAAATAGAAAGGATCAAAGGTAGTTTCTGAAAGAAAAGTTTCAGACTTAGTTCTAAACAAACATTTTTAAGATTTTGAACTATAAAACAAATATTCTGAAACAAATATCATAGGTAGAGAATTTGATTTGACAAGTGCAGGAATAGCTTTTCCAACCTTCTGAGATTTAGTTTTATGCCTTTAAAAATAATCTCAGGGTCATACACAATTGGTGATGGATTTGGGTCTAGGTTTGACCTGGTATGTCCTTTAGGAGCTAGATTAAGATAGGAATTTTGAACTTTGGCTCAAAATTAAGAATTCAACCTATTTTGAATGTTAGAGCTTTTCACCTACAATTCTAACTTTTAGAGAATTAAAGAAATTTTCCCAAGGAATGTTTAGCAATCGCTCCCCAGCAATGGCGCTAAGAATGTCATCACTCCCCCCTACTTCCCAAGGTTGTGAATGGAGTTGAGGGAATGTAACCATAAACTAGGCTTTAGGTCAGGTAGCTAGCCTTACCAAGACTAACACTGTTACCGATGAAATAGGTAACTTGACCTCAAAACAGGAACTCTAGCCCAAAAACTCTCAAAAAACATGAAAAAACACCCCCCAAAAAAAAAGTGTGTCTTCCAGAACGCACTTGTTTTTTTTTTAAGGTCAGATTTCAACATTTTCTAAAATTATGCTAAAAACAAAATTGTTTGTTGAAAAAAGGATTGAAAAAACACCCCCCCAAAAAAAAGTGTGTCTTCCAGAACGCACTTCGTTTTTTTTTAAGGTCAAATTTCAACATTTTATAAAATTATGGTAAAAACAAAATTGTTTCTTGAAAAAGGATTGAAAAAACACCCTCAAAACAAAACCAGTTGATGCTGTAATAACAAAAAAAAAAATTGTGTCATACTTTTGGCATTTTTAAAAATAGAAGTAACATTTTTTAATTTTTAAAATTCAAACATTAAAAAAAAACCTAAAATTTAAGAAAAAAAATAAATTAAAAAAATAAAAACATTTAAAAGCTTAAAATTTAAAAATATATGAAGATAAAAAAATAAAAATAAAAACAAAGTAAAAATTTTAATTCAATCATTAAAAAAAACCTAAAATTTAAGGAAATTTTTTTTAAAAAATAAACCAAAAAAAATTAAGATTAAAATTTTAAAAAATATAGAAATTAAAAAATAAAAATAAAAACAAAATAAAAATATTAAATTAAAAAAAAAAACAAGTTAAAAAAAGAAGGAAAATATAAAAAATAAAATATAGAAATTAAATTTAAAAAAGAAAAAGAAAATGCTTATTAAATTTTAAAAAAGAAAAAAAAAATTAAAGCAAATAATTAAATTTAAGGAAATATATTAAATTTTAATAAATTTAAAAATTCAAAATTAAAAAAAAAAAACACTATTCAAATTAAAAGGAAAAAAAAAAGAAAAATTAATTAAAAATAAAAAATAAAAATAAAATACAATGAAAATATTAAATTTAAAACAATATATATTAAAAAAACAAATAAACTATAAAAATAAATTAAATTTAAATTATAAAAAATAAAATATATATATGAACTTAAATTAAAATAGGTATATACATCAAATTTTATTAAATTAAAAAAAAATAGGTTAATATTAAAATAACAAATTAAATTTAAAAACAAAAATATTAAATTTTAATAAATAAATGAATAAACAAATAAATTTTGAAAGAAAAAATAAATTTTAAACATAAAAGAAAAAAAAAATATTGTTAAACGAAAAACTTTAAAAACTTTAAAAATCAATTAAAAATGGAAAATTGAAAAAAAAAAAGAAAAAAAAAATATTAAATAAAAAAAAAAAAAAAAATTTAAAAAATTAAGTTTCATTAAAAAAAAACTCTAATTTTAAATACACAAATTTAATTGAAATAAAAAAATATAAAAATTTTATGTAATTAACAAAAAAAAATAATAAAAAAGTAAAACATTTAAAAAAAATATTAAATCCAAATAAATTAAAAATATATATATATAATTTATTGAATTTTATAAAATTATATTAAAAAACTAAGTTAATAACAAAGAAAAATTATGAAATTTAAAAAAAAAAAAAAATCAATTAAATAAAAAAAATGGGCAAAATTTAATAAAAATTATTAACAAAAAAAAATAATAATAAATTTAAAACAAAAAAATAATAAAATTAAAACAAAACGAATTTTATTTTAAATAATTAAAAAAAAAATAATATTTTGAAATTTAAAAAAAAATTAAAAAAAAATCAATAATTTTTTTTTTTTTTAAATCAATTAAAAATAAAAAAATAAAAAAAAAATCAATTAAAAAAAAAAATGTGGTGGTGGTGGGGGCGCGGCCCGCCCGCTGGGCGGCGGTGGCCGGCCGGGCGGCGCCACAGGGGCGGCCCAGCCGACCTCCCGGCCCCCGATGGGCGGAGGGCCGGGAGGGCGGCTGGGCCACCTAGTGGGCAGGCCGCACCCTGACCACCACGATATTTTTTTTTAATTGATTTTGTTTTTATTTTTTTTTTTAATTGATTTTTATTTTTATTTATTTTAATTGATTTTTTTTTTTCAAATTTTTTTTTTTTTTTAAATTAATTTTTTTTTTCAAAAAATTATTTTTTTTTAATTTAATATTTTTATTTAAATTAATTTTTTTTTTTTTTAAATATATATATACATATATTTTTTATTTGATTTTATTTTATTTTTTTATGTTTTTTTTAATTTTTAATATTTTTATTTTAATTTGATTTTTTTTTTTTTTGAATTTCAAAAAATTTAAAATTATTTTTTTAATTCAATTTTTTTATTTTAAATTCAATTTGTTTAATTTTTTTTATATTTAATATTATAGAATAATTATTTTTTAAAATTTAAAATTTAAAATTTATTTATTAAAATTTTTAAATTTTAATTTAATTTAATTGTTTTTCTTAATTTTTTCGTTTATTTAGTTTTTCATTTTTAAAATCTATAAATGGTTTCATTAAAAAAAAAAAAAACACTAAATTTATGTATATTTGTTTTTTAATTATTTGCACGTGGTTTTTTTCATTTTTTTTGTTTTTTAATGATATGTTTTTTTTTTTTTTTCTTTTTCTTTTTCAATTTTAATTGTTTTTTTTTTTAATTTGTTTTTTTTGTAAATTTTAAAATTTGTATTTTTTTCCTTATTATTATTATTTTTTTTAATTTAATTTTTTTTTTTAATTTTAATTTTGTAATTTTAATTATTTTAATTTTTTTTTTAAATATATATATATATATATATATTTTAATATATTGTTTTTTATAATAAGTTAGAAAAAAATGTTTTTGATTTTTTTTTTTTAAATTTTTTGGTCAATTTTTGTTTTTTTTCTTTAAATTATGTGTTTTTTTTCTTCAAATTTTGTCATTTCCTTTGATATAATTTTCAAATATTTTTGTTTTTTTTATTTATTTTTGTTTAAATTTTTTATTTTTATGAGCTATTTTTTTTTTTTTTTACATCTTTATTGTTTTTTTTATTGTTTTTATATATTTTTTTTAATCTAAGTTTTGTGTTTTATTACCAACATGAAAATCACCACTCTAAAAAAAAAGGTTGATGCAGCATCAATACGTTTCAAAATTAGCATGAAAATCACTGCTCTAAAAAAAAAAGGTTGATGCAGCATCAATACGTTTCAAAATTAGCATGAAAATCACTGCTCTAAAAAAAAAAAGGTTGATGCAGCATCAATACGTTTCAAAATTAGCATGAAAATCACTGCTCTAAAAAAAAAAAAGTTGATGCTGCATCAATACATTTCAAAATTAGCATGAAAATCACTAACATTTTAAAACAAATATTCATACTTCATAAATAAAAATTTTAGAGTGTCAAAAATGTGCACCAAAAAAAAAAATGGTGATTCTGCATCACCACTTTTCAAAATCGGGTGCTTTTTATGCTACCAAAAGAAAGTAGGTAACATTGCGGTTACCTATTTCATCGGTAACATTGTTGACTAAAGAGGGTTCTCTCATTGTCAATTTTGCAATCAAGGGAATGAATGAGTATCTAATGATCATAGGCTAGGTATGTAAGCATAGTAAATAGGATTTTTTTAATGATTTTAGTGCTGGATAGAAAATTCGGTGAGGAGACTATGTATGAGGTTTCTTAGGTTTGAATTCCAAGGTCAATTTGCAAAGAATATGTAAGGCTAGATATGTAGTTTGAAATAATTTTTAATAGGTCATTTAATATAGGATGAAGTAGAAGAGAGCTTGAATGAGCACTGGGGTGAATTCATTCATCTTAGAAGCAAATAAACATAACACTATAAACCTAGTCTAAAACACAGCATGCATAAACATGATTTCTGCTCATAAACTTACAAGATAAACATATATGAAGAAGAAGACATGGTATTAAGCATGAAATGATAAACATACATAAGAAAAACAGGTGCTCCAATGCATACCACAAGTATCTCAACACAATTCCTACACATTTGTCTCTGATTTCATTCCATATTGCTGATTACAATAGCTCCACTGCAATATGAGACTATCCAACCGAAAAAAAATACTAAAGAGAGTCTACTTATAGAAAATATGGACTATGAAATGACCTCATTAGGTCTAAATAAGATCCAAAACGGATCATAAATACACAAGATGAGCCATTTCCTAGATTATAGGGAGCTTAGAAACCACTCCCTAAATTTTAGCTATGAACTAGGAGTGTTTTTCCCTTACATTAATTACATATTCCATCATGATAGGAGGAAAAAACCAACTAAATAAATCTAATTCCAACTCATATGATAGAAAAACCTTGATTTTGTGGCATTTTTTGAGCTTGACAAGTGTCCTAATGAATCCAATGCTGATTTGTAACAATTCTAACAAAAGGGTAACAACAAATTACAGAAGCATAATAGAAATGTGGAGGCACTTTTAGGAGTCAAAATCCACTTCTGAAATAACGGTCAACTAGCCCTATGTTTCTAGTTTCCATAACATCTTGAATTTTTAAAAATGACCCATGGGAAGGCCTTCAAAAATCCATTCTCCCAAGGTTACTCCAAAAGTGTAATAGAGTCTCCAAAAAGGTGGCAGAAACATGAAAAATGAGTGGTTTTTGAGCTTTTTCTCCAAAATTACAGCTTGTTATTCCATGGGGGTTCCTGATCTATGATGTACTCATAAAAATATATCCATACATGTAAATAAATCATAATTTGGATGCCCCCAAAATAAGCATAACAAAAGTTTGTTACCCTTCTGCAATGAGGAATTTCCAAAAAATTTCAAAAATCACATAAAATACCGAAGTTGATCAAAAATTCTCAAAATTGGTTCTATGGAACCTGTGAGAGATGGGCTAAATAGCTAAAGAATCTTCAACCAATAAGTCTAAGATATCCTTCTCTTTGAGTTTCATTTGTGCCTCTTTAAGCCTTTTCTTCACTTGTTTCATCCTTATTTGAGAAATGGTGTTCTTGGTGTGATAGTGGTTTTCCATGTGTCTTTGTAGCTTATTGTCTCTTTAAGCCTTTTTCAAAAGCTTCTCCAAATTTTCATTAAATACTGAAAACCAAAGCTCTATGTCTTCATTGATCACCATGGCAATAAGATCATCAAAGGTCAACTCTTCAGATAGATGAGTTAACTATGTTTCTCGCTCCAGCGCCCTTTTGAGGCCTCTTGTTCTTGGTCTTCTTGTTTTTGTTTGAGCCTCAATTTCTTGCATTGGATCAATAACAATAACCTCCTTAACTTTACCTCTATTTTTCTCTATGTCTGATTTGTGCTTGCATTGTAGGAGTTGATTCACTTTCAACTGAAAATTTTCCTGTTGAAGGAAATTAATTTGAGCTTGGGCAATGGAGAGGACCTATCTCAATTCTGATATTTCCTTGTCTTTCTCTTTGATGATCTCTTCAACTGATCTGGTCTCCACCTGCTATGATACCTTAGCCTTCAATGGCACTGATTCATTATGTTGATGGAAAATATGTTTCTCCTCTATCTCACATTGTTCAGCAATGGTGTCAAGTGTAAGAACACTCTTGGCAGACTTAGGAGAAAATAGTTGTCTCTTCCCCTTCTCATATGTCTCAATAAATTCCACAACCCTAGGAGCATCTAAAGGCTGATTAGGCATGCTAGAAGATCCAACATCCATTGGCTATGTTGATGATGTACTAGGAAAAATAGAAGGGTCGATGGTATGCATTGCTGACAATCTCTCCAAGAAGTTTTCCCAAGTCATGTTGATGGAGGACAAGTTATGTAACAAAATGAGTTTTATTAGGCGATGATGAAAAATACTAGTGTGATTATATTCTCTTCTACTATGAACCTTCTTAGTCATCTTAATCAAACTCCTGTACAAATATTATGGCAAATCGAGTGTTTTGATAGAGGTAAAATGCATCAAAAGCCTGATGTGATACCTATACAACCTGTACAATCTTCCTTCACAAGTGAAGTACTTCATAATGAACATCATCAAAGGAGCATAATTTTTTATGAGGTTTCTGAAAGGAAATAGGTAGGGTGGCTCCTGTCTAGCATGAGGCTTGAGAAATTGTTTGTAGTTTAAAATATCCAACTCCATGCCTTTGAAACATCTCTCTCCATGAGAAGTGATACTTGTAGCTAAAGAAACTAGGTCTTATGATAAACTTACTCCATACCTGCAATAGTGACCTTTCCCATGCTGTATCTTGTTTCAAATAGGTTGGTCAACTGAATATGATACCCCTCTTCCATGATCCTTTCACAAAATATCAAACACTAACCTCTCTCAAAGCATATTCTGGCCAATGGCGAAGAATTGATTTCATGCATGGTGAGGGGCTCTAGCCTAAGATGGCTTCCTCCCTTGAATATCTTCTTGTCACTTTCCATTGTGTTTGTCACTGGAATGATGAAAACCGTAGGGTGTTAACGAAATGAGTGAATGAATGGAAATATGGTAAAACATGGTGTAGGAAAGTGTGAATTTAGTGGATGAAATGAAGGGTCTTAAATTTGATAAAAATTATAGAAAATTTTCAATAGGTGGTGTTGTGTGTTAGCTTCAAGTTGTAGGTGGAATGAGGGAAAATGAGTGTGAGGAAGGTTCCAAAATTCCTAAAACACAGGAATTTCCCAAATTTGACTGTGAGAATAGCTAGTGTTGTGGTAGGGTAATTTGAGTTGATAAGATGAAATGAGAGTCATAGAACTAAGAAAAAATTATAAGAAAAATTCAGTGCATAGGGTGTCATATTAGCTCCATAGTGAAAGTGGAATGAGGAGAAATGGGTAAGTTTAGGGTGGAAAAATGCTTAAAACATAGGAAATTCTCAATTTTGACTATGAGAAGTGTAAAGTGTTTTTAGGTTAAGAATGTGAAATTAGGGCCATGGAGCTAATAAAAAATTCTAAGGAAAATTTAGTGAATATAATGGCATCTTAGCTCCACACTGAAAGTGGAATGAGGACAAATGGATGAGTGTAATGTAGAAAAGTCTAGAAAACACGGTAAATACCTAAGGTTTTCACTGTGCAAAAGCTAGAATTAGGATTTGTTTGTATCTGACATGTTAGGGGTAGTGGTGTAGATGATAAGAGTGTGGGTATAATGCATACGGGATGTATTAGTTAGGGTTTATATGATGGGGCTAGGTTTTAGGTTAGTGGGTAGGTTAGGGTTTGTCAAAATAAAATGTTTTATATGTATGGATAGTGACAGTATGGAGAAAACATAAGTGAGCATGAAATGTTTTAAAACCTTCAAAATTCAACCAAAAACCAGCATGATAATGGAGGCTTACCTTGTATGAGGCTACAGAAAGTAATGGAGGTGAGATTTGAGTTATTTGGAGTTTTCCCAAGCTTAAAAACTGAAAACTGCTTCTTTTTCAAAAGCGTAACACCACCTTACAAGAGTGTAACCACGTGGAAGCAGAAGCGTAACAATTTGGTTAAAAGCATTACAATAATGTTGTGCAATTCTTGTGTAGCACCTGATCAGCGCTCCAAAAGCGCAACAATCATTGTGCAGTGTTTCCAAAAGAAAAACACTTCAGCCTAGAAACGTAACACCTCGGTCCAAAAGCGTAACACGAGGGTTCGAAAGCGTAACAACACTTATTTGAAGGATGGAAAAAGCATTTTTAATGGTATTTGAGCCTTGAATTTTTGAGTTTAGACCACCATGGAGGGAAAATGAGGTAGAGATCTACTCTTCTACTCATCAAAGGGTAAAAATGAGTGAAATGAAGTTATGTTTTTTCCCCTTTATAAACTTGAGATGATATTTACCTTTTGACACTTTGAAATTGACTTTTTGAACTTTTTTTCACTTGGAAATGACTTTTTGCACCTTCAAATGAGATAAGAGGATAGAATGAACCTCTTTAAACTCTTTGAAATTTGAAATGACTTTATGGACATTTGAAATGAGACAGTAAGACAAAAATTTCCTTCCTTTATGAGACAGTAAGACTGCTTTTCTAAAACTTGGAACCTTTGACATTTGGATATGACCCTTTCAAAACAAGACAAGTTGTCTTTGAAAATTGGATATGAACCTTTTGTCTTTGAATGGGATAGTAGGTCAAAATTTACCTATTTTGAATCTTTGACAGAGTTTTCTCTTTTCAGACATCGAGACAAAATTGAGTTTCTTTGATTTTTTTTTTTTGAAACTTGAACCATATGAAACAAGACAGATGGTATTTATTTCATTTTATAAACATGCTAGCTCCTTCTTTAGGGTTTTATTAGTGGAATGGAGGGTTGTTGACTTGTTTTAAGTGATCATTTGAAAATTTTTCAAAGGCAGAGATGAGCTTAGAAAATGACCTATATGAGGTGGAGTGACATAACCCTAGACCTCTTAAATTATGATGACGGATATGAAATTGATAATGATGGTGGTGATGAATGAAATGAAGGAGTAGCATACTTGACTTAGACCTCTTCAGTGACCAAAATTATTTTCTGAGAAATTGTTTGAAAAAGTAAAAAGAAATTGACCTATGAATTTATGGAAAACAAATGAAAGAGTTATTTTTTATCACTGACATACCTAAGCTAACGGGTAAAATCATACTTATCAAGGCTATCCTTGAAAGAATCTTGGTTTATTTTTTTTCTGACACTTGTGTTATAAACGACACCCTCACCAAAATTATGAAATTATGTTTCCATTTTCTATTGTTTTGGAAAAAAAATATTGGCAGAATTATAATGGTCAAATGGGACATAATTGATTTACAAAATTCCTTTGGGGTTTGGGGATTAAAATAATTATACATCTTAAAAAACTCCCTCATAGTGAAAATATTTTTTAGATTAGAGCCAAACTCCTCCTTTTGGGGAAAACTACTATAAGAAAATACCTTCCCAATATTTCTTTCTTTGGATGCTTTTGTTTTCTAAGAAACTAATCTAAAGGTTAAAACATAGGGAAAGCTTTAGTTTTGACAATCCCTCTTATTGGTCTTAGACAATCTAGTGTGTTGGGAACAACCAACATATAAAATTAGGTCCTGATCCATGGATTGGCTCAGGAAAAAATCCACGTTCTATCAAACAAAATTATAAATAAGGTGTCTACATGCTCATGGATATAAAGGCTTAGAATCCCCAGGAAATGGAATTTGGATACTAGAAAAAAGGTACGGATCTACGTATTTTAGGACAAGAAGTTACTTACTAGAAAACATACATAAGACTCCTTGTCTCAAATTTCAATCAACTAAGAGAAGGCATGAAAGATGACATAGTATGGTTAAGAAACCCTAGAAATGGGGATTTATCTAATAAATTGGGATAAAAACCTTGCACAAAGATGGTGTTGGGACCCATTATGGAAGATACATGCTCCTCTAAAAAATGAAAGCTATCTTTCTGGTTGGAAATCTCCAAAAAACTCATCACCTAGGAAAATCCCAAGAAAATGGGCTCGTTGGGCCCTAGTTACTATCCTTTATGCAAGTATTCAAAATTAGAGTGTATCACACCTATTTCTTTATTTCTCCTACATGTTGAAATTTCTATAAGATACACAATAGAATTCTATTTTATACTATATAATTACTGCTTAATTATTCTTCACACAATATTATATGTCATTGATATCATTGAGAAATTACACTTAAGAAATATCAACAATAAATAAAACGGAAATAGTAAAGATTGTAGAAATACATCCATGCACATTATAGACAATATTTTTACCTTGAAAAACCAACCTCAGGAGAAAACCAAGTAACTTTTCTTTTAGGAGAAATTATTCTTCAACAAGGTTTACAAATCCGATTTGTTTAGAAATTTGTTCCAATATAAAGTCAAAAAATTAATGTTCAAAACATTACTTAACAATCCTAATCACATCCTCTTTGAATTACGCATCAGGCCATGTGGCCCCTACAACCTACGAAATTCTCTCCTTTTTATATCTAACTTGGCCTCCTTATACTTGGATGCAACTCTTTACTGCCCTCAGAAATATGACTAAAAAATAACTTTCTTCATGATAAAATTAAATTTCACATCATGTATTTACATTCAATGAATGGGTTAAAATAATCCCAGGCACACACCCCTTCACTTAGCTAAGTTGAATTGATTTCTTGGGCCAACTTTCACTACAAAATATATATATATATATATATTTTAGGTTAAGAATGTGAAATTAGGGCCATGGAGCTAATAAAAAATTCTAAGGAAAATTTAGTGAATATAATGGCATCTTAGCTCCACACTGAAAGTGGAATGAGGACAAATGGATGAGTGTAATGTAGAAAAGTCTAGAAAACACGGTAAATACCTAAGGTTTTACTGTGCAAAAGCTAGAATTAGGATTTTTTTGTATTTGACATGTTAGGGGTAGTGGTGTAGATGATAAGAGTGTGGGTATAATGCATACGGGATGTATTAGTTAGGGTTTATATGATGGGGCTAGGGTTTAGGTTAGTGGGTAGGTTAGGGTTTGTCAAAATAAAATTTGTTATATGTATGGACAGTGACAGTATGGAGAAAACATAAGTGAGCATGAAATGTTTTAAAACCTTCAAAATTCGACCAAAAACCAGCATGATAATGGAGGCTTACCTTGTATGAGGCTACATAAAGTAATGGAGGTGAGATTTGAGTTATTTGGAGTTTTCCCAAGCTTAAAAACTGAAAACTGCTTCTTTTTCAAAAGCGTAACACCACCTTACAAGAGTGTAACCACATGGAAGCAGAAGCGTAACAATTTGGTTAAAAGCATAACAATAATGTTGTGCAATTCTTGTGTAGCACCTGATCAGCGCTCCAAAAGTGCAACAATCATTGTGCAGTGTTTCCAAAAGCAAAACACTTCAGCCTAGAAACGTAACACCTCGGTCCAAAAGCGTAACGCGAGGGTTCGAAAGCGTAACAACACTTATTTGAAGGATGGAAAAAGCATTTTGAATGGTATTTGAGCCTTGAATTTTTGAGTTTAGACCACCATGGAGGGAAAATGAGGTAGAGATCTACTCTTCTACTTATCAAAGGGTAAAAATGAGTGAAATGAATTTATGTTTTTTCCCCTTTATAAACTTGAGATGATATTTACCTTTTGACACTTTGAAATTGACTTTTTGAACTTTTTTGCACTTGGAAATGACTTTTTGCACCTTCAAATGAGATAAGAGGATAGAATGAACCTCTTTAAACTCTTTGAAATTTGAAATGACTTTATGGACATTTGAAATGAGACAGTAAGACAAAATTTTCCTTCCTTTATGGGACAGTAAGACTGCTTTTCTAAAACTTGGAACCTTTGACATTTGGATATGACCCTTTCAAAACAAGACAAGTTGTCTTTGAAAATTGGATATGAACCTTTTTTCTTTGAATGGGATAGTAGGTCAAAATTTACCTATTTTGAATCTTTGACAAAGTTTTCTCTTTTCATGAGACATCGAGACAAAATTGAGGTTCTTTGATTTTTTTTTTTTGAAACTTGAACCATATGAAACAAGACAGATGGTATTTATTTCATTTCATAAACATGCTAGCTCCTTCTTTAGGGTTTTATTACTGGAATGGAGGGTTGTTGACTTGTTTTAAGTGATCATTTGAAAATTTTTCAAAGGCAGAGATGAGCTTAGAAAATGACCTATATGAGGTGGAGTGACATAACCCTAGACCTCTTAAATTATGATGACGGAGATGAAATTGATAATGATGGTGGTGATGAATGAAATGAAGGAGTAGCATACTTGACTTAGACCTCTTCAGTGACCAAAATTATTTTCTGAGAAATTGTTTGAAAAAGTAAAAAAAAATTGACCTATGAATTTATGGAAAACAACTGAAAGAGTTATTTTTTATCACTGACATACCTAAGCTAACGGGTAAAATCATACTTATCAAGGCTATCCTTGAAATAATCTTGGTTTATTTTTTTTCTGACACTTGTGTTTTAAATGACATCCTCACCAAAATTAGGAAATCATGTTTCCATTTTCTATTGTTTTGGAAAAAAAATATTGGCAGAATTATAATGGTCAAATGGGACATAATTGATTTACAAAATTCCTTTGGGGTTTGGGGATTAAAAGAATTATACATCTTAAAAAACTCCCTCATAGTGAAAATATTTTTTAGATTAGAGCCAAACTCCTCCTTTTGGGGAAAACTACTCTAAGAAAATACCTTCCCAATATTTCTTTCTTTGGATGCTTTTGTTTTCTAAGAAACTAATCTAAAGGTTAAAACATAGGGAAAGCTTTAGTTTTGACAATCCCTCTTATTGGTCTTAGACAATCTAGTGTGTTGGGAACAACCAACATATAAAATTAGGCCCTGATCCATGGATTGGCTCGGGAAAAATTCCACGTTCTATCAAACAAAATTATAAATAAGGTGTCTACATGCTCATGGATATAAAGGCTTAGAATCCCCAGGAAATGGAATTTGGATACTAGAAAAAAGGTACGGATCTAGGTATTTTAGGACAAGAAGTTACTTACTAGAAAACATACATAAGACTCCTTGTCTCAAATTTCAATCAACTAAGAGAAGGCATGAAAGATGACATAGTATGGTTAAGAAACCCTAGAAATGGGGATTTATCTAATAAATTGGGATAAAAACCTTGCACAAAGATGGTGTTGGGACCCATTATGGAAGATACATGCTCCTCTAAAAAATGAAAGCTATCTTTCTGGTTGGAAATCTCCAAAAAACTCGTCACCTAGGAAAATCCCAAGAAAAGGGGCTCGTTGGGCCCTAGTTACTATCCTTTATGCAAGTATTCAAAATTAGAGTGTATCACACCTATTTCTTTATTTCTCCTACATGTTGAAATTTCTATAAGATACACAATAGAATTCTATTTTATACTATATAATTACTACTTAATTATTCTTCACACAATATTTTATGTCATTGATATCATTGAGCAATTACACTTAAGAAATATCAACAATAAATAAAATGGAAATAGTAAAGATGGTAGAAATACATCCATGCACATTATAGACAATATTTTTACCTTGAAAAATCAACCTCAGGAGAAAACCAAGTAACTTTTCTTTTAGGAGAAATTATTCTTCAACAAGGTTTACAAATCCAATTTGTTTAGAAATTTGTTCCAATATAAAGTCAAAAAAATAATGTTCAAAACATTACTTAACAATCCTAATCACATCCTCTTTTAATTACGCATCAGGCCATGTGGCCCCTACAACCTACGAAATTCTCTCTTTTTTATATCTTACTTGGCCTCCTTATGCTTGAATGCAACTCTTTACTGCCCTCAGAAATATGACTAAAAAATAACTTTCTTCATGATAAAATTAAATTTCACATCATGTATTTACATTCAATGAATGGGTTAAAATAATCCCAGGCACACACCCCTTCACTTAGCTAAGTTGAATTGATTTCTTGGGCCAACTTTCACTACAAAATATATATATATATATATATTTTAGGTTAAGAATGTGAAATTAGGGCCATGGAGCTAATAAAAAATTCTAAGGAAAATTTAGTGAATATAATGGCATCTTAGCTCCACACTGAAAGTGGAATGAGGACAAATGGATGAGTGTAATGTAGAAAAGTCTAGAAAACACGGTAAATACCTAAGGTTTTCACTGTGCAAAAGCTAGAATTAGGATTTGTTTGTATTTGACATGTTAGGGGTAGTGGTGTAGATGATAAGAGTGTGGGTATAATGCATACGGGATGTATTATTTAGGGTTTATATGATGGGGCTAGGGTTTAGGTTAGTGGGTAGGTTAGGGTTTGTCAAAATAAAATGTTTTATATGTATGGACAGTGACAGTATGGAGAAAACATAAGTGAGCATGAAATGTTTTAAAACCTTCAAAATTCGACCAAAAACCAGCATGATAATGGAGGCTTACCTTGTATGAGGCTACAGAAAGTAATGGAGGTGAGATTTGAGTTATTTGGAGTTTTCCCAAGCTTAAAAACTGAAAACTGCTTCTTTTTCAAAAGCGTAACACCACCTTACAAGAGTGTAACCACGTGGAAGCAGAAGCGTAACAATTTGGTTAAAAGCATATCAATAATGTTGTGCAATGCTTGTGTAGCACCTGATCAACGCTCCAAAAGCACAACAATCGTTGTGCAGTGTTTCCAAAAGCAAAACACTTCAGCCTAGAAACGTAACACCTTGGTCCAAAAGAGTAACACGAGGGTTCGAAAGCGTAACAACACTTATTTGAAGGATGAAAAAAGCATTTTTAATGGTATTTGAGCCTTGAATTTTTGAGTTTAGACCACCATGGAGGGAAAATGAGGTAGAGATATACTCTTCTACTCATCAAAGGGTAAAAATGAGTGAAATGAAGTTATGTTTTTTCCCCTTTATAAACTTGAGATGATATTTACCTTTTGACACTTTGAAATTGAATTTTTGAACTTTTTTGCACTTGGAAATGACTTTTTGCACCTTCAAATGAGATAAGAGGATAGAATGAACCTCTTTAAACTCTTTTAAATTTGAAATGACTTTATGGACATTTGAATTGAGACAGTAAGACCAAATTTTCCTTCCTTTATGAGACAGTAAGACTGCTTTTCTAAAACTTGGAACCTTTGACATTTGGATATGACCCTTTCAAAACAAGACAAGTTGTCTTTGAAAATTGGATATGAACCTTTTGTCTTTGAATGGGATAGTAGGTCAAAATTTACCTATTTTGAATCTTTGACAGAGTTTTCTCTTTTCATGAGACATCGAGACAAAATTGAGTTTCTTTGATTTTTTTTTTTTGAAACTTGAACCATATGAAACAAGACAGATGGTATTTATTTCATTTTATAAACATGCTAGCTCCTTCTTTAGGGTTTTATTAGTGGAATGGAGGGTTTTTGACTTGTTTTAAGTGATCATTTGAAAATTTTTCAAAGGCAGAGATGAGCTTAGAAAATGACATATATGAGGTGGAGTGACATAACCCAAGACCTCTTAAATTATGATGACGGAGATGAAATTGATAATGATGGTTGTGATGAATGAAATTAAGGAGTAGAATACTTGACTTAGACCTCTTCAGTGACCAAAATTATTTTCTGAGAAATTGTTTGAAAAAGTAAAAAAAAATTGACCTATGAATTTATGGAAAACAACTGAAAGAGTTATTTTTTTATCACTGACATACCTAAGCTAACGGGTAAAATCATACTTATCAAGGCTATCCTTGAAAGAATCTTGGTTTTTTTTTTTTTTCTGACACTTGTGTTTTAAACGACATCCTCACCAAAATTAAGAAATCATGTTTCCATTTTCTATTGTTTTGGAAAAAAAATATTGGCAGAATATAATGGTCAAATGGAACATAATTGATTTACAAAATTCCTTTGGGGTTTTGGGATTAAAAGAATTATACATCTTAAAAAACTCCCTCATAGTGAAAATATTTTTTAGATTAGAGCCAAACTCCTCCTTTTGGGGAAAACTACTCTAAGAAAATACCTTCCCAATATTTCTTTCTTTGGATGCTTTTGTTTTCTAAGAAACCAATCTAAAGGTTAAAACATAGGGAAAGCTTTAGTTTTGACAATCCCTCTTATTGGTCTTAGACAATCTAGTGTGTTGGGAACAACCAACATATAAAATTAGGTCCTGATCCGTGGATTGGCTCGGGAAAAATTCCACGTTCTATCAAACAAAATTATAAATAAGGTGTCTACATGCTCATGGATATAAAGGCTTATAATCCCCAGGAAATGGAATTTGGATACTAGAAAAAAGGTACGGATCTAGGTATTTTAGGACAAGAAGTTACTTACTAGAAAACATACATAAGACTCCTTGTCTCAAATTTCAATCAACTAAGAGAAGGCATGAAAGATGACATAGTATGGTTAAGAAACCCTAGAAATGGGGATTTATCTAATAAATTGGGATAAAAACCTTGCACAAAGATGGTGTTGGGACCCATTATGGAAGATACATGCTCCTCTAAAAAATGAAAGCTATCTTTCTGGTTGGAAATCTCCAAAAAACTCGTCACCTAGGAAAATCCCAAGAAAAGGGGCTCGTTGGGCCCTAGTTACTATCCTTTATGCAAGTATTCAAAATTAGAGTGTATCACACCTATTTCTTTATTTCTCCTACATGTTGAAATTTCTATAAGATACACAATAGAATTCTATTTTATACTATATAATTACTGCTTAATTATTCTTCACACAATATTATATGTCATTGATATCATTGAGCAATTACACTTAAGAAATATCAACAATAAATAAAAAGGAAATAGTAAAGATCGTAGAAATACATCCATGCACATTATAGACAATATTTTTACCTTGAAAAACCAACCTCAGGAGAAAACCAAGTAACTTTTCTTTTAGGAGAAATTATTCTTCAACAAGGCTTACAAATCCAATTTGTTTAGAAATTTGTTCCAATATAAAGTCAAAATAATAATGTTCAAAACATTACTTAACAATCCTAATCACATCCTCTTTGAATTACGCATCAGGCCATGTGGCCCCTACAACCTACGAAATTCTCTCTTTTTTATATCTAACTTGGCCTCCTTATGCTTGGATGCAACTCTTTACTGCCCTCAGAAATATGACTAAAAAATAACTTTCTTCATGATAAAATTAAATTTCACATCATGTATTTACATTCAATGAATGGGTTAAAATAATCCCAGGCACACACCCCTTCACTTAGCTAAGTTGACTTGATTTCTTGGGCCAACTTGCACTACAAAATATATATATATATATATATATATATATATATATATATATATATATATATTATATATATATATATATATATATATATATATATATATATATATATATATTTTAATTTTATTAGCCAAACTTGGAAACCTCTTTAGCATTCAAGAATACCTCTTGATGGTACAAAAATTCAAAACTCCCTCTTATTGATTTGGCTAAGGATAAATGGCTTAGGATATCCATTTTCTACTCCAATATGGAGTGATCTATAGACATGCATACATCAACATAGCAAGCTCATGAACTTTTCTCAAGGATGGAGAAATTTCAAATAAGGATACATTTTTCATAAGGATACTTCTCGATGTTTCCATTTATTGCATGAATCATTGCATTAGTAGTCTCTATATTTTTTCCTTTCTTTTAAACTCCACTCAGGAGGTCATGGAAGAAAAAATTATAACCAAGAAAAAAATACAAGGACAAGAGGCTAACCTAAAAAATAATAATAATCATCATCATCATCATAATCAAGGGAGAAAAATATAATTGTCAGCCTCCTGATCCTCAGACTAAAAATTTTCAACTCCCTCTTGATCCTTGCCTCCTTTGTAGCTAAGTGCTACATTCTAATATTAATTCTTTGTTGCAAGAAGGTTGATTGAAAGCTTCTTCTTTTTTAAAGGAGTGTTCCATTCCAAATTTCTTCTTTCTATATACCAAATGTAATAAGAATTAAAAACATCAATATCCAAAAAGGGTGTTATATATAAAAGGCTTCCGAATGGAAACAAATCTCAATCTCATAGCCTTTAGTAATACTCTTTTCCCACTATATTGTAAAAATGATTAGTTTTTAGAATATTCCAATGATTCTATCATTTCCATGTTGAACTTAATCCTCATATAGTGCTATCATAAGATCTCTAATATCAGTATATTTATTCCTCCAAAATTATTGTTACAGGTCTAACATTTTTCATAGGATCAAATAAATTTTCCAAGTGTTTCTATTTAGAGTTTCCCATAAGTAAACAAAATCAGCTCAAACCATGTGAACTGGTTGCGTACTCCAATTTTCTTTAAATAAAATAATGAGTTTCCTTCGAACCTATTGGAAAAATGAGGCCATATACTAACAATTTTATTAGCTACATGTATTCCCATCCCATGTAAATATATGAAAATAATGAGACGTATCTTCTTAGTAGGATCTCTTGAAATCCCCATTGTGATCCAAACATAAATATAGCTAGGGCATATGATAACTATTATCATGGTTAGAACCATAGCTCCTTCATAATATAATGGTTTGGTGGATGATGTTCATGTATGTTGACTCACTACATATGAGGATAGGATTTTCATTAACAAACAACTCTTCCCTGCTTATAAGTATTGGTTAGATGCCAACTTGGCAAACTTCCCAATCTACCATTTTTAAAGATGTGTCTTTCAATATAAATTTTCTACAAACCACAATTTTGTATTTCCAAGTTTTTCATACAACAACCCATTCCTAGTTTGGTACAAAGTGTCAAGAGAATGGATTTTCATGCATCAACACATGAATGAGTAACAAAGGGTACCATTACAAGAAATGGAATTGGTACTATAAAATTAGTGATAATTCCAGGTGTTTCTACAAGAAATAATCCGCATATGCCTTCATATTCCATATTCCTTATCCTTGGCTTCATTATTCTTATAGATGGATTTCTCTTCAACCCCATATGGCTTTGGAGTGACTTTCAAGGATTCTCTTTTAATAAGGCTTTGATACCATGTTGCATTTTCTACAAGATACATAATAGAATTCTATTTTTTTCTACATAATTACTACTTAAAGATTCTTCACATGGTATTCTATGTGACTAATATCATTGAGAAATTACACTTTAGAAAATATCAACAATAAATACAGTAAAAACAATAAAGATCATAGGAATACAACCATGAACAATATAGACAATATTTTTAGCCTAGGAAATGCAACCTTGGGATAAAACCCAATAATTTTTATTTTAGGATAAATTATTCTTCAACGAGGATTACAAATCAAATTTGTCTAGAAATATGTTCCAATATCAAGTCAAAAAATACTAGTCAAACCATGACCTAAAAAGCTTCACTATGTCTTGTTCGAAGTCTGCATCAAGCACTATAGCCCCTGTGGTTCCTTTGTCCTATAGCTCCTATGGCCTGCACCCTATGTGGCTCCTGCAATCTATGGCTTGCAACTCTCTCTCTTGTTGTAGCCCTATCTCTTTCTTCCCTCTAACATGGACTCCTTATGCTTGGTTGTGGCTCCTTGTTTCCCTCATAAATATTAAGAAAAAATCACTTCCTTCATGATAAAAGTGAAATGTAACATCATGTATTTATACTTATCAAATGGGCTAAAATAAGCAAAGGGACACACCCCTTTGCTTAGCTGAGCCAACTTGATTTCCTAGGCCGAATTCCACTCAAAAAATAATAATAATAATAATAATAATAATAATTCTTAGGTTGACTTGGATAACTTTTTGGCATGTGAAAATACCTCCTAATGCTACAAAACATCAACACTACATTGGTCACCACAATATTTCATTTAGAAATGGACATAAGAGGATCATGGTTAGATATAGGACTAAAGGACAACTTCAAAAATTGGTTAAATAATAAAGCTATAGAACTTTTCAAATGGCTTCCATGCATTCTCATAAATATTCTTTGATGGGAAAGAAACAATATAATTGTTTTCTCACGAGATATCTTGGAAAAGGTCACTTTAGTCCTCGTTAAATAGTTGTACCAATAATACAAAGTAGACCCAAAAAATCATAAACATTAGGTGCCGATAATGCCACATCTAACTAAATATTGTCAGTAGGAATTGTTCAATGGTGCAGTACAAGGAAACCCACCCAATTGTGAGGTATGCAAGGTTTTTTTCTTAACATAGTCTTCTAGTGTACAAGCCATATATTCCCTTGGATGGAGTATTGGACTATTGAAGTAAAAAAATTTGGTCATTATTTTTTCACCATATTTTTCATTAGCCCTTGTAATATGAGTTATACTACACTATATTTTGTTCATTTTGATACAAACTCATTCTTTGAACTACATGACCATATACCAAGAAAATCGAGGTAAAAATTCCATTATTCATATATTCTCATTTATTTTATTTTTTTAAATAGTTTCAAAGTTGTTTTGTTGATACAACTACAAATTCATCAATTATGTAGCTACATGCAATTCTACATCCATTAATGGTTTATGTATTAAAATTACAGTTCTATATGGGCATGAGCATACTTGAACAAGACCAGGAATTGGAGGAAACCACAAATTTAGACCTAAAGCATGTCCACATATCAATTTCATTCTAGCATGCTCTATATTACCATAAAATTCAAGGCAAAGCTACGATCAACGACAACCATGTGGTGGTAAGGTATTTTATAAATGGAAAGATATGAAAATCATTGGTAGAATAGAAGGTGGCAGAGTCTTAGTTGATAAACCATGTTCAAGATATGCTATTGTGTATGAGAAATTCATGCACCAATATCATGAGCTTCTCATACACAGAGTAAAGACTTTGTTTTGTGCACCCATAAAATCAGAGAATTGATGTAATATATTCCAAGAATCCAGAGATAGAGTCTCTAACAATATTTGATTGAATGTATAAATGTTTGTATTATGAGTTGAAAAGGTAATCCTTTTATTTTGAAGAAAAAATTGTACTTCAATATTATCAATTATAAATTTTGTTGTTCGTGACTTAAGCTATTGTGTGTCTGTATTTTTATGCATTTCCTATTTTATTTTGGCAATATTAGTCTCTGAATAATTTATCAGAAATGTTCATGAATCCAGGAGGCCCCCTTGACTGAGGAGTGTGTTGCTTCATTTCCTTTTATTTTATGCATTTATTTTTTATTTCAATTGTGTGAGCTCATTTAAATTCAATTATTTATTTTTGGTTACTTATAGTTTGTATGCACAATGAGACTATTCAAGTGAACAATTAATTTAATTGATTATAGGATCAAATGTTCAATTCTATAATTTTCTTACAGCAAGAAACCTTTATAAGTTGATGATTTATTGTTTAGAATCATCATTGTGCTCATCTCTTTAAATTTTAATTTTATTTGTTTTTTAGCAAAAATTTGATTCAATAACTAAAAAAATAGATGTCTTTGTAATTATTTATAAGAAATTAAGAATATAAATCTTGCATATATTTTACATAACACTTCATGAGTTTACAAACTCAAATTGATGATTTAAATGTAATGTAATTATTGAATAAAAAGAATTGACCAATATTTTTGGCATTGTTTCCAAGGAAGTGTTAAAGGAGTTATTTTCTAACTTAGGCATCCATAAAATTATTTGCGTACGTCAAGCATGATAAATAAGATGCATGAATAGGGAAAGAGATCCTAATAATATATTTTTTATAGGTAGAATCATTTCAACAATTCGTCCACCAGTCACCCCAACTAGTTTAACATGTGGTGCAATAAGAGCCACATCATCATAAACATCACACATCTTCACATTTGCAAGTAGAAGAAGGTATCGTGAGGAAAATTCACAATGTGGAGGAAAATCAAAAGAGAACAAAGATTATTCAGCACAAGTAGTTATCTTTTATTCACATCCAACAAGAGAGGCATTGAATGGACACCAATTACAAATACCAAGTGAAGAAACTATAACAGAAGAAAGTTCACTTGAAGAAAAAACAATCCAAGAGAAACTAATTAAACAAAATGTAGTTGAAGAAATAACATACCCTCATACATAATAAGAATCAATGTCTGATAATATGTGAGAAGGCATATGTGAAATAAGAGTTGGAACTATACCAACAGGAGGAGGAAATGAAGAAAGAAGACGAATACATAATGAATATTAGGAAGAAGAAGAAGAGGAAATTGGATTTCCTATTCAAGATCCAACAACTAATGTGAATATGAAAATATCTCACCATTTGTGTTACCAAATTTTCACAGTTTGAGAAAAGAAGATTCTAAAAACCCTCTTTTTGAGTTTGAGTTATTATGTTGAAGTTATGATTATTCATTAGACACTAAAAAATTAAATTTATATATCCACTCTTAAATATGGTGCTTTATGATGGTTTATGGGTTTAGCTACAAATTATTTTAGAAATTGGGATGAAATATGTCAATGTTTTCTTGAAAAATACAAAGACTAGTGCATATATCATGATCTTAAATAACAAGTTTTTAAAATGAGTCAAAAGGAAGATGAACATCTTGAAGATTATGTGGAAATATTTTCCAATAATGTCAAAAGAGCTAAGCAACATCCTTTAAGTCTTGAAACTCTTAAAACTTTTTCACATAGACACATTAGAGATGAATTGATAGATATTTTAAATCTAATGGGAAAAGGATATGCAACTCAACTAATTTTTGTAGAGAACTTTGAATTGTGTAAACACATTTCAAGAGAAATATCCAAATATGGTAAGGGACATAAAGTTACAACATCTCTAAGGTAATTAAATCAACAACTTTGGGGGTAAGTAGAGCTAAATTAAGTAAATTACTTGAAAACATTTTTTAAATAGGGATGAGTAATTTTCATAGTAACTTTGTGCCGGGCGCAACAACATACTCCAGAAATTATAGAGAAAATTGTCCTTAGATTCAAGGCTCTTCACATGCAAGCTTGGAATCTAGTCCCTGACTATACAAAAAACTAGGAAAGTGTCATTTACATGCCTACTAACATATTCTTGAAAAAATTGAAACAAAAGAAAAAGACACTTCAAAAAGTCTCCCATTAAAAATGTGATTCATCGACCTCCTCTACTAGCCTGTTCATATCAATGTCCCAACTACTGATACTGAGGTGGTTTGCGTCTCTCATCAACCATGCAGATATAAAATTATTACATATACATTTGATAAGAGTTAGTAGTAAGTTTTCAAGATTACTTAGTGAGAGAGCATGAACTTGTGAAGTGTCTATTGATTTTGAGAGTTGAGCCTATTTAATATTCCCTTCATAGGATAACTAGCCTCGAAGCCTCAAATTTTTTTCCTCTAGACCACCCAATGATAGAAGTGACAAGACTGGGATGCCTCTCTAAGGAGAATAAAATCACACCAGATCATACAAAGCTCAATGTAGAGATCTGTTTTTCACAAGTGTGACGGTGCCACAATGGAAATTGAGAAGGGATAATCCAATGAGGGAGCCACTACTGAATATTAGAAAGAAACCAGGATAGATTCATACTTGGAAAGGGTCTGAGCTAGTAGAATATTTCATCCACAAGCTAGTAGTCATCCCATAAAGGAGCAATCAAATTAGTGTAATAAGGAAATGAATGCAATCCCAAATGAGCCATCATGAGATTATGCAGTAGATCAGTTAGAAGGCATGATGTGGGATCAAAAAACCATAAGAAGAAAGCATATAATCCAAGCATGCTTGCATGGGAGGAGGTGGCATCCCATTCCATGTCTAAGTGTTGGCAAACATTACCTTTGGTTGATGCATCCTTTGAATTGGTATGGAAAATATACATGTTTTCCTAATGTACAATGTAGAGGGTTAATGGGGGAGGAGTGATATTTGGGGAGAGGATAATGGGAATATTAATGGATAGGGAGAAAATCTTGAGAACCATTTATTTCAACTTGGATTTTTTCCAGGAGGTAAGCTTGATTTTCTTGGAGGTATACTTCCATGTTATGGGCTCGAAGAATGTGGTAAAATCCTTTCGATGAAAAGAGATCTAAAGTGCTTCTTATTCTTTGGAGTAAGAGGTTCATATAATTATCTTTAGGAGAGGTACCTTGAATCAAGTTTTGTATGATGATCAAGAAATCACGAAGGATTGTGAGGTCCCTAATGCCCCTACTATGAGAAATTGAGAGCCCCAAATAGAGCCTGCACATCTCTGCTTGATTGTTGGTTCTTCTACCAATACCCCATGAATATTTGGCCACTAAAATACTTTTGGGATTGAGTAATATCCCTCCCCCTCTATCTACCTCAGGATTTTTCTTAGAAGCTCTGTAAAAGTAAATATTTCATCGGTTATATTGCTTCTTCTAATATACTAGCTATGCAGGCATAAGTAAAAGCTTCCAATTGTAATTCTTAGGTGGGTGATTAGGGGAGGGGTTGGCTAAATCTAGGGTTCACCCATTATTATTATAGGGGGTCCAAATAGGGGTCCTATTTGGAGGGGCAAGTGATATGAAATTACAGGTAAAAGGAAATAGATTTCAGGGAAGAGGAGCATGCAAGGAGGGAGAAATTTTTGAAAAGAACGTTGTTTATGGAAATCCAAATTTTCCAACAAAGGTGTTTGGGGAGGGAAATTCAAAGGAGTTGAAAAATGGCTTGTTCTGAATGGATCCCAAATAAAATTTATGCCAGAAGGAGAAAAATTCACGAAGATTAACTGGCCAACAAAATCTAGGAAACAGGGGGCCAAGAGAAATAAAAAAAAAGATTTGGATTAGGAGCATATAGGAAGAGGTGGTTAATAGATTCCTCGGGTTTTTCACAAATATGGAATATATATCATCCTTTGATGCCCCTCTTTCCAAGGTTTTCAAAAGTTAAAACTTTCTTATGAGAGAGGAGCCAATAAAAGGTGTTCACTTTAGGTATTGCAGTGGGTTTCCATAGCTTATCCCAGATAGATGACTTAGGGGGGATTTATGAATTGAAGAGGATGTCCTTATAACCTTTTTTGATCAAGTAGACATAAATTTATCAACCTAGATTGTTTGTAGCACTTTGTATTAGTGGAGAACATCCAACTAATTTTGTCTTCAAGATCTCCCCAAGGGGATTTAGAGGGATGGGGGAGAGTTCCATATTCCAACCTGTCCAAGAACCAAAAACATTCCACCAAGAGATGTGGGTGAACATGATTTCCTTGAGTTGCACGTATAATATTTTAAGGAAGTCCTCCTTTTGACCAAGAGGAGTTAGAATCGAGTTATTCCACATGTGAATATTTTTTCCATTTCTAGGAACCCAACTGATTTTATTTCTAATCAAAGAGGAGGAAGACAATATGAGTTTCCATGTTGGGGATCCTATCATGCCCAAGAATTTTCATGTTTTTTCAATTATAATTCCTTATTTTTCTCCCATATTTTCCATTTTTTAGCCTTCTACTCTTAATCCTGAACTCTCTTTTAATGTGATTGTGGGAAAGTGTGCTAGTAAACAAATTTTTAAAAGTTGAAATTTAAATATCTAACCAAAACACAAACTCCTTCATTAAAATGCATATTTAAGGCCTAGTGTTTTATTCTTGTACCCTATACTAGGTTATGCAACCCAAGGAGGAAGTTATATGCATGATTGATGGATACATAGATCACCACATGGACCTACTTAAGTGGATGGATTGGAAATGACACTCTGTCAAAGTATTCAACAACAATGTAGGTCAAGCACACACAAAAATATTGTATTTAGTTCATGGTAGAGAAAGAAGGAACTACTCTCCAAGTTCTTATAGCATCATATCTTTAATCTCCTTTATTAGTTTGTGGTTGCACCATATTCCATTTTGATTACAAGTTGTTATGATCTTTATTCATTTTTTTTGTACTTGATTTGGATGGGTCAAAGCCTAATAATGTATTGTAAAACTTATAAAAGGAAAACCATGCCCTTGTGCCTGGTTAGCAATATTGTTATAGCTCCATGTTGTTGTTTAGAATTCTATGTTTCTCTCCCTTTGGTTGATTAGATATTGATCTTTTGGCATATGATGTAAAAGATATATTAGTGTTTTAATATAAATATCATATGCCAAGTTCTATGTTCATTCATTTGTGTATTTGATTTTTAATAGTTACTCTTTTATTTAAATGTTTTATTGGAGGAACGAGATAGGTTGTTTGGCTCGCTAATCAATATTGTCGTCCCTCCTTGTTCATTTATTTGAATAGATTATTGATATGATAATTTGTTTTTGAAATCTTACAATTTGGTGTCCTAATTCGTGTGTTTGCTCTCATATTTGGAGGATTCCTGGAAAGAATTTATATACTCTATTTTCTTGATATATATATTTTTTCATTCTATATTTGTTCCACATTTACGGATATGGAACTATAATCAATGTAAGCATGATAAGTTTTTATGGTAAACATTATACATATAAATTTATATTGCCATCGATTGTTGTGTGAATTTCATTCATAAGTTACAAAAACAATGTTTTTTTCATATTGTGGTGATCGAATCAACTAATACTTTGCTTCACAATTCATTTTCTAGGGTTTCAATATTTGGTTATGGTCTAGAAAATTTTGTTGACTCATAATACATAGGAGAATTAGATGCAACTATATCTAGAGCTCTCTGTCACATAATGACATACGAGGAATATATTCCTCAAAGATTTGAAGTCCTTTTTTGAGCCATAATACAAGTGCAACAATTTTGTTGAAATTTGAAACCTTTTGTTAAGTTATAACTTGACTTATATCAGAACCATTGGGAATATAAGTTTATTGTTGAATGATAATCTGGGTTGTAACAAGTCTAATGTGATTTGGAACTATTGGTCAAATTAAACCATATATTAAAAAATTTATATTGTTATTCCTTGATTTATTTTTCACACTGAAACAAAGCACATCTATATACTATTTTTTAGCTTTCATGACAAATATGAGGAGATAAGGCTTCCATCCATCCAGGTAAGCCAGTATGAGGATACAACCTCATGAAAGCTAGGGTATCAATGCCAAAGGGAGGAGTAACAGAATGGGATTGGTCCATAGTTAAAGGGAGATGTGACCTTCAATAATATTGGGTGGTGGCCAGAGTTGCTCCAAGGTAGGATGTTGGAGTGAAGAGAAAGGTTTAGGGTCAAAAGATTATAATTAGAGGCTATAATTTGATCAAGGGGAGCCACTATATGGCCTAGACCCACTCATTTTTTATTCTAAGTGTATCAAAAGTGTGGAGACTTGATGTATATTAATTGAAGAGTCTTGAGCAGGTCCTCCATATTTTCCTGAAATGGATCTCAGGCCATATATCCATCGGTTTTTTCTTTTGGTGAAATATTGTGTTAAAGTCCCGCCAAATAATAAAATTATCACCAAATTTAGTGTCCTTTAGCTCCAAGAATGAATTCAAAAAATCTTGCTTCTCTTTGTAGTGGATAAGCATGTACATATTAATTACATTACACACCTATTGAGAAGCCAAAATTATAACATAGGAAGTAATCCAATGTGTTATTCTGACGAATCTCATAAATTAAAGCCAGCAGGGAACCCACATGGTGTAGAGGCTTCCTGAGGCACCGTGTTACACAACATTTTGTCATTGTCCCTGCAATCCATCATCCCGTACATTGGAGGACTGTTTCCGTGACCTGTGAATAGTAAAATGTCCTGAAAACACCTTAATGGCATCCTTCTACATAGGGACAAGAATTCTCCTGAAGAACAATTCCTCTGGAAAACCCTAAAAATCCATGTTTTGGCATTGGCGTGGGTAGCCAGTTCATCCCTCGCGCCAATGGGTAAAAAGCACCATAGTGGGCGCGCTAGCTGGCACTCTATCCCTGTTGTTGGGGTCCTGTGTTTTGATAGTTTGGAAAATCAAAATAAAAGGCAACATCAGAACCAATCTTTAGAGTTACATGATCTAGTCCTCCTGTTCTTAGAGAGGGATCTCTCAAATGTTTGTTTGCAAAGGTTTATCTTGTGTGCTTAGGGTATGGATTTTAGACTAGTTATTAAGTGCAGGTGTTTGTTTGTTTGTTTGGTTGGGTTGATACAATAGAATATGAAAGATCTAGGAAAGGTAGGTAGAAAGAGGAAGTAGTAGCTTCATTGGGAAATGGAGTCAAAAAGAGATCATGACAAACTTATCAATGGATATGGGATATCAGAGGGAAAATATAACTTGGCCACAGGATCCTTTGGTTTTTGGAAAGAGATGGACATCAATGATTTGGAAAGAGAAATTAAATTCTCAACAAAGGGATTTCGAAAACATAATTTGAACAATAAAGAACTTCTTGATAGACAGGGCTAACCATGAATTCTACAAATCACACCTTTAAGCAAATAAGGATTTCAAAACAAATTTTAAAATGAAATCTAAGATTCAAGGAACACCTTATTTCCTCAAATATTTTATTTCAAATGATTTAGAAAACATAAAAGATTCACTGATAATTGTAGTCATAGAAGAGGGAACACCTAAATACATCTATGATCACAATTATAACGACCTTTAAGCCAACTGTTTAAGCAAGGACAAAGAGCAAGATCAGAACAGGCCTCCTTGACTCACTGTAAACAAGAAACTTCAAAGGGAGACTTCAATAACAGTTTTTAAGTGGCAGCAGACAAGCAGGGAAAACCATAAATCATGCTGAAACCAACTATTCAAACTATTAAGGAAATAAACAAGCATGAAGACTAAAGATAGAGATTAAAGACTCTAAAATACTTCAACAGAATAAAACATGAAACGGTGAAGGATGAACAGGTCTAAGGTGCTTCCAGGAGTCATTTCTTAGCCTAAAACTTTTAACCTACTGTAGTAAGAAATTATGGAACAGAATGAAAACAGGAGAAAACATTAAACAGTTCAGAATACTTCACCAACAGCCAAGCTCATGGATCCAATGATAGAGCCTTCTCAGTAACAAGCATGCAACAAAATCATTAGGGCTTCCAAGACTTTAGTTTCTTCTCCAACTTCAACAGACTATGTATTATTTCAGAGAGTTTTAGTATTACAACTAGTGATCAACCAACCAACCACCAACAACTCTCTCATATTCTCTAGTAGTATTTATAGAAGAATGAGGAGGTGAGATCTGATAAAATATCTCTAAATATAATTAATACAGACTTAATGGCTTCTCGCCCTTTGGGGGGCTCAATGAAGAAGCTTACATAGGTGTCCTCTGCATTAAATAATTTACATTAAGGTTTAAGCTTGGTGGGAGCTCTTTTTGACTTTTGAGGCTTTCTGTTATGCTTTTAATAACTTTTGCTGACAGTTTACAATAAGTTCCTTTGGTTGAAATAACTGTTCAGCTATATTGATGCAAAATATCTCCTGGTCTGGAAATAACTTCGACCTTCTTTTGATTTCTTTGAGGCTGTAGGTGGCTCTGTGGTAGCTGGGGGATTCAATTAGCCCCTGATGTGGCAGCGTAGGCTTTTTGTCTGATAAAAAAATCATGATTTTCTTTTAAAATGTGTTTTAGTGGGGAGGATTAGGCTTTTGATAATCCATCTTAGTCGTAATCCCCACAGATCTATCTTCAATCTCATGTTCTGGTGTGTTCCTGTCTTTGACACTGATACTCTTTGATTTGGGCCTGGTTCGCTGTGTTTTTTGGTGTGCAAGGCTATGAAGGGGTCGTGTGGCATCAATGCCTCATAAATTATTTATGAAACATGGAGTTTAACCCTACGAATGATTCCATTTGATGAATCGAAGGCGGGAGGATCGTCACCCTCTGCCTTTGAATTTTCCTCAGTCATAGCAGAAAAAACCACTGAACCCTGAAAAACATGAAAAATGTTATAAAATTGTGCATATATAGGTTTACTGATTCAAAGGACATGTGGGGAGAGTGTGGTTGTTGGATGGAATCATCCAACGGTCGAGATTGATTGGATGAGGTCAAAGGAGAGCGGAGGAGAAAATTAAATTGGAACCGTTGATCACGCAGAGATCAACTGTTGGGAGGAGGGTGACTGAACAACGTGAAGGGGTCATGTTATTTAGAAAAATAAAATAAAAAATGGAAAAAAAGGTTTAAAACCTTTGTTTCGGTGAAAAAATGGTTGAAAATCATGTTCGAGGTTCGGGACGATTGTGGGTTGTCGGATGAGATCGGCCCAAACAATCAACGATAGAGATCGAGTGCCACAAAACTGTAGGAACATGCCCCGGACTTAAAAACTTTAATTAAACCATACTGTATGAAGATCCCCGGGTCCGCATGTGCTGACTGTGCGGGGAACCTATGGAGACCCGCCCCAATTAAATTGTGTCGCATGGATGCTGAAGTGGTGCAGGGACCGCTGACTGCCGCTGTGGACGAGGGGACTGGGGCGACTGCTTTTAGGCTGTCGATCTACAGATTAGATCGATGGCGGAGATGCTTTTAACATTGTGCCGTACCCTGGTTAATTCACATATGTCTTCAGAGAGCGATCACCGTCCGATGAGCGGCCCCATATCGGACGGTGGACATCAATATCGCGTCGGGCCCATGTCCAAACTTTAATGTGCGATGAGGGCGGTATTTCAACAGTGCTCGAGGCCACGCATCAGGCAGTGAATGGAATCACTTCCAAATGAAAGAAACTGCCTCCCTCTCGAAAGCAGTGCAATGAATTCTGCTTGGTTTTTCAATAGTGAGTGGCTGGCGGGGACCACCGGGGCAAGAGATTGCGTGTCGTCAATCTGCGGATTAGATTGACGGTGGAGAGTGACTAGAAATTTTCACCGGCGGAAACTTTTAGGAAATAATAAAAACCGACAAAAATTATATAAACAAAGGTTTATACTTTGGGGGCGAAATATTGATTTTCAATACGGTTTGGCGCCCGTATGCGGGGCCATGGGTTATATGAAAGATAATTTGACCGGGGGAGATAGAATGGAGGGCTAATCGGCATCGGAGAACTTTGTGAGGAAAAAGGCTTGTGCACTATTTTCCTCTGACATGATAAGCGCCCAAAGGGCTTAGCGCCTGGTTCCAGCACCAGGGCGTATGGAGGGGAATGGTTTTGGACTTAGCCCAAGGGGGCTTAATTCAATAATAAGAAAATGGGTTTTTATGGATTTTCAATGGTTTTCAAAGGATTTTGAAGGTTTTGATAAGGAAAAGAAGGAGTCTTAAACCTTATCAAAGGGGTTTTGATGAAGGGGAAAGGGGAAAAAACATGAAAATGAAGGATTTTGTGGGTAAAAAAGGGATAAAAATGTGGTTAGTTTTGAAAGTGGAAGGAAGGGGATGTAGGAGGAAATATGGTGTTTGTAGCAGTAATATTTCTTGGGAATCAGTAGGATTCCAGAGTGTAACATGGGCACAGCAGTGAAGATTTCGACAGAGGCATGAGGCCTTCTAGAGTCTTCAAGAGCCAAAAATTTTTGTAATAAAATTTGTTCCTTGAAGGCTCCAAAATGATTTAGCCACCTTTTGATATAACAAATTTTATAGGTGGCTAACAGTGGCTCCACTTGGGGATGGTGCCTTCTTGAAGGCATCAAGAACTTTAGACTTGCATTCTTTGGGAGGCTGATCAATTGCCTCATCCATTGGGCTGCCTTTCTTTGCTCAGATATTCTTCTTTTTCCCTTAAAAATATTTGTAGCCATAGAAAACAATGGAATTTCATCAAAACAAGCTTTCTACCTACCCAATCCTACTGATCTAACATTTTTTCTTCATTAGAGTGTACTTGGATTGGAAAAATCTTTACACAACATTTTATTCTTTTGAAAGCAGGAAAAATAATCTATTTCTACTTCTTATCTCTCCATGAACTCAGATTAAGCAGTTGAGTTCATATGTTTCTCTACCTAATCTACTGTCAATTGAGATTAAACTGTCCAACAGACTTTATTTTCTAAATTCTACAACAGAAATTTAAAATCATTCAAGTCAGGATTGAACAGTCTAACTTGATGCTGGTCTATGGCATAAAAAAAAGCTGCACATAGACATTTTTTTGCACAAAATTTAAAACAAAATGGAAGGTTTGAGATCTGAAATTTCAAAGAATTTCCTTCCTTTTTCATACAGCTCTATTTTGACTCTTACTTGAGCTGTCTTTCCTTTGCTAGCTGGCTCGGACTTTAAGCTGTTTAGAACCAAATTTTTACATCTTTTGACTCAGAATTTGAAACAGATTTGAGTCATTCTCTCTTTGAAACTTTAGGTTCAGATTTTGAGCATGTTTGAACCCTTAATTTCTATCCTAAAATATCTACTGATAAGCCAAGATTAAACAGTTTGGCAAATCGAATTTACTATTTTATCAGCGGAAAATTTAAAGCTAATTAGTCAAGATTAAGCTGTTTGAATAACTAGAAGTGTGCCCTTTAGGAGTGGCATTTGAGCTTGCACACTTTTAGATTTTGTTTCTCTTTTTGGTATGGGGTTGTACCTTTCTTGTTTTACAATTTGCCCTCTTTTCTTTTTTCTATTGTTTTTAGATTTTTCTTTTTCTTTCAAGACAAAAAATCAACAACTAACTAAATGCTCAAAGCTGAGCTTTATTGAAATTTCTATCTAACCTACTCTAGCTTGGAATATTTACATGTTTTAGCTAATGAACTCTCTTTTCCAATACAACCAATCTAGTAAATGATTCCATGATTAGTCCTTCTTCATCTCCTTGGGCAGGCTGGACAAAAAAGGCCACTCCCATTCCTTTTGTTTTTTAGCAGCAGTGCTAAATAATCTTCTTGATTTTGGTAATACACTGCTCCTGATGACCTTGATCCCTTCTTCAAATGGCTTTAAGAAGTGAGCATAGGGATCTTGAAATAATACCTGGTTGTGAGTGTTTGGAAAATATGTTTCAACCAGGATTACCTTTTCTTTCTCCTCTATTGGATTAAGATAAAGATTTTCTTGAGAAGCAGAAACTTCCTCATCTTCGTTATCATCTAAACTGGAGGATTCATCATATATTGCAGTGTTGTCCTCTTGTAGTCCCGGTATGCTCTGATTCAGTGGACTGTGCTTTGTGAAGATATCATCATGTTCTTGAGCAGGGGTATCCTTTATTACCTCAACCCTTTCAGGAGGAGGCTCATTATATGCATCCTGTTCAAGAAATTCCTCTTTCTTCTCAACCTCAATATTACAACTAATAGATAGTTGATTCCCAATTATGTGAAAAATATTCCTAATGAATTGGACTCGCTGATTTCTACTTTCAAGCTGATTATAATGAAATTCATGACACCAATCTACTGTTGGTTTCCCTGCATGATTAGTTTCTGTTTGGAGCTCATCATCATCATCAAATTGATTAGAAGTTAAAAAATCATTAGTATAAACAATTTCACCAATCAAGCATATTGGGTTATTAGTTTGTTCCTTTAGCTGATCTACAAGTTTATTTTTTGTTTCAAGACAACAAGATTTAGTAGGTAAATGAGCAGAAGTGTTTTGTTCTAATAAAGAATTTAGGGCTGGATGTTTATTTAATATCTGATCAATTTCTTCCTCTGTAAAAAGAGAAGGAATTTTATCTTTGTTTTGGACAGAAGAACAATAGTCCTCTCCCTCTTTTGTTAACTGGTTTTGAGGTTGGATGTCTTCTTGAGCCTTTTCTAGGGAGTCATTACTCATTTTTGCAGGGGAAATTTGAGGATTATCTTCCTTTTCCTGATCTATCTCAATTTCAAACAACTCCTTATGATTTTCATGGCAGTCACTCTGACTATAAGGTTCATGAGTTGTTTCAAGTATATTGTCGGGATGCCATTCTTCTTTAATAATCTAAAATGAGTCATAACATAAAGGCAGAGACTCTGGTTGTGCTGTCTCTTCTCCCATTTCAGATTTTGTGGGTTCAAGATGGCTTATGTTTTCCTTAGGGCACTACTCACTATAAGTATTTGTAATTTGATCATGAAGTTCTCTTAATAGCCTTGTACAAGATATAGGTAGGTAATCAGGAATTTCCTGACAACCTTCTTCATTTCTTTCTTTGCAATCTTGTTCATCGTACATATCTTGTATTTTTTAGGTTTGTTCTTGATTTGAAAGGAGCATGGGCTACTCTAGATCATCAATATTTAAATTGGCCTCATACCTTTCAAATATTTTCCCAAGAAGGTACACCATTTTCTCCATCATGATCAGTAATTTTTCTTTATTGTTTTCTCTATAATCTTGCTCATTGTCTAGGTCTTGTAATGGTTGAGTTTGTGTTTGATCTGGGAAAAACATAGGTTGCTCTGGATAATCAAAATCTATATCAACCTTATGCCTATCCAATATTTTATCAATTATGTACATTATTTTTCCAATTAGGTCCAATAATGTGTTTAGTTTAGCTTCCCTGCCCATACTTGGATCCATATTTGTAATAAAGAGGTCACTGTATCTTTTCAACCAGTTCAGAGTCTTCTGCCAGTAGAGTCATTAGGTCTTTTGGGATTGTGGAGTCACCAGGTGGAATATTTTGAACTTTGCTGTCCACCAACAGCATGATTGGGTTTTCTTAATGCATTCCCAGGAGAGCTTACAAGGACTAATGAAGTAATATGCCTACTGGAGGCCAGTGGAGTCACCAGATGGAAAATTTTTAGCTTTTGTGAAGGTAAAATGTTTTATGATTCCACCACAATGTTTATTATGAAGCCAAACTGAAATATTTTTGGGTTTTTCTGAGTTTCTTGATCTTATAGGTTATGAGAGTGTCCTAAATCTGACTTAACACTTAGCTAGGGTGTCAAAACATACAGAGTTCACTCTTATGGCTTGGTAACTGAATCCTTCAAGGTTTGACGAGGTTCTTAAGAGAATCCTAAGGGTTAATTAGTTTGTCACTGATTCAAAATAAGTCTTATCATGATTACCGTTGTGCTTGGTAGTGCTTGAAGAACGTTACTTATGTTATATTAGACAGTAGGTGTTAAATTTTGAAGATTCTACTCAGGGTCCCACCGTGATCGCCATTATGTTGGTGTCCCGTGTTTTGATAGTTTGAAAAATCAAAAGACAAGGCAACATCAAAACCAATATTTAGAGTTACAGGATCTAGTCCTCCTGTTCTCAGAGAAGGATCTCTCAAATGTTTGTATGCAAAGGTTTATCTTGTGTGCTTAGGGTATGGATTTTAGACTAGTTATTAAGTGCAGGTGTTTGTTTGTTTGTTTGGTTGGATTGATACAACAGAATATGAAAGATCTAGGAAAGGTAGGTAGAAAGAGGAAGTAGTAGCTTCATTGGGAAATGGAGTCAAAAAGAGGTCATGACAAACTTATCAATGGATATAGGATATCAGAGGGAAAATCTAACTTGGCCACAGGATCCTTTGGTTTTTGGAAAGAGATGGACATCAATGATTTGGAAAGAGAAATTAAATTCTCAACAAAGGGAATTCGAAAACATAATTTGAACAATAAAGAGCTCTTTGACAGATAGGGATAACCATGAATTCTACAAATCACACCTTTAAGAAAATAAGGATTTCAAAACAACTTTTAAAATGAAATCTAAGATTCGGGGAACACCCTATTTCCTCAAATATTTTATTTCAAATGATTTAGAAAACATAAAAGATTCACTGATAATTGTAGTCATAGAAGAGGGAACACCTAAATACATCTATGATCACAATTATAACGACCTTTAAGCCAACTGTTTAAGCAAGGACAAAGGGAAAGATCAGAACAGACCTCCTTGACTCACTGTAAACAAGAAACTTCAAAGGGAGACTTCAATAACAGTTTTTAAGTGGCAGCAGACAAGCAGGGAAAACCATAAATCATGATGAAACCAACTATTCGAACTATTAAGGAAATAAACAAGCATGAAGAATAAAGAGAGAGATTAAAGACTCTAAAATACTTCAACAGAAGAAAACATGAAACGGTGAAGGATGAACAGGTCTAAGGTGCTTCGAGGAGTCATTTCTTAGCCTAAAAATTTCAACCTACTGCAGTAAGAAATTATGGAACAGAATGAAAACAGGAGAAAACATTAAACAGTTCAGAATACTTCACCAACATCCAAGCTCATGGATCTAATGATAGAGCCTTCTCAGTAACAAGCATGCAACAACATCATCAGGGCTTCCAAGACTTCAGTTTCTTCTCCAACTTCAACAGAATATGTATTATTTCAGAGAGTTTCAATATTACAACTAGTGATCAACCAACCAACCACCAACAACTCTCTCATCTTCTCCAGTAGTATTTATAGAAGAATGAGGAGGTGAGATTTGATAAAATATCTCTAAAGATAATTAATACAGACTTAATGGATTCTCGGCCTTTGGGGGGCTCAATGAAGAAGCTTACATAGGTGTCCTCTACATTAAATAATTTACATTAAGGTTTAAGCTCGGTGGGAGCTCTTTTTGACTTTTTAGGCTTTCTGTTATGCTTGTAATAACTTCTGCTGATAGTTTACAATAAGTTCCTTTGGTTGAAATAACTGTTCAGCTGTATTGATGCAAAATATCTCCTGGTCTGGAAATAACTTCGACCTTATTTTGATTTCTTTGAGGTTGTAGGTGGCTCTGTGGTAGCTGGGGGATTCAATTAGCCCCTGATGTGGCAGCGTAGGATTTTTGTCTAATAAAAAAATAATGATTTTATTTTAAACTGTGTTTTATTGGGGAGGATTAGGCTTTTGATAATCCATCTTAGCCGTAATCCCCACAGATCTGTCTTCAATCTCATGTTCTGGTGTGTTTCTATCTTTGACACTGATACTCTTTGATTTGGGCCTGGTTCGCTGTGTTTGTTGGTGTGCAGGGCTACGCAGGTGTCATGTGGCATCAATGCCTCATAAATTATTGATGAAACATGGAGTTTAACCCTGCAAATGATTCCCTTTGATGAATCGAAGGAGAGAGGATCGTCAACCTCTACCTTTGAATTTTCCTCAGTCATAGTAGAATAAACCACTGGAACCCTGCAAAATACAAACAATGTCATAAAATATTATATATATAGGTTTACTGCTTCAGAGGACATGTGGGGAGAGCATGGTCGTTGGATGGCATCATCCAATGGTCAAGATTGATTGGAGGAGGTCAAAGGAGAGAGGAGGAGGAAATTAAATTGGAACCATTGATCGCGCAGAGATCAATGGTCAGGAGGAGGGTGACTGAAAAACGTGAAGGGGTCACGTTATTTAGAAAAATAAAATAAAAAATGGAAACAAGGTTTAAAACCTTTGTTAAGGCGAAAAAATGGTCGAAAATCATGTTTGGGGTTCGGGACGATCGTGGGCCGTCGGATGAGATCGGCCCAAACGATCAACGGTGGGGATCGGGTGCCACAAAACCTTAGGAACATGCCCCGAACTTAAAAAATTTAATTAAACCATACCATATGAAGATCCTCAGGTCCGCATCTGTTGACTATGCGGGGAACCCATGGAGACTCGCCCCAATTAAATTGTGCTACATGGATGCTAAAGTGGCGTAGGGACCGCCGACTGCCGTTGTGGACTAGGGGACCAGGGCAACTGCTTTTGGGCCGTCGATCTGCAGATCAGATTGACGACGGAGATGCTTTTAACACTGCGTCATACCCTGGTTAATGCACGAGCGTCTTCAGAGAGCGATCACCGTCCGATGAGCGGCCCCAGATCGGACGGTGGACGTCAATATTGCGTCGGGCCCATGTCCAAACTTTAATGCACGATGAGGGTGGTATTTCAACAGTGCTCAAGGCCACACGTCGGGCGGTGAATGAAATCGCTGCCAAACGAAAGAAACTACCTCCCTCTCGAAAGTAGTGCGATGAATTTCGCTTGGTTTTGCAATAGTGAGTGGCTGGCGGGGACCACCGGGGCGAGAGATTGCGCGTCATCGATCTACAGATTAGATCGACGGTGGAGAGTGACTAGAACTTTTCACCGGCGGAAACTTTTAGGAAATAATAAAAACCGACAAAAATTATATAAAAAAAGGTTTATACTTTGGGGGCGAAATATTGATTTTCAATACGGTTTGGCACCCGTCTGTGGGGCCATGGGTTATATGAAAGATAATATGACCAAGGGAGATAGAATGGAGGGCTAATCGGCATCGGAGAACTTTGTGAGGCAAAAGGCTTGTGCACTGTTTTCCTCCGACGTGATAAGTGCCCAAAGGGCTCAGCACCTTGTTCTAGCACCAGGGCATATGGAGGGGAATGGTTTTGGACTTAGCCCAAGGGGGCTTAAGTCTATAATAAGAAAATGGGTTTTTATGGATTTTCAATGGTTTTCAAAGGAGTTTGAGGGTTTCGATAAGGTAAAGAAGGAGTCTTAAACCTTATCAAAGGGGTTTTGATGAAGGGGAAAGGGGAAAAACATGAAAATGAAGGATTTTGTGGGTAACAAAGGGATAAAAATGAGGTTAGTTTTGAAAGTGGAAGGAAGGGGATGGAGGAAGAAAGATCGTGTTTGCAGTAGTAATCTTTCTTTGGAATCAGCAGGATTCCAGAGTGTAACATGGGCACAACAGTGAAGATTTCGACAGAGGCATGAGGCCTTCTAGAGTCCTCAAGAGCCAGCACTTTTTGTAATAAAATTTGTTCCTTGAAGGCTCCAAAATGATTTAGCCACCTTTTGATATAACAAATTTTATAGGTGGCTAACACCTGTGTCTTGCTCGCGCCAAGCCTATTTAGGAATTTTTTTAAAAATAAATGGCAGAAGTTTGATTCTAACAAACTCAGAATGAATCATCAGAAAGAAGTTGGGTTGTTTTCCTTCGGATCTCCCTGATTAGGAAGTGGTTTTCCACCTCTCATGGAACCTTCCTAAGAGATAGGGCTCTATCCCATGATTATAGGGATCCCAACCTCCCTTCCTCCCTCTATAAAAGCCTGCCCTCTCCATTTACAAGCTAGCTAAACGCTTGGGAGCTGAATGTTGGGAAGCTGAACATTTGGGAAGGAAACTATAGTTGAGTGACTATTGAGAGCAGAGCCGAGGAGAACCCCGTAATAGAGAGAACCTTGTCCAAATTCCCGACAAGATTTGTGAGACACGCTCTTCTGGAAGCCCTGCCAAAGGAAGAGCGCGACGTCGGAACCCAGTTGTAATCTTTCTTTCACATTTTAATATATGCTCAACTATGTTATCGGTTCCACTATTGTGTTATTTATCTGTGTAATGCAATTGAGTTAAATCCTTTTCGACTAATTGATAGTTACGTGTTTGAATTATTACATTGTACATCGTCATTTCTTCTCTGCATGTGTACAGGTGTCTGGACGTGGTGAGCGAAAGGATCATGATCTGTCGAGCTAGGGACAGGAAGCAACACTTCTCCTCTGATGATAGTAGCGTAGGACTTGAGGTAGGCTATCTATCGTAACTTCGTATTTTTTAACTAGGAACCAGTATCGTAGCATGTTTCGATTGTTGCTAGACCCACTCTAGGGCTAGTGGGATCGCCTCTGTCCGCAGAGGGGATTTACCACCTCAAAAATTTGGCGACTCCACTGGGGAACAGTGGGAGTTAGTCCTTCCTCCATTGGGTTTTTTTTGGCCTTTTGATTGATTAGTCTACTTTTCTGGTTCACCTTCCTTGGTGTTAAACCCCTGTTCAGCCCCTAGAAGACCAGATCCAGCCTCTGTCTATCCTTTTTCTCTTTTTTCTAAGGTAAACTTGCTTGGCATAGTTATACTCCTGAAATTCGCACCGGCTGGCGTTAGTTGCTCGTTAGGCCCCCATGCCAACCCCTGATTGGTGTAGATTATAGCCAAACAGGCACGCCAACCCTCCTTGGTATTATGGTTTTCCTGTTCTTGGACTTTCTGATTGCTTGAGTGCTTTGAAGTCATTTTTTACTATGTTTAGCCCCTGTCCTCCGGTTGTTCTCCCTTTTTCTATCAGTTTTTCATTCTAGCCCTAGGACTTCTAGGTGCTTCAGTGTGCTAAGCCTCCCGTGGGAGTTTCAGGTCTTTGCCTTCCTGGTCAACTTCATTTTTATTTCTTTGCATTCATCTTGCTAGATTCCATTGAATCATTGCGTTAATTGAGTGATTTTCCTCTCTTTCGTTCAGTTTCGCTTTGAGTTGCTCCAAGCCTAGATTACACGGTTTGTTTGAGTCTCTTTTGAGATTCTTCTTCACTTTGAGGGATTTCTTCATTGGTTTGAGTCTTGATTGTGTTTGTTTGGATTGAGTGAACTTGTTTTGTTTTAGCTCTCTCTTTGTCATTTCTCAAATTGATGTTTTCATTAGTTTTTCTTTCATTTAGTGCACTTGCTCTGATATATTGAAAAATACAAAAAAAAATCTTTTGCATTTCGATTGGCATAGTGAAAATTGAAAGCTCTTTCGCATTACTAGTGTTATATAACTCTAGAGAAAAGTTTTCTAGTTTCATTAGCTTGCATTGGAAACAATAGTGGATGTTTTTGTGTGTTCATTTTGCTCTCATTTGAAAGCTCTCAACTCTCTCGTAGATAGCTCTTCATTAAACAAAATGATATTTTGTAGCATGTAGTTTGCATCTAGAGGTTTTATGAGATCCAACATTTGATAGGGCCTTGAAATTGAAAAAATTGAAGAACAACTTTAAATTTACTGAATTAACCTAAGGCATCATTGAAACTTAATGGAACATCTAGTAGTCTAAGGTAGAGACATGTTCCGGCGTCTTTAAGCCTAGTAGCTGTCGCTCGCCATATGGCTACAAACAACACTAGTACGGACTTGTGCTCCCCGTACTGTCGAGTATATAAAGGGAGACCCCATTAGGTTGCAAATACTTTATCTGTAGGAAGCCGAGTCTGCCGCCTTTTACCAGTGATACACTGGACACATCATTCGGGGAGATTACTTGCATGTACATCAAGTCCTTTGTTGATTTCTTTTTCATTTTTACCAAGGTGTATATGGAAGGTCACGGATATCTGGTACACCCATTTACCTAGATTACTAGAGCAGTCATTTTGATCTTTACTGACTCCTTAAACTTGAAAAGATCATCAAGCACTTGTCCTTTCACACTTGTTTCCAAACTGAAAGTGATAGAGTCATATTTTACTTGTTTCTAGACTCTTAAAACATGAAACAGTAAAATTTTCCAGTTTCAATGTGGTAAAACTAACCACCTACGATCACATGCCCATTTAGAGATTGATTTTTTGGCCTGTTTTTGTTTGCCTTGGTTTTACCGTGCGTCTTTGTTTTTGATCTCTTCCTATTTTTTGCTATAGTCACAGTGGCAGAACCATCATTTTTGTCTACTGGTAGTCCTTATACAGACAATTCATCAGAGATCTCCCAGTCCTCTGTTGAGTATCAGCAGCCTGTTGTATCCGAGTTTCCCGACGAGGGACCGGTTATATCTGAATTTCTCTTTGGAGGACCAGTTGATTTCAATTGGCCCTTGTCCAATGCCTGGTTTGGATTTGGAGTAGAGGGACACTTCCCTCCTCTTACATCGGGATCACCCTTTTTGGTTGCTATCATACCTCCTAGTCCTCGTCGTATTTTAGAAGATCTTACGGCAGGGTCAGATATGGACTCATCATTAGGGAAATTTTGAGGTCTAAAATGGGCCTCTTAAGGAAAATGTACAATCAAAATTCACTTTATGAGAACCAATCACATTTTGGGGGATGACATCATCCCTAATGGTTGAGGTGGCATTTCTTGAGTTAAATGTACTTACTTGTCACATTCTTAATGGTGGATAAAAACTTGTGGTTAACCATGGTAGTGCTCTAAGTACTTTTAAAGTCAAAGTAAAGTACTCATAATAAATGTCACTTCACACTTTTTGAATAAAAATATATTATTGTCATTTCATATTTCTTGAAAGAAACAATGCATATCTTTATATATTTATTGTATTATATTATAATATATTATTTTTATATAGTATATTAATTACATGTTATTATACAATTTAAATAATATAAATTTTAATTAATAGTATATAATATAATTAAGAATCTATAAATTTATATTTATATTTTATTTTAAGTTATTTAAGTACAAAGGACAAATGCATTAGTTGTTAAATGATAATGACTTTTTCTTAAAAAACTCATTCTTATTTATAGTCACATCAATACAATTTTTTTATTAATTTTATTTTGGTACAACTTTTGAATTGAATTTAACTATGGTTACATAGATTATGGTGTAAAAAGTGAATTGAAAATTCATAAATATTATTTTATTAGTTTAACTATTATTTTATTATTTCCTTAGGAGGCCCATTTTAGACCTCAAAATTCCCCTAATGCTAGTCCTTCTCCTAGTGAGGGAATTCCTATTTCTGGTGAAGATTACCAGCTTTTTCCCGAAGACATCCCCAAACCTTCTGTTATGTCTTCACCTGGTCCTATGCACCCAACTGGATATAGGTATTTAAGTCAGGTCATGGCCGTTATCGCCTCTATAGGAGTATCAACTCCGTCCACGAGGCCGGCCATTCCCTCATTAGGGATGTCGCCATCGACACCTCTCACGGCATCTCCTTTTGTTACATCAGCACCTGTTAGACCTACTGTCTACGTGGCTTCATCTACGCCTATTGTCACTACTCAGTCAACTAGGAGCTCATCGGTTCCTGAAGACATTTATATTGCTTCTGCCATTCCAAAGAACATTTCTCCCGAGGAGTACCGGTTGTCTTTACAGCCGTCGATCTCCGAGGTTGGCCAGTCCTCTCAGGATCTTAATCATCCTTACTTTTCCCATTATGGAGTAGATGGTGCCCTGATCTATGTATTTCTATATCAATATGATGAGCAGGGAAACCCCCTTCATTTTCTTGCTCTTGAGGCTTATCAGTATATTAACGGTTTTTTATCTACCCAGACTAGGCAACCTTCTAATCAACAAGGGAAACCATTTCAAGGACAACCTTTGTTTCAACAAGGATATGCTTCTGGCCCACAAGTACAACCCTTCCAGGGACAACCTTCGGCCCAACCAGGGTATGTGTATGACCCACAAGGACAACCCTTACAGGGACAACCTTCGATCCAGCAGGGATTACTTTACGGCCCGCAAGGGCAGTCTTACAATCCTCAAGGTCAACCTCTGCAGCCTCACCCTGTGGTCTAACCAGGGCAACTGGGGTATCAACCTAGACCACCATACGGTCCTGGGGGGCAGACCCATCCTTCTCAACCTTTGGTGCAACCTCAACAACCTCATTTTCCGATTGGTCAAAATTTTTCATAGCCAGGGCCATCTTATGGTATTGTCATAGGTCAACCTAGTTATCAGGCACAACCTGGCCCACTCCGGCCATTAGGACAACCTGTTCAATCGGTGCAACCTGGTGTCCCTCATCAGCCAGGTCAACCTGTTCAACCAAGACAACTTGCACAGCCAGGTCAATCTGTTCAACAAGGACAACCTACACAGCCTGTTAACCCTACTCAACAGCTGATCTATTCTATGCCACAACCGAATCCACCTATGCGCCCAACTTATCCGACTCAGAAGGGTCCCACTTACCAGTAGCCCGTTTCGACCCCAAGGCGGCTATTACCTTCAAGGTCAGTCTCGACCAGTTTACAACCCACCTCAAGGTTATGGTTATTACCATCAACAGCCAGTCTATACTTATACTCTGCAGTCAAATCCATACACTACTCAATCGAGGCCTACGTATAATCAGAATCAGTACCCTGGTTATCAACCCCCGTATCCTAGTTCTCAACCGCCATTTCAACCTCATTATCCAGCTTATACCCCCGATGGTCAAAATCCTCTAGGACAGAACCAATGGGGGCAGAGTTATGCTCAACCAGGATGGAGTACAGGTACAGGTCCTTATCGGGGCCTGGCATGCCTTTTAACCCTCAATTTCCTTTTCTCGCCACGTTGGAGTTACCAGATGTGTCCAAATTGACCAATGATCCGATTCTTCATAATCCATATTGACCTCCGGTTCCGACCAAGGTGCCTAGTGATTGTCCTAAGTTTGAGGGTAAATCTGGAGAAGACCCCCAAGCACATGTCATGACATACCACTTATGGTGTTCTTCGAATTCTTGGATTGATGACTAGATTCTTCTATGTCTTTTCCAACGCACTCTCACTGGCGCTGCTGCTAAATGGTATATAGAACTGCCCCGTGGTATTTTTCAAGATTTTAATACTCTAGCTATGGAATTCCTAACACATTTCCAGTTACCGGTTCGTTACGAAACATGGAAGCATCTCCTGACATCTTTGAAACAAGACAAAGCCACTCATATTTCATATCATATTCACTAATGGAGATGTCATCGTCGTCGTCTGATCAAGTTTGATATTCCTGATCAGCTTCTAACTCACTGGTTCACTACCTCCTTTGTTAATAAGATTGCACAAGACATTGCTATGGGGGCATGTGTAACCGAGGAACAAGCCATTTCTCGTGCCCAATACCTCGATTTAGTGTAATCCCAGTTCGACACGTTATATGACATCTTGATTGATTCCCTGCCACAAGGGACCTCTAAAGCACCAGCTACCCCATCGGTAGACGATGTTATTGGTTTCGTTTCTCAGACTTCTCGTAAGTATTCTAATGGGAAGAAGAAATCAAATTCTTCCAAAAATTCTGCTCCTCCAGCTACTCCAGATTCTGGTAAGACCATGGAGGTCAATGCCGTTCAGGCCAATCCTGCAGAAAATACTTCCAAAGGGAAGAACAAGGGAAAAGGCAAAGATAAATCCGATGCCCCAAAACCAAAATCGTCCAAACCATGTGCTGATGATGTTTCACAACGCAAACTGAAGTACCCTTGCCTGATCTGTGATGAAGACCATTACACCAAAGATTGTCCTAGATGATCTGAGGTGAGTCAACTTCTTAAGGGCTCTAAGGGAACTCTGGAAGTTCTTAAGGAATCGTTTCCATCTCAACAGGCCTAGATGGTCGATCAGCCTTTGCCATCTACACAGTTTGGGTCTCAGGTTTTCATGATGAATGGTGCTACACCTGTTTCTATTGCCACTCGATCGAAGGATTATGCTGAATCATGCCAGGCAGCTGGGAAGGAAGTAGTTGATGGCCCTCCTCCCCCACCTGCCTCTGGTCCTCTTTAGATTTAAAGGCCCAATGCTGAACCCGTTGTACGACCACCTTCCAAAGGTGTTCTCCAAAAGTCTTCCTATAATCTGAACGCCAGTGCTACTTAGCATTACAGCATTGTTGAGGACTTGGCACAAGCGCCTTCTGTGATTTCTGCATTGGAAGTACTTCAGATTTGTCCATCTCAATAGAAAGCCGTGTTATATGCCATCGGTGGAATTGACCTTGTTGATTCTAGCCTTCTCGCCTTCGATCTAGAGAATTTTGTCCCCCGACTTCCACACCAGATTGCGCTCGTTATACAAGTCGGTATTAACGGCCTCAATATTCACAGAGCTGTTTTGGATGAAGGTGCCTCTAACCCTCAATATTCACGAGTCTACCAATTATTTTGCAAGGTAAGACAGTCAACGTCGAAGTGGAAGTTGTTGATGCCAAACTCAACTAAAATCTTCTACTCAGTCGCAGCTAGACCCACGCCATGTTGTGCATTCCATCCACCCTCTTTCGACTTTTGAAGTTTCCACATGAGGGCAATATTATTATTGTCGATCAATTGTCTTTATTTACCTCATCCTCCGAGAACAACGTACTGTACGTGGATCAAATTCCTAATCCCCCCAATAGTATAGGACCCGGTCTTTTCAAGGACCCCATTCTCATGGGTATTTTTCCCATTCCACCACCGAACACCGTTCAAGTCAACATGATCTCTAGGTCGGATGACCCGTGGATCATCCCTTCTCCTGAATATTTTGCCTCTTTTGGAGAGTTGATGCCTCTGACCCCGGTTGAAATCAATTATTGTGAGATCATTTCCACATCAGATCCTCCTCCTGCTGATAATGCTCCTTTGAGCATGGCTCTTGATGTTTATTCCCAATCCCCTTAGCTCGGCGATGCAGATTCACCCGATCCTTTGAGAGAATTTTTTCCATCTGACGAAGCTATCGTGGAGACTATGTCTCTCAAAGATCTGTCATGGAGCGATGGACATCATTGTTTCTCATTCATGCCCGGCCTGGGGGCAATGTCTAATTGTCTCGAGCGTTTTTCATCTCAGGTTCCCTCTCCGCCTCTCCAAACGCCAATATTGACTCATGAAATTTTCTTGGAAGGAAATTTGAGTAATATTACCCAAACGATGCCTATCGACATCTCTGTTAAACTGAGGGTTGTCGAGAACATCCATGTGGGATTCACTTTTTCTCCTGATGAGATTCAAGTGTACACTAGACTTTTTTGCAAATTTCGTGATGTTTTCGCATGGTCTTATGAAGAGATGCCTGGGATCGATCCTAATATCGTCGTGCATGAAATTCCCACCTATCCCGGTGCGAAGCTTGTGTGCCAGCGTCTGCATCCAGTGCATCCTCGGAAAGCCACTGCTATAAAAGTTGAAGTTGAGAAACTTCTTAAAGCGGGATTCATATATTCGATCCCTCTGACAGAGTGGGTTTCCAATATCGTTCCTGTGGATAAGAAGTAGGGCACAATTCAAGTCTGTGTTGACTATCGAGATATCAATCAAGCTTGCCCTAAGGACAACTATCCCACTCCCTTTATTGATCAGATCATTGATGATTGTGCGGGGAGTGAGATCCTTTCCCTTATGGATGGATTTTCAGGTTATAATCAAATCAATATCCTTCCATCTGATCAACATAAGACCGCTTTCATCTATCTGTGGGGAACATTCGCCTATAAGAAGCTCCCTTGTGGCTTAAAAAATGCTGGGGCTACCTTCTAGCGTGCCATGTCTTACGCCTTTCATGGCATACGTAATGTTGTTCAACCGTACCTGGATGACCTTCCGACTCATTCAGCTCTACGCAAAGACTATCCGGAACATCTTCACCAGATTTTTCTCCACTGAAGACGTTACAACATCAGGCTTAATCCTCACAAGTGCGTCTTCTATGTTGACTCTGGTCATCTTTTAGGATTCATTGTCTCTAAGGACGGAATTCGCCTTGACCCTCTCAAGGTCGAGGCTATTGTTAATCTCCCCTCCCCATCCTCACTGCATCAACTTCAGAGTCTTCAGGGGAAAGCGAATTTCTTACGTCGCTTTATCCCGAACAATGCAGAGGTAGCCAAAGGGTTTACGCAACTTCTAAAACAGGACGTCCCTTTCTATTAGGACGAGATTTCTCAAAAATATTTCGATAACCTTAAGACGTTTCTCGTCAATGCTCCATTAATACGTCCTCCAAACTATCATGGTGACATTACCCTCTATTTGGCTGCTGCATTCAGTACTATTACCATGGTTCTGGTGCAGGACGACGATGACAGTAACCAACACGTGGTTTATTATCTGTCGTGGAACCTCCTTGACACTGAAACGCGTTATGCCCACGTCGAGAAGTTGGCATTGGCTGCGGTCCAGGCCATTCAACGATTTCGCCATTACATACTATTATGCACGGTAACTGTGATTTCCTACTGCAACCCCATGACTTACATTTTGTATCGACAATTTCTGGGGGGCAAGTACTCAAAGTGGATTGTCATCCTCCAAGATTTCGATTTGGGGTTCACTACTGCCAAATCGAAGAAGTCACTAGTTTTTGCTGATCTCATTTGCTCCCTCCCTACCGACTATGTTCCATCTCAATCCGAGGATCATATCCTGGACGAAACTCTCTTCTTAATCAACATTCTCGATCCATGGTACGATGATATCATCGTGTACCTTCAGACATCTACCTTCCAGTTCGAGTTAATGAAGGATTCTCGACGCCGTGTTCGACACCAATCGCAACCATATTGCATTTTCGGAGATACCTTATATCGTGTCGGAGTCGATTCTATACTCCCCCAGTGTTTGACCTTAGAAGAGGTTGAGAAGGTTCTGAATGAATGTCACAGTGGTGCCTGTGGCGGTCACATGTCTAATTATGCTACTGCCCAGAATATTCTGCGTGCGGGCTATTTCTGGCCATCTATCTTTAAAGACTGTATTGTTGCAGTACGAAAGTTTCATGAGTGCTAGATCTTCCAACGCAAGATGCGTGCGCCACCCCTCCCATTACATCCTGTCATTAATGTGGGCCGTTTTCCAAATGGGGCATTGATTTTATGACATGTAACCCTCACTCGGCCGGGGGGCATGCTTATATCATCATTGCCATAGATTATTTCACCAAGTGGGCCGAAGCGATTCCTACACTAGCTGCAGATGGTAAGAAAACTGCACAATTCATTTTCAACCATGTGATCACTCGTTTCAGCGTTCCTCAAGCCATCGTCACTGATCATGGCTCTCATTTTCGGGACTACATGATGGCAGAGCTGACATCTAGGTTGGGCTTGCGTCACGACAGCTCAACGCCATACTACCCTCAGGAAAATGGCCAGGTTGAAGCCGTGAAAAAAGTTCTTGTCATGATGCTTCAATGAACAATTGGTATACACAAATTGAATTGGCATCTCCAATTGTTTTCATCTCTCTGGTCCTATTGAACGTCAGTGAAGAGTGCGACCAGATTCACACCTTTCCAGTTGGTGTATGGTCTGGAAGCTACTCTTCCGGTTGAATGTGAGATCCCTTCACTAAAATTGGTTGTGGAATTACTGCCCGATACTTCCCCAGAGGAAGAACGTCTCCTATATCTTGAAATATTGGACGAAACTTGTCGCTTGGTTGCTTTGGTTATCGAGGCACAGAAAAAGCGGGTAAAAGCTCATTTTTATGAAATAGTTTCTCTGCGCTCTTTTATTGAAGGGGACCTCGTCCTCTTGTATGATCAAGCCCATGATAAGCTTGGGGTAGTAAAATTCCAACCTATGTGGCATGGGCCCTATATCGTTAAATGCGTATTGAAAAATGGAGCTTATGAGCTGATCGATTATGAAGGTCTTCCTTTGGCACAACCCATAAATGGGTTGTACCTGAAGAAATATTATGCTTGAATCATTCTTGAGTAGTATATGTGCATAGGTGATTTTTTCATTCTTGTGCATGTGTGGTGTGGTGTGCTTTGTAAGCATTTTTCTGCTTCTTGGGTCTTCCTGATTGTGCAGATGTCTATTACTCCTTATATTGGTTTCATGGATGGTGCCTCCTGCAGTACTAGGAACCTGTCTTCGACAACCTGGGTAATTTACAATCCTGCTGGTGAGTTGGTTAATTTACAAGGTGTTTGTCTAGGGCCTGCTACAAATAATGTCGTAGAATATAGTGTCATTCTGGAATTATTAAATGAGGCTGTCAACTCAGTATAGTCGCATTGCTTGTATATTTGGACTCACAACTTGTGGTTTTACAGCTCAATGGTCATTATTTAGTTAGAAACCCATGTATTTTAAGACTGTATCTACGTATTCGTTTACTAGAAAGAAATTTTTATTACATTACATATCATCATATACCAAGATGAATGAATACACTAACAAATGCAGTAGCCAATATGGTATTAGATAGACATTTACGCAATTTGTAAAAACATCATCATATGTAAGCAAGATCCATGTAGAAATAGATGTATATACATATGTTGAATGTTTACAACGTGTGCATCATATAAAACCAAAAAATATACATTTTTATGTCAGTTACATCCAGAGACGACATGTCTCTCAAAAATATTCGTATAAAAATCCTAGGCGACTAATCGACATGGTGCTCATGGTAGCACGTCACTTCTCGCACCAACCACATCAGTAAGCGGTGGAGTCGACTCAGCACCCCTACGGTGTGCCTCTGATAAGCTAAAGGGACATTAGCTAGGTGAGCATAATTTGGAACCCCACGAGCAACCCCCTCTAGGTTATTTACAAGTGCATCTCCCTCGCCCCCTTCACCTTGAGGGTCATAAGTGAGAGGGGTCCTACTCGCCACTGGTGACATCCCAGTGGGCCTCTCTGGGCCAACATCTGCATACATATAGGATTAGCTATTAGAACATGCATGTATACCAAAAGATCATAAAACTCATAAAAATTAAAAAGAGTCTTACCCAGCTCCTCATCCCAGTCCTCTCCTTCCGGGAGTGGAAGGTCTAGGTCTTCAGTAAAATTAGTGCCTGCATAGGGCTAGTCCTCTACAACGATCGGCTGTCATCAGAGCCATCAAAAGAGATCGGGCTGCCATGACATCTGCTGGACGCCCCCTACCCTGGGCATCAATGCTTCCCATCGATCCATCCGTGGCTCTCTCAATGGTGGATCTAGGACTATATCCCCATGGCCCTGGAAGATAGGTAGTCGTTCCAGGAAGAATGATACCAAGATTGACCCATATCCAAACTACTTCAGTTTGGTTTTTTTACATTTGGTCAGTTTCCGTTTGATGTTCATAGTCACGGCTGTGGCCCAATCAAACACTGTGGGATTCACGCATTCTGATGAAAGAAGGAGATGTGTCTTGGTAGCCTCATGTGGTGCCTGCAACCCCACAGCCCGAATGATGGTATGTAGCACTACTCTGAGTGCTAGATCAGGAATGGTCTGAATGTCTACCTTTCCGCTACCTGACCCTTTGCGTGCCCCTGCACACACTCTGTCCATGACCATTATCATGTTTTCACCGAAAGGCTTGGTGCATGTCAAGATAGGAACTGGACCTCTGCGTGACAGTTCAGTGATGAAATACACGTCTGATACTTCAAGCTCTAGTACCTGATCTCAGAGTTTAAACTTCTCCTCGTCCTCATCCCAGATACTAATCAGATATTGCAATAGTTCGGGCTGAGCCCGGAGACATGGCGTTAGGAAGATTTTCTTCAAACTGCAATTTCGGAGAGAATTCATACACTACTCATTCTCCATTTCCATTTCATCTTCCTCACTGTGCTCTCTTTACTTCCATTCAATCACCATTTTCACTGGGTAATTGCATCAAATCAAACATAGGAGTGCTAGAAACCTCATCAAGTATTCAAATTCGCTTTTCATTGGTTCATTTTTTAGATTTTTTTGCCGGAATTTGCGTTGCGCCGTTGGCATGGCCTCTATGTAAAATAGAGTGGATTGGCGCGAGTCTATGCCTGGTACACGCGCCAACCGCGGAGCCCTAAATTTTGAAATTCCCTCCCTAAAAGGCCTTAAACCGTGATTAAAGATAATGAAATGCAGCTTAAAATATGGCTAATGGAAGTAGCTCTTACCTAGAGAAGACGGGATCTGGATTCGTCCACTAGATTGCTCTCAATCACCGCTTCAAGATCGCAAAGGAAATGGCTCACTATCGCTCTGCAAAGAGGTAAAAAGGTGAAAAGTAAATAAGTTTTTACTATTAGTAGTATTTATAACTTTTCAAAATCAAAATTAGGTTTTGGGACTTATTTTTCCGATATTTTACTATATTTTGTCAAAAAATGGGTTTTACACTTGCTTTTTGTGCAGTGATAGGTTTTCACACGATTAGGAAAACGACACAAATTGTATTTTATACTTTTTCGGACTCGGTAAAAACACGAAAAAGTCACTACTGGAGTCACCTTTCAGCTCTTTTCTGACTCTCTAAAACTGAAAAGATCGCCGAGTCGCTTGTCGTTTTGAGCTCGTTAAATTGGCTGCGAAACGACATCTACCCAGTATACGTTTACCCCTTTTTCGGGCTGGGATAGATCATTTATGAAAAATGAATACCCTAGCCTATCGCGACTAGAAGGTTCTCTCAGACATAGTTTTCTACCTTTTCGGATCTGTGGGACTATCTACGAAAAGGGACTGCTGGAGTTTTCTTTTCCGATGTCTTTTCAAACTCTCTAAACATGACAAGACACCGAGTTATTCCTTTGTCAGACTCATTAAAAACTGATGACATCGGACTCGGTCGTAATGACGTTACACTAGTTCGTCCTTCAGAGGGCTCATTAAATGTACTAGGTTGGATTTTTCAAAGGACAAACTTATATCGCAAGCACATGCTATCCCCTTCAAGCTTGTTTTCAAAAATAGTTGGGGTAATCACCAGAAATGGTGGGGGAAAATGGAACCAGTATAATAGTCGTGTCAACAGTATGTCGCTCTTGAACATGGAACTTGTCTCCATTCGTGCCGGGTTGGGACCATCTCATCTCGTTATCTGCTTGCTTTCATGGGTTTTGGTAATCTCTTTTGACCACTCATCTGCTATTTGCCACGTCACCATGACCTTAGATCCCTTGATGTCAAATACTGCCAAATCCAATGTCGTGCCACCGATATGTTCAAGAGAAGTTGGCCTTTGCAGTTTTCAACCTCCCTTTGTGTTGGTCTTGATTCACAAACATCATGTTCCTCTGTCTCGTGTCGATGATGTAGGAAAAATTATGGCCCACCTTCGATCAAGGTCACTTCCTGTCGACTTCAGCTCATTATCTAGGAATCTGAGCTAGAGACTCCCTTCAGGTACCTTGGAGCCTGCATGCCTCAATGGCAGGTTCTTCGCATTTGACGCAAGGATTTCATCATCGGCCTTCGATCGGATGATTCAGTGGATGTTCGAAGCCAGCTCATTGTTCACATTCCGTGGACTGTACCTCTTGTACCTTGAGAGCCATCATCATTATTGGTGGTTCCTCTCGCATCTGTTAACACCTTTCATTATTGGCTGGTAATCAGATGATGTTCTTGCATGTTCGACTTCAGCTCACATATTTGCATGCTCAAAGTTGTACTCTGTTCTGGTCGAGATGGAGCACAAGACCCTGGATTTTTTCTGATAAACATCTAGGCTACGGGTTCTATGTGGATTATTATGATTTATTACATGACTCATTTGATTGGATGGCTGCGACCATACCTGAGTCTACTTGTCGATCTTTATTTACTGGATGGTTGCATCCATACCTTGGATCCTGGTTATTGCACACTCTATTATGGATGGTTGTGCCCATACCACATATCATGCATCAGAGATATCAGTTGTATTTGTATTCGCAAGTTTTCCAACGACAATGTTTTCAGTTGGGAACATTCTCATAAAGCATTTCACCCCTCCCTCTATCTCGGGCCTCATGCTTTAGGGGGCATCTGTTACATAGCATTTCATCACCGTCCCTTCAATCCCTCGTCCCATACATTACAAGAATATTTCCGTGACCTATGAACAGTGAAATTTCCTGAAAACACCTTAATGGCATCTTTCTGCATAAGGACAATAATTCTCCCGAAGAACAATTCCTCTGGAAAACCCTAAAAATCCATGTTTTGGCATTGGCGCAGGTAGCCAGTTCATCCCTCACGCCAACGGCGAAAAATCACCATAGTGGGCATGCCAGCTGGCACTCTATCCCTGTGTCTTGCTCGCGCCAAGCCTATTAAGGAATTTTTTTAAAAAATAAATGGCGGAAGTTTGATTCTAACAAACTCAGAATGAATCATTAGAAAGAAGTTGGGTTGTTTGCCTCTGGATCTCCCTAATTAGGAAGTGGCTTTCCACCTCTCATGGAACCTTCCTAAGAGATAGGGCTCTATCCCATGATTATAGGGATCCCAACCTCCCTTCCTCCCTCTATAAAATCCTACCCTTTCCATTTACAAGCTAGCTAAACGCTTCGGAGTTGAACGCTAGGAAGCTGAACATTTGGGAAGGAAAATATATCTGAGTGACTATTGAGAGCAGAGCCAAGGAGAACCCTGTAAGAGAGATAACCTTTTCCAAGTTCCCAACAAGCTTTGTGAGACACGCTCTGCTAGAAGCCCTACCAAAGGAAGAGCACGACGTCGAAACCCGGTTGTAATCTTTCTTTCACATTTTAATATATGCTCGACTATGTTATCGGTTCCACTATTGTGTTATTCATCTGTGTAATGCAATTTAGTTCAATCCTTTCTGACTGATTGATAGTTAAATGTTCGAATTATTACGTTGTATGCCATCGTTTCTTCTCTGCATGTGTACAGGTGTCTGGACGTGGTGAGAGAAAGGATCATGATCTGTCGAGCTAGGGATAGGAAGCAACTCTTCTCCTTTGATGATAGCAGCGTAGGACTTGAGGTAGGCTATCTATCGTAACTTCGTATTTTGTAACTAGGAATCAGTATCGTAGCGTGTTTCAATTGTTGCTAGACCCACTCTAGGGCTAGTGTGATCGCCTCTGTCCACAGAGGGGATTTACTGCCTCAACACAATGTGGGAGGTGATAGAGATGAGATCACTACAACTCCATATTTTGATTTTCTTAGACAAGAGTTTTGACTCATCTAGTTTCGTCTCCTATAATAGGGCCATAGAGGGATTTTCCTTACTTATCAAATATTTGGCTTAAACTATTGTTTTTCTAGAATAACGCCTTGACAATTCCATGAGGTAATGTTCATTACTTACTTCTACATTGGGTTCCCCCTTAGGGGGGCTAAATGTAGTTCCTTTATTCTTACCTTCACTTCCATGATGTTTCAATTACTAAGGATGGTATGTTGATGACCGATTTCCTTATCCTTTTTTCTCCACTGTAAATTTATTTATTTGGTTTCCTTCCCAATCTTCAGGTGCGATGATCCATTTCCTTGTTCTTCTCTTTCTCAAAATTTTCATCTGTTGAATGACCATTATCATGTGTGCAATGGTTTCATTTAAAGAGAGAAAATTATTATCTTCATCCTTTGTTCTTTCCTTTGATCTTCTTTCAATTTACTCAGGTTGCTTGAGTTCATATGAGGGTATTTGTGTTGGGCTTGGGACAAGAGGTTTTTCCCCTTGATGAACTAGTTATTGTACTCCTTGTTGTGGGATATTTCCCTCTATTTATCTTCATGCAAGGGCTGCAAATATATTAATGTTGTTCCTTTGGATACCTGAGTGACTAATCCCTTAACCATTCTTCGCTACTATAGCCTTTGGCAAGGTCGGGCCTTTGTATTTTTGGGGGTATCTTCCATGAGAAAGGAGTGGATGAGGTTTTTTATTATTTGGGACTCTACTCATCTTATATAAATTTCACTCCTCCCCATGCTCTCCTTGTTTTTCTTGATCCATTTGCGAATTAATGTAGTTTCTAGAAGAATTCCCATATTTGTGATAAATTTTACATTTGAATGGAAATTGATTGTAACTGACTTCTTACACATGAGACCAATTTTCCAAGCATAATTTTATTGTCGTAGGGATTTATTTATCTAGATATACTTATATGCAAATCCGTGCACACACAAAGAGGTAATCTCGAGCTTTTGCACAATCAATGTATTTCCCTAATGTGTTGCCAATTTTCCTAGAAGTAGTACCATTCCAACAATGAAGAGGGAGGAATGGGAGTTTCAACCACACAGGGAAAATAGTTGGGGTGTCATAGTCAGGGTTGAATTTGGGGCTCCAACTATATATATAGAGGTCTTGAGGTCCCATAAAATACATGCCACTTCAAAATATCAAATTGCAATATGCTTTATTTTCCAGATAAAAGGTAAAAACCTTTACCATTGAAGGAAGAGGCTACTTCCCCCTTGATGAGAGGCTTCTATTTTTTCTCGATCCATGTTCCAACAGTATGGGGAGATAGCCATATCCCCATGAATTAACCCACTAAACTGTTGTTTTGCAGCTAAATGGCTTGTGATCAAACTTGTGGAAAAGAGATATCTACCTTAGGAATTCCATCAAGTTCTTTGACGAATATGGAGGCAAGGGTCTTATGAAATATTGGTTCATTTTTTATTAGCTTCCTGAAGGAAATGATCTCCTTAGTAAATGGAAATACATGGGTAAAATTGGCCATAATGGGTTATTTGACTTGTGGATCAGAGGAGGCTAACAGAATGCAAGGAGCATGCAAAAATTCAGGTCCTCTAATAGAAGAGGTATAACCTAGCTTGATTATGAAACGATCAATGAGATGGGTCAAGAAGTGACCAATTGTCTAAGTCTGGATGACAACAATCTAGTTTGTAGGTAACTTTCGTAGTTGTGAGCTAGGGCTTCCGCAAATCCTTTTTCGTTAACACTTCTCAAATTATTACTTGAAAATTTTAAAATATATATTCTTGGAAAATTAGTGAGCAATTAGATATATTGAAAATCCATAATAAAGAAGAATAAAAAAATGTAGCGTATCAATGTTTTTTCCAAAATGTATAAATACACATCCTTTGCATAAATTCCATTTATATAACAATGAAATATGTGTTATATGTGCAAAAAACAATGCAATAAATGATTTTTCATGTTTTCCAAGATTGAAGGTTTCTTATCAAGAAGATAATGAAACAAATGAAGCTTTAGAGTAGCTTTTCTAGGTCTCACCAAGGAGACTATGGAAACCTCGACAACCAAGTATTACTCAAGATCCCATACATTGATTCAATACGTATCAAAAATACCCACAACATAGTTGGAATACACCTTTGCCTTGGAAAATTTGGCCACCACAAATCCAAAACTAACCTTGGAAACAAGGATGGCAAGGGCCCACTTATGGAGGTATGCCAATTTTTTCTCAGTATCCACAACAACATCCCCAATATTCATAAAAGCCACAATACCCACCATATTATTCTTAATATTCTTTTCAAAATCAGCAATATTACCCAAATCAACCCCCCCTACAATCACAAAATCCACAACCACAATAGTTACAATTACATTTTAGCCAACATTTACAATTTCCTTCTACCCAACCTCCTTAGAAACTTACCCAACTACTTTCACAACCCATTCCAAATCCTAATAATAAAGTAGCTTATCCCTCTTACAAAACTGGGTTGCAAAATTTTCGAGCCTATATGATTACCCCTATAGATCTAAATGGCATGTATCTTATATTAGGAAGGGTACTTGATAGGGAAGGGAATGTTACAATTGAAGAACAAAATGAGGAAGAATTAACAATACAATAGTAGATGGTACAATAATAAAACGAACTCTCTCTACTCCCCTAGTAAATCAATGCTCTGCATCTAAAGATCCTCCTTTTCTAGAAGTACATATAAATAAACAATTGAATGTAAAGAATCAATTAATACCATCTGATTATGATATATTGGATGAATTAAGGAATTTTTGTATTCATATTCCTTTACTACAAACACTAAAAGATATTCCAATTTATGTGAAAATAATAAAGGAATTATGCTTAAAGAAAATAGGAAGAAAAAGAAAAGATCCACAAATGGTACATGTTATTGGTCATTTAGAAATTATCATGATGGGAACACATATATTGGAATTAATCCATAGAGTGCCATAGTCAAAATTCACATTAATAATGTTTCATATCCAAATACATTAATATATTTAGGTGCAATAGTAAATGTCATGACAAAAAATATAATGGATCATTTAGAATTGAATAATATTTGTTACACACAGTCTATCTTACAATTAGCTAATAGATCTACTATTAATTTATAAGGGGTGTTGTAATATATTTTTGTCACCTTAGATTTGTGGGAACGCCCAGTTGATTTTATGGTCTTAAAACCTAAAGCCAACTTGGTAGGACATTCGTTAATCTTAGGAAGACCATGGTTAGACATGGATGATGCATTTATTCGTTGCCAATAAGGAAACATGGAACTCTACATTAGTAATGAAACAAAGAGATTTACACTATATCCTCTAGCAAAAAACAATTACTGAATTAGAAAATACTTAATGGATGGATGATAAATATTATGATAAAATATTACAACCAATCTTAACAATTTCTCAAACTATGAGTTTCAAACAATATACTGAAGCAAGTCAATACGCATTTCATCATTAATTATAACTTTCCTCAATATCTTAGGGAGCAATCTTATTTTACTAATATCTTGGACAATTTTTTTCAAGAAATTTGTAGTATAGAATGTTTTTCATCATTATGGGAATGTATGCCATCTATAAATTCTATAACAAAGTTTAGTAGTACTCTTGTAGAGATTAGACTAGGAAGAATTTTAAATATTAATTCTAAACTGAATGAAAATCAAAATTGAAATTAATTCATATTGAAATTGGCAACAAGAAGAGGCTTCTAATTTGATTTCCCCTTAATTAAATTAGAAGGAAATTGTAATTCCACATCACATGACAACTTGTACGAGTTAACTAAGGTAGGAAGACTTATTTAGCTTAGTCAATTCAAGTTGAGAGTCAAACTGGAGGCATGTAGAGTTCTCTTTAAGTTTTAGGGGGTCTAGTTACAGTTTATTTTGAGTTGTAATTATTTAACTTAATTATTTGAGTTAAAATCAGTTTAACTAGTTCTAACTAATGCAGGAACTAGTGACAGGTCCAGTGAATTAAATCTGATTTAATTCACATGCAGTGATCAATCAGATAACTAAATATTCTCTATAAACATTTGTTTCATGTAAGTTATGAGGAAGACCCAGTTGATATTGGAGTTAAAGGGAAGTATACTATAATTTGTGTAATTAGAAAATTGTACAGGTCATGCATGAGGTCAACAGAAGGCCTTAGATGTATTGCTCAATTAACTATTGGGAATTTAGCAATAAATAGGGGCTCAATTGATATGGATTTAAGCATGGACACAATGAAATACATAAATACACATAAAATCAAAGATGCAATAGAAATAAAACTTCATTTCATTAATAACAAATAACTGAAATATGCTTATAGAAAGAATGAAAATAAAATAGCTAGGGAACTGGTAGCTGATCTCCGGGAAGAGATGTGGCGGCTAAAGGCCTCTGAATTGTGTTACAGTGAGGCTCGAGGGCCTACTTATTATTGAGAAACAATTTATAACCCTAAACATCCAAAAACATAACCCTAGGAGATGAAGCGCCAAAACTATGGGCCTCGTTTGGGTAAATTGGTACATCAATCTTCCCGAGGACATAACTTTGGCATATTATCTTTGTTTGGTGCGCACAATACCTCGTTAGAAATATTTATCCACTACAAATTTTGGTGTGAGCAACATTGAATTAAGTTGTATGTAGCTCCCATTTTTTCCAAAAAACTTCGTTTAGGGGCTCAAAACAGCTTTGGAAGTTCAGGACCCAAAAAACTGCTAAAAATAGTAAACTGTGCTACAATTAGGGAAACTGAAAAACTGAAATAAACAATGGTGGGGACCCAAGTGGAATAGGTGGGTGGCCACCAATATCCACCTAGATAATTCCTCCCCCCTCAGGAAGAAATGGTCCCCATTGCGTTGAGTTCCTCCATGAGATGAGGAAAATTATACTGAACTTGGTCCATCGTGAACCATTTTCCTTGGTGCTGGAGTTGGCCAGCTTTGGCAACCCGCTACAGTTGTATCTTCCGCTGGTGAGTGTTCTTGATTTTCATGTCCATGATACGATCTGTGGTGACCTATTCCATGTAGTCTGGATTTAACTCTATTGATGTGAGTTGTTCTGCAATGTCAGAGGTGTCCAGTAGAGGTGGGAAGTAGGGCCGAAGGTGGTCTACATAGAACACTGGGAGAAGATCAAGGAATGGTGGAATACGGGGCTCAAAGGAATTTGACCCTCCAGCCTTGGTGATGGTGTACGTCCCATATCAGAGTGAGCGAAGCTTGCAGTGGGGTCTAGTGAGGCGCTCCTTCTACAAATGTAGCCACACTTTGTCGCCCACTTGGAAGTTGTGTGGCACTCGATGTTGATCATGTCGTTGCTTGTACTTAGCATTGGATCTGTCCAATATGTCATGAAATTGTTGGCGGATGCGTTGAATGTTCTCAATGAATTTGTTCGCCTTATCAGCTTCACACTGGACATGAGCCAAATCGGCCTGAGTAGCCGCAAATGGCATGGCTACGTCAGTGGGACAAAGTGGCTGGAATCCCAAACCTGTTGAGTTGTGGAGAGCTCAGTTATAACTTTGTTTTACATAGGGAAGCCTCTCATCTCATGTGCATGGATGCTTTGAATTGTACATGTGCAGAATGTGTATGATCATCCTGTTGACGACCTCTCTCTGGCTATCAATTTGAGGATGGAAAGTTGTGGACTTGGTGAGCTTGGTGTCCAGCATTGACCAGAGGCTGGACCAAAATGTGCTAACGAACATACTCTCCTGATCTTAGATGATATACAATGGGATCCCAAAGTGCACCCACACTCGTTCAAAGAAGAGTTTAGCAATGGATTTTGTTGTGATATTCTTCTTGCAGGCTACCATAATGGCCATATTTGAGAATTTGTCGATGATTACGAAAACAAACTCGTTTCCATGCTTAGTAGAAGGAAGGCCCGACATGTAATCCATGGATATGGATTCGCAAGGTCGATTAGGGGTAGGTAGCGGAGTATAGAGACATTTCTTCTTGATGGTCGTTTTGGAAATAGCATAAGCAGTGCAGGATCAGATGTACTTCCTAACATCCCGTCGAAGGTTTGGCCAATAGAAATACTTCTGTAGTACTACCACTATTTTCTCGACCCTGAAATGCCTAGTGACTCGACTATAGTGCGATTTCCAAATAATCTTGGCACGCTTTCTTGAAGGAACACAATGGTGTCCTAGGTGACATAGCAATGCATCCTAGAGGTGGAAATTTGGAACTTGTGTACCCTCCAAGAGTTTCTTGTTTGGGTGGTTGAATTCTAGTTCACTCTTATAGAGAAGCGGCTAGTCATAAGTCTCATTCCTACAAGAGTTGAGAACGGTGGTTAGTGACACGATCGATGGTCGACTGAGGCAATATGAAAAACTATTAGTCATGCCCTTCTTGTACTTGATGTTCAAATGAAACTGTTGTAGATATGTGGACCACTTCTAATGGCGATTGTTTTGCAACTTCCCTTGCATCTATATGAACTACAGGGGTCATTGATTTTCCTGGATGACCTTTTCCTTCCCCAAAATGTAATGCTTCCATTGTCAGAAATATTACACAATGGAATACATTTATTTTTCATAAGTAGGATACTTGCAGAAAAATAGTGTCTCACTGTGATATTGCACTGGATGCCCCTGTTGAGTAAGAATTTCCCCAATAGCATAGTCAGAGGAATATGTCTCGATATCAAATGGTTTTTGTAATTATGGAAATGTGAGGACTAGACCAAAGCAGAGGCGATGTTTCAATTCTACAAATGCCTTCTGCTGAGATTCCAACCAAAATAATTTTTCTTTCGCTCCTCCCTTGTTGACTTGACTCAAAGGCCAAGTGATATGAGAGAATCACAACACGAACCTACCGTAGAAATTAGCAAGACCTAGAAAGTTGCAAAGCTCTATTAGAGTGGTTGGGGTTGGCCAATCCCGAATGACTTGGATATTGGTTGGATTCACATTTATGCCCCACTCATCAATAATATATCCCAGATACTAAACCTAGGTCATGCAAAAAGTGCACTTCTCCAAATTGGCACACAACTTGTGTTGCCACAGTGTTTGGAGGACCTGTCGGTTGTGGTGAAGGTGCTCTTCCCAAGTATGGCTTAATATCAAGATGTCATCCAAGTACACTACTAAAACTGAGTTGGTGAATGGCCACAGGATGTCTTCCATCAGCCTCATGAAGATTATGGGAGCATTCTTCAACCCGAAAGGCATGACTAGCCATTCAAAAATGCCCTCCTTGGATTTGAAGGAAGTCTTCCAGACATCAGAGGGTTCAATTGGTACTTAGTGATACTTGGACTTCAAGATGATCTTGCTGAAATATTTTGCCCCTTTGAGTTTGTCCAGAAGGTCATCAATCTATGGGATTGAGTACCTATTCCGAACAGTGATCTTGTTTAGTGCACGATAGTCAATACAGAGTCTCCAAGTCTCATCCTTCTTTTGCAACAACATGACCGGGCTCCCACAAGGCGATGAACTCAGCCGGATGTGACCTTTCTGCAACATCTCCTAAATCTTCCTCTTGATTTCATTGTTATCTAGAAAATAGTGTCGATAGATTGGTCCATTGGGCAGCGGCGCACCTAGGGTTAGATCGATGGAGTGCTTGACCTAACAGTGTATAGGCACCCCTATGGGTGAGGTGAATATGTCCCCATACTCCTCCACGACCTTTTTCATTTGTTTTTGTCGTGCGGAGGAGTCATGTCTGGAGGTCGTGGCCACAGTATTATTCTTTCCCTGAGGGCAGATCATAAGGAAAAACAAATTTCCCGGTTTTGGAAATGAGCTACTGTATTTTTTTGCAGTAACTAAAGAGATAGTGACAGGCAGTGGTACCTATGGTATCTTGTACAAATTATTTCCTGAAGTAACAATAAGCAAGGAAAACACTTTAATTTACCAGAGGGATGAGGTTATGATTTTCTGATATTCATTATATTTAAAATGAGAAATAATAAAAAGGTGATTGCAACTATGCTGTTGATACATTAATGCCACGTAGTAGGGTCCACCAAAAGTATGCAACATGGGTACTTCTTGGATGAGGAATTAAATTTTGCATCCAACGAGTACTCCTGCTCGAAATTTGAGTAAAAAATTTGGGAGATAAATTGAAAATATGAGTTGAAAATGTAGTTTTATTATTTTATTATTTTTTAATCTTTTTACCCTTTTACTTAAAAAATGGCGAATCATCCCCCATGGTTGACATCATCACCTTGAATCCTATTGGTTCTTATAAAGTTTATTTTGGTTGTACATTTTTCTTAGAAGGCCCATTTTAGACCTCAAAATTCCCCTAATGAATACATCACAAACATCAAGATGAGAAATGTCACATAATACCTCATCCGTGAAGGGCTTGATGTTGTAGGGAAGGCAGAATTGCTAGCTGAAGTGGAGATCCTATCCTTGGTGAAGCCAACTGATGGTGTACATCTCTAGGTGTGTTTTGGTGGCAAGCCCAACCGCTTCACAACATCTGCCGGAATGAGGTTCTTTTGGCTCCCACTATCGACAATGAACTATAGCGGGGAACCCTTCTACACACATCTAGGAGGGGAAGAGATGCTCTTTCTCCTCTAGATATTTCGGTTCCTCCTTCTGGATCTTCGTGGTGGAAATGATGGTGTTGGGCTCTGCATTGATAATATACTTCCCTCTGTCATTCCCCTTTTCGGGTTATAATTCAGAGTCGGACCATGCATATAATTCAGAAGCCTTCATCTCAGCCACCATTGTCTGCTTCGCCCGACACTCACTTGTGTTGTGAGTGGAGCTCTTATGGAACTCACACCACTTTCCTGTGTCCTTCTTTAGCTTCACGGTGTTGTTCTTTTCTTGCGGATTTGGCAGGTTTTATTGGGCCACCATGCCTTGGCTTTGTCCTTTGTTCTACGTTTTGGGGGCACCTTTCCCTTGGTTTTTATTCGCCCAAAGTCTCACTTCTTTTGTTTTAATTTCTGCTCAATATTGGCAGCATACCGGTATGTCGTACCAAGAGAGGAGATGTCGAGGAAATAAATTTCCTCCTGAATGTATCTGTGCATACAAATGTGGCACTTGAGCACCAAATGTTTCTCCGAATATTTGATATCCAACTTTGTGCATAGGGCATGGAACAGATTCATCATCTCATGCACATCTCGATCCCTTTGTTGTCACAGCGTAGTCCATTGTATTTACTTATCCTCATAGCTCCCCAAGGGGTAATATTGTTCCTTGATGGCATCTCAAAAATAATTCCAAGTGGGTATAGCTGAGAACAAAGAAGATTCCCCCTTGTCCTTTTTTTGACACTAGGTTTCCCACTATCCTTCACATGGGGGATGGCTTTGAGGAGTGAAAAAATAATCTTCTCCTGGTTGGAAAAGTCTTGAACTGATAAATAACCTTCTAATAGACTCAACCATTTATCTATGATGTCTGTATCTATTTGGCCCTCAAATATGGGAATGTTAAAGTTTTCTTGTACCTTAAAAGGAGTGGTGCCTCCAGAGTGACTCTAAGATGTAGATGCATCGGCGATGGGAAGTAGTTGAAGGATCTGGGAAAATTTATCCATCATCGCGCTCCTTTGTTTCTCAAGGGCCTCCTGGAGAATTATTTTGATAGGATATCCTTCTCTCTCATATTTCTTTTCTTCCCCCATGGGTATTCATCGGGATTTGCGATGCTGATCTTGCAAAGGTTCAACCAGATTGAGCCCTAACTCCTTATACCCCAACCTCGTTGGGGACATACAAAGAAGGATCGAGAAAGAGCAGACCGCTCAGATACCACTAATATGGATTTATGTAAGAACACAATGAAATACATAAATACACATAAAATTAGAGATCTAGCAAAAATAAAACTTATTTTCATTAATAACAAATAATTGAAATATGATTAAAGAAATAATCGAAATAAACTAGCTAGGGCGCTGGTAGCTTATCTCTGAGAAGAGATGTGGCACCTACAAGCCTCTAAAATTTGTTACAATGAGGCTCCAAGGCCTATTTATTATTTTTAAATAATGGATAACCCTAAACATCCAAAAACCTAACCATAGGAGATGAAGCACCAAAACTATGGGCCCCGTTTGGGTAAATTGGTACATCAATCTTCTTAGGAACATAACTTTGTCATACGATCTTTGTTTGATGCGCACAATATATTGTTCCAAAGATATATCTAAGGAATACAAATTTTTATGTTATCAACATTAATCTAACTTCCATTTTTGTACCATTGTTTCCAAAAACGTCGTTTAGGGCCTCAAAACGGCTCCAAAAGTTCAGGACCCGAAAAAATGCTAAAAATAGTAAATTGTGCTACAATTAAGGAAACTAGGAAAATGAAAGAAAAAATGGTGGGGCCACAAGTGGAATAGGTGGGTGGCCACCAATATCCACCTATATCATCAATTTCCCTAGGGATTTCACAAGAAAGGCTAGGCATCTGGAGGCAAGAAATTGGTTAAGTATTGGACCAAACTTGCTTGGATTAGAGTGAGACAGTCAAAGATAGTGCATAGAGATATTAAGCCTAAGAGAATCATTGTACTATGTCATATTCTTGACTTAACGCAATATAAAAATAGTGGGGTGTTAGCTGAGGCTTTCCCTAGATAAATCTTTGTGTTGTGTGATTGAAATTCTTTCTGTTTCTTGTTCATGTGATTGTGTGATCATAATTGGTTTCCATAATTTGTAAAATATATTCAATTATTTTGTTTTAGCATATTACAATATCAATTGAATTTATGTGGATTTTATACATGGTATCAGAGCAAGAATCACTATAGAAGAGAATAATACGAGTTAGTTTTGTATAGGTGAATCGAATTTGCAGATCTACTCTTCAGGACCAACAATAGAATCATGATGTCTTTCAGTGGATTGAGACTCAAATATGCCCTTGAGGGTAGTCCTAATTACATATATTGGAAGGACATGATGGAGGTAGTGTTGGAAGACATTGGGTTGAAGGAATTCATAGAGAGTGATATTCCTAGGCTCGCAGAAACAGATGCTCAAAATATTGATGCATGGAAGAAGAATGTAGCAAAGGTGAGAAGCATTCTGTAAGGAGTTCAATATCATATTGTCTCAAACCTCCATGGAAAGGAAACTTGATATACTATGTGGAAGGCCTTAACAGATTTTTTTCATAATAGAAGCTACCATGGGAATTTTTCATTGAAGGACAAGCTCAAAAAAATCAAGATGGATAAGGGTGAGACAATACCAAAATAGTTGACGAAGTTCAGTCAATGTTGAGATGAGCTTGGAAGTGTTGGTGTGACAGTTGTCGAGGATGATCTGGTGATCCTAGCACTTCTAAGCCTTCCCAAGAGCTGGCACAACTATGAATATTTGGTGATTGGGAGCGAGAAGCTACTAGAGTGGGAGTGCTTATGTTATTACTTGGTACAAGAAGAGATTCGACGAAATACCATAGATGGATCCTTGTCAAAGACTGATGAAAAGGAGAATTTTTCCTTGGCTGGAAAGGCGAATAAATGGAAAGGGAAGGTGTCCCATTCTAAATCATATTCTAGTTAGGCAGGAAAGAAGAAGGACTTGTTGAAAAAAAATTCACTGTCATGAGCTTGGACACTATGCTACAAAGTGTACGCACAAGAATAAAGACAAGAATCCCTCAGTAGGAGTGGCAGGTGAAGCACTTTATTCACAATTCGAGTTGGAATTCAGTCTCATCACATGCATGGTGTTATCAGTGATGGGTTTGGTGTGGGACTTGGATAGTGGAGGTTCATTCCATATGACCGAAAACAAAATTATTCAGTAACTTGGAGGAGAAGTATCTCGAGATGCACATCGAGATGGAAAATGATAGGAGTTATAGCACAACATACATAATGACAGTTACCTTTCATAGGGAGTTCGGTACTCCTCTCACATCAAAATATTTCTAGGTTCCTAGTTTAAAGAAGAATTTAGTTTGAGTTGCTATGTTATAATACCATGGCTATGTTGTGATATTTAGCAAAGGAAAGGCGTTCCTTTGTCACAAAGCCATGATATAGGTGAAGACGATTGGGTTTCGGGTAAATAATATATACAAATTGGATATAGAATATTTTTTTCCCTTGAGGACGAAAGAAAAGAATTTGCAAAGCCGAGACACGGTGATTTATGGCATAGAAGATCGGGCCATCTACACCATGGCGCTTTGAAGCTCATGCAACATATTTCAACAGGAGTTCCCAAGGGTGCACTTGAGCAACGATATACATGAAAAGGGTGTACATTGGGGAAGTACACAAAATCCACCTTTCATGATAAGGACAATTGACGCAACAGTAGCGATGGAATTCAACAACACCCACAATGGACCTTTATAACCCAATAATCGCTCCTCCTTCCTATCGGAACCAAAAGTATTTGAATAGGCGTAAAATATTTGTTTTATCTTCGCGTTCCAATATAACTTTTTAAAACCATTTAAACAGTGTTTGAATGCCCTTTATAACACATTTTATATGTATTTTCGCAACCACAGATCTGGCTGATCCGACAGCTCGGATCAATTCGCAAATTGGCAATCACCGGTGTGCTACAATTTTTATTGTTCAACAACATCTCCGATGCGAAGTTAATCAGAGATCGAAAATCTCTATGGATCGATGTCACTTCTCCATAAGAAATGCGATATCCACTGGACCTGACTTCACTTCAAATAAACTTAATAAGCTTTTCACGTCCGGTTCTATTGTTTATGTGATGCGATTGGAACTCTCCTCCGGTCCAATGCAATGGATTACACAGACCCGATGACTCATACAAATCAGCCGATATATATATTTTAAATACGTGCAAAGGTTCCACTAAGTGCTTTTCCTGCGCCAATTCTTTGTGTTAACAAATTTTTCGCTCGCGGACTCAACGATGCCAAGATTGCTTTAATCACGGGAATTTTTACAGTTTAATATAAAAACATAGGCCACCATCAACAAAAGAAATTACATAAAAAAAAAAGATCATTGTTCAAGCTTCATAGGCTCATTATACAAAGAAGCACACAATCATTAATTTTATCCATAACAAACAGTAGAACAGAGTCTCGCTTTAGGCCAAATTATACATGGAAATGACCTCTGTCACAAACTGTTACAAAAACACAATTTTTTTTCACTCTAAGCTCTCGCTCCACTCCCAACCTCTCTCATCACATTTTTCCTCCTTTTATTATTCAATAATTTTTCTAACAAATCTAACAGCAATCTCCTATTTTTTTTTTAAGATTTAACAACAATCTCCTATTTCGTAGCTTCTCATGCACACCTAAACTAACAACTCTTATCCCTGAATCTAAAATAAGACAATCACACATTTATTACAATAACAAAATATTTGAGAAGTCCAACCTCCTCAGTAAAACTGAATTTTACCAACAGTCAATGAATTTCACCCTGTTTAGCCACAACATGTGAAGAAATCTTCACATTGCTGGCTAATCCCGATGCTCTTGCATCAGACTCCCGGGGAAGAAAAGATTTTTCCTTCAAACTTTCATGACTTACTCCATATTTCTGTAGTTCAGCTGCTGTTAACCAACTGGAATCTTCCGTTGGCTGCTCTTTCCACTTGACTAGATATTGGAAATATGTCTTCCCTCGAGTTTTCTTCGATATTCTTTGATCCAAGATAACCTTAACTTCTTTCTTATATGCTTTTGCTACCTGTTCCTCTGAATCTACAGTTTGAACTTCATCACCTGTGGCTTCATTCCTCTAAATGGATATAAGTCTGTAACATTAAAAATGGGGGATATTCCGATCCCTTCCGGCAACTCAATCTCATATGCATTGGCTGAAAATTTCCTTTTAATTTTACAAGGTCCTATTTTCTTCATTTTCAGTTTGTTATAAGTTTTTGTAGGAAATCTCTCTTTCCTCAAATATGCCATGACTAAATCTCCTACTTGAAACTCTTTTTCTCTTCCTTTCAGATCTGCTCTCTGCTTGTATCTTCTGCTTCTTTCCTACAATTTATCTTTGACTTCCTTCTGTAACCTCTACATTTGTTCAAAAAAATCTTCAGCACTTGCACTCCTGGCTTCCTGTTTTCCCAAGTCCCTAAGCTCATATACTCCTCTCGGATGCATTCCAAAGACAATCTGAAATGGACTCATTCCAGTGCTTCGGTTTGGTGTATCATTGTAAGTGAATTCAGCTTGAGCTAATGCCAAATCCCACTATTTAGGATTCCGATGTACCAAACTTCTTAGTATATTTCCCAAGCTTCTATTCACTACTTCAGTTTTTCCATCTGTTTGAGGATGGTACGCTGAACTAAAACTGAGTTTAGTCCCCATTTTCTTCCAAAGGGTCCTCCATAAATTCCCTACAAATTTAGTATCACGATCCGATACAATACTTACAGGTAAACCATGCAACCTTACAATCTCTGAAAAGAATAAATTTGCTATGTATGTTGCATCATTAGTTTTCTTACAAGCAATAAAATGGGCCATTTTAGAAAATCTGTCTACTACAACATAAATAGAATTGTTTCCTCTCTGATTTTTTGGTAAACCCAGAACAAATTCCATACTAACTGCATCCCATGGTCGATCTGGTATGGGCAATGGCTGATATAGTCCTATATTCTGACTCCTTCCTTTGGCATATTGACATACCCTGCATTTCTCAACAAACTTTTTAACATCAGTTTACATTTTAAGCCAGTGATAAAAAGCATTTACCTGAGCGAAGGTTTTATCTTGTCCAAAATAACCAGACAACCCTCCACTGTGCTTTTCCTTAATTATGTTCTCTCTCATGGAACATTTAGGAATACATAACTTTTTGCTTTTAAATAACAGGCCTCCTTGAATAAGGTATTCCATCCATTGACTTCTATTATGGCTCACTGGATTCTGAACTGTTGTGTAGATGTCTCTAAAATCCTCATCATCCTTGTACATTTCCATCATTTCTTCAAAACCTACAACACCCACTTTAAACTCTTGCAAAAGAAGACTTACCCTGCTCAATGCATCTACTACTTTATTAGACTTACCACTTTTATGTTTTATTACAAAAGTGAAACTTTGCAGAAATTCCACCCATTTGGCATGCTTCTGATTTAGCTTAGGCTGGTTATTAATAAACTACAAAGCGTGATTGTCTGAATATAAGATGAATTCCTTTGGCAGTAAGTAATGCCTCCACTTTTTCAAAGCCTGCAAAATAGCGTAAAACTCTTTATCATATGAAGAATATTTCCTTTTCACATCATTTAGTTTCTCGCTGAAATATACTACCGATCTTTTCTCTTGACTCAGTACCGCACCAACTTCTACTCCACTTGCATCGGTTTCTACTTGAAATACTTTCTCAAAATTAGGCAATGCTAGAATTGGCTTTTCTGTTATCTTCTTTTTCAGCAGATTAAATTTCCTGTCTACTTCTTCTGTCCATCGAAATGGCTGGTTGACCTCCTTGATTGTCTCAAGGATTGGTGCACAAACTTGACTAAACCCTTTTATAAATTTTCGGTAAAAACTAGCAAGTCCATGAAAACTTCTTACCTCAAATACACTTTTGGGATTAGGCCAGTTCTTGATTGCTTGTACTTTCTCCGAATCCATTTTCAAGCGTTCTTTGGAAATCACAAATCCTAGGTACACCAGCTCTTCTTTCATGAAACTACACTTATTCAAATTGATTAGTAGGTTTTCCTTCTGTAGAGTTTTCAGAACTAACTTCAGATGTTCTAAATGCTCCTTTTTACTTTTGCTAAAAACCAGAATATCATCAAGGTAAACAACGACAAATTTACCTGCATACTCCTTCAAGACCTTGTTCATTAGTCTCATGAATGTACTGGGTGCATTAGTGAGCCCAAAAGGCATCACTAACCACTCATAAAGTCCACTATTTTTTTTGAAGGCCGTTTTCCATTCATCGCCTTCCCGAATTCTGATCTGATGATACCCGCTTTTCAAATCTATCTTAGTAAAATATCTGGATCCACTTAAACAATCCACTAAATCATCCATTCTGGGAAAAGGAAATCTGTACCTGACTGTTATCTTGTTGATAGCTCTGGAATCGGTGCACATGCGCCATTCTCCTCCCTTCTTTGGACTAAGTACTGTTGGCACAGCACACGGGCTCAGAATTTCTCGAATCAGCCCCTTGTTCATCACTTCCTGTACTTGACTTGCAATCTCTATGTTTTCCTAGGGAGTTAGTCTATATGCTGCTTTATTAGGTAGACTTTCTCCTGGTATTAAGTCGATATGATGTCTTACACTTCTAATCGGTGGTAATTCATTCGGTAATTCACCCATGATGATATCCATAAAATTATTTAACACAGCTTGAATTTCTTCAGGCAAATCGTTTAAATTCGTAGAGGTTAATATTACCTGGGGCCTCCCTACGATAGCGAAATGCAACTCCTCGCTTTTATCGACCTCCTGTAGCAGTTCTTTACCACTTATCAACATAATAATATTTTCAGGCAGTCCTTTATCAACATCATTCTTTACTGGCAACAGCGTGTGTTTAATTCTGTCCTTCTCTATGGTATATGTGTTCCTTCTCCCATCGTGAATCACTTTCCAATCAAATTGCCATGGTCTCCCTAATAATACATGACATACATCCATGGGCATTATGTCACATAGGATTATGTCTTTGTACGTGCCGATCTACATTTCCACATTACATTGCTCTGTCACGATAACTTGATGGCCCTTCTGTAGCCAAGATACTTTGTAAGGAGTAAGATGCGCCATCCTTGCTAACCCAAGCTTTTCCATCATTTCTGTGGACACAATATTGTTAGTACTTCCACTGTCAATTATAACCTTACAGTACTTACCCTTTGATTTACATGTAGTTCTGAACAAGTTATTCCTTTGCGCAGGTTCTCCAGCCTCCTTTTCTGATCTAAGAAAATTTCTTCTAAGCAGCAGTGATTCACCTTCTTCAGGTGGTTCCTCTTTCTCCACAAGTCGAGGTGGTTCTGGCTCTGCCTCTGTCACATTTGCACCCCTCTGGCTTGCTGATTTGTTATGAGGACAGTCCCACGACATGTGTCCCCATTCTCCACAGGTATAACACCTAACATCTCTTCCTCACCCTCTTCCTCTGGGCGTGAATCTTCCTCTACTAGATTCACCCCTCTGTGATTATTTGCCACTTGAACTTCCTGTTTCATGCTGATGATGTGTTCCTCTAGATCTGGCAGCTCCTCTACCTTTCCCTGAGCTCTTTCCTATGTTCCTTTGACTTTGTCTCCTCAATATTTTCTCCTTTGCCTTCAGACTTGCTTGATAGGCATCCTCAACAGTTTTCAAACTTAACAAGCTAATCTCATCTTGTATTTCATACCTTAACCCATTTACATATCTGGCTGTTTTTTCCAAATCATCTTCTACATGCCCTGTTCTGATACTTAATCTATAGAATTATTATGTATACTCTTTAACAGAAATTCCTTTCTGCTTCAGATTTTGCATTTGCTTAAAAAGATTCAAATGATAGTCTTTAGGAAAAAACTTGGCTTTCATTTTACTTACCATTTTATCCCACTGCTTGATCTTAGATTTCCCTTTCCTCATTCTTGATGTTTGTACCTCGTCCCACCAGATGGCTGCATGACCCTTCAATCTAGTGACTGCAAACTTTACCCTCTTATTCTCTTCAACCTTTTCATAGTCAAAGTACTGATCTATGGATCTGATCCAATCCATAAGCTCCTCTGCATTCAAACTCCCTTCATACATAGGAATCTCCATCTTGGGTTTACTTCCAACTTTTGCCAGCATCTTAAGGACCTTGGCAGTTTCATTATCTTCTTCTACTTCTTCCGCATCTGCATCATATTATTTTGAAGAACTCTCGACACCATCATCAGGCACTCTTCTTTGGGCTGTCTCCCTTGTCTCCATTTGTGCACGCAAATTATGCACTTCTTCTAACAGAATTGCATTTGGTTCTGGTCTTCCTCGATCAATTCCTCTTCTTGGTGGCATATTCGCTGCAAACACCTCTTAACTTCTTCTCTGATACCAAAAAGTTGATGCAAGAGCAGCGATGGAATTCAACAACACCCACAATGGACCTTTATAACCCAATAATCGCTCCTCCTTCCTATCAGAACCAAAAGTATTTGAATAGGCGTAAAATATTTGTTTTATCTTCGCGTTCCAATATAACTTTTAAAAACCATTTAAATAGCATTTGAACGCCCTTTATAACACATTTTATATGTATTTTCGCAACCACAGATCTGGCTGATCCGACGGCTCGGATCAATTCGCAAATCGGAAATCACCAATGTGCTACAATTTTTATTGTTCAACAACAGCTCCGATGCGATGATCAATTCGGCGATCGCAAGTCACAATGTTTTGGATGTCACAACCGTTGGCAGCTTCCACAGCTCCGATGTGAAGTTAATCGGAGATCGCAAATCTCTATCGATCGATGTCACTTCTCCATAAGAAATGCGATATCCACTGGACCCGACTTCACTTCAAATAAACTTAATAAGTTTTTCACGTCCGGTTCTGTTGTTTATGTAATGCGATTGGAATGCTCCTCCAGCCCAATGTGATGGGTTACACAGACCCGATGACTCATACAAATCAGCCGATATATATATTTTAAATACGTGCAAAGGTTCCACTAAGTGCTTTTCCTGCGCCAATTCTCTGTGTTAACAAATTTTTCGCTCGCGGACTCAACGATGCCAGGATTGCTTTAATCACGGGAATTTTTACAGTTTAATATAAAAACATAGGCCACCATCAACACAAGAAATTACATAAAAAAAAAAATATCATTGTTCAAGCTTCACAAGCTCATTATACAAAGAAGCACACAATCATTAATTTTATCCATAACAAATAGTAGAACAGAGTCTCGCTTTAGGCCAAATTATACATGGAAATGACCTCTGTCACAAACTGTTACAAAAACACAATTGTTTTCACACTCTGAGCTCTCTCTCCACTCCCAACCTCTCTCATCACATTTTTCCTCCTTTTATTATTCAATAATTCCTCTAACAAATCTAACAGCAATCTCCTATTTTTTTTGAAGATTTAACAACAATCTCCTATTTCGTAGCTTCTCATGCACACCTAAACTAACAAATCTTATCCCTAAATCTAAAATAAGACAATCACACATTTATTACAATAAAAAAATATTTGAGAAGTCCAACCTCCTCAGTAAAACTGAATTTGACCAACAGTCAGTGAATTTCACCCTGTTTAGCCACAACATGTGAACAAATCTTCACATTGTTGGCTAATCCTGATGCTCCTGCATCAAAAATAGAGTGAAGGGGATCCCTTAAAGATTTCACTCAGATGTGTGTGGACCATTATCGAAAGCCTCCACAACAAAACACATGTATTATGTGAATTTTCACACAAGTATTGGGTATTCTTCATGCAAAAGAAATACCATACATTCTCAAAGTTTTGTGAGTTCAAAGAACTTGTCGATAAAGATACAGGGAATAAAGTGAAGGCTATTAGGAGCAAAAACGATCAAGAATGTCTTGAACGAATTCAATAACTTTTTTTCTTCAGAAGGAATTCGACAGGAATTGATATCACCTCATAACCCATATCAGAATGGGGTTTCATAAAGGAAGAACAAGAATATTGAGGGAGCAACATGAGCGATGTTGCATGATCAGGGCCTACTATTACATTTGTGGGTTGAAGCCTGAAACAAAATAGTATTTCTATAGAACATAAGTCCTCATCAGATTCTGGGGATGAGTACACCAGAGGAAGCTTTTTCTGATAAGAAACTAGATGTGGCACATTTTAAAATTTTTGGTTCATTATTTTATTTCCATGTAACCAAGGATGCAAAGAAAAATATAGAGCCAAAAGATAGGTTAGGAATATTCTTGGGTTACATCGATACACCTCAAAACTATTGATTGTACTTTCCAGCACATAGGATCACAGTGGTCATAAGAGATGTGAAATTTGATGAAGAGAAGGCCATGCAAATTTCCCTTGAGAGGGAGCTTCAGTTGCATGAAATTAAGGAGGAGCTCTTAGCTCCAGAAGAATAACCTCAAGATGTGGACCAACCACAAGCAGAGGAACAAAGAGTGGAAGAAACCACTCATGCAAAATACATCCTGAGACAGAAGGAATCACACAAAAGAGGCTGAGAGGTTGTTTCTTGATGCTAGAGAAAATGTGGGAGCACCCACATCAGAATGAGGGAAGAGAGGGTCCCCAGAGAGGTACATTGGCTAGATGGATATTATGAGCGAGAGTGTATATATTGGGCCATCATCATTCGAGGAAGCAGTGCAGAAACTAGTTTGGGTTGATGCCATGGTTAAGGATTATGACTTCATTACCATAAACAGTGCATGCAAATTTGTCTCAAGATCGGAGGGGAAGTTAGTTGTAGGATCCATGTTGATATAAAAGGTGAAGCAGGCAGCAGATGGGAATGTGGAGAAACACAAGGCCATATTTGTGTCTAGAGAGCTCTCTTAGCTGGAGGGGATTGATTATGAGGAGACCTTTGTACCAATACCAAGGTACTCACCAATCATATCTATCCTTGAAATTTCAGTGCATATGGGATGACAGATACATTAGATGGATGTAAATGCAACCTTCCTAAATGGAGTGATTGAGGAAGATAAGTACATTGAGCAGCTGGAAGGTTTTGATACCTTTGACAAGGAGTCTCATGTGTGCAAACTTAAGAGAGAATTGTATGGACTGAAACAAGCACCCCGTGCTTGGTACACTAGGATCAACATCTACTTCACCGGTTTGGGTGTCACCAAAAGTGAAGCAAATGTCAACCTTTACCATATTGTGGAAGAAGGTAAAATTTTGGCCATTGTACTTTATGTGGATGCTTTGATACTGACAGGTAATGAGCGACTCATAAAGTCTTTCAAATAGGACCTTGCAAGAGAATTTGAGATGAATGATATGGTGCTCTTGCATTATTTCCTTGGATTGGAGATTTGGAAAAGAGATGGGGAACTATTTGTATCTCAAGGTGAGTATTTCAAAGAGATTCTGAATAATTTTCACATGGAGATAAACAAACACAGAGACTCCTCTAACAGGGAAAGGAAGGAGGTTTCTACTTCAGGTGAAGTGGTAGAAGCTACCATCTAGAGGAAACTTGTGAGTTCACTCGTGTACTTGGTAAATAAATGACCAAACATATGTTATGTGTTTAACTGACCTATTCAAGCTATGGTTAAGCCTACAAATCTCTATTGGAAGGGAGGAAAGCATGTGTTAAGATACCTTAGAGGCACCACAGAGTTTGGGCTATGGTACAGGCATATAGAGGGAGTGAAGCTTCAAGGCTTCATAGATGCATATTGGGTAGGGAACCCATCTCGCAAGAAGAGAACATCAAGGGGCATATTTAGTATTGGATCAACAAGAGTTTCCTAGTATAACAAGAAACATAGATCATTTGCACTAAGTTCAACAGAGACAGAGTACATGGTTTCTAGTCAAGAATCTTGTGAGGCCATATGGATGAGGAAGATACTTGTTGGTTTTTTTGGTCATCATATGGATCCAACAGAGATTTATTGTGATAACCATAGTTGCATCAAACTCTCGGTTAATCCAGATTTTCATGACAGGCTCAAGAATATTGATTTCCAGTATCACCATCTTAGAGATTGTGTGCATAGGCGGATTATGTCATTAAAGTACATTCCAATATATGATCAAGATGTATAAATATTGACAAAGGCACTATCAAGAGGAAAATTTGAGTTCCACGGAGGCAGGATCGAGGTACTAGACAATCCCTTTCATGTTGAGAGGGAGTGTTGAAATTGGAAACAAGAAGAGGCTTCTAATTTAATTTTCCCTTTATTAAATTAGAAGGAAATTGTAATTCAACATCACATGACAACTTGTACGAGTTAACTAATTTAGGAAGACTTAGTTAGCTTAGTCAATTTGAGTTAAGGGTCAAACTGGAGGGATGTAGATTTCTCTCTAAGTTTTAGGGGGTCTAGTTACAGTTTATTTTGAGTTGTAATTATTTATCTTAATTATTTGAGTTAAAATCAGTTTAACTAGTTCTAACTGATGGAGGAACTATTGAGAGGTCCAGTGAATTAAATCTAGTTTCATTCACATACAGTGATCGATCATATAATTGAATATTCTCTATAAATAATTGGTGTATGTCAATTCTGAGGAAGACCCTGTTTATATTGGATTTAAATGGAAGTATACTATCAGTTGTATAATTAGAAAATTGTACAGGTCATGCATGAGGTCAGAAGAAGACCTTAGATGTATTGCTCAATCAATCATTGGGAATTTCCTAATCAAGCAAGGTTGGGCATCTAGAGGCAAGAAATTGGTTAATTATTGGACAAAAATTTCCTGGATTAGAGTGAGATAATCTGATATAGTGAAAATAGCTCTCAAACCTAAGAGAAGCATTGTATTGTTTCATATTCTTGACTTAATGCAATTTATAGATAGCGGGGTTTTTAGCTGAGGCTTTCCCCAGTAAAATATTTGTGTTATGTGATTGAAATTCTTTTTCTTTCTTGTTCATGTTATTGTGAGATTGTAATTGGTTTCCACATTTGTAGAATAGATTCAAGTATTTTTTTTTAGCATATTACAAGATCAGTTGAATCTATGTGGATTTTCTACAATTCAAATGCTACAAACCATACCTTTGCATTTTCATAAATATAATGATATGTAAGGAATAAATACTAATACATTTATGCATATGCATCATATCAACATTTAGGAAAATTACAAACCTGTCAAAAAACTTTAGAGGCATATGAATCCTATTTTAAAATATATTGTAGAGGAGGAACTAAACAATTTTTAATTGTAAATTTCATATATCCAATGTTTGATGGCCAGTGGATATCACCATTGGTAATTGTCCCTAAAAATAATGGTAAATGGAAAGTTTACATAGAGTTCAAAGATTTAAACAAAGATACTTTAAGAGATCATTTTCCTTTTCTATTTATTGATAAAGTCTTAGATACCTAATCCAAAAATATAAATATATATATATATATATATATATATATATATATATATATATATATATATATATATATATATATATATATATATATATATATATATATATATATATATATATATATATATATATCGTTTCTTGATGGTTTTAGTGGATATAACCAAATAAAAAATGCACCAGAAAATTAAGATAAGACAACATTTACATGTACATGGGGAATGTATGGTTAAAGAGTATTACCCTTCGGATTGTGTAATTCTCTTGCTACCTTTCAACGAGTTTTTTTAGATATGTCCTTTTACTTTATCTACAATTGTGTAGAGGTATACATGTATGGCTTCGTCTTTTATGGCAATCATTTTGAAGAAGCTTTGGAAAATGTTTAAAAAGTTCATTATAGATGTCAAGAAACTAATCTTTCTTTAATTCATGGGAAATTTCATATGTTGTTAACTTTTGGAGTTATTTTGGATCAATATGTTTCATGTGCAGGGATCATAGTTGATCCAGCTAAAATAGAAGTTATTATTGAACTCCTCATACCTAAAACTTAGAAATATGTGAAAATTTTCCTAGGCCATGCAAGCTATTATAGAAGCTTTATAGAAAATTTACAAAAATAATCTTTCCATTATTTAAATTTAATGTTAAAGACAACAAATATTTCTAAAATATACCTTGTTAATTTTCTTTTGATACACTAAAAAATAATCTTTCTAAAGCACCTGTCTTAAGGGGACCAAATTGGTCTCTTCAATGAATATTCCTACTGATGCTTCAAATACTAAGTTTAGGAATTGTCTTAGGGTAGAAAGATCATCAAATTTCTTATGTTATTTACCATTTCAGTAAGTATTTGATGCTTGATGAGTTAAACTTTATTGTCATAGAAAAGTAATTTTTTTCACTCGTTCATGCCATTGATAAGTTTAGACATTATATTACTAGGTACAAGACCTTTCTTCACATTTATCATTATTTTATTCAATATTTGATGAATAAATCAATAACCAATGATATAATTACTTGGTAGCTTATATTATTACAAGAATTTAATATCACAATATTATATAAAATTAGAAAATAAAACACAATAGAAAATTTTCCCTTTAGAATTCATAATTAAGATAAATCGATTCCTGTAGATGATCATTTTCATAATGAAAATGTATTTGCATTTTCTACTAAAAATACTTTGTATGAATATATTTCTAAATAGTTGGCTAAAGGAAGGTTACCTCAACAATTTTCAGTGAAATAAAAGAAAGTATTCATCAAACTCAATGCCTTTTATTCTTGGATAAATGGAGAACTTTTCCATACTAGACCTGATCTAATAATTTTAATATTCGTTGGAGAATATGAAGTGTTTGATATAATAAAAGCATGCCATGATGAGAAATGTGAAGGTCATTTTACTGAAAAAATATTTTCATACAAAGTACTTAATATGTTAGAAAGTGTGATAGTTTTTAGAGGATGGTTCGACCAATGCAAGAAAATGAAATTCCTCTAGAACCTCAGGTACTTGTACAAACTTTTGAGAAATGGGATCTAGATGTTGTAGGACCAATCATTCCAATGTCTATGAAAATGAGTTATATTATAGTCTGTACTGATTATGTTACTAAATTGTTAGAAGCTAAACTTCTTCTATATGCTACCAAGAAAGTTGTTGTATATTTTCTATTTGAAGACATATTTACTTGTTTTGGTGTCCCAAAATAAATTGTTACATATCAAGGCACTTGGTTTACATCCAAGCTTGTTTAGAAGACTATGTAGCAATACAAGATTAAGCATTGGAAATATTCCTCATAGAATCCACAAGCCAATGGGAAAGTGAAATCAACAAACAATGTTCTTGAATCCATATTAACCAAGGAAGTCCATTTGCATCATAAATATTGGGTAGAGAGGCTTTTAGAAGAAATTTGGGCATACCATACAACATGGAGGAATACTACAAGGCATACACCATATGATCTCATATCTGGGAAACTAGTTTTTCTTCCCATTTAATTTCAAGTGAATACTTTCAGAATAACAATCAAACTAGCATTGGATATTTTAGAAGCATGACCAAAAAGGTCATCTCAACTCAATGAATTGGATGAGATATGAAAATATGAAACTCAAAAAATTAGCAATGTACAATAATAAAGAATGAAATGGCTTGACATGTTGATAAAAAGTAAGAAGTTCAAAATAGGTGATCGAGCTCTCTTATTTGACTATAGATTCAAGAATTTTAAAGGAAAGTTCCAAACTCATTGGTTAGGACCGTTATGAGATTAAGACAGATTTTGATAATAGATAATTCAAATTCAAAACAATTAATGAAGAGGGCGCCTCTTTTCTAGTTAATGGGCATATATTAGGGTTATATATGAACGCAATTAACAAAAGAAGAATTTGTTTATAATTTTCTTCAACAATAAAGGATTGAGTTAGTGGGTTAGTGGGTTAGGGAAATTATTCCCCAACTCCTAGCTCAAAATTTGTTTTCTTCATGTAAAAGAAAAAAATATTAAATATAATAAAAAATTACAGTTTTTAAAACAAGTTTACTAGCACAATTGTGCAAGAATTCTATTTGAAACTAGCATCTGGAAAAAATGATTATGTTGTAGCTCCTAGAGACAACCCCCGGGATGGGGAGAGGTCAGTTCCTATGACATATTAGTCTCTCTTGAATATGAACCAATGCTACTCAATAGATAAATGTAAAATGATTTAAATTTGGCTCAATTACCCTTCTCATAGGCAAATTCAATATACAAATACACAATATATCATTCTCAAGGGTAAAAGTTCAGACCTGGTGGCCTACACACAAAGAATGCAACTTGATTGGTTGTTGCAGTAAATATGGTAAGGAGAAATATAAGGAATGAACCTAGTGTAGAGGGATGGGTAGATACATAATCCTATGTAATAAATCCCAGTAGAATCATGAAAGATAAAGGAAATGAAGTGCAAAAATTATGGAGCGTGTTTTAAGGCTTTCACCTCAATATCTCACAAATACTATCTACTATATCATAACATGAGAAAATATATGGCTTAAAATTGAATCCAACAACTACAATTACACAATTTATAAAGAAGAAAAAAACACATGAAGTGACACACAAAAGGTAGAAAACATACTACATATCCAAATGCTTGGAATCACCAGGAACTTATTTATCAATCTTCAGGAAAGAAATAAATCTCACAGGCCCAAAATTGCAAAATTTTCAAAACAATCACCACCTCAAGGAAAAAAAAATCAAGCCAAAACTTGGAACCTCTCTCTGAAAACGTAATTTAGAACCCTTTTAATTAGATTTTCTCCCTTTTTATAGGGAGAACCAAAATAAGAATTGTTGTCCTCTGAGATAATTCTAGGTCAATTAATTATGCCAGAGAATCTATGATATTTTGTTTGTTTTGAATTGGGGTTTTTGGATGATCAATGTCTAAATCAATTGCATACAGATGTACTTAAACTTTAGATAACATTAACTATTAAGAAAAGGGTTGTTGCTTTACTTCAAACAGTGATTTAAGATTGCATGTGTGAAAGAAAAAAAATGTAAGAAAGGATGATGAGTTAAATATTCAGATTGAATACTTAATTTATCATAAGTGTGAAATAATGTAAAACAATGTTCAACAACTTAAAAAAAACATACTTAATTTTATGAAGATGCTGACAATTAATTGATATAGAGGGACTTATAAAAATAGATAGTTCAATAATCCATTCTCTAATATAGATTATAACTTCAAAGGATTTAAGATAGAATAAAACACAACTTTTTCTTACCTAATTATCTTGATAAACATCAAATATATTCATAAAAAAGAAAAAGAAAAAGAAAAAAAAAATGTAATGAAAATTGGAAAACTTACAAGAGAACAAATTGAATGAGATAAATCCAGAATCCTTTTATTATCATCAATTATCAAAGCTCATACACTTATGATTACAAATGCTCATCCAAGGGTGAAACCCTTAATAACTCGAATGGAGAGTTATTTATACGAATTTCTATCACTTAGAAGTATCTAAAACTGATTACAGAAATAGTATCAAATTATAGGAAAACAAAACTGATGAGTGATATGTAACTGTCTTTGAGGAAATAGTTGATGATGTGGCCCAAAAAATTTTGTTCTGCTGACATGTTATTGGAGTCAAGATGTACTCAACGATTTCAAATAGATGATCCCATATTTCTTCACTCGGAATTTCCAAATTTACCAACTTTCTGAAAACTTCATCTATCTTTGTGTATCTTTCAAATGTAAGCTTGTTGAGGAAAAAATGATTGATTTCATGTTTTATAATTAAATCAAAATCTAAAGCTTCAAGAAAATAATTCCTATCACATGGCCTTTAAACCCTGCAAAATTTTCCTTGTCAATTTCCATAGTGTACAACTTCTTGCAATATTTTTCCAATTTGATCAATTTCTCATTTGGAGCTACCAATCCAAGCAGTCCTCTCTAGTTCAGCACATTAAACTAAGTGTGAAACCTTTGGACAACAATGTCCAAATTTTGACACTTTGTTTCCAATCGATTAAGTAAATTCTTCTTTTGAAAAACCTTTTTTATTTCGAGGATGGTGGTTGTTCTATCTGAAATGTTGATCTGCTCCAACTTTGCTCTGCTCTTTGAATTTATCACCTTAATCATGTCTAATGCCTTTGTTGGTTTCTGCTTGAGTGTTGCCTTTTCCTTCTCTATGACTATCCTACATCTATTAACTAACTCTTGCTACTCAAAAATAATATGTATGGATAGCCATACATATGTCATAGCTTGATTGATTTATGTCCATATAATTTCCTTAGATTGGGCCAAGGTGTCTTCCATTAGCAATTCACTTTCTAATTTCTAAAAATTGAGTCCCAACCTGTGATACTTCTACATTTCTTCCATGTATAAGGTGTCATTTTTTATCTTTTGAGTTTCCAAGTTCTTAAATTTCTCTACCATCTTCTCATTTTCTTGATTTTTTATGGCCAAATCCTGCACTAATCTGACTGAATCCCATGTTGTTGATGTAGATTCAATATTTTTTTATGAAAATTTGGGTTTTTTCCCTGCAACTGCTATTGGTACTATTGTAATTGGAATCATGGCAAGTTGAGCTTATTCTTTTTCTTCGAGAAGTCCTTCAATCTACTCCTCCATCTTCTTTATCTGAATATTCTGCTCAATGATTAGCTTGAGAATCTCTTCTATGTTTTATTCACTCTCTTCAATCTCCTTTCTTTTTGGATCTTCTGTAGAAGGTAAATTAAGCTGTTTTCGCAGAGCTTCGATGTCTACATTTTTCTTATTCAGGATTTCTTCTATGACACTACTTTTTAGGTTGCATCAACTTAACCACAAGGTCTTATAAAGATTTTAACTTGTTGTCTTTAGAAAAAGAAGAGAGTTTCTCAATTTTGAGTTGAAATTGTACATTTGATAATTTTGTTCTTAATTAAGATAAAGACATACCTATATTAGTCATAGTTTAGAAAAGCATCTCACCAGACTGTCTATACATATACATTTGATCTATTGAATGAATATTATTAGCATCAAATGATAATATGGTATTCTTATAATATGAAGGAGACTTAGGAAAAGGAACTTGGGATTTTAATAAAGCCATTTGGATCCTTCCTTTGTCACTATCAAAAGTAGAGAGAATTCAATGCTGTGAGATTGAAGTCTGCAACGAGAATTGATTGTAAACATTTGATTTCAGTGTTTCATTTTTCTGCTTAATCTCCAAAAATTTGGAGAATATATTCTGGTCATTAGATGAACTAGTCCCCACAGTCTAGATGACATCCATAGGTTCTTGAGAAGGTGAAGTGGCTGATGGAGTATTAGGGGCACTCCCTCCTACTGATGTAGAAACTTCTGGATCTCCTAAGTTAATGATTTATGGTTCCTTTTGATTATGTTCTGTAGAGACTGATAAGTCAATCTTCTACTTTTTTTTTAACTATTAATTCTCTTATCATATCCATAGGAGTTGATGTTTATTCCTTTGTCCATTTTTGTTGTTTTCTTTGAGCAACTAGAGCATGCAAGGTGGAGGTAGACAAGATCTGTTCTTCTGCTTCCTGTAATGTATTTTCAGTCCATTTCTCCTGATTCATGAATTTTCGATTCCAGGCCTTGGTGTATGATTATATGGAGTTTTTTTTAATTCAACTCTTAGATTTGAAATAATATTAAAGGGGTCATAAAACCAGGTGAAACTTGGCTGAAAATTCATATTCTTTAAAATGGTATCTGCCTCAATGCTAGCTGATCTGGTGTTGCAAATGAATGAACCAATTTTGGACATGATCTTGAACTATGAATTTATTTTCCTTGAAACAAAGTGTAGGTCATCCATGTTAATCATCTTCCTAATATATTCAAAATAGAGAATTCTCATTGGAACATATTTTGGTAGCTTATAAGGTGCTAAATCACAACCATATACAATGATTTTAGTGTAATTCTGGTATAAATACTATCAGGGTCCTATAAATTATAGGATCTCAAGGTGATTGAGTATTTTATAAGTTGAAATTTCATATTGTACATGAATCTCATTATTCAAATGATTTACAAAAAAAATAATGAAAAAAAAAAAGAGGGTATGTTGAAAAAATAAATAAAATAAAGGACAAAATGACAAAATGGCAAAAGAAAAAGTTGAAATGAATGAAAGAAAAGAAAAGAAAACCCCACAAAATAATGATACTAAAAGTGTTGCAAGTCAAAATTCCACTACTGATATGTTAGTTTGTTCAATTCATATAGTTTAAGCATGATTGAACAAGTTTGAATGTCTATTAAATAGGATAGTGAATAAATATTTACCAAACAGTTTAATCTTGGTAAGTCAATAGCTAGGTAGAAATGAAATTGATTCAACGGTGTAATCTAAATCAATAGGTGAAATAAGGGATAGAGTTGGATATATTTTCATAAAAATTATGATCTGGGTCTACTATTTCAAATGTACCCTACAAAAGAAAAGATGAAAAATGTTAGTTTGGAGGAAAAGGGTAGGTAGAAAAAGGAAGGTGACTTTGGAAAAGGGCATGAAATTTGTCCTAAGTTACATTTCATAGGCATTTATATGTTGGAAAAGGCAAAGGGATGAATTTTTGTATCCTAAGTTTAAATATTTGATTCATTTAAAAGGTTTCTGGGCATTAATTTTTCATTACACTAAGTTTTCACACATCCATATAGTCCTTTTCATACGAAATTCCATTTCCCAACCCCACCACCCACCCATCACATCAAAATTATACCTTCACCACCTTTCCCATCACCTTAACTAATCTCCATTAATCGGATGACCAATATTCATCTTTAGCCCCTCCCACCATCTGAACTTTATTGTCGGGGGGGTCAGAAGTCAGTGGTATTAGAATAAGACACATAGCTATGTGGCAGGCATTAGTGATTTCACACTCCCCCTACCAAAGCCGCTTACCATGCACTTCCCCCTCCGAAAGCGATTTTCTCCACCAAGAAAAAACCACCCTCCTAACCATTACATCTCTGCCTATCCCATTGCACCACCTCATCCACCTGTTGCCCATCCAATCAACTCCGCTCCTGCTCAAATCAATCTATTGTGCAAGTAAATTTGCTTAACCGTTAACCAACAGACCCACACCATGAACAATGGGAAATTAGGGAAAACCATAAATTGCCTCCTCTAGCTTGTTTCAAAACTTTACTATGCTCTCCAATTGCCACCTCTGCAGCAGGTTTTTCCTTTTTTACAGGTCAAGTGCAGCAAGGAACGTAATGAACTGCAAATCCTAGTGTTTTCTTCTATCTCATTGTCTTCCCCACTCTAATTCCACCTTTTCACTCTACAAACCTACACCATCAACAAAGTTCACCAGTTATATAGTTTGAATCAGTCATGCCTCCCCAAAAGAAGGGTCAAGAACCCTTCAACCCTATGGTTCACCCTCTAGTTGACCTGGACCATATTAGCCTTGTAGACAAAGGCTTCAAAATCCATGAGGCCCTATGTGAGTTGAATATATTCGATATTTACTATTTGTTAGAGGATAACTTAATATATGGTGTTGATGACATTGGATTGTGGGACACAAATTTTCCTTATTATATTTTCCCTAAAACCCATAGTGCCCCTGAATTCATCAGAAGATATTGTTCCTGCTACATCCCTAACCAAAGAGCTGTAATTTTCCCTATTGGTGAATTCTTATTCACAATTAATTCCCAATCCATCATCCAAATGATGCAGGGACCCTCAGTAGAAAATAAAACACCATTTTCCCGAGAAGCCCTCATAGAGATATACCAAAGGATAGATTTTTCCAAGAGAGCCAAAACCTTTGAGTTTTTCTTGACTGAAAATAAACCTTTACCCAAGCAAAACCCCCCATATCCCTCATCCTTATTCCCTGAAAGAACCAAACAAATAGCTACAGTCCTATCATATCTTCTTGGGTATTACTCTGACCAATGGGTAGATGAGGAAATTATAGGCTTTTTGGCTATATTGTCCACATATTCCAAGCCCTCTATCATGTTTGATTTTATCCAATTCCTAGCTGACAACATCCATTAAAAGTTTGTGAAATTCCATACAAAGTGAGTGTTTAAATATACTTTTGTCTTTGTTTACATGTTTTTATTTTTTCAGGTAGAAATATTTCAATTTTCCATGAAGAAGATGGATGATGATCGAAACCCAAAGTTTTTCATTTTTTGGACTACCCTGTTGTTGAAATAACAAGAAGAATACAACTAAAAGCAGTTCATTGAGTTGTTTTTACATCCAACCATGAGTATTCTAAGTAGCACAGTTGATCCTAGAATAAGTGAATATATTAAAAGAATTATGCAACTTTCAGATTAGGCTAAAACAGGAGACTGATACTTATACCAGAATTAAACAGAGCTGAGAATTTATGGATGTGAATTTCCTCCCTACAAGTTGCAAAAATTCCTCCCAATGAGGATTTTTTCCTTGGAGTATATCACACAAATGCTAAATGTTGATGCGGTGCCTTTTGTTTCAACAAATAATAAATCACATTTCAGGATCAAATATGAAATTGGACCATTCATATGCAACAACAGGGAAACAGGAGAGGAAGCTGATAAAATATTGAAAGAAATGAAATTTTCTCACAGATTGACATGGTCTTATGATCCATTTGGGTTCATTTCTAAAATGAGGGTGGAAAACAAGTCTACACCCTACATTCACACTCAAAGGCCATAAATATAACATTTTATGAATCAAATAGAGTGGACATAAAACACTTTGCAGGAGGCAGAGGAACAGGAAATATCAACTTCGGGATTACAAACCCCTGTACCACAGAAAAAACAAAACACAGAGGATAAGCAAGAAAAAATAGGGAAGAGGCAGAGGGAAGATCAGTCACCTTCAGTGACTAATACTTCCAATAAAGAATTTAAAATGAAATACGGGGGAAGAGACAGGATCCACATGAACATTGATCAAGGAAAAGATACAGAGTAGGAGACAATTGTTAACATCATAGACACTCCAGGATCTTCTCCAGTGGTAGGTTAGCCCATCTCCTTCCCTACTACCTCAACTACTATGCTAAATCAGCAACAAGCCCTCCAGACATCCACATCTAGTGTTGCTACAGGAGAAAGGGAGAAGACAATGTTTGATACCTTTAGGGAAATCAAACTAAGGAATGAAATTTTGAATAATAATGCCTACACCCAGTTATGGAAGAAAAATTCTAGCTCACAGAGCAGGTATTTATCATCCTTTGACTCAGAAAATGGGAAAATTCACATGGAATTCCTGGAAGCCCAAATTTCAAAACCCAAGATGACAACAAACTACAAGAATATTTCATTCGAATTCAACATCAAGAACATTCATCCCATCGACCAGATGGAAATGCACAAACAGACAGGTGAAATGATATCTTCCACATTAACCAACACAACAATGAATTTGTCTAAGTTGCAAGGCTCCTTAGCAAATGTACAGTCACAACTTAAAATGGAGAAGATCTCTTCTATGTCCAAGGATACGAGGATAAAATCCTTGGAATATTTGGTTGTAAATATAGGATATGAACTGTCCAATCTACAGTTTTTGGAAGATATAATCAAGAAGAAAAATGTAGATATATTAGCATTAAAGAAGTAGCTAAAGATGTCAGCCACATAAGACCCGCTCAAAAAAGAAATTGAGGAGACAGAGTCCTGGAAATCGGAGATGAAGAAACTCATCATAGAGCAGACTGCTCAGCTAAAACAGATAGAAATTGAGATGGAGAAAATGGTTAAAGAAAAAGAGAAAGCTGCAAAAAAATCTATTGTTCCTTTAGAGTTTGTACCCCTTACATTCATTCCTACATCAAAAATTTCACAGCTAGCATAGGAGATGCCACAGATCAGCTAGCAAAATCAGTGGAGAACATATCATTAGAAGCAAAGGAAATTAAAAGGCTACAGGCTCAAAACAATTTTTTGCAAGATCAGATGGTAAGGAATGAGACAACCCATGCAACAAAATCACAGAGAAATCAGAAGAAGATAGAAATTTTGCAGAAATGTCTAAGGGAATCCTCCATTGGAAACACCTTGGGTCAAATTAAAGAAATCATATGGACCAACATCACTATAGCCATGAATGAAATCTAGCCATATATCAAGATTATTTTTTATCAAGAGGACTTGATTGAGAAATCTAATAAGGCTATTTCAGATATAAATGAAGAACTAGGAGACATTCCTGCTATAGCTAACAAAATCATTAAGTTTTTGAATTCCAAAAATAGATATGAACTTGATGATCTGGGAGTACATGACAGGGCAGAAACAATTTTAGAGGTGAAAAAAGTCCTTACAAAAAGGAACTTGGTTCAACAGCTTCAGGAAAAATGTCATGGGTTGGAAATTATAGTCAGTAGGTTTTTCAAGAGAATTGAGCCATTAACTAAGAGGGGCATGCCTTGTGTGTTTGTTATCAATGAAAAAATAATAGCCAAAGATGATTATGTGAATAAACTCGAAGAAATTGCAAAGGACATAGCAAAATTTTCAAATGTTAAAGGTGCTATGACAGGGAGAGATTTTCTAGAAGCTATGAGTAATGATATATTCATCCAGCATGACTAAAGCATATCATCGTGGTCAAACTCACATTTTCTAGATACATGGAGCTAGATGAGATCTATCAGAAGGCCACAAATATAATTATTCCCAATGAATATCAGTGGGATAAGCTGTGCGAGTACCAGGAGGAGTAAAGAACAGCTATATCCAGTACAACAGCCAGCGCAACAAACAGAATAGATCGTGCAGAAACTGTTTCCTAAATTAAAGTGCCAGATTGCCATATATCTTCAACAATTCCACCTTTTTTGGTCATGTTGGTCAAAAACTGTTATTTTTGTATTTAATAACAGATTTCCTATTTGATACAACATTGTTTTGTAGTAGTTTAAATACTTCATGTATTCGAAGTATTCAGGGGTTAGACTCTAATCATTGTAATCATCTTCTTTTGAGATTTGTACTTTTTAGAGTTGTTGATACATCAATAATAAGAATACCATTCACAAGATACTTGTGCTATATGTTATTGGTGATGTTTTTCCTTTTCTAATAGTTGTTTTCATTGTTTCTCTTTATTGTGTATCATTTTAATCTAATCATAAAACAAAAAGTGAAGAATAAGATTTGTTATATGAACACCTTATTTATGGTTGTGTTTACAATATATATTTTTTCTTCTAAAGTCTAATTGAGAAATTATTAAATTCTTCTTGATCATTACTGAATTCACCATTGCTTCATTACATAATTCACTTAGAATTAAAGATCCAGTAATTGTAACTAGCTTTCCCCGTGACTACTCTTTGAAAATTTGATGCAGCATCTATCCTTTATCTGACTCCATATCCCAATGGAAAGAAACTAATTCGATAATACCACCAATCCAACCAATAAATCAATCAAACAAACAAATCAACACAATCATAAATAACCTAATATCAATTAAGGAAACAAAGCTAAACTATAAAGAGAGATCCCTCTCTGAAGCTGGCAGGGCTAGATCCCATCTTTAAAAGTGGTTTTGATTTTTTCTTATATAATTATTCTTTCCAATCTTAAAATTATAGATTGATAACATAGTGGATACCATACCGGGGAAAACAAATTGAAAAATTTGTTACTTCTTTCGAATTCTGAAACCCTGATTTATAAAACTGTGTATGATAGAAATATTTCAAAAAGATTGTTTTTATTTCATTTTTGTAAATAATTAGAGTGTTTTTGTGCCTTAGGTTTTAGTTCTGGCTCCCAAAAGAGCCTACACTAGATCTCATCCTGACCCAAATCTTGCAACTATAGTGGATGATCCTGATTTTTTTTTTTAAGAAAAACTAGAAAACTAGAGAATCAAGGGAGAAATAGCCTTCTTTCTAGAACAAATTATCTTCCTAAAAGGTTTGATATTTAATTTGACTTAAAATTCGAACAAGGTTTATTCAGGACTAAATCTGAGAGTTGGATAGATAAGACAATACTTGACCCATCGATTTTACAACAAATTCCATTAGAGAAGTTTCTTCACAAACTAAATATAACCTTCAGCTTCCATAGGATTTTGATGACCTTCAAGATTTGGTAACAAGCTTTACTTCAATAGTCAAAGATGCTTATCTTCAATAATCAGTTGAATTATCTACTTTAATCGTAGCAACATCCTCTATAGCCTCCCAGTCTACACACCCTGTCATCTAGTCCTATTGCTTCTGTGATCTTCACCACTTCTCCTTTATTTCCTCATAAAAGTATACAAACTCCATCACATCCATCTCCTTATATTACCCACCCTACTCCACCTACTACTCAACCTCCCCCACTTATTTTTAATCCCCCTCTAGTTCCTCCTCCACCAGTCATGGAAACAAGGTATGCTCCATTGGTGTTACCTGCACCTCTGGAAAACATGCCACAGGATTATTAGACAAAAATTCCACAATTTGATAGGACTGGTCCTTTAACAACCCAACAACACATCGACAAGATGAATGAAATTTTTTACCTTCAGGAAGTAAATGATGACAGTGTTAAGTTAATAATGTTTGCTCAAAGTTTAAGTGGAGAAGTAAGGAAGTGGCTTAAAGTTTTGACTGCAAAAAGTATTAATGATATTCTTGCATTCCACCATACATTCCTTAATAGATGGGAAGTCAAGAAAAACCCTCTTCAGAGTTTATCTGAATATGAAAGCATTAGGAGGGCTCCATGAGAAAGTGTTCATGATTACTGCACTAGATTCAATAATTTATATAATTCAATTCCTGCTCACGTAAAACCACCACAAGGTTTAGCCTTAGTCAAATTCCCATATGGTTTTGAGGCAGAAATGTCTTACCAACTCAGAGAGAGAAATTCAGAAACATTATAAGAAATGAAAAGGGATGCAATGAGCGCAGAAGCCAATATGTTAGGAAAGAGAGAAAGGATGAGAAATGAGATAAGAGTTACTATAAGAGATGAACCTACAACTTCCTCAGCTAATTGAAAAATACATGCCTTGACAAGAACTGTAGAAATAATGATGGAGAGGATAAGCCTAAACGAGAGGAATGCTCCTAGAGAAAACCAGCCTGCACCTCAAAATCAAAATCAAAATCCAAAAATAAATCCTCCTCATACAATACAAAGAGAACAGAGGGGCCCTAATCAACAGATTAGGCCTCCATTTCAGGAGAATTGTGATGATGAAGATGGGGAAATAGCTGAAGAGGTAGAAGAAAACCAAAAAAATTTAATGGGTGTAAATGAAGATGATATTGTTTTTCTCACTCGAGAAGAACGAGAATCCTTCTTGTTGACCCAAACTGAACTTGAACCTGAAGAGTTTTTTTAGTACAAATAAGGATTTGAAAATTCCATCATGGAAGTCCATAGGCAGTGCAATCTTGGGAGCAAGTAAATTTTAGACGCATCCAATAAAAAGAACCCTGAAAACTCTGCCAAAAAATTCTTAGAATCTAATCCTAAGAAAAGTACAAAAATTCCTAAGAAAGGTGTAGATAATTCAGGAAACAAGACCACAGAAAGCCCTACTAAAAGAACAATTGATATTTCTTCTAAGACTACACAAGCTAATGTCCCTACCACTAGTCAACAAACAGAACTTGCAACAAAGGTAACTGCTAAAAAGTCTGAATTTTCAAATCTGCTTAAGAGCCAAACACCATTCAGTATTGAAAATGAACTTGCTAAACTGAAAATTTATATTCCATTAACAGTTGAATTAATAAACAAAAATGTGTACAAGACTCGGGTCATGAAAGAATTAAACATAGGGAAAAAAAAGATAATGTTAATCTGAATGATGATCAACCTAAACTTTTGTTTGGACCAGAAGATGATGGTAAACCACAAGAAGGAGGTGTCCCTCCATTTTATGTCAGTCTCAATGTTCATGAAAAGATTATCCACAATGCAATGTTGGATTCAGGTGCATCTCATAATTTAATGCCAAAATCTGTTATGGAGAAACTTGGCCTTGAAATTACAAGACCTTAGAAAGACTTATATTCATCTGATTCTAGAAAATTTAGATGTTTAGGTCTTATTAAATATCTTTGTGTCACTTTAGCTCAAATCCCAGCTAAGAGTCTAGTAATGGATATAGTAGTAGCTGACATTCCTCCTAAGTATGACATGTTGTTGTCATGCTCATGGGGAGAAAAGTTACAAGGAACCCTTCAAATGAACATGTCTCATGCCACAATACCCGTATTTGGTCAAAAGAGAAGATTGAATAGGGAAAGCTTAATGAAGTATATGGTGAGTAGCCAAGAGAAACCACATAACTACCCCCTTTACTCTGTTCATTCTGACCTTGAATCTTTCATTATTTATAATGATCGAGACATTGATGCATAAGTTACCAAGGTATAAAACAACTCTGTTGAAAAACAAGAAAACCCAATACAAATTGTACCACAAAACACTAAAACTGATCCTTTTTGGAACATGAGTTTTGATGGCTAATGTGGCAAAGCAGGCTCGAGGGCTAGCATTTGGGTGTGTAATATAGGGAATAATGATGCAGAAGGTCATTCCTACAAACTTAACTTTCAATGCACTAATAACATAGTATAATATGAGGCATTTCTCTTAGGGTTACAATTGGTGAAAAGGTTGGGAGCTAAAATAATTTATGTTCATGGAGATTCTGATTTAATCATAAAACAGATCAAAGGATAATATGTTGCAAAACATCCTAGATTGAGAGCATACATAAATGATGTGCTTGAATTTCTAAGAACTTTTGAATAATATGATCTTGTGGTCATTCCACAAAATCAGAATATCCTAGCTAATGGTTTGGCTTTTTCAGCAAGCACTTGCAAGTTGCCTCATCCCAACAGACAATACATAGTTGAATTTAAACATCGTCGAGTTGTACCTGATAACATGAGATATTTGCAAGTTTTTGGGAATGACAAATAGATTGAAATTTTCTTACAGTCAAAGGATGAGTTCAAATATAGTAGTATAGATTTGGATTGTGAATTAGAAAGTCAAATTGATGTACAGGTTACTATAGATAAACAGTTTGATGTCTCCGATGTAAATATTTCAGCAAATAAAATTGTACATAAACCAAAATTGCATGAAAAAGACCCAGAAAAAGAGGAATTTGAAGTAATTAAGCTTAAGAATAATTTCCTACCTAGAGGTCTTGTCCCATTAGAATAAATTTTTTATTTAAACGATGTAGCAAAAAAGCCAAAAATGGAACCCATAGGAACAAACATAGAAGAGTGTAACATAGGCAGTGAACAAAATCCCAAAATGATAAAACTGTCAAAATCACTACCTATTGTCACGAAACAAAGGTACATAGCCTTGTTCAAAGAATTCATAGATGTTTTTGCATGGAGTTATGAAGACCTGAAATCCTATGACACTAGTATCATACAACATAAAATACCAATCAAATAATATCGAAACCCATTTAAACAAAAACTGCGTAGGATAAATCCTGTCCTAATGCTTTTAGTTGAAAAAGAAGTAATGAAAATGTATGATGCTAAAATCATAGTTCGTATTAGATATTCTAAATGGGTATCTAACATTGTGCCTACAAGAAAGGAAACTAGAGAAATCAGATTATGCATTAATTTCATTAATCTAAACAAGGTCTTCTTAAAATATAACTACCCATTACCAAAAATTGATCACATATTACAAAGGGTAGTAGGATCTAGTAGGATTTATTTATTAGATAGTTTCTTAGGTTATAACCAAGTCTTAGTACATCCTGATGATCAGGATAAAATTTCCTTCACTATGGACATGGGGAACTTTCATGTATGTAAAAATTCCCTTTGGGTTGATGAATGCTGGAGCCAGAATATTACTTTTGCTGATGAAACTGGCCATTTTATTGTGATATATCTTGATGACATTAATATCTAGTTTAAAATTTATGAGGAACACTTGGCACATCTAAGAATATTCTTTGAAAAATGTAGAAGGTTTTGCATCTCATTAAATCCTAAAAAAAAACACTTTTTGGTCTTGAATAAGGAAAGCTTCTTGGTCATATTATTTCTAAGGATGGTATTAGGATTGATCCTAGTAGGATTGAAGGTATACTTAAAATCAGTGACCCAAGAAACCTAAAATAACTTCATTCTTTTATTGGTAAAATAAATTTCCTAATAAGATTCATTCCTAACCTTGCAGAACTTCTTAGAAACATAACCAACATGCCTAAAAAAGATTCATAAATCAAGTGGAATATTGAAGCTAAACAATCTTTTGATCTAGCCAAACATGCATTGACAATAGCTCCAGTGCTAATTAGCCCAGATTTTACCAAATATTTCATAATATTTTCCGTTGCCTCTGAACATACTATTGTAGCTATCCTATTGTAGAAAAACAGTGAAGGATTTGAACAACCTATTGCATTCTTTAGAAAATATTTAAGGGTTTCCTCTTTGAAATACAACATTATGGAAAAATAGTCCTTCACATTAGTTAAATCAATAAAATATTTTAGAGTATATATCTTACACTCCCATGTTATTTCTTATGTGCCTATTTCAGTGGTCAAGGACATTTTAACGCGGAATGGACCTAATGGAAAGCGAGGCAAATGGATTGCCATCATTCTGGAATACAAATTAGAAATAAAGCCCACCAAATTGATCAAAGGTGTTGACACATAATCCTAAAGGATTGGGTGAGATTGTATATTATTGTAAATTATTAACTAAGGAAGGGCAAGAGACATTGGGAAGTGAATCCCAATAGTCTCGCCTCCATGTATAAGTACACACACAATCTCCATCAAATTCATCTTCATTTTTGTGGAGTTACCTACTGGTCTGACATGGTATCAGAGCTAGTCCCTTTTTTGGCATTCCTACCCTTGGTGTAACTCCTTCCCATCTATGTTATTCATTTTTGCAGACTGTCACTGTGCATTCAGATTATTTTACTGCTCTTACTGCATTCAAAATTTTTGCTGCATTCTGCCTTTTCTTGGTAGACTTGCCTCTCTTCCTCTGATCCTTCTACAATTCTGAAAAAAAATTATGCATTCTTCTTTCACAACATACATCATTCTTTTTAGCAAATTATGCTATCATTTTTTTCACAAAAATTTGCAAATTCTACTCCAAATTTTTTTACAGTCGCCCCCTTGGCGAATGATAAGGAGAAGGAGACCATCCACCAGCAAAGCCCACTTCAGAAAATGAGATCGCCATTTGGGAAAACAATAACTGCAAGGCCTATGCCTTAATTGAAACTTCTCTAAATGAATAGGTGAGTCACCATATTACAATGTTTTGAAATGCATATGAAGCCTTGAGAAAACTAAAAAAACTCTATGACTCACATTCAGAGCTTGAAATTGTTCAATTAATGATTAAGTTGTTCAGCCTTGAATTAAAAAAATATGACCCCCTTGATTTAGCTTCAGAAGTAAGATCTATCATGCATGACATTAAGAATACTGGTGTATAAGTTTACATACCTCTCATAGCATATGTTAAGGCATTGTATCCCACTTAATCACATTACCTTGATTCATTACAAGCAAGTGGAAACCTCATGAAAATCACCTTTGATTCCCTTGAGAAATTTTTTGTAGAAACAGAGAAGGATTTTGGAAAAATGATAGTCCCTCTGTCTTCTGAAGAGGCTGTATGTTTTTCACATAGAGAAAAGATTCATGCTCAAGATTCTTCCAAAGGAAGAGGTGGCCAAAGAGGAAGAGGAAGAAGAAATTTCAGAGGAAGGGGGGGGAGACAAATTCAAACTGAAAAATCTGACCTTCATTGCATAAGCTGCAATAAATATTGGCATGATGCATCTACATGTAAGCTGCCTTGGGATAAAATTTAGCAGCAAAGAAATCAAGAAAAAGGTAAAACTCATGACAGAGACAAAGTTAAATCACCTAAATCTGCTCATTATGTTGTAGCACATTGTAACAATTGAGTAACTAAAGACTTGTTTGATGTTTCAATTACTTCTTGGAGAAATGATTGGTTGCTAGATTCAGGAGCAACATGTCACATGACTTTTAGAAAATATTTTTTTGAAGAATTTACTGACAAAGTTGATGGAGCAGTATACTTCATAGATAAATCCAAATTCAAGCCATCAGGGCTTGGCACAATCAGGCTTAAGTTTCCTGGTCTTCTAGATCATCTTCTACATCAGGTTCTATACCTCCCTAAGTTGAGAAGAAACTTGTTTTCCTTGGTCCACATCTGCTAGCAAGGACACTCCATTCACATGTTTGATGGCAAGGTTGAGTTCAGAAAAGCATTAGATCCCTCACTTGTCATGGAGGGAATAGAAGAAGGAAGACTCCTATAGCTGCAAGGTTCCTTTGTTCATGCACAAAACATTGCATTCAGTTCACATCATGATGAAGGTACATTCCCATCAAGTATTTTATTGCATGCTAGATTTGGACACTTAAACTATGATACCCTTCGATTTTTTAAGAAAAATGGTGTTACTGGATTGCCTACAATTCCTAGGAAACTTAAGCAATGTGATGCTTGTATTTTAGGAAAGCATAGCAAATAGCCATTTCATGATTCACATTCCAGAGCACATAGAAAAATTGAGCTTATTCATTTAGATTTATGTGGCCTCATGCATGTTTCTTCTGCATATGGAAATAAATATATGATGACATTTATTGATGATTACACCAGAATGTGTTGGGTTTACTTATTGAAGAACAAACCTGATTTTTTTCAAAAATTCAAGAATTTTCATGCATGGATTTAAAATGATGCACAAACTCATATTGGCTCTTTGCGCACTAATAATGGAAAAGAATATTGGCTCGTCAACATGGTATCAAACATCAAACAATTATTCCCTATAATCCCCAACAGAACGGTGTAGTTGAAAGAATGAACAAGACAATTTTAAATATGGTTCACTCCATGATTTTTTTTAAGAATGTAAAATTGATGTTTTGGGCTAATGCATTTATATGTGATGTATACATAAAGAATAGGTTTCCTTCAAATTCAACCAGAAACAAAACTCCTTATGAAATTTTGCATGGCAACATTCCTTCGGTAAAGCGTTTCAGGGTCTTTGGTTCCACCTATTATGCTTTGATACCTAAGGTACAAAGGAATAAACTTGGTGATAGAAGACGAAAATGTATCTTCTTGGGGTATTATAATACCTCCAAAGGATATCTTCTCTATGATGAAGTCAATAAGATGTTTGTAGTAGCAAGAGATTTCATATTCCTTGAATCTTCCAAGACTAACAATGTTGTTGAGAAGCAACTTGATCGCCTGGATAGATTCACACATGCAAAGTCTTTTCAATAATTTGATAATCATATTCCACATCTTTAAGGGGGGATTCCTATACTGAATCAATCTATGGAATCATCTTCTGAAGCACTCTCTCCCCCACATGAAGAACCAACCATGGATGACACTTTGAATGATGTGATTGACAAAATTTAGAGATTGAATCTTGATTCAATTCCAACTTAGTCAAATGAACAGTCTGGGCCATCTCATAAAGTTCCCCCAAAATGGCTGACAAAGACACTAGAAAGTGTTTGTCCCAATCAAGTTGGAAAGACAGGAAAAAGAAGTTCCACCAGACAAAATGGAGGTGGCATGGGTAGTTCTGATTCACCTATTGATATAGATATTGCTTATAACTATGAATTGATTTTTTCTACATATCATGAACCAACTTCCTTCAAAGAATTAGCTTCTCATGTTGAATGGAATGAAGCGATGCAAAATAAGTACGATGCCTTTATAAAGAATGGAACTTGGAAGCTAGTTGATCCTCCTTTTGGAACCAAACCAATTGGTTGCAAGTGGGTCTACAAGAACAAGAACAAAGCAAATGGCTCACTTGACAAGCAAAAAGCTAGGCTTGTGGAAAAAGGTGTTGCACAGAAAGAAGGGGTCGATTATGAAGAAAAAAATTTCCCCACAAAAAAATGGGCCACCATCCGGACACTCTTTGCCCTAGCAGCTCAGAAGGGATGGAAATTCCATCATATGGATGTAAAAACTACCTTTTTGAATGGATATCTAAAGGAGAAAGTTTTTATGTCCCGACAAGAAGGATTTGTTGTGAAGGGCCATGAACACAAAGTATGAAAGCTTATAAAATCCTTGTATGGCCTCAAGCAAGCACTGTGAGCCTGGTATGAGAAATTAATTGAGCATCTTCTGAAACTTGACTTCAAACATTTTGATCTTGATGATGAAACTTTGTTTGTTATGAAAGTTGGAAAATTAGTTGTATATCTTGTGGTGTATGTAGATGATCTTTTGATGACAAGGAACAATGAAAGTCATATTGCATCCATAAAGAAAGAATTGAAGAAAGGTTTTGAAATGAGTGATTTTGGCTATGTTCACTACTATCTGGGTATTGAAGTAACTCAACATCCAAAATTTGTATTCCTTCCTCAAAAGAAGTTCAATAGAGATCTTTTGAATAAGTTTGGCATGGATGAATGAAATCCATTAACCACTCCAATGGAACAAAACTTGAAACTCGCATCCATTGAAGGGAAGGAATTCGAGGATGGAACGAGGTATAGACAGCTTGTAGGAAGTCTTATCTACCTGACTACCACCAGACCAGACATCTCATTTGTGGTTGGAATCCTCTCCAGGTTTATGAAAAAAATTTGTGAAGGACATTGGTTTGCTGCAAAAAGAGTTTTAAAGTACTTGAAGGGGACCCAAGACTTTGAACTCAAATATACACAGGTAGGCGACTTCATCTTGATCGGATACTCTGATTTAGACTTTGATGGGGACAAAGAAATCAGAGTATCTACTTCAAGTTATACCATTAGTCTTGTATCAGGAGATGTCTCCTGGAGATCACGCAAACAGTCAGTTCCAAAAGATTCCACAACTGATGCAGAATATGTGATAGAAATTGAAGCAAAAAAGGAAATTGTGTGGCTTAGGAAAATCCTAGAATATTTGTAGATCAAACAAATGCATTCAACACCACTCATGATCGACAACACTTCTACAATAAAGTTGTCCAAGAACCAAAAGTTCCATGATCGAAAAAAGCACATCAATACAAAATACCATCTAATTCGACATCATGTTGAGGCCAAAAATATCCATCTACATCATTGTTCCACAAATGAACAGACTGCAGACATCTTCACCAAAGCGCTTGGAAGAGAAAAGTTTGAAAAGTTCAGAATGATGCTTGGACTCACCAACATCCCTTCAGATTAAAGGGGGGAATTTTGACACCTAATCCTAAGGGATAGGGTGAGATTGTATATTATTGTAAATTAGTAAATAAATAAGGCCAAGAGACATTGGGAAGTGAATCCCAATAGTCTCACCTCCATGTATAAGTACACACACAATCTCCATCTAATTCATATTCATTTTTGAGGATTTACCTCCTGGTCTGACAAAAGGACAAGGATTGGCCGAACTGATGGCCAAGTCCAATTTTCATGCATTGGATATCAACCTGGTTTATTCATTGGATGATCAAGAGGAACATGCGACTCTACAAATTAATGAAGCATTCCTAAACTCCCCCTGGTATGCAGACCTCTTATATGTTTTATTCAACTTAAATTCTCCTCTTGGTTTGACAAAAACAAAAGAAAGATTTATGAAGTTGAAAGCAATTAAATTTTTCATTCTAGAAAACTTCTTATACTAGAAATATGTTGGGGGTATTTTACTCAAATGTGTGTTAAATAATGATGCAAAAAAAGTCATGTAGGATTTCCATGTAGTTGACTGTGGTGGAAATATTTATTGGAAAACCACTGCAAATAAAATCCTTAGCGCTGGTTTTTATTGGCCAACTCTATTCCCTGATATACATAGGATCGTAACAGCTTGTCATAAATGCCAAATATTTGAAGGAAAGAGAAATTTGTTGCCCCTGCCATTAAAGCCTATTTCTGTTGAAATCCCTTTCCAACAATGGGGATTAGATTTCATTGGTGAAATTAATCCTCCCTCCTCTGCCCAGCATAAGTGGATTCTTACTGCCACTGACTACTTTACCAAATGGATAGAGGCCACTCCTTCTAGAACTGCAACTTATTTTGTCATTATTAAATTCTTTGAAACTAATATCCTTTCCATATTTTTTTGTCCTAGAAAACTCATCACTGATAATGATGTATCCTTTAATTCCAAGAAAATGGTTGATTTTTTTCATAAATACCACATTACTTTGGGAAATTCAATAGCTTATTACCCTCAGGGTAATGGGTTATCTGAATCGTCAAATAAAATTTTGGTAAATATCATCAAAAATCTATTACAAGACAACAAGAAATATTGGCATAACAAGTTGGTCAATGCACTTTGGGCTGACACACTTTCTACCAAAAAATCAATTGGCATGTCCCCATACCAATTGGTCTATGGAATGGATGCAGTTTTTCCATCCTCTTTAGGAGTTCCAGTCATGAATATCATTCAAGAAATATTGGTTGAACCAAATGATTTATAAAGAAGGATCAATCAAACTATTCAATTATAGCAATCTAAAGAAGAGGTCTATAACAGGACCCAAGTTGTTCAGGATTATATTAAGAAGATCTTTGACAGAAGAACAAAGGCTGATAATTTCAATCTAGGAGACAAAGTGTTGAAATGGGATTCTAGAAGAGAAGACAAAGGTGAACATGGAAAATTTTACAACCTTTGGCAAGGACCATACATTATTTATGCTTTTAGGGGAAATAATGTATATTTCCTTAAAGAGATAGATAGAACAGATATACCTGGAGGTCTTGTCAATGGCGAGATGTTGAAGCATTACTTCTCTTAATCATACAATTTTATTCATCATCATTTTAAATATCATAGATTTTACAATTTGTGATTGGGTAACTTATTAAAAAAGGTTGAAGCCCAAAGAGAAGGCCCTAAGCCTGGTTTAATGAGCTATTATAAAACAGAAAAATAAATTAGATGAAAACATTGCAGAAATGGAGTACTCAAGGCTACTGATCTCATGTTCTTGACACTTCACTTGGAGAAGTGCCATCCCCAGCTGGAGCCACTGTTAGGATCCTATAAATTATAGGATCTCAAGGTCATTTAGTATCTTATAAGTTTCTATTTCATATTGTACATGAATCTCCATATTCAAATGATTTCAAAAATATATATATGAAAAATAAAAGAGGGTATGTTGAAAAAAGAAATTTTAAAAAAAAAGGACAAAAAAGACAAAAGAAAAAGTTGAAAATAATAAAAGAAAAGAAAAGAAAACCCCACAAAATAATAATACTGAAAGTGTTGCAAGTCAAAATTCCACTATTGATATGTTAGTTTTTTCAATTGATACAGTTTAAGCATGATTGAACAAGTTTGAATTTCTGTTAAATAGGATAGTGAATAAATATTTACCAAAAAGTTTAATCTTGGTAATTCAGTAGCTAAGTAGAAATTAAATTTATTCAACTTTGTAATCTAAATCAATAGGTGAAATAAGGGATAGATTAGGATACATTTTCATAAAAAATATGGTCTAGGTCTGCTAGTTCAAATGCACCCTCCAAAAGAAAAGATGAAAAATGTTAGTTTAGAGGAAAAGGGTAAGTAGAAAAAGGAAGGTGACTTTGGAAAAGGGCATGAAATTTATCCTAAGTTACATTGCATAGGCATTTTGTATGTTGGAAAAGACAAAGGGATGAATGTTTATATCCTAATTTTAAAGATTTGATTCATTTAAAAGGTTTTCAAGAATTAATTTTTCATTTCCCTAAATTTTCACCCATCCATATAGTCATTTTCATATGACATTCCATTTCCCGACCCCACCATCCACCCGTCATATCACAATTATACCTCCGCCACCTTTCTCATCATATTAACCAATCTCCATTAATCGGACAGCCAATATTCATCTTCGGCCCCCCCTCACCATCCGAACTTTATTGTAGGGGGGCAATACAACCCACATCTACATGGAAGACATCGGTGAGCTCGCACCCCCCTACCAAAGCCGCTTACCATGTGCTACCCTCACTGAAAGAGGTTTTCCCCGCCAAGACAAAACCACCCTCCTGACCGTTACGTCTCCACCTATCCCATTGTGCCACCTCATCCACCCGTTTCCCATCCAATCAAATCCGCTCCCACTCAAATCGATCTGTTGTGTAGTTAAATTTGCTTAACCATTAACCAACAGACCCACACCATGAACAATGGGAAATTAGGGAAAACCATAAATTGCCTCCTCCCACCTGTTTCAAAACTTTACTATGCTCTCTAGATACCACCTTTGTAGCAGGTTTTTCATTTTTACGGGTCAAGAACAACAGGGAAAGCTAATGAACTGAAAATCCGAGTGCTTTCTTCTGTCTCATTGTCTTCCCTGCTCTAATTCTTCCTTTGCACTCTGCAAACCTGCACCATCAGAAAATTTAACCAGTTTTGAAGCCTAAATCATTCATGCCTCCCAAAAATAATGGTCAAGAACCCTTCAACCCTATGGTCACCCTCTGGTTGACCTGGACCATATTAGCCTTTCAGACAAAGAATTCAAAATTCACGATACCCTATGTGATTTCGATCTGTTTGATGTTTACTGTTGGTTAGAGGATAAGTTAATAAATGGTGTTGACGACATTGGACTATGGGACACAAATTTTCCTTATTATATTTTCCTAAAACCCATAGTGCCCCTAAATTCATCAAAAGATGTTGTGTCTTCTATATTCCTAACCAAAGAGTTGTAATTGCCCCTACTGGTGAAGTCTTATTCACAATTAATGCCCAATCCATCATCCAAATGATGCAGGGACCCTTAGTATAAAATACAACACCATTTTCCCGAGAATCCCTCATAGAGCTATACCAAAAGATAGATTTTACTAAGAGAGCCAAAACCCTTGAGTTGTTCTTGACTGAAAATACCCATTTACCCAAGATAAACACCCCATATCCCTCATCCTTATTCCCTAAAAGAACCAAACAAATAGCTACAGTCCTATCATATCTTCTTCAATATTACTCTGACCAATGGGTAGAAGAGGAAATTATAGGCTTTTTTACTATATTGTCCATAGATTCCAAGCCCTCTATCACGTTTTATTTTAGCCAATTCCTAGCTGACAACATCCATGACCAGTTTGTGAAATTCCATACAGAGGGAGTGTTTAAATTTAATTCTATCATTGTTTACAGGTTTTTATATTTTCAGGCAAAAAGATTTCAATTTTCCATGAAGAAGATGGATGATGATGGACACCAATTGTCTATCATTTTTTGGACTATACTATTGATGAAAGAACAAGAAGAATACAACTACAAGCAGTTCATTGAACTATTTTTACATCCAACCATGAGTATTCTAAGCAGCACAGTTGAGCCTAGAATAAGTGAATATATTAAAAGAATTATGCATCTTTCAGATAAGACTAAAACACGAGACTGGTACTTATACCAAAATTACACAGAGATGATAGTTTATGGATGTGAATTTCCTCCCTAGAACTTGCCCAAATTGCTCCCAATGAGGATTTTTGCCTTTGAGTACATCAAAAAAATGATAAATGTTGATGAGGTGCATTTTTTTTCAGCAAAGAAGAAATCACGGTTCAGGATCAAATCTAAAATTGGACCATTCATATGCAACAGCAGGGCAGCAGGAGAGGAAGTTGATAAAAGATTGAAAGAAATGAAATTTTCTCACAAGTTCACATGGTCTTATGATCCATTTGTGGTGATTTCTAAAATGAGGGTGGAAAACAAGTCTAGCCCCTACATTCACACTCAAAGGCCAGAAATAGAACATTTTATGAATGAAACAGGGTGGATAGAGAACACTTTGCAAGAGCCAAAGGAACAGGCAATATCAACTTCAAGATTACAAAACCTTGTACTATAGCAAAAATAGAACACATAGAATAAGAAAGAAACAACAAGGAAGAGGTAGAGGAAAGATCAGTCACCTTCAGTGACTGATACTTCCAATAAAGAATTTAAAAGGAAATACAGGAAAAGAGCTAGGATCCACATGGACATTGATCAAGGAAAAGATAAAGAGCATGAGACAATTATCAACATCATAGACACTCCAAGATCTACTGCAGTGGGATTTCAGCACATATCCTCCCCTAATACCTCAACTACGATGCTAAATCAGCAACAAGCCCTCTAGACATCCACATCTCGTGCTGCTACAAGATAAAGGGAGAAGACAATGTTTGATACCTTAAGGTAAATCAAACTAAGGAATGAAATTTTGAATAATAGCACCTACACCCAGTTTCGGAAGCAAAATTATAGCTCATAGAGCAAGTTATTATTAGCCTTTGACTCAGAAAAAGGGAAAATGCACATGGAATTCTTGGAAGCTCAAATTTCAAAACACAAGATGACAACAAACTACATTAAGAGTTCATTCGAATTCAGCATCAAGGACATACATCCCATCGACCAAATGGAAATGCAAAAATAGACATGTGAAGTTGTCTCTTCCACATTAACATGTTATCACTCTATAATTTATAATATTGGCAAGACTAAATTATAAATAACAACATCAAAACCACTTGAAACCCAGGATCTAGCCCTCCTAGACATAGAGAGGGATTTCTCTATGACATTTAGATTTGTTTGAGTTTACTGATATTAGGCTAGTTAAATTGAGTTCCAGAGTTGTTTTTGTTTGATTGTTTGTGGTTGGATTTAAGGGGGTTTCTCTAAATAGTTTCCATTTGGCTATGGAGTCAAAATAGGCTGGGTGTACAAATCAAATTCCAGATCAAATGCGAGGCAAGCTAGCTGTGAATACTTGTGTTTATAGCTGAGTGGAATTATGGGAAGGAGAAAAGTGATTTTAGTAATGAATTAAGAGCAACTAAGAATTCTTAAACCATACATCATAAGAAAACATTGAAATTATAAAGGCAGTCAGAATTAAGGTACTCTGAAACACCAAATCTTAATCTGACCTTCCTACTTTACAAATATAATTATAAATGAAACACATGAAAGTATTACAGTGGGAAAACATTAAACATGAATAAGGAAAAAAATCACCAAGACAACACAACATATGAATCTTACAGAATGGACTCTTTATTGATGCTCTAGCTTGAAAAGTACGAATAATTACAATGAAAAGTGCTTACAAAACCAGGTTCCAAAACTTTTTACAGTATGAAAACTTATATTTAAACTATTTGCACCGGATTGCCATTATCGAAAGAGAAATCGGTTTGTTTACCACAAGAGTAACTGAAAATGGGTCTGTGTGCCTTATGCATGGACGCGTTGTGACTGTTTTTAGACAAATTTCTAGAGTTACAGTGGAAGTGTCCCTTCATAGTAATGGCCCTCTTGGCAGGTGCCTCACGTCCTTGTGGAGCCGTTATCTAATGTTGTGGCGGTCTGTTGTGATGGCGGATCTGATACATTGGATGTGATGACGTTGACAATACACTAGGCTGCCAGCTTCATCACTGAACTAAGTTGTCATCCTTCCTAGAGCCTGCATAGATTTTACCAACTCTCTAGAGTCGAGATATTGGTCTAATTTAGCTTCCTATAGACTTCATCAGTCTCGGTTTACTTTATGAATGTTGGCTTCAGCTGAAAAATGTGCTTCACCTCATTCTGTATGAAGACATCGTTGCTAATCACTTCATAGAATGCTTTCCTAGTCATGGTGTTCTTTTGATTTGTGAGCTTGGATGTGTCCTTGGAGATCTCTGTCAGCCTCTTTACATAATCAGTCTTGGGCATCATTTTATCGTTGATGACAAACAAGTAAGGTAAACTTATTTTGTTCAGTGGCTTAATCCTGTTGAAAAACCTACTCACCCCAATCTCCAACTGATGGTATATCTCTTCTAGTTGTGTGACCACACTCTTTTTATTCAACACCATTTTAACTTCAAGAATAGAGGTTTTTTTTTCAGCCACTTCCAGTTGCTCCAATTCATGGCTACTCTTGGAATTCAGGAATGTGATGATGTTGTTGGCAGTTTGGGGACTATCTCCAAGTTCCTCATTTTTTTTCTCAATGGAAACCTTCACCACATCAATTAGGTCTTTCTGTTCAAAAGTTATCTGAATTGAAGGCCATATATCATTCACAGATTTAATTATACCCAACCATATAATTTTCATGACTCTTCCCACCATGCTTCCAATTGAGGACTCCTGAAGAGATTTCTGCAAACTTTCATTTAGATTTTTTCTAATCTGAAACTCTATGGAATGTGAAGAATATTTCCTTTTGAATTTATCTTGTAGGTTACTGAGTTGATCCTGTAGCTTTTTAATCTCTACTGACTGTAAGGATGTGTTCTCCATCGCCTTGGCTAGCTGCTCAGTACATTTCCCCGGTGCTCCTATGGATGTTGTGGCTACTGGGATCACTGTGAGAGGAACTGCTTGTAGGGGGATCATGGTCTTAGATGCTTCTTTTGTTGCTCCCTTCGCTACACCCCTAATTTATTTTTGTCTTTATTTGATCATTTTATCCATCTCATCCTCCATTTTCTAGATTTTCTCTGTTTGTTCAACAATTAACTGTAGCATTTATTCTTTCTTTGTTTTAGTTTCTTCTATATCCTTGGCCATAGGGTCTTCTGTCACTGGCATCTTAATTTTCCTCCTAAAAGAAGCTATGTCTGCATTCTTATTCCTCACAAGGGTTTCTGCCACTGCTATGTTTGATGGATTGTACCCGAGTTGTATCACTAAATCCTCCAAATATTTTATCCTTGAATCTCTGGCCATGGCGGAGACCTTTTCCAACTTTAATTGTGATTGTACGTTGGACAAAATCACCTATATTTTTGAGAGGCTCATGGCTGTGCTAGTTAGGGTGGAGGAGAGCATTTCCCAAGTTTTCTTGTGCATATCCATCTGGTCTATTGGGTGGATTTTCTTTGCATCAAACTCAAAATATGGCTTCTTGTAGTCTACTACACATTTGGGCTGAGGAATTTGTGCCTCCAAGAATGCCATCCGCATTCTTCCCTTCTCAGAGTCAAAGGCTGATAGGAGTCTACTCTGGGATTTGCCTGCTTGTTTCCAAAACTAATTATAGGTGTTGGTCTTTAGAACCTCATTCCTTCTCTTGATATCCCTGAATGTGTCATAGATTTCTTCCTCCTTTTGTTCTGCAGTGGAAGTAGATGTGGTAGTTTTCATATTCTGTTGTTGGAATGGCACGATGGCAGAGGATGTGGAGAAGATAGGGTGGCACCTGCTGGAGATGAACTTGGTGAATCCCCAATAGTGATGACAGTTTGCTGGTTTTTCTAATTGCCTTGGTCAAGGCCCATGTTGATCATGGCTCTCTTCTTATATTTCATTTTCAACTCCTTAGTGGAGGAATCGATGTCCATGTCTATTTGATCCTCCCTAGTCCTCTTACTTCCTATTTCCTTTTCAGGCTGCTTTCCTTTGTCATCTTGAACTCTTGTCGCCTTCCTCTCGTGTGGTGATGGTGTCTGGATTCCTGAAGTCGAGATGACCTGCTCTTCAGCCTCATGGAGTGTGTCTCTCACCCATTCTTCTTGGTTCATGTACTTCTCTATATCTAATCTGTGGGTATGGATGTAGGGTGTGGACTTGTTTTCCACCCTCTTCTTGGAGATGATCCCCATTAGATCATAGGACCAGGTGAAACTGTGTGTGAATTTCATCTCATTTAGTATTTTATCTACCTCTCCCCCTGCTGCCCTGTTATTGGAGATGAATGGGTCGATTTGGGATTTGATCCTGAATTGTGACTTCTTCTTGGCCGAAAAAAATGCACCTCATCAGCATATATCATTTTTCTGCTATACTAAAGGGAAAACATCCTCATGGAGAGGTTTTTGGGTAGTTTATAGGGGGGAAATTCACTACCATAAACCTTGATCTCCGTGTATTTTTGGTATAGGTACTAGTCTGTTGTCCTGATCTACTCTGTCAACTGCATCACTTTCTTGATTTCCTCACTGGGCCTAGGCTCTGTGGTGCCGCTGAGTGCATTGATTTCTGGATGAAAAAATAGGTCTGAAAAGCTCTGTATGAATAGTCTTCCTCCTCCTATCACAATAGAGTTGTCCAAAAAATGACAGATTTGGATTGAGAGTCTTCACCTTGCTTTATCATATCGAATTCGATCTTGTTGGATTGAAAACAGGTAAACATGTACACCAACACAGAGGAGTATTTGAATACCCCTTTTGTTTGAAATTTCAAGAACTGGTCGTGGATTGCATCAGCAAGGAACTGAGCATAGTTGAACATAAAATTGGGCTTGGCATCTGCAAAGAGGATAGACAAGAAACCAATTATGGCTTCATCTATCTACTGATCATTATGATAACCTAAAAAATAAGATAGGGTACTGAAAATGTGCTTGGTCCTTTCCGGGAAGGTGGATGATGGATATGGGGGATTTGTGGTAGGCATTGGTGCATTGGGAGTCATGAAAAGCTCCAAGGTTTTGGCCCTGCTGTAAAAATATAATCCTTGGTATAGTCCTATAAGGGCCTCATATGAAAAAGGGATAGTGTTCTCAACAATGGGGGCTTGCAACATCTCTTGAATGGATGGGGCATTTACATAAAACAAAATCTCTCTTGCAAAATTCACTATGGCTCTTTGTTTAATGTCATAGCAATATTGACATTTCCTAATTAGCTTAGAGTAGCTATGGGTTCTAGGGAAGATGTAATGTGGAAGCTTGGTCTCCCACAGGCTGATATCATATGCTTCGTCAAGGAGCTTATCCTCGAGCTAGTAGTAGACATCGAATAGTTCAAGGTATGACTCTATCTCGTGGATCTTGTAGTCACTGTCAGCCAAAGGAATATGTTCTATGTCTACATGGGGGTAGACCATGGGATTGAAAGGCTGTTGACCTGCCTTGGGAGGCATGATTTGATTTTTCACTCCCTGTCTCACCTGCAATGGAGAATGGGCTACAAGAGAAGGGGAATGGAGAAGGGGAAACAGTATGAATTGATGTTGAGGAAGGGGTAAGACCGAAGGGGATCGAGATCAGAAATGAATTAGCGGAAATGAGAACTATAACCAGGCTCATAGAGCGCTGGTTGTTCCTTCTTTGATATGAAATTTACCATTCAACCAAGGTGGTTGGTCATGATCTCCTCTGCAGTTGTTTGTAAATATCACAACATATAGAAATTCAATAGTAACAGCAATGCAAACTTTGGTTCCGCGGTGAATTCAAGTTTTAACATGTGGTTGGGGGGTAACCATTGAGTTTGCGCGGGTCCATTGGATAACGATCCAGCCATTCATGGTGTAACGATGCTATTGGTGGGAGGGGATGTGATGGGGCGAAGTGGACAGGTGATGGAGGACGTGGCGTGGTGGCATTCGCAATGTTCACAGGGAGGCAGCGATTTGGAGGACAGCAGAAACAACCTTTTGGAGGGGGTCTCAGGTGGTAAGCGGTAATAGAGAGGGGGGGTGAAAAATTGTGGGAGTACGACATGTCGATGAGGGGGCAGTAATGGATACTTCCCATTTCGGACCCCCCCTTTGTTAACATCTAGCGGCTGAGGGGGGTCCGAAATGGCTTGAGGGTTGTCGATGGCGAGGTGAGGGGCGGAGATGGAGGGTAAGGTGGGAGGTGTTTCGCGTTGATGGGATGTTTGACGTGGCAAGGACATGGGGCCCGACGTCTATCAAAAATCGTGCATCGACGGATTTAGTTATGAGAATTACAGGTAAACGTTAAAACTTGCGATGTGCGAAGTGTGGGGAGAGGGGGGGTGACATGGCAGGGAGGGGCCCACGGTTATCTCAAATCGCAAATTAGCGATTTTAGTTATAAGCGATGGAGGTAAGTGATAATATTTGCGAAGTGAAAAGTGCGGGGAGAGGGAGGGGATGTAGTGGGATGGGCCCCACAGCTATTGAAAATCACACATCGGTGGATTTAGTTATGAGTAGTAGAGGTAAACCTTAAAAATTGCGATGTGCGAAGTGCATGGAAAGGGAGGTGACATGGCAGGGAGGGGCCCACGGATATCGCATATCGCAAATTGGCAGATTTAGTCGTGATCGGAGGATTTTGTGAAATGAATGAATGGCGAGGAATCTTTGCGATTTGGTCGATGTATATTTTTATTTGGTGCTTGGCAAGACTTGCATGGGGCTTAGGATAAAATAGATTCGCCTCAAAGGATTTTGAACTCCCCATTTCACCTTTTCCTTTCTTTTCTTCCTCCTTTTCATATCTTCCTACCCAAAATACTCATCTAACTTTTTTTCTTCCTTTGTAGGGTGCATTTAGACTTGCAGACCTTGAACATTTTCTTTTAAAATTATAACCTAACCCATATCCCTTATTTATCATATTGGTTGAGATTAAGTTGTTGAACCAATCTCATTTTCTACCTATCTACCGATAAGCTAATATTAAACAGTTTGGAAAATCTTTATTTTCTAACCTATCAGCAGAAATTGAAAATTGTCCAATCATGATTAAACTATATGAATGGTCATACCTATCTAAAGAGTAGTGGCATTTGAACCTGTAGCACTTTCAGTTTAATTTCTTTTTTCAGGTTCATTTTTATTTTTTCCTTTTTTTTTCTTTTCATTCTTTCTCTTTTCTTTTTCTCTATTTTTTATACCCTCTTTTCCTTCTTTTTTTTATTTTTCCTTTTTATTCGAAATCATTTTAATTTTGAAAATCCTTTCAATAATGAAAAACTTGCACAAAATATGAAGTATCCAGTCACCTTGAGATCCTATAATTTATAGGGTACTAACAGTGGCTCCAGTTGGGGATGGAGCTTCTTGGAAAGAAGTGTCAAGAACTTGAGACCAGTAGCCATGGATGCTTCATTTTCTGCAACATTTTTAACTGATTTCATTTCTTCTTCAGATTTCTTTTCTGTTTTTATATCTACTGATTGAACTAGGATTAGGGCCTTCACTTCGGGCTTCAAGCTTGTCCAATGAATTATTGAAAACTGTAAGACGGTGGTATTTACAATGATGAAAATTTAACCTGAGTTTTAAAATAAATAATGTTTTAGCATCCTGCCATTCATAGGATCTCCAGATACGTATGTACCATCCAAATCTTTGAGAAAATAAGCATTATTTCCCTCGAAAGCATGAATGATGTATGGTCATTACCAAAGATTATCAAACTTTCCTTGCTTGCCTTTATCCTCTCTTCTGGAATTCCATTTCAGAACCTTGTCACTTAGACTGAAATCGTTGGCCTTGGTTCGCTTGTCAAAGATATTTTGGATATTCTCTTACATCACTCGGGTTCAGTTGTAAACCTCTTCTCTGGACTGTTACAGGTGAATGGTTTCATTAATCCTCCTTTGAATTTCATTTGGTTCATCTTGGACCTCTTGTATTATCTTCATTACTAGAACTCCCAAGGAAGAAGGAAACACTCCATCCATTCCATAAACCAATTGGGATAGAGACATGCCAATTGATTTCTTTGTGGTGAGCCTATCAACCCACAGAGCATTGATCAGCTTATTGTGCCATTATTTCTTATTCTCCTCCATAAGTTTTTTAATGATGTTCACCAGGATTTTATTTGAAGATTCAACCAGTCCATTACCTTTAGGGCAATAGCTTGCTGAATGCCCTAATGATATATGATATTTGTGATAGAAATCAGCCATATTTTTAGATCTGAAGGCAGCAACATTATCTGTGATGATTTTCCTAGGACATCCAAATCTAGAAAGGATGTTGGCTTCTAGGAATTTTATAATGACAGAGTCAGTGGCATTTCTAGAAGTGGTGGCCTCTACCCATTTTGTGAAATAATCTGTAGCAGTGAGGATCCATTTATGTTGAGCAAAGGATGGAGGGTGAATTTCTCCTATGAATTCTAATCCCCATTGCTAGAAAGGGATTTCTACAGAAATAGGTTTCAGGGGTAAGGGAAGTAGCTTCCTCTTTCCTTCAAATATTTGACATTTATGACAGGCATTAACCATCTTATGGACATCAGGAAAAATGGTGGGCCAATAAAATCTAGCTCTCATGATCTTGTTGGAAGTGGTTTTCCAATAGAGATGGACACCAAAATCACCTCCATGGAACTCCTGCATTACTTTATCTGCATCATCCTTCATTAAAAATTTAAGCAGAATACCTCCAATATCTTTCCAATATAACACATTGTCTAAAATTCAGAATTTAACAGCTTATGTTTTAGAAATATAGCCTTGGTTTTAGACAAACTAGGAGGAGCATTCAGATTTAACAATACATATGAAATATCAGCATACCATGGAGAATTCAGGAATGCTTCGTCAATGGGTGGAGTCGCCAGTTCCTCTTGATCATCTAATGTGTGTACCATGTTGATGTCTAGTGCATGCAAATTAGATTCTGCCATCAATTCAACTAGTCCTTAGCCTTTGATCAACTTGGTAAGCTTGATTTACAAATCATACTCTAGAATCACTACAATCCATTTCCCTATTTTTCCATTAGGACCGTTTTGTGTTAGGATGTCTTTGACAACTGCATTTGGAACATAAGCAATGATATATGAATGTAAAATATAGACTCTAAAATATTTCAGTGCTTTAACCAATGAAAATTCATGTTTTTCCATGAAATTATATTTCAGGGATGCATCTCTTAATGCCTTGCTGAAAAAGGCTATTGTTTGTTCTTGTCCTTCATTTTTTTTCTGTAACAAAACAACAGTAATAGTATGCTCAGATGCAAAATAAAAAAATCATGAAATACTTAGTGAAATATGGACTGATTAGTACTCGGGCCTTTATCAATGCTAGCTTGACCAAGTCAAAATATTGTTTTTCTTCTATGTTCCACTTTATTTCTGATCCCTTCTTTAGAATTTTAGTGATGCTCCTCAAAATTTCCGCCAAGTTTGGTATAAATCTCCGTAGGAAGTTGATTTTACCGATGAAGGATTAGAGTTCCTTCAAATTTCTGGGATGGTTGATTTTCAATATTACTTCAGTTCTACTAGGGTCAATTATGATTCCATCCTTAGAGATAATGTGGCCTAACAATTTTCCTTCTTCTAATCCAAACATTGTCTTCTTAGGATTTAGGGAGAGTCCAAATTTTCTGCATTTTTTAAAAACTCTTCTCAAGTGTGTTAGATGTTCTTCATCAGTTTTAGAAAACATGGTGATGTCATCCAAATAAATCACAATAAAGTGGCCAATGTCATTAGTAAATGCAATTTTTGTGGCCCTTTGAAAGGTAGCTCCAGCATTCATTAGTCCAAAGGGCATTTTCACATACATGAAAGTCCCCCAAAGAGTTGTAAAAGTTGTTTTATCTTGGTCATCAGGGTGCACTAACACTTGATTGTAACCAGAGAAACCATCTAACAAAGATATCCTACTGGAACCCACTACCCTTTGTAATATGTAATCCATCTTAGGTAAGGGGTTTCTGAAGTCAATACAGAGTCTAATTTCGCCTATTTTCTTCCTAATTGGGACAATATTGGAAACCCATTGGGAGTACCTGAGTGCCACTATGATTTTTGCTTCATACATCTTCTTGATCTCTTTCTCAACTAAAGGCATTAAAACATGATTTGTTCTTCGCAATTTCTATCTGAATGGATTTTTATTTTCTTTAATTGGAATCTTGTGTTGAATGATGTTGGTATCATAGGATTTCAAATCCTCATAACTCTATGCAAACACATCAATACATTCTTTGAATAAGGCTACATATTTCTTCTTTATAATAGTAGGCAGAGATTTAGATAGTTTGATGATTTTGGGGTTATGTTCTGTGCATATATTACATTCCTCAATGTTTGTTCCAGTTGTTTCCATTTTTGGTTTCTTAAGAAAGGTCATTAAAGTCAAATAACTCCTCTAAAGGGACAATCCCACTAGGTAGATTATTGTCTTTGAGTTGGAGTATTTCAAATTCTTCTTTTTCAAGGCATTTCTGGTTTTTTTTATTATGTACAATTTTGTTATCTAGGATGTTTACATTGATATTTACATCTAAAACAATAGTTTCTAGAACAAAAGTTTGTTTTCCTTTAGTACCTTGTTCATTAGTAAGATCGTCTTCCTCACAATCCATGTCTACATTATTGTATTCGAATTCGTCTTTAGATTTTAGGAATATTTCGATTTGTTTATCACTGCCAAAAACTTGCCAATATCTCATGTTATCTAGCACAAAAGGATGATGTTTGACCTTAACTGTGTGTTTTTTGTTTGGGTGAGGAAGTTTACAGGGACTTGTTGAAAAAGCTAGGCCATTGGCTAGGACACTCTGGTTTCTAGCGATTTCTGCTAGATCATATTCCTCAAAAGTTCTTAAGAAATCAAGGACATCATTTCTATAAGATCTTAACCTAGGATTTTTTGTTGCATATAGTCCTTTGACTTGTTTTATGACCAACTCGGAATCACCCTGCACAAATATCCTTCTTGATCCTAATTTTTTCAACATATGTAATTCAAAAATCAAGGCTTCATACTCAAAAATGTTGTTTGTGCACTGGAAATTTAATTTGTATGAATGACCCTGTGCACTACCGTTTCCTGTGTTGTACACCTAGATTCCTGGCCTAGAGCTAGCTTGGCCACCTGAGCCACCAAAACTCATGTTTAAAAGAGGTTCATGGGCACTATCTGGTAGTTTTGTTTGGGTTTGACTGTCATTATTTTCTGTGGGATCATTTTCTACTTGAGAAATTTGTGAATCGGTGATTCCATCATTATACAAAATGAAATAATCCAGGTCAGTGTGAACATAGTACAGAGGGTAATTATGAGGCTTTTCTTGGTTTCTTACCATGTACTTCATTACTTTTTCTCTATAAAGTTTCCTCGATTGACCAAACACCGGAATGGTAGCATAAGTCATGACTAGTTGCAGAGTTCCTTGCAATTTTGGCCCCCATGAGCGAGATAAAAGCATTCCGTATTTTGGGGGAATGTCTGCCACAACAATATCCATCACTAAATTCTTGCAGGTATTTGAGCTAGAGTGACATAGAGGTCCTTGATCAGGCCTAGGCACTTAACATTTCTAGAATCAAAAGAGTATAAATCCCTATAGGGTCTAGTGATTTCAAGGCCGAGTTTCTCCATGAAAGTTTGGGGCATAAGGTTGTGTGAGGCACCGGAATCCAACATGGCATTATGAAGTATTTTATCATGAATATTTAAATTAACATAAAAAGGGGGAACCCCTCCTTCTTGTGGTCTGCCATCAACCTCTGGCCCAAACAAGAGTTGAGGCTGGTCATCACTCAAATTGATAGTGTCTGTAATCTCCCCTATATTTAACACTTTCAGGACTTGAGATCTGTAGACATTTTTTTTGATCAATTCAGTGAGAGGGATAGAAATATTTACCTTCACAAGTTCGCTCTCAATACTGAAGGGAGTTTAATTTCTCAGTGGTTTTGACATATCAATCCTTTCAGCCTCTATTATTTGGGTAACATCAGTATGTTTTCTTGTACTGGGGATGTCCTTCTAAGGGTTTCTGGTAGGAACATCTACTGATTTCTTGACACTGTTCTCTATGTTTTTCGTTTTTGAATTATTTAAATCTTTCTTAGTGTTTTCAGTTGTTTTCTTGGCTTGAAATTCAGATACTTTCTTGGTAGAGTTTTTTGAATTCCCTTTATTTGAATTTTCCAAATTATTTTTTTCCCTTAAGTTGTACTGTCTTTGGACTTCCATAATGGCATCCTCAAAACCCAGTTTGTAGTCATCAGATTCTTCGGGCTTGAGGTCATCTTGGGCTAGTGAAAACAAGTCTTGCTCTTCTTCAGTGAAGAAGACAGGATCCTCTTCATTGATTCCCATCAAATTTATATTATTTTCCTCCTATTCCTCCACTATCCCTTCGTTATCATCAACATAATTTTCTTGAAAGGGAGGCCCGATCTGCTGCTCAGGACCCCTTTTCTCTCTCTGCCTAATTTGTGGAGGGTTTCTTCTTGGGTTTTGATTTCTATTTTGGGGTGATGGTTGATTGTCTCTGGGTATTTCTCTTTCATTCAAACTCATCCTCTCCATCATCCTTTCCATTTCCCTTACAAATTTATCGATATTAGCATTGGATGTAGAAGTTATAGGCTATTCTCTTATGGTGACTCTCCTCTCAGTCCTCATCCTAGCCTTTTTAGCTAACAAGTTAGCCTCTACACTCACAACATTCTTCTGCATTTCCTCTAAGGTTGATGACTCTCTTTCCCTAAGTTGATAGACCATGTCTAGGTCAAATCCATCTGGGAATATAAGAAGCACTATCCCTTGGGGTGGTCTCATATTAGAAGGGAGTGTGTTATATAAGTTTTTAAATCTAGCATAGTATTTTTTCACACTCTCTTCGGGGGATATTTTGATAGTTTCATACTCTGATAGAATCTGAAGTGGGTTTTTCTTGACTTCCCACCTATTAATAAAAGTTTCGTGAAAAGCAGGGAGATCATGGATACTATTAGCAGTTAAATCCTTAAACCATTTCCTGACTTCACCTCCTAAAATTTGGGCAAAAATTCTCAACTTGACACTGTCATCATCAATTTCTTGCAAGTCAAAAAAATCATTCATCTTATCAATGTGTTGCTGGGCTATCATAGGACTAGTGTTGTCAAACTGGGGAATCTTGGACTGGTAGGCTTGGGGAATAGGGGGTAAAGGGATTGGTAGCACCAATGGGGCATATCTGGATGCCATGATTGGTGGAGGTGGTGGAGGAAGACGAACAATGGATGAAGTAGGATGGGTAGAGGTGTGAAAAATCGATGGATCAAAAATTGTAACGTCATTCCAATTCTGAGATTTGGTTCTCAATAGACCTAGTTCGAAATGAAAATCAAATTGAATGTCTTTCAAAGTGACAAAGCTATAAATTAAGGAGCTAGATATATAAATAACCCTGCTACTAGTCGAACTTTCCGTTATGGGAAATTTCCTCAACATTTTCTCAAGATTATCTATGATAGGAGGAGGATTTGGATCCAAATGGGATCTGGTGGATATTCTTTTGGGAGCCAGAACTTAGCTCAAAATCATAGACAATTGATTATTGAATATTGGAAGAAACCAATCTTTAAAATTAAGTTGTATCAGTCAGTGCTTTTTAGCTGGGGTTTGCTGAATTCGGATGAAAATTGAAAATTTTCAGTTATGCTCCCCAGTATGGCCGCCAATATGTTATCACTCTATAATTTATAAGATTGGAAAGACTAAGTTATAAAGAACAACATCAAAACCACTTGAAGCCTGGGATCTAGCACTCCTAGACTCAGAGAGGGATCTCTCTATGAGATTTAGATTTGTTTGAGTTTACTGATATTAGGCTAGTTAAATTGAGCGCGGGAGTTGTTTTTGTTTGATTGTTCGTGGTTGAGGTTTCTCTAAACAGTTTCCAATGGGCTATGGATTCAAAATAGGTTGGGTGTACACATCAAATTCCAGAGCAAATTCAAGGCATGCTAGATGCGAATACTGGTGTTTATAGCTGAGTGGAATTATGGGTTGGAGAAAAGTGCTTTTAGTAATGACTTAAGAGAAACTAAGAATTCTTAAACCATACATTAGAAGAAAACATTGAAATTGTAAAGGCAGTTAGAATTAAGGTACTCTGAAACAACAAATCTTAATCTAAACTTCTTGATTTACAAATATAATTATAAATGAAACACATGAAAATATTACAGTGGGAAAACATTAAATATGAATAAGGAAAAACATCACCAGGACAATAGAACACATGAATCTTGCAGAATGATTTCTTTATTGATGCTCCATCTTGAAAAGTATGAATACTTGCAATGAAAAGTGCATACAAAACTAGGGTCCAACCCTTGTTACAGTATGAAAACTGTTGGGTGTGGAGCCTGATTATCTTGTTTAATTTGTATCATAGCATTGGACCCTTGTACCTTAAAAGGGGCGGCAACACCGCCCGTAATTAATCTCTGCCGTGGGGGGTCCAGGGGGGGGGCGGCAGTGCCCCCGAAGCTAAAAACAGATGTAAAATTGCCTTGTAAAAGTATAGTAATTTCTAGTCAATCTAGGTCGTTCATTAGGCAAATGATCTGACGGTAGAAGTTATGTTTAGATTAGGGTTTTTTGCCCTAGAAGGAAACCCCTCGCTTTTATGAGGGCATTGTATTGCGGCTATGCTTTGAATGTATATTCTCGGAGCGAGAAACAAAGAGGGAGACTGTGAGAAAGAACAGAGGATATTACAGCGGATCTACTTTAGGTTTTGTCTTTTCATTTTGCTGGATAATAGAAAGGAAGGACTGGCTGTTTGGGGTGGATGTAGCCCAAAATGGGTGAACCACGTATATTTGTGTCTCTCTGGTTTTATGTGTTTTTGTGTGCTTGTATTTTCCACATATTTTATGTGCTGCATTGCTCCATAATATATAATTTGCTAACAAAAACTTATTTTTAAACTATTTGCACTGGATTGTCATTACTGAAAGGGCAATCGGTTCGTTTACCACAAGATTAATTGAAAATGGGTCTGTACGCATTATGCATGGACGCGTTGTGACTGTTTTTAGATAGATTTATGAAGTTACAGTGGAATTTTCCCTTCAGTGTAATGGCCCTCCATTGTGAAATGTAACTAGGTCGGTCTTCATGCTAACTATGTAACAATGAAAAGAAGAAGACTATGGTAATAAAAATTTATTTTTTGTCTCATGGGTTTCATGAGCAATATTTTATGTAGATAGACTTCTTCTTGATGTCTACTAGGTTCATGTCTTCTAAAGTATAAATTGGACTAAGGGTCAAAGTCATGAAGGATTCAGTTCAGATGAATATGATCGAAGACCGTGTAAAGAAGCTCTCATCAACCCCTCCAGAAGTGTTAGCAGACAATTTTAATATATATAGCAGAAACACCTACAACAATATGAAAATATATGTGAAGTAATATGCTGGAAAAATAAACTACATGTTGGCCTTATTTGCAAGCTACTAAGTCAGCCTAATTACCTATGGTATGGTCAGCCTAATAGCCAAACAAGTCATATCTATATATATATATATATATATGACTATTTCTGCAGTTCATTAGAGGAGAGAATAACACAGATTCCTACGGTCACATAGCCCAAAAAGAAGGGTAACGAAATGATGATCTGATTGAGGATATATAATGTGGAACAAGGAGAAAGTATTTCGGATAATACAGAGGATATACAGTGTGGTTTGAGGAGAAGACAAAAATAGAATAACGGACAGACCTGAAGTAACGCAGATAGCACAAGTAAATACGGGTTATCATATAGTTTTTAGACTTACGGAGATAGAGGATACACACACAGTTACCACAGTAGAGATAGTGCATAAGAAGACCCTGTAGTTGCTATAGCTAAGACGTAGTATATACATACATATATATATATATATATATATATATATATATATATATATATATATATATATATATATATATGTATATATATATATATATATATATATATATATATATATATATATATATATATATATATATTGTGGACTCCACAAAATGGTTTGCGATCATGCTATGTTAGTATAAGTTTGATACAATACGAATAAGAGACCGAAAATTAGTGCGGACTTATCTCTGAGGTAGTGTGGATATTTAAGGAACCATTACAGTGAAGCTTGAAGTTTACAGAAGTAGCTGAAGGATAGTAATTACAGAAGTGACTGAAGGTTTGAGAAATTGACTAAAGGATACAATAAGGATATTTCTGATATTATAGTATCTAAGGAAAAGATTTTGTAAAAGACAGAGACCTCAAGTAAGGAAGGTAAATCAGAGATTTATCTTCCTAACTACACTTCAAAGATACTTAGTTACAAGTGAACATAATTTTGTCTCTACATTTGACCATGTACTTTGATAGCTGACCTGATGAAAGATTAACTAAGTGAAAGAAGAAATACATAAGTAAGATCACAAGTAGTTATCAAGAAGAGAATTTGTATTAATATATAACCCTCCAAATTCTCAACATGGTTTCAGAGCTAAGGTACTAAATGTAAGGGCTACTTGACAAAGTAAACACTACAAGAAGCAAAAATCAAAGTTTGGGTTGAAGGATCAAATCAGTCTGCAAGGAAGGCTCTATAGCTATATAAATTCATTCAAGTAAGTAATATTTGTCATCAAAGATTCACATTCAAGAAGACATCCTTTACCATGAAGAAAGCTACCAATAGAGAAAGTCATCCACTCAAGTAAGTATTAATGACACTATCTATCAAGATGCCTTTTTGTAAAGAAAGCAACAAGCTGGTTGGATCATCAAATTTCAGTGCATGGAAGGAAAGAACAGACTTAAACTTAATTGAAGATGAAGTAATGGATTATATCGAAGGATCTAATGTTCAACCTCTAAAAGAAGATACTTCAGCCCATGCTAAGTACATGAAGGGAGAAATTAGAGCCCAAAGGATTCTCATAGAATCCATCAAAGACTCTCTCATTCCCTATGTATCAAAACTAAAGACTGCAAAACAAATATATGAGAAATTGGTGGAGCTATTCTCGGTGAGTACTGCTGGAGAAGTAGTCTCTCTGAGACAAGAACTATAAAAAATGAAATTATCAAGGAAAGCAGGAATCGCTCCATACTTTATGAGGATTTCTGAAATAAGAGATCAACTGCAGGAACTAGGAGAAGTGATGTCTTACACTGAGATGACAACAGTGCTGTTGAATGCTCTACCAAAAGAATGGGCAATCTTCACTTCCAGTATATATGGGAAGAAAGAAGCCACTCCATTCCAAGATTTATGGTCTCTATGTAAAATATAGGAAAAAAGACTAATGGCCAAAGCTGATATAGAACCAAGTGAAGAGAATCATGCCTTTGCAGCTTCATACAGGAAGAAAGGAATATTCAGAAAATTTGGCCCTCAGAATAAAAGAAGAAATATGAACAACGTGTGATGCTTTGGATGTGATGAGCTTGTACATTATAAAAGATATTGTCCTAAATCTGGAAAGGACAAGAGGAGAAAGGAAGAAGCCCATGCCACTTATGAAAGAGAAGACCTAGCGCTAAAAGATCTAAGAGGGAGGAAGCAAGAGATCTCTATTATGATTGAGATCATATTCCTCTATAAGTGATCTCTGATTAGTTGTAAAATTGTACAATATCATGTACATTAAGAAGCATTTCGATAAAAGCATGGAAGGAGCTCTCGGGGAAAAATCTTCTAGAAAACCTCTCTACTTAAAGTAAAGCAGTCATCAGATCTAGGGTCATCATGGAGAAATAATTTTGGGATGTGATGACATATTGTTGAAGTAGGTCAAAGAAATGAAGTTCTTCATTGAAGAGAAACTGCTACATGACGACTCAAGGAAGATGGGTATGAGGTATGCAAACATGCATGCTGATATTGGATACTGTGAAATCATGTCATATGATTGTAGGTAATATACCTCTGTATTTAGGAGTATTATCTATGAAGAAGGATCTCTCAGTGCACTTAAAGATGAAATCAACATAATATGACCTCATAGAATATGAGGTGGTTGTACATAAACAAGAAACTGGAAAAGCTGTAAGTTTCTGAGAATGAAGAATGTGTAGAAAGGAAGAGATCATGAAATGCAACCATGTCTAGAGGTAGTTATCATCCGATGGCCAAGTAGATGTGACTAGGAGACCTCCTAGGAATATATGTAGACTCTAATGAAAGCCTGGTAAAGAAGAAGACCCTTGGGAAAACATATCATTAGGAGATGTGTCAATCTGTATGAAGGATGTCGATGCCTACAAGAAGATGTCATGGTAAAATATCATCATCAAGGTAACTTTTTTTTCTAAAAGTTCATATGTATATGTTAATCTGGATAAATTTATGTGCAAGGCTTCTAATCATAAGAAAGGATGTATGATCCTTGGAGATGATTTGAAGGAAAGCAGCATGGCATAACAAGTGGACCAGATAAGGAAGTTTTATGGATCACTTTCTGACAGCTGACTTGACTAAGGAGAAAATTGATAAATGATATGTTCCTGATGAAGCTAAAAAGATGGAGATTCCTCAATATCAAAATCCATGACATCAAAGACAGGAATTCTTCATGAGAAGTTGGGTGTATCACCATTGCTGCTGGAGGTCCCTGATTAAGAGGAAGCTTGATGGTAAGTTTCTTACTTGGAAGAAACTTGGTAATTCCTAAGGATGAGCTTAGGTACATTCTTTGTATAAGGATGAGTACATTCCCTTGTGGAATAGGTCCTCCCTGGGAGGGAGAGATAGACACATCATTCTGGTCTTGGGAAGACAGAATGTAGGATTGGGTAATCATCTGGAATTTGATACTCTTTGAGAATGTGATTAGGCATTCAAGATAAGAGTACTCGGGGACCGATATTCTTTGAGGGCTAGCTACCCAAGAGAAGAATAGTCCAGGAAGGTCATACTTTGGGAACACCCATGTGGAGTATGTACCTTGGAGAGACAATGACGAAGGTGTCTATAAGTCATGTGTCTCACCGGAATTGAAGCCTATTGTCTCGTTGAAGAGATGGGGCTATTAGTCAAGGCCTTACACTAATACAATGCTTGTTGATATGATGCTATACAGATGTGATTACCAATCCGATTTTTCTTATGAAATTGTTTAGTTTGGAAATGATCATGTAACTATATGAATACCTCCCTAGTTAAGAGGGGGTGTTGTGAAATGTAACTAGGTCGGTCTTCATGCTAACTATGTAACTATGAATAGAAGAAGACTATGGTAATAAAAATGTATTTTTTGTCTCATGGGTTTCATGAGAAATATTTTATGTAGATAGAATTCTTCTTGATGTCTACTAGGTTCATGTCTTCTAAAGTATAAATAGAACTAAGGGTCAAAGTTGTGAAGGATTCAGTTCAAATGAATATGCTTGAAGACCATGTAAAGAAGCTCTCATCAACCCCTCCAGAAATGTTAGCAGACAAGCTTAATATATATAGCGGAAACGCCTACAACAATATGAAAATATATGTGAAGTAATATGCTAGAAAAATAAACTACATGTCGGCCTCATTTGCAAGCTACTAAGTCGACCTAATTACCTATGGTATGGTCGGCCTAATAGCCAGATAAGTCATATATATATACATATATATATATATATAGATATATATATATATATATATATATATATATATATATATATATATATATATATATATGTATATATATGTATATATATGTATATATATGTATATATATGAATATTTCTGTGGTTCATTAGAGGAGAGAATAACACAGATGCCTACGGTCAAATAGCATGAAAAGAAGGGTAACGGATTAAGGATCTAAGTGAGGATATATAACGTGGAAAAAGGATAAAGTCTTGTGGATAATACGGAGGATATACAGTGTGGTTTGAGGAGCAGACAAAAATAGAATAACGAAAAGACCTGAAGTAACGCAGATAGAACAAGTAAATACGAGTTCTCATATAGCTTGTAGACTTATGGAGATAGAGGATACGCACACGGTTAACATAGTAGAGACAGCGCATAAGAAGACCATGTGGTTGCTATAGCTAAGACGTAGTGTATATATATATATATCTATATATATATATATATATATATATATATATATATACGGTCGTGTTGTGTTAGTATAAGCGTGATACAATACGAATAAGAGACGGAAAATTAGTGAGTTATCAGCTGAAAAACCTGAAAGTTCTGAACCAAAAACTGAATCTGCCATGTCTGAACCTACTTTAAAGTTCGCTACTCCAACTTCTGGTCATACTGATTCACCCAGAGTAAGAAACCAGATCATAGAAGATCTTACTCCTGGTCTCGTTAGCATTGAAGAAATTACTGATATTGAAGAAGAAGTTGTTCTTCCTTCAGCTCAGGAATCTTTAAATATTAGAGAATGTGAATCAATTTTTTATAGTCCTTTTAGATAAGATGCTTGGTATTCTTTACTAACATATTTTCTATAAAACTTAGGTTTTGAGTATTCACCACCCCGAATTCCCTTTTTCCCTACATCGATATGTTATAGACCTCCGTTAAACATGTCTAGTGAGTCATCTATGTTTACTTAATCGCCGGAAACATTTTTGTATGGTGGTCCATCTGTTCCTATATTCTATCAGTCACTCTTTGGTACATTCTCAGGAGAATCTCCTCTTCCTAACAAACCAATGTCATCATCTGGCCTGAATGAATCGAATACTAGAACTTGGAACAATGAGCAAATTTATATGATGTTTAGAAATATTCCAAACCCAAGACCTCAAGCTAGTAATTTATCGCCTGGGGGGAAACCTCAAAGTAGTCAAATACAGCCTGGGGGGCAACCTCAAGGACATTACATACCTCAGGGTGAATATCAACCCCAGGGATAGCACATACCTCAGGGTCAATGTCAACCTCAGGAACAGTATATGCCTCAAGGTCAGTACATGCCTTAACGTCAATATCAACCTCAAGGCCAGTACCCAGCTCAAGGATTTCAACCTCCTTTAGGACAACAGTTCTATTCAGAACAAAAAATGTTACAAGGAGGTGGAACTTATCCAGCCAATTATCAGCCATATGTTCAACCTATTTATGGTCTGTCTTATGCACAACCTTCATTGGGACCCTCATATCCCGGAATGGTGTGGGATCCATCCCAAGTCCAACAGAATTTACATCCAAATATGCAAGTACCTTATTATCAAGCTAGAAAACAATTTGGTTATAATCAACCTCAAAAACTAGTCCAGCCTACCATACAAATACCTGCATCTGGTCCTGTTCAGCAGCCTGGTCTGAGTACACCTAGGACTTTTCCACAAACTGTTGCTCAGACTCCTGTTCAACCTACCACACTTATTCCTAGAGTGTCTACAGCTCCTATTACTTCTACCCCTAAAACATTGGTACAGATTCCTCAAGTCTCTATTCCGCAGTCTAGACCTACAATTCAGATTACTGTTCAGATGCCTGCAGGACAACCTGGTACAAGTACAGTTATAACAAGTCATCCTCAGTTTACTTATCACCCGTATCAGGGGCCATACCAATATGGACCTGTTCCATAAAATACAGCTTACCCGCAACAACCGTATCCTAGGTATACATATCAGACACCTATTCAACCCTAGAATGGTCTGTTTATTCCTGGTTATCCAGGACGCATTCCAATTCCCAATGCACAGGATATTCTTGGATATCCTGGTTATCCTCCTCCTGGGACTGGTTTAGTATCATAAGGTTATCAACAAGACCCTTAACTTCTACTGATAGTATTCAGCACGTTGGAAAAACGACTATCCCTTATGAGGATGTAGGAGTAGGTTTAATCAAATATTCCGCTTTAATGGGAAATTTTTCTACGCCTCCACCTAACATACTGCATAATATTGCTAATATAAATATGATTACATCAAGCACTATTCCATTTGTTGATCCTTGGATAGTGCCTTTAGAATTAGAACTGGATTCATTCAATGGCGTGATGCCTTTGAGTCCTTTTGAGATAGCATATCAAGCAGTACAATCATTTTTCGATCCTTTATCAACTGATGATGATCCAATGAATGTGATCAACGAAGAATCATTTTCAACATCAAGCTCGGCTATAACATCAATTCCTGATCCTTTTCAACAAGTGTTTCATACTGATGAAAGAATTCGTGAATTCTTGTATGTAGATGAATTACCATGGGATGATCTCCATCATAAGCCATCATTTTTATATGAGCTTGATAAATTTGAAAATAAATTTTCCTCTATTTTTATAGCTGACTATGTTGAGGAACCTCAGAGTCCAATCTTGATCAAAAATTTAGATTCTGAAGTAAATTTGGGGAATATTTCTTCCACCATTCCTGTTGACATATCAGTGAAACTTGAAATTATTGAAAACATTCATATAGGTGCTTCATGTAAATTAGATGAAATTTCTACATATAAAGCCATATTCCAAGAATTTTGCGACATATTTTCCTGGTCTTATGAAGAAATGCCAGGAATCGATCCCAACATTTCCATTCATGAAATAAAGACTTACATAGATGCTAAACCTGTTAGACAACGATTTTGTCTGATACATCCACAAAAACTGCTGCCATTAAAGCCAAAGTTGAGAAATTACTGAGAGCAAGTTTTATTTATCCGATCCCGTTAACGGATTGGGTATCTAATATCGTTCCTGTTAAGAAAAAACAAATAAAAATATGAGTATGTGTTGACTATAGGGATATTAAGAAATATTTTCCTAAAGACAATTATCCAAATCCTTATATCTCTCAAATTATTGACGATTCTGCTAGAAATGAAATGTATTCATTTATGGATGGATTTTCTGGACACAATCAGATCAACATATTCCCTGCCGATCAACCAAAGACAACATTCATTTCTCCTTGGGGAACATTTGCTTACTATAAATTACCTTTCGGATTAAATAATGCTGGGGCAACTTTTCAAAGGGCAATGTCCTATGCTTTTCATGACATTAAAAACATTGTGCAGCCTTATCTCAACGATTTACCTGCTCATTCATTACATAGGGAAGATCATCCTACTCACTTACGAGTGATTTTTATGCGATGTAGGTATTATAAGATTTTCTTGAATCCACACAAGTGTGTTTTCTGTGTACAATCTGGTAGGTTACTAGGATTTTTCATTTCTAAAGAAGGCATTCGTGTCGACCCTTCGAAGGTTGAGGCCATTATCAATTTACCTCCTCCTTCCACACTCTTCCAACTCCAAAGTTTGCAGGGGAAAGCAAACTTTCTGCGTAGATTTATCCAGAACTATGCTAAGTTAACCAAAGGTTTTACCAGGCTTTTGAAACAAAATATTCCTTTCATTTGGGATGATATTGCTGATCGATATTTTGATGCTTTAAAACACGTGTTGACCCATGCACATTTACTGCATCTACCAAATTACAACCATGATTAATTTTTATACTTAGCGGCCTATGATTCCACTATTGGAATGAAATTATTTCAGGAAGATGAATTCCACAACGAACATATGATTTACTATCTCATCTGGAATCTCAATCCCACAAATATTAAATACTCTCATGTGGAGAAATTGGCTTTGGCAGCAGTTCAAGATGTCCAACGTTTTTGTCATTACATTTTGTTACAAAAAACAACTGTGATTTCTAATTGTAACCCGATGATGTACATTTTGACTAAAAAATTGCTCAGGGGAAAATACTCTAAATGAATAGTTATCCTTCAGGAGTTTTATTTAGAATTTGAAAAATCCAAATAAAAGAAATCACTAGTGTTTGTTGAACTTATGTGTGACTTTCTGAATACTAAGACAGAAACTGTGGTAGAGCATCCGATTGCTGATGAATATCTGTTTCTTATCAGTACATTATATCCTTGGTATGGGGATATCATCATTTATCTCCAAACCCAAAATTTTCGGCCTGAACTTTCATGTTCACCTCGACGAAAGATCCGTTACCAATCCCAACAATACAGTATTGTTGGAGACACACTTTATCGTCGTGGTGCAGATTCTATATTTCGACGTTGTTTGACTCATGAAGAGGTTGAACGAGTTTTGAATGACTGCCATTCTGGAGCAGATGGCGGTCATATTTCTGGGTATGCCACATCCCAAAATATATTGCGCGCTGGTTATTTTTTCCCTTCGTTATTCAAAGATTGTATTCTTGCGGTCTGAAAATGCCACAACTCTCAAATTTTTGATTGGAAAATGCGTGCACCACCAGCTCCTCTTCACCCCATAATTTTTTTCTGTCCTTTTGCAAAATGGGGCATTGATTTCATTACATGTAACCCTCACTCAGCTAGGGGGCATGGGTATATTATTCTCGCAGTAGATTATTTTACCAAATGGGCCGAGGCGATGCCTACATTTGCGGAAAATGGAAAAATTGCAGCTACATTTGTATTCAATCACATAATTGCTCGATTCAGTGTAACCCAAGCTATCATTACTGATCATGGGAGTCATTTTCGAAACATCATGATGACCGAACTTTCTAACCAACTTGGCCTGCGCCATGATAGATCTACTCCATATTACCCGCAGGATAATGGTCAGGTTGAAGCCGTCAATAAAGTTTTAACCACTATGATTAAACGGATAATCAGAATTCATAAATGGAATTGGCATACTATGCTTTTCTCAGCACTTTTGGCATACCGAACCTCAGCAAAAACGGCAACAGGGTTCACTCCTTTTCAACTGGTCTATGGTTTAGAAGTTGTGTTACCGATTGAATGCGAAATAACGTCACTCCAATTAGCCATAGAGTTACTACCAACCACTTCTAAAGAGGAAAAATGCTTTTTGCACCTGGCACAATTAGATGAGACTCGGTGCACTGCTACATTAGCAGCCGAAGCTCTTAACAAACGCGTTAAAACTCAGTACTATCAAACTGTTACACCTCATGCTTTTTCAGAAGGTTACCTAGTATTGGTATATGACCAAGCTAACGATAAACTAGGAGCTAGCAAATTTGAACCCATGTGGCAGGGTCCTTATATTGTCAAGCGAGTGCTTGCCAAAGGGGCTTATGAATTGATTGATTATGACAGGGTCTCTTTATATAAACCCATAAATGGAATTTATCTGAAGAGATATTTTGCTTGATTTTTGTGTGAAGATCTTACCTGTACATTAGTTATTTTGAAAATATTAGTTGCTTTAGATTAGATGAGTGTGTCTAGTTTAAGTTTGCGTTGACTACTATTCCTGCTTATCTTGCTTACTCTTGATATCGCAAATGTCGACATCACTTCAAGCAGACATTGTTTTTCCTAATGGTGCATGTCGTAGTACATGGAATATCTCTTCCATGGCCTAGGTTATCTATTCACCCACCGATGAGTTAGTTTCTATGCATGGGGTAAGCCTTGGTCAAACAACGAATAATGTTGCAGAATATAGCGCAGTGATTGAGTTATTATCTGATGCCATTTCATTTGAAATTCAACGTTTGATCGTTATGTTAGATTTAGAACTCATTGTATTACATTTAAAAAAAGTATACACAATTAAAAATCCAGTGTTACTGAGATTATTTTTGAAGGTTCAACTCTTGGAAAGGCAGTTTGATTACATTGAATATCAACACATTCCAAGAATATTAAATACATTGACTGATGCATTAGCTAATAATTTTATAAATAGACATTTGTGACATTAAAAAGTAAATTAAAACAACATTCAATATGTTTTGAACAAGATAGCCGGCAAAAGTAGTCATATCATAGATAGAGTTGTGTTTCAAAAAAATATTACATCGTCTAGGACCATAGGTTTAAACCAACTTATGATCCAAAAGATAGTGATACAAAAAAAAAATACAGTAATATGCGATGATCATCCACTATCCGTGGTGATGATCATGATAATATACTATAGCTCGTGCCACTCTATGCAAGTATCTCTGAAACTGGCCAGGAATGCTAGCGACATGCCTCTGGAGACGAAGAGGAATATCATCCATCGTAGTATCTGGGATTTCTCTAGTCAACTACTCCAGATTCTGCTCTAAATCAATGAGAATGTCTGCTGCCTAGTTCTCTGGCGGTGCAATAGTATCTGTTTTATTCCTCTCGAAGCAGCATAGATTGGTTGGTCTTCGTGGACCAACATCTGCATTTGAATTTTTGTTATCAATATTGGACAATTAAAAAACAATAAAAATTAAAATTAAAACACATAAAAACAATTCAATTACCTGACTCATCCCATTGTGTCCCTAGAGGTAAGGACATCTCAGGGTCTCCTCGAAAGTCTATGTTGGCATATGGAAAATCATCGATAGCAAAGATTTGGTTCTCTAACCAATAGAAGTATGATGAAGTGAACCAGACTATTATACAACTGTTTCCACCATGGAGAGCCATCATTGCCACCCATTGTACCATGCGAGGCTCTCTGATTTCATCGGGATCAACAAAAATCAGCTGAGGGGCAAGAGATAGAATTCTCTCCAAGGCAAAAGATACTAAGATTGCTCCATACCCAAAGTTTTTCAACTTTGAGTTCTTCGCTCTGGTCAATTAACCCTTCATGTTGGTCAACACCCATTCACACCGATTGAAGATAGTGCCTCTGAAGCACTCAACAGATGTCTACATCTGTGACTTGGTAGCCACGTGTAGAGCTGCACTCCCACATAATCTGGTAACAGTAAATGCAATGACTTTCAGATCAAGACATATGATAGTTTTTATGTCTATCCAGTTGTCTTTGGGATCAGCTTCCTCGTTACAAAACTCTTGTTTGTAGCTAGTGATAGGCTGGCCACCTTGCCTAGCCCCAAACAAAGAGATTGGTTCACCTATTTTGGGTAAACCAGTGAGGAAGTAGATATCTTCAAGCTCAATTTCTAGCTTGTGATATCCAATGATAAAGCATTGCTCCTGAACGTCCCATTTATTTACTAGCCAGGTCATTATCTCTACATGTGCCCTCATACCCTGAATAGCCTAGAATTTGTATAAACCGCAATCTCTCAAAGTACGCATTATGGATGGATTATTCATGGCCATATCGTCTACCTCTTCATGTTCGCGTTCTCACCACTCCAACATTGTGCAATGACCTACAAATGGACGCATTTAATGGTTAGAAGCTATTAGAGTAAAAAAATTATCCATTTTTGAGAAAATTCTTCAATTTCATTTTCTTATGGCGCCCTCACAGTTTTTATATAAAGACAGTGCGGACCCCTGCACGCATCCTTCATAAAAAGTGCGGTAGCTCGATAATTTTCCTTTAGGAAAATTATCGAGGTCTGCAGGGAACCAATGGCTGGCCTGTGGACCCCTGTGAGTGAAATTTTGAACCATATTTCCCTCTAAAATTGAATTTAAAAACTAAAAAAGAGAAAGTAAATGGATGAAAATGAAGAGAAAAGTGTTGTGGATTACCTGGATTTGAAGGATTTCGATTTGACTTGTCGGTTCTCCCGTTATCACCTCAAGAATGTTTTTTGCCCAAATCTCTCAAATTTCAACTCTGAATACAAAAGGTAAAAATAACTTTGTTGAACTGTTTTTTATAAGATTTTTTGAATAAATAAAATATTATTTATTTATTTTCCACTTTAAAAAGTTATTTTTCAAAATTTTTTACTTATTGGAAACAAATATTTTTAATTTTCGAGTTTATATGTAGAAAACATGATTGTTAGGTGAAAATGATTATTTTGATGATGAGTATACTTTTATCACTTTTTGGGCTCTTGAAAATTACAAAAAAGCGAAACCCTGGAGTTCTATTTTAAGCCCTTTTCCGAATCTCTAAATATGAAAATATTGCCGATTACTTGACTATTCAAACTCGTTAAAGGAAATGAATAGTCATCCCTTCAGTATAAGTTTACCCCTTTTCTGGACTGAAATGGACTATTTACGAAAAATGTATACGTTGGCTAATCATGGTCAATAGAGTTCTCTCCTGCATTATTTTATCCTTTTTTGGGCTTGAAAGACTAAATTTACGAAAAAGTACACCTACAGAGCTTTCTTAAGTTTTTCTTTTGACTTCCTAAAAATGAAAATCACCGAGTTTCACTTATACTGGACTCGTTAAAACTTAAAAGTAAAGGACCTATAAATTACAAACAGGAACGAACCACTCCTTCTTAGGGTTCGATTTTAATACTAAGTTGGACTCATCCGAAGGATGAGCTTATATAACAAGAAAATGTTATCCTCCTCAAGCTTGTCAGAAATAAAGAGGTACTTGCTAGAAATGGTGGGGGAAAAGAGAGAAGATGAATCCAATTGTCACTCTTCGTTTCAAAAAGTTGCATACAACTTTTGAACACGACACTTTTTCCACATTCATATTTGGGTTGGGAAAATCCTTTGGCCAAATAGTTAATCAAACCACATTGAAAGTCTTCAATCAGTTTTTGGGTATTAGCTTTCGGTCAATAGTTACCATCTGTAGTGTCGTTATGTGTTCAAGAGATCAATTAAATAAACCATTTATTGCAAACATTTGTCTCCATTTGTGTTGACCATCCCTGAGTCATTCCTTGCTAAAAATTTCTTCAAAACATGATCTAATGGTTTCGTGTCGTGGGATTTCCTACGACGGGTCACTTTCTATCGACAACAACTCATCATCTAGAAAATTGATCTAGAATCCTAACAGTACTTGGGATCTGCATGCCCTAATGGAAGGTTTCTTGCCTTTGATGACAGGTTGTGTCATTGACCTTCGATCGAATGATTCTATGAAATGTTCGACTTCAAATCGTTTATTCACACTTCAAGGATTGTAATGAGTACTTCGAGAACCATTGTCATTACTGGTGGTCTCTCTCACACTTGTTAACATTTCACATCATTGACTGGTAATCAAGTGGTTTCTACCATGTTCGACTTCAACACAATCAATCGCATGGATAGAATCGTACTAGTTCGAGAAGCAGGAATAAAGACCCTGGATCTAGATTCTACCATCTAGGCTACTAGGAGTTTTATTATTTATCATACAGTAGACTACTTATAACATATTCCTGTGTCCATATTGTGTCTACTACTTCATGTAATTCTAAAATCATTTCTATATCAAAACATGTAGTTAGTTTTGATCTGAGTATGGGAATGCCTACCTAAGTGATGATATACATATATATATTCTTGCATTGAATGTTTTTTCAGGATTTCAATCGGTGTGCCTGCAGCCCGATCCTCGGAATGATAAATCACTTCACTCTTCAGAACTCTTCATAACTCTTCAGACTTCACACTTTAGGGGGCAATCTGTTACACTAAAATTTTGCGTGTGGAGCCTGATTATCTTGTTTATTTTGCATCACAGTGTTGGACCCCTGTACCTTAATGGGGGAGGAAATGTCACCCGTAATTAAACGCTACCTAGGGGGCCCACGGGGGGGCGGCTGTGACTTTATGGAGCCCCCCCTGGCGGGGGGTTTTGGGGGTAGCACCCCTGAAGCTAAAAACAGATGTAAAATTTCCTTGTAAAAGTATAGTAATTTCTAGTCAATCTAGGCCGTTCATTAGGTGGATGATCTAATGGTAGAAGTTATGTTTAGTTTATGGTTTTTTTCCATAGAAGGTGACCCCTCGCTGGTATGAGGGTATTGTATTATGGTTTTGGATTGTATGTGTATTCTTGGGGTGAGAAACAGATAGGGAGACTATGAGACAGAACAAAGGATATTACAACGGATCTGTTGTAGGTTGTGTCTCCTCATTTTGTTGGATAATAGAAAAGAAGGACTAGCTGTTTGGGGTGGACGTAGCCCAAACTGGGTGAACCATGTATATCTGTGTCTCTCTGGTTTTATGTGTTTTGTTTGCTTGTGTTTTCCACATATTTTATGTGTTTCATTGCTCTGTAATATATATAATTTTCTAACAACTGGTATCAGAGCCGAAGGTCTATTTGGCTGATAAAATCACAGGAAAGAAGGGTTCCTGGTTTGAGTGGGAGCAATGGCAGAAGATGGTAAGTTTAGCGTCGAGAAATTTAACGGCCAAAACTTCCCGCTGTGGAAGATGCAGATGGAATATTATCTGTATCAGAAAGGTCTGTACCTGCTATTGAGTAGAAAAACAAAGAAGCCAATGGCTATGACAGATGCAGAATGGGAGATTCTCGATAGAAAGGCACTCGGAACAGTACGATTGTGCCTCGCGGCATCGGTAGCCTTCAATATTTCGAAGGAAACAACAACAGAGGGTTTGATTAAGGCATTGACGAAATTATACGAAAAAACCTCAGCCTCAAACAAGGTATTTCTCATGAAACATTTATTTAATATGAAGATGTCGAAAGGTGGATCTGTTGCAGACCATTTAAATGATTTTAATACAGTTACCAGTTAGTTAAGTTCTGTAGGGGTAAAATTTGATGATGAAGTTAGGGCTATTTTATTCCTGTGCTCATTTCCAGAAAGTTGGAATGGTTTAGTTATGGCCATTAGTAACTCTGTCTCTGGATCTAGTACTTTAAATTTTTATGATGTTGTTGGTGCTATCCTTAGCGAGGAAATGCGACGGAAAAGCTCCAGTGAGACATCGGGTAATGCTTTGAGTGCAAAGTCTAGGGGAAGAAAAATGGAAAGAGGAAAGAGCTCAGGATATCGTAGTAAATCAAGGAAAGACAGATCCAAGTCCATATCGTGGATAGTGTGTTGGAAATGCGGAAAGAAATGACACCTAAAGAAAGATTGTAGATCTCAGAAGGGAAAATAAGGAGACACACAACAAGAAAACAATCATGAAGAAAATGTGACAGGTGATGTGTTACAAGATTCTATGATTCTTTCTTTCGAAAATGTTCCTGATTCCTAGGTAGTAGATTCAGGGGCCTCTTTCCATGCCACACCTGATAAGAAATATTTTCATGACTATGTTCAAGGAGATTTTGGACAAGTTTGTTTGGGTGATGATAAACTCTATAAAATTTTTGGAATGGGTAAAGTTCTTGTAAAAAAAAAGAATGGAAAATAATGGCTATTAAAGGAGGTAAGGCATGTTCTAGATATGAAGAAAAATCTGATTTCAACAGGGAAGTTAGGCGGTGAAGGTTGTGTGACAACTTTCACAGATAAAACTTGGAAGGTCACCAAAGGAGCCCTGGTAATAGCAAAAGGAGAAAAGGTTGGTACATTGTATTTATGCAATGGTATTTATAACTCTGTTAATGCTTTAACTTCAAAAGGAGCAGATGCAACATTATGGCATCATAGGCTCAGACACATGAGTGAGAAGGGGATGAAGATTCTTCACTCAAGAAATTTGTTGCCGGGTTTGAAGAATGCTGATTTGGATTTCTGTGAGAATTGCATTTCTATGGAAAACAAAAGAGAGTTAGATTTAGTTGGGAAAGAAAGAAGAGCGAAAAATAGATCTTGTGCACAATAAATGTATGGGGACCTTCATGTATCATCTCTGGTGGTTCTCATTATTACACTACTTTTATCATGATGCAACTAGAAAAACTTGGATTTATTGTATTCAGAATAAATCTGATGTATTTTATACTTTCAATAAATGGAAATATTTGGTTGAGATTGAGACAGGAAATAAGTTGAAGTGTCTTATACCAGACAATGGAGGTGAATATTGCAGCAAAGAGTTTGATAGGTATTGTTCAGAGCATGGAATTCGCAGAGAGAATATAGTTCCAAGAACACCACAAGAAAATGGTGTGTTAGAAAGGATGAAAAAAACAATCATGGAGCATGCAAGGTGCATGAGATTGCATGCAGGATTGCCTTTACAATTTTGCGTATGTTTTGTTGTAGATATCGTTATTTATCTAATAAACAAAGGGCCTTTAAGTTCCTTGATGTAGGCCCCGAAAGGAAGCATGGACAGTAAAAAGGTAACCTACCTTTTTAAAAAACCTTTAGCCGTGAGGCCTTTGTCCATATTAATAAATAAAATAATCAAAAGCTTGAGGAAAAATCAAAGAAATGTACCTTTATTGGATATGGTGTTAATGATTTTGGTTATTTCTTATATGATTATGAAAATCACAAAATCATTAGGAGAAGAGATGTAATATTAAATGAAAGGTCTTGTATAAGAATTAGCTGCAGAAAAAGGAGCAGGAAAAAGAAGAAAAAGAATACACTGTTCTTGATGAGATCATAGAAAAATTAAAGGTGCCTGAAAATAGTAATAATCAACAACCACCACAACAACAAGAGGCACCTAAAACACCTGAAAGTGGTGTCATAAGATCTATTAGGGTTAGTAGACTCCCTAAACGATACTCTCCTTCATTATATTATTTATTGTTGATTGATTCTAGTGAACCTGAATGTTAGGAAGAAGCAATGCAGGTTGAAACTAGGAATAAATGGGAGCTAGCCACGAAAGAGGAGATGGATTCCTTAATGGATAACCAGAATTAGGACTTAGTCAAGTTGCCTGTAGGTAAAAAAACATTGCAGAATAAATGGGTTTATAGGTTGAAGGAAGAAGATGGAGGAAAACAGAGGTACAAAGCTAGAATTGTGGTGAAGGGGTTTGCACAAAATAAAGGTATTGATTTTTATGAAACATTTTCTCCTCTTGTTAAGATGACTTCAATCAGAACTATTTTAAGTCTTGTAGCAGCAGAAGATTTCCCTTGAATAGTTAGATGTAAAAACAACATTTCTCCATGGATATTTGGAGGAAGAGATCTATATGGAGCAAACAGAAGGATATGAGGTCAAAGGGAAAGAAAAATTAGTATGCAGGTTAAAGAAGAGCTTGTATGGCTTAAAACAGGCTCCAAGACAATGGTATCTAAAATTTGACAAGTTCATGTCTAAACAAGGTTATACTAGATGTCACTCTAATCATTGTGTTTACTTGAAAAAGCAAAATGATGGCAGCTATATTATATTGTTATTGTATGTAGATGACATGCTTGTTGCAGGGTCTAACATGTAGGAAATAAATGTGCTTAAAAGAAAATTGGAAAATTCATTTGCAATGAAGGATTTGGGAGTTGCAAAACAAATCCTTGGTATGAGAATAACTAGAGACATGAAAAATCGCAAATTAACACTGTCTCAGAATGAGTACATACAAAAGGTGTTGAAAATATTTAATATGCAACTTAATGAAACCAGTTAGTAGACCTTTTGCCAGCCATTTCAAAATCAGTAAGGAGATGTGCCCCAATACCCAAGAAGAAATGGATTATATGTCTAAAGTTCCATATGCATCAACAGTTGGAATCTTAATGTATGCAATGGTCTACATAAGGCCTGATATTGCACATGCAGTGGGAGTTGTAAGCAGTTACATGAAAAATCCAAGAAAATAACATTGGATGGCAGTGAAATGGATTCTCAGATATTTGAGAGGTACCACATATCAAGCATTATGCTTTGGTGGTTCAAAAATTTCTCTATAGGGATATGTTGATGCAGATATGGCAGGTGACAGAGATAACAGGAGGAGCACTACAGTGTATGTATTTACTTTAGGTGGAATAGCTGTCAGTTGGGTTTCAAAATCCAAAGTGTTGTTGCACTTTCAACAACAGAAGCAGAGTATGTTCCTGCTACAAAGGCTAGTAAAGAAATGATTTGGTTACAAATATTTATGGATGAATTGGGTAAGAAGCATGATATGGGCACGCTATACAATGATAGCCAAAGTTCCATTCATCTTGCAAAGAAATCAGCATTTCATTCCAGGACTAAACACATATATCTCCAGTACCATTTCATACGGCCAGTATTGGAAGATGGACAGTTGAAGATGGAAAAGATACACACTATCCAGAATCCTGCAGATATGCTAACAAAAGTTGTAACCAGGGAGAAACTGAGAACATGCTCAGTTTCAATTGGTCTTCAAGGATGACGATGAAGATGAGAAACAACTAGGTCCAAAGAGGAGTCATTTTCCAGAAAATGAAGCAGCGGTGGAGTTGCTACAATTAGTCTCCAAGTGGGAGATTGTTGGGTGTGGAGCCTGATTATCTTGTTTATTTTGTATCACAATGTTGGACCCCTGTACCTTAATGGGGCAGCAACGCCGCCCATAATTAAACGCTACCTATGGGGTCCAGGGGGGGCGACTGCGACTTTATGAAGCCCCACCCTGGTGGGGGGTTTCGGGGGCAACGCACCTGAAGCTAAAAACAGATGTAAAATTTCCCTTGTAAAAGTATAGTAATTTCTAGTCAATCTGGGCCGTTCATAGGCAAATGATCTGACGGTAGAAGTTATGTTTAGATTAGGGTTTCTTGCCCTAGAAGGAAACCCCTCGTTTTTATGAGGGTATTGTATTATGGCTGTGTATGTGTATGTGTATTCTCGGAGCAAGAAACAGAGAGGGAGACTGTGAGAGAACAAAGGATATTACAGCGGATCTGCTGTAGGTTGTGTCTCTTCATTTTGCCGGATAATAGAAAGGAAGGACTGGCTGTTCGAGGTGGACGTAGCCCAAACTGGGTGAACCACGTATATCTGTGTCTCTCTGGTTTTATGTGTTTTTTTTTCTTGTGTTTTCTGCATATTTTATGTGTTTCATTACTCTGTAATATATATAATTTTCTAACATAAAATTTGTCACTATGACGTTTGGCTATCTATATGGGTTCATCATTACCTATTTATTTCTCTCTTAGAGGTATAAAAACATAAAGTTCCTAAATCAAGTCTTGGAACTGGAGAAAAGCTCTTAAAAATCCTAAAAAACCTAACTCTGCTCTTTTCCTAGTCATTTCTTGCGGTACCGTGGTTTATTACTATAAAACCTGCAGCACATCCTGCACATCCTGCTCATTAAAACTACGAACCCTCGTAAAAGGTAAAATAAAGAGAAAAGTAAGTTCTAGAAGCCCAGCTGGTCGAATATTCTCCCAAATGGGGCCTTCTAGAAGCGCTATTTGGTCGAGCTTCGCCCCTTCCATTCATGAACCTTTATCCCTTCATAAATGGAGCTATCCCTTGGTTTTTGGAGCTGAAATCCCATGATGAGATGGATTTATCCCTTCCTTATTGGAGCTGAAACTACCTCCCTTCTACTATAAATAGAGGCCATGTTTCAGTCTCAAGGGTACTTAGAACTTGGTAGTTTTGAGGTAAATTACTGAAGAAATTATGCTCTTCACATTTGGCATCATTGGCATGAGAGAGATTACATACTCATGGCCATAGTATTATGTTGATTTTGAGAGTTGGAGTCTTGTCAAACTGAGGAAAACGGTTGTTCGGGACCCCGGAAGAACCTATACAAACATCAAGGCGTCAAGGTTGTAAGGTTTCTTCTTTTATTCAAAGTCAATACAAATGGATTCTATTTTCTCATTTAGTTGTTCATCTATCTTTTGAATAATTTAATTCTTGGATTCCTTGATCACTAAGATAGATTATTTCTTTTGAATTATCATATCTTGCAGATGATTTTGATCTTGTTTTCTTGTCTTTGATTGCAGATCTTACACGCTGGATCAATATCTTCTAGGGTGACTGGATTGAAGACTGAGTAAAGCGTTAGACTTCAGGTAGGAGCATCTCTCTGTAAGTTAATTAATAATTCTTAAGAATAATGGTCTATAGAAAATTGTCTACATTTGTCTGTTTGTTTCTAGATATCCTTAGGATACTAGGGAGATCGCTCTTGTCCGCAAGAGGGATTTGTCCATCTAACACAACCCCAGTTGGAGCCAATGTTAGCTCAGGTATGTCAGTGATAAAAATTAACTCTTTCAGTTGTTTTCCATAAATTCATAGGTCAATTTTTTTTTGTACTTTTTCAAACAACTTCTCAAAAAATAACTTTTGTCATTGAAGAGGTCTAAGTCAAGTATGCTACTCCATTTCATTCATTGCCACCATCATTATCAAGGTCATCTCAATTATAATAAATTTCAAGGTGACCATCTCCATCATCATCATTTAAGAGGTCTAGGGTTATGTTACTCCACCTCATATAGGTCATTGTCTAGGCTAATCTCTGCCTTTGAAAAAATTTCAAATTATGACTTAAAATAAGGTATAAATCCTCCATTCCACTCATGAAACCCTCAGGAAGGATCTAGCATGTTTAGGAGATGAAATAAAGACCACCTATCTTGTTTCATATAGTTCAAGTTTCCAAAATGTTAAAAGCAACTCACTCGTATCAATCGTCTCCCATGAAAAGAGAAAATTTTGGCAATGCTTCAAAAGAGGTCAATTATGATCTATCATTCATGTTAGTGCCGCTTTTTGCATCCTTCCACCAGTGATCAAATAAACTCTTTTCATGTCATGTTAGGGTCCCATTTTGAATTTTTTTTCATTCTATTAGGTCATCATGCAAAAATTTGGTCACTAGATGTAGATCTAGGTCTGATCTCACTCCTTTCAAAATTTTATAACTTGCTGGCCCATTTCACCACTATGTTGAGTGTACCATCAGTCATGAGTTGTCATCATCATTTCAGTAATTTTCATCATGGTATAATTTATTAAAAGTCTCCATTAGTTATTAGGTTTCCAAGGTCATCAAATCACCATCTCATGCATAAAATCCAGCAAATGAAGGAGTGGAAATAAAGAAATTTCATCAGTAAGTTTGATTTGTAAATTTGATTTCAGAGCAAGAAGTAATTTTATGTTCCTAATTTGTAATAAGTTCTCAGAGTTCCAAGTAGCTGCACACTCAAATTTCTATCAACAAAAGAGCAAAATTCCAAAAATTCAATCAGTTTTCCTAAGCCATCAAAAGATGAAGTTCAAAGATCAAATTCAGAAATTAAAGGTAAAGAAGCAATGTAAAGTTACTTTCAAGAAAGGAAATGTGGGTCCCAGTTTGTTTAATGACATTTATCCAAGTATAAAGGCCCTCAAAGACAAAAAACATCATTCATTTTCATCCTCAAGCATCGAGCTCTCCAAGTTCCCCAAGAAAATAATTGATTTTTTCTTCAGAAAACCAAGTTCTCGCACCTTCGTTGCAGTTTTTCCAAAGGCATTGCGCTTTTTGCAGGAGGGACGTTGCACTTTTCAGAAGCACGTTGTACTATTCGTAGGGCTTCGTTGCGCTTTTCCTCTGTTCACTGCACTTTTTGCAGAAGGAATACATGGTTTCAAAACTTCTCTCCGAGGGTTTTAAGACCAATTTTAGAGTTCCTATACCTATTTTCAATTAATTACACCTCCTAAAGCTCCTCCTTTCATCTTGTGATCATAAGTTTTTGGTGCCAAAACTCATTTCCCTCCATATCATATTATAAACAAGTAAACCCTATTTTTCATCATTTTTAAGCTTAATTTCTTTCCCCTGGACCTATTTAACTTCCTTACAACATAAATAACTCCCCACTACCCTTACATCCCCTCATTTCCCATTCCAAATCTCTATTACCTAAAACCCTACCCCTAAGCTATGCTTTCCTAGGGAGCTAGATACCTCCCTGTGTTTAAATTTCCTACCATATTTTCCTTAAAATTTCAAACCCCCCATCACTTCCCTAAGCTTCCTAACCCCCTTACACACTTCCCTGAATTTTCCCTTACTCATCCCAACTCCCTAACTCTAAAATCATACTCCCTTTCCCTTCGCCTTCTTCCCTATAGTTTTCAAAGACAAAAATGAACATAATGGAGGAGAAGAGAAACATCATGGAGGAGGAAAGAAATACCACAGAAGAGTAGAATAAAACATATAATAAAGGAGGGAGAATTATGAGATTAGAGCCATCATACACTAGGGGATCAATGGCATCACCCTTAGCTGTCAAATGATTCCAGCATGTAAGTTGCTTTGAATTTTGTGAGATGGTACAAAGAGTGCAAAACCATCCTACTTTGACCAGGGTTTTCATCAGTAACCTACAAAAATACCAAGTGACCATAGCAGGGGTGACTTGCAGCAACAATAGGGATACCCAATGTGGGTGAAAAATGGTTTAAGACTAAATATTTGGATGCCCAATTGTATGAACCTTACCTCAAGGCACCTTAAAAAGATAACATTAAAAAGATCTTTCTTTTTGGTCAGTTGTTGAACATATTTTCCCCCATGATGAAAATCTTCATGAAATACTTCACTTATGTTGGAATATTCTTCAGGTATACAACTATCACATCAGGTTTCTCATGCATTTCACTAGGGTGAAATTGCTCAACCTTCCTACTACTTGTACAGGAGTATTGACAAGATGGCATACATAGTGCAAAACATAGAGTATGAGCTTAAAATGAATAACATATTCCATCATTCACTGATTAAAATCATTGTCTTTCACCATCTCAATTAGCTAAACATTTCATGGGATACTTTCATTGAGGCAGATGTCTTCACTGCAACACAAAATCAGCCTGCTAGACCTATTTCACCACCAGCATTAGTTTCACACAAGAAAACTAGGTTATCTAGCAGGGCCACAGTGAAGAAATCCAAAGAGGAAAAAGAGGTAAAAGAGGTTAAAACCTACCAGAGAGGACCTAGGAAATTTTTTTCTACATAGATTGTGGAAGGGGCCTTGCCTTCTTCATCAGCGAAACAGGGAAAACAAAAGCAACAAGAGGCGGTTGTTCAAGAGAAGGAAGAACTTCTTGAGGAAGAAAGAGAGTTTGAATTGGTGGACTTGGATGTCCAAGATGATAATGAAGCCTCAAACCTGATCATCAAAGAGAAATATGCCACAATCAGAGAGATGCAGGACAATTTTTCTAGAGCAGAATTTTCCATCTCCTTCCTTGAACAAGAAAACAAGCAGTTGAAAGAAAAACACGTACTCTTGGAATTAGAGTTGTTGAAGTCCAAGAGGAAAGACATAAGAGGAAAATAAACGATGAAACCTCATGAGTATGATCATGATGAGACTCAAACCACCAATAAAATACCAAAAACAAGAGGTTTTAAGAGAGCATTAGAGCACGAAAAACACGAGGCATAACAAATCAATTTTGAGGAAAGAATTGCAAAAGAAATCAGTGATGATAGAGAAGTGTGGCTTGACAGAGTGAACATCCACATTGAGAAGATCCTTCATAATTCCAACAAGGATAATCAGATGCTCAGGCACATGGGTGACAAATACAACACTAGAAACAAGATTTGCAGCATCAAGATCAAGTAATTGAAGGATAAACTGAAGCAAACCCTAATCAATCAAAAGGAGAAGAGAAAACTTCAGTTACTTGTTGATCCCTCCATGGTTTCTTGAGACACTGCATCAACACTTCATCCACCATTTTTTAAGAATTTTGGGCAAGATTTTGAGCTTTTGGAAATTTTTGTAAATTTTCACAGACTTTCTGCACAGTCAGCCTGCAAAAAGCGCAACATCGACCACACTATGCTTTTTGTGTAGGCCTCCAAATGATAATAAATCTACATATTTGGATATAGAATGATGTCTACATCAACGTTTCACTACTAGAACATAAAAAATAGAGCTTTTGACAGGTGGAAATTGTCAAAAATCCCTTAAAAACCACCTTTCTACCTCCTTTTTCAGCTTCTCGCTACATTTTTTTACCAATCTTGGGAGATTTAATTTTTGAGGAGCTTCACTCAACCATTTTTAGTGCTTGAGAACATTTTTGACAACTATAATGGAATATTTTTCCGATGAACCATCTTGGTCCCAATTTGGACCTCAGGAAGTCACTCAAAAGTTGTTTTGAAAGCCCACGTTGCACTTTTCACCAAGCACAATGCGCTTTTTACAATTGACTGATTTCTTTAGAATTTTCAAGTTTTCTCAGTTGATTGATGGATTCCAAGGAGATTTATTGATGTAATTGTAAAAATTTAATGTAATTATGTCATGTATAGTTACTAGAGGTAGATACATCAGGTAAATATATAATTTTGGGTCAAAGTGAATTAGTTTCATCAAAGGTAGGGATGAGTTTTTTTACCTCCCTAGTAATTAGGATTCCGATTGAGTACTTTGGGGATCAGTTCCACAAGTCATGGATTCAACCCCTGAGAGTGGGAGAAGTAGTTTTTGGTCTATATCTTTCATTTCCTTTGTCATTTCAAGGGTTGTATGCTGTGTAATTGATCATTGAACACTAGTGTAATCAAACTTTTGGCAGGAACTAATAGAATGAGTTGTAGCTATTTTTGTGGGATTCTTGTGGTAATGTGTTTTAAAATGGTTTACTCTTATGTTTAATTTTTTTTTAATGTATTTTGATTTCCATATTCATTCCATCTCTGAATGTAACTTATTCCTAAGTTAGAGAGACATAATTCATTAGTTTATGCTCTATTTTGGAGGAATTGTTATAGTTTCATGTTCACTTTCTTCTAATTGATATTAATTCATGTTTTCCATGCCCTTTTCTAAAACCCTAGCAGTCTAAATCACTCCATAAATATACCTTAATTTGTTAAAGTGCTTACCTACCTTGCCCCATCAGATCTCTGCAATTTTGATCCTTTTTTTCCATGACCTAGTTCTTCCCTAAATTAATTCACCATTCAACACTCAAAATAAACCAATCAAACCCTAGTGCTAATATACCTAGCCTAAAATCCTCTTGATCTAGTCATCTTGGTTGTGATATCTTAGAGAGAGAGACCTCTCTTGCCTAGTAGGGCTAACTGCTTGGAAAAATATTGGTTTGTGGTTACCTTTGCTAGTCTCTTCCTCAGCCTTGGAGATTCGAGGGAGTGATAACATCTTGGCGGCCATATTGCCGAAGAAAGTGACAGATCTTCCCTGGTTGTACCATTAGTTCATCGAATTATTGGCTTGTGGGTGATAGGTCTAAGATTTCATGGAGGTTGATTTGAAAGTTGCAGAGAACCAAGTTGCTGAATAGTGAACATTATGGCTTCGAGGAGATACACCAGATCAAATCTAGATCCTCATCTAGATGATCCAATCGAAGATCTAGAGATGCTTGTTCAGAAGTAGAGATATCAACACACAGAGAATTTTATCTCTCGAAGACATACCTTTTCATTTGAAATTTGAGCTGTCTTTATTTTGAGAAAAGTTTGAAACCTCACTGTATGATATATTTTTTGAACCATTTAGGATTTTTGAAGTAAAATCATTATCTGAGATAGATTTTAATACCTTGAAACTAGAAGAGAATTTACCTTTTGAAGAAACTAAATCTGAATCAGACTTTGATACAAAAGTCTGGAGTAAATTCTATAGGCTTGAAAGCTTATCAAAACAACTTCAATACCAATAAGAAAAATCCATAATCCAATATTAGTAAGGGTCATTACCCATCCCGACAAAATCCCAGTGAATTGTTGCTTCTCCATCTACACCATCTACTTCATTATCCGTTCAGTCAAATCCTTCTATTGTCACTCATGTACTTCACTCCTTCTATTGTCTCAAATCACTGCAAAACAACACATAGTCAAAGTCACCGACTTTATTGACCTAGAAGAAATAGATGTTGACGATGCTAAGATGAGAATCATAGTTTACAGATTTTCTGAAGATGTTAAAACCTCGTTTATATCCTTGACTGCAAATTCAATAGCCACTCTAGATTAGCTAATAGATGCCTTCATGGCCCAATGGGAGGTGAAGAAGAACCCCTTGCAGAGCCTTTATGAATATGATAATCTAAAAAGGAATCTGAATGAATTAGTATAGGACTTCATTTCCTGTTTCAACCAAGTATACAATTCTATTCCCAATGAAATCAAACCTCCTCTAGGTTTGTCTCTCTTGCATTAAACGGATGGATTTGATCCAAACATGGCATATAAATTACGAGAGAGGAATCCTGCAAAATTTGAATACATGTAGAAGAATACAATCAGTGTGGAAGAAAACTTGAAAATTAAGAAGTCAAAGATGAAGGGTAAGAGGAAAGTAACCATCAAAGAAGAAACATGCTCATCCTCTGAGGTAAAACCTGAAACTTTGATAAGAACAATAGAAAGGATAGTTGAAAGGATGTCCATTATAGAAATATAGCCGGAAGCACAAGTTAGAAATCCTAACTTCATAGGACAACAACAACCTCAATTCAAAATAAAACAAAGAGAACAAAGGGATCCTGAGAAACCAACACAACAATAGAAGATTTAGACACCCTTGCAGAAAAATAATGCTCAAGGAGTTGAGGAAGAAGAATAAGCTCCAATTGTTGAAGAAAATAACTTTTTTACAGTTGATGGCCAACCCATATTTTTGACAGAAAATTAAGAGAATGTTGAGAAGACAGATGTGCCCAAGGATGAATATTATATATTAGCCAATGATAATTTGTTGGAGGTTCAGTTTAATGATTATTAGTGATTCTATTTGAAAGTACTTAGCTCAAAGTAGAGGCAGTACTCATTGAGGAGTAGAGATGTCCCAGCTAATCCTATTTAGAAGTGTGCATCCCAACAAAAATATAATCAACCGAAGCAAAATCCTCAAGGTAATTAGAATAAAGGAAAAGACCTATAGCTGCAAATCAGACCAAGGTTAATCAACCATCTACAAGCACACTGGGAAAATAAAATGACATTAATAAGAAGGAAGCTACACCAAAGGATAAGCCTGACAAGAGAGACATCATCATTAAAAATATAGATAAATCCATTCCTTTCATCTTAGAAACTGAAATTTCAAAATTAAAAGTGTCTATAACTTCAACTGAACTTGTAAAAAACAATCAGTATAAGTCTCATGTAGCAAAAATGTTAGAAGTAGATCTTTTATCAGATATACTAAATTTCGAAGATGTCCAACCTAAACTTATCTTTGGTCTAGAAATAGACAGTCAGTTAGAGGATAGTGAATTTCCCCAATTCTATCTGAGTATGAGAATTCACCACCGTATCCTTCACAATGCCATGCTCGAATTTGTAGCTTCCCATAATTTGATGCCAAAATCCATTATGGAGAAATTGGGCCTAGATATCACTCATACATACCATGACCTATATTCCTTTGATTCGGATAGAGTTTGTTGTCTTGGTCTCATAAAGGATTTATTAGTTTCCCTTGAACAAATTATAGCAATAATGTCTTGATGGATGCAGTGGTAGCTAATATACTGCCATGGTTTGGTATGTTTCTATTGAGATCTTGGGGAGCGAAGTTGAGAGGAAATTTGCAACTAGACTTATCTTATGCCACCCTCCTAGTTTTTGGACAATTGAGAAAGTTGTACTGGGAAATGAAGATGAAATACATGATAACCAACAAAGAGAACCCTAAAAATCATCCAATTAATGTTGTACATATAGATTTAGAATCATTTATTTTGTTCAATGATAGCGGTTTGAATGATGTAGATAGTCAAATTGTAGAAGTAGAAGATATTCCAGAAATTTCAAATTGTGCAAGAGAATTTTTAGATGAGGGAAAAGAAAATCTTCCAAGTTCTTCAGATCAGTCATTAGATAAGGTAGATAAAAGTTTAGATCGGAATGAAGAAGTGGCCCGGAAAGTTGAGACAGAATAGAAATCAGAATTCCAACACTTGGAAGATGAAAATTGTCTTTGGACCATGGATTTTGATCGTGGCTTGGGGAAAGACGGAGCAGGAATCGAGATTTTGATCCGCATTCCTTTTCATCAGCTAGGTAAAGTTCCAAAAAATGTAAGATTATGTTCATACAAGTTGGCTTTTGATTGTTCTAACAATGAAGCGGAATATGAGGCATTGATCATCGACCTCAAGATCCTGAGAAGTTGGGCGCAAGAAGAATTTCTATTTATGGTGACTCCGAAATTGTGATAAAACAAGTCAAAGGGGAATACCAAGCCAAGAATCCACGAATGAGATCATACATGAATGTTGTACTGGATATCCTAAATATGTTTCCCGAACATTGTCAGTAGCGTCGAGAAGTCAGAATCTCATGGCAGATTCTCTTGCTATAGCAACAAGTGATTTCAAGGTCACTATATTTTCCAATAATAAGTTTGAAATCCATCTAAAACATCAGCTGAATGTCCTTGACAACTTGTGGTATTGGAAAATATTTTTGGATGATAAACAGGTAAATAATTTTCTGAAAAATGAAGGTGAATTCGAGAGTTCTTTCATTGATGAATTTTATGACAAGCATGACCAAGTCATTGAAGCCACTCAGGTTGATATATTACAGTAGAAGGATAAAAATATTCCAAGAGGTCTCATACCTTTGGAAGAATTGTTTGATCAGGATGATGTAGATAGGAAGATGACATTGGTTCCTACGAAAAAAGGTGTGGAGGATGTAAACATTGGAACAATAGACAAGCTTAATATGGTCAAACTGTCCAAGTCTTTATCTCCCGAGGTAAAAGACAAATAAATTGATTTATTTTCTGAATTTTCTAATGTTTTCGCTTGGTATTATGCAGAATTAAAGGTTTATGATAAGAATATAATTCAACATACCATTATAATTAAGCTCGACCAAAAGCCCTTCAAACAAAAGCTAAAAAGGATCAACCCGAGGTAGCTACCATTGATGGAAAAGGAAGTGAACAGAATTTACAAGTCCAACATCATTGTTCCTATTATATTTTTTGGTTGGATATCAAATATAGTTCCAGTATGAAAGAACACTGGAGAAATAAAGCTTTGCATTTATTTTATAAACTTGAACAAGGTGTCCCTTCAGGATAATTATCCCCTTCCAAAAATGGATCACATCCTACAAAGAGTGGTTGGAGCTTCCCAAATGTCACTCCTTGATGGATATTCAGGATATAATCATATTTTAGTGCATGATAAGAACCAAGACAAAACTAACTTCACGACAAATTGGGGCACATTTAAGTATGCTAAGATGCCATTCAGACTCAAGAATGCAAGGGCAACATTTCAGCAGGTGATGAACATAGCCTTTGTAGATGAGAAATATGTTTTCTTAGTGGTATATTTAGATGATTTGACATCTTTCTTTCATTCCAATGATGAACACTTGTATCACTTAAGAATTGTATTTTAGAAATGCAATAAATTCAGAATTTTTCTTAATCCAAAAAAGAGCCTTTTTTCCATGGAGGAGGGAAAGCTTCTCGGTCACATCATCTCCAAGGATGGAATCTAGATTAACCCTTCTTGGGTTAAGGTGATTCAAAAAATTGAATTTTCGTGCGGTAAAAAGGAATTCCAAGCTTTCAATCGTAAGATGAACTTTTTATGCATATTTATTCCAAATTTGGGTGAGAATCTTCGAGAAATGACCAACATGTTAAAGAAATACAATGAGGTAAAGTGGTCCGAGGATGCAAAGAAGTATTTTAACTCAATGAAGTTTGATTTAACCACAAATCCTATTTTAATCGTCCAAGATTATTCTATTAATTTTATCATTTTCTCATTTGCCTCCGAGAATACCTTGGTTGCAACCTTGATGCAAAAGAAGGACAAGACCGAGAAACCCATTGCATTTTTCAGCAGAACCATTAGGGATGCAGCTCTTCATTACAATATCATTTAGAAGAAAGCATTGTCTTTGGTAATGGCTTTGAAGGATTTCAGTGTGTAAATTTTACATTCACATATTTTGGCTTATGTCCCCAATGCAATAGTAAAATATGTTCTTATGTAGACTGATTCGAAAGGTTTAGGAGGGAAGTTGATAGTAGAAATGTTAGAATATGACCTAGAGATCAAGCCCATAAAGTTGATCAAAGGTCAGGGACTAGCCAAGATCATGGCTGAATCAAAATTACATGCCGTAGACGTCAACTTCATTTTAGCATTGTTCGATGAAGAAGAGGATGGCACTCTCATACAGGTATCTGATATTTTTCTTTCATCTCCTTGGTACTCAGACATTATATATGTTCTTCAGCATTTAAATCCTCCTCTAGGCATGTCTAAGAGTAAGGGTAGGTCAATGAAGTTGAAGGCTTCCAAATGCTGCATTTTGGATAATGCTCTTTATTTGAAAGACCCAGGAGGTATTTTGTTGAACTGTTTAGTTGAAAATGAAGCCAAAGAAGTAATGAATGATTTCCATAGGGGATATTGTGAGGGTCATATTTTTTAGAAAACCATGGCTAACAAAGTGTTGATGACGGGATATTATTAGGCAAATATTTTTGCAGACTTGTACAAAACAGTGATGAGTTTCCATGAGTTTCAAGTGTTTCAAAGTAAAATCAAATTGCTTCCATTACCTTTGCAGCCTATTTCAGTGCATGTACCATTTCAGCAGTGGGGCCTTGACTTCATCGGAGAGATTCACCCTACATCATATGCACAACATAAATGTATCTTAAAGGCCACCAACTACCTCACCAAATGGACCGAAGCGATCCCAACAAGGCAAGCAACAGATTTAGTAATTATTTAGTTTTTGGAGATTAACATTTTGTCTCGTTTTGGTTGTCCTCATAAGATCATTACCAACAATGCGGCTGCATTCAAGTCGAAGAGAATGGTTGATTTATGTGACAAGTATAAAATCAAATTGGGGTACTCGACCGCCTATTATCCACAAGGTAATGGCTTAGTAGAATCCTCTAATAAATCTTTGATTAATATCATAAAGAATATGCTTGAGGAAAACAAGAAGAAATGGCACAAAAAGCTGGTTAATGCTTTGTGGGCGGACGGGGTGAATAGTAAGAAATAAATAGGAATGTCCCCCTTTCAGTTGGTTTATGGTGTAGACAATGTTTTTCCTACATCACTTGCAGTTCTGGTCATGAAATTGTTGCAAGAAGCATGAAGCGAGGAGAATGATGTACATCGTCGGATCAATTAGATGATCCACCTTCATCAAACAAGAGATGAGGTATTTAAGAACACCTCAAAGCTTCATGCAAATATAAAGAAGGTATAGGACCGCAAGACCAAGGAAGATGATTTTAAGCTTGAAGATGTAGTCCTCCAATGGGATGCAAGGAACAAGGAAAAAGGGAAGCATGAAAAATTTGAAAACTTGTGGGAAGGGCCATATAAGATCTTAGATTTTCGCAAACATCATGATTTCATATTAAAGGACATGAATGGAGAAGAATGCTTAAGATGACCGGTCAATGGTAGGATCCTTAAGCATTATATTTTCAGATGTAGATTTCATATTTCTCAATTCCATTATAAATATCAATTTAAATTTTCTGCAAAGTTTGAAGCGGATAATTACTGAAGCTTGGAGCCCGAGGTGGTTTTCTGTTGTTTTCAAAATTTAATTCAAAGTCAATTCAATTAGTATTGAGTCATTTTTCAGTCAGTTTTAAGTTATTTTATTATATCAAGTTTTCAGCATTCATTTTGGTTTTCATTTTTTGACTCCACGTCCAATGGATAGGCTACTTGGTCTACAGTTTTCTTGACACCTCCAAGGAGCTATCATCCCCAGTTGGAGCCAATGTTAGTGTCATTTTTTGCATCCTTGCACCTATTTTCAAATAAACTCTTTTCATGTCATGTTAGGGTCCCATTTTGAAATTTTTGTCATCCATTAGGTCATCATGCAAAAATTTGGTCACTAGATGCAGATTTAGGTCTGATCTCACTCCTTTCAAAATTTTATAACTTGCTCGATCATTTCACTACTTTGCTAAGTGTACCATCAGCCATGAGTTGTCATCATCATTTCAGTCATTTTCATCATTGTTTCATTCATTTAGAGACCCCATTAGGTCTTAGGGTTTCCAAGGTCAACAAATCACCATCTCATGCATAAAGTCCAGAAAATGAAGGAGTGCCAATAAATAAATTTCATTAGTAAGTTTGATTTGTAAATTTGATTTAAGAGCAAGATGTAATTTTATGTTCCTAATTTGTAATAATTTCTCAGAGTTCCAAGTAGCTCCACACTCAAAATTCCATCAGCTAAAGAGAAAAGTCCCAAAAAGCTAATCAATGTTCCTAAGCCACCAAAAGATGAAGTTCAAAGATCAAATTCAGAATTTAAAGGTAAAGAATCAATGTAGAGTTGATTTCAATAAATGAAATGTGGTTCCTAGTTTGTTTAATGAAATTTCTTCAAGTATAAAAGGCTCCAAAGACTAAAAAATCATTCATTTTTATCCTCAAGCATGGAGCTCTCCAAGTTCCCCAAGCAAAAAATAATTTTTTTCTTCAGAAAACCAAGTTCTGGCACCTTTGCTGCACTTTTTCCAAAGGCGCTGCAATTTTTGTAGGAGGGACGTTGCGCTTTTCGCAGGGCTTCGCTACATTTTTCCTCTGTTCGCTGCGCTTTTTGCATAAGGGAGCCATAATTTCAAAACTTGTCTCCAAGGGTTATAAGCACAAGTTCGGGGTTCCTATACCAGTTTGCAAGTAATTACACCTCCTAAAGCTCCTCCTTTCAGCTTGTGATCATAAGTTTTTGGTGCCAAACCTCATTTCCCTCCATATCATATTATAAACAAGTAAACCCTAGTTTTCATCTTTGTGAAGCTTAATTTCTTTCCCCTAGACCCATTTACCTTCCTCACACCCTATCTAACTCCCCACTACCCTTACATCCCCTCATTTCCCATTCCCAAGCTATATTACCTAAAACCCTAACCCTAAGTTGTGCTTTCCTAGGCAGCTAGATACCTTCCTGTGTTTAACTTTCCTACCCCATTTTACGTAACATTTCAAACCATCCATCACTTCCCTAAGCTCCTTAACCCCCTTACACACTTCCCCAAATTTTCCCTCACTCACCCCAACTCGCTAACCCTACAATCCTACACCCTTTCCCTTCCCCTTCTTCCTTAGTGTTTTCAAATACAAAACTGAACATAATGGAAGAGGAAATAAATACCATAGTAGAAGAGAAGAAAACATATAATAAAGGAGGGACAATTCTGAGATTAGAGCCATCAGACACTAGGGAATTAATGACATCACCCTTAGCTGTCAAATTTTTCCAACATGTAGGTTGCTTTGAATTTTGTGAGATGGTACTGTTGTGGATCATTATCCGCATATCCTTTTATATTTTATTTTTCGCAATTTAAAAGAGAAAAAGAAAAAAAAATAATAATATAAATGCGAAAATATGCTACAGTATGAAGTTATTTATACTTTAGTATAAAAAAAAATGCAATGTATTTCTTTATTTTCGATATGTATGATTTGAAGGTTAAGTCCCGAGCAGCTTCCCGAGCGGAAGTGATGATCACAGAGAAGAAGCTTACGGATAAGCTATTGCGGGGGGTGAATTAGCCCGTCGGTTATCAAATCCTAACCCCCCGCAGTTGACCAGTCAGATCTTGGAAATGTCGTGATCAACGGCTGGGATTTATTATGGGGGGTATGGATCAAACTCTTCCACCGTACTCACAGACCCCCTGCAATGGCGTCATCAGCTGAGATGGAAAACATCTGTCATCCACTTTCAACTGTTTTTCCACGTCATTCCTGTATTTATTATGGATTCCTGTAGCCTATAAAAGGGTTTCTTCCATCCCGTTTTGGTTTATATGTGACTGTTTTCCCTTTTTAACCGCGTCTCGCCACCTTTGCATTATCCGTTGCCCCGCGAATTGCTTTCGAATTCCTGTCAGCCATGGCCAAGCGAACATTGTTGTCTAGTTCATCAAGTCTCAGTCCCCTCCTGGATAGCGAGAAGGATGTTCATGATACCGCGTCGTCTGTCAATCACCCCCTATTGCATTACCAAGTAACCCTGAACACTGACAAGTCCCCTGTGTTCTCTGCTATGAAAAGTTCGGGTGTGTTGTCCGCTTGTGTTCCGAACACTCACTTTTTCCCCGAGTTCATTTCTTGGTTAGTTTCATCTATGTACCCTGGCAAGTGTTTCGTTATGAATTCTCAGGGGGGAAATATCCTGCAGGTTTCAACACAATTAATGCGTCAAGCATTATGTTTTCCAGAAGATGAGTCTCCATTGCAGTTCTCCGAAGACTTGTTGGTTCAGTATTTCGAGGATCTTTCAAATGAAGAGTTTAATCGTTGCATGTCGTTTTTGATACCAAGTCTAGAGAAAACTCAATTTGAAGCAGGAAAGTTCAGTTTGGAGGCGTTCAGTGTTCAGCATAGGCCAGTTCTTAGCTGCATTACGAAGATTTTGGGAAGAGACGATGATCACGAAATTGATAAAGCAGTCTTGGGGATGTTCGCTCTGATGATGAAACCATGGGTGGTGCTAGACATCCCGTCTTTTTGGCAGGAAGTAGTAAATTCCCAATTGATCGCCTTCCCTCTAACAGGTTTTTTCAGATTTCCATCATTGGTAGTTTACTTATTTTTATATCAAAATGTTGAAGAGTTAATGAGTGTGGGTTTAAATATAATTGATAGTAATAAAAATAAGCAGTCAGTTTTATTCTGGACCGATATGGTTAGAAAAGAAGAGAACGAAGCCGGGCTGTTTGAATTTGCTGACCATTTCATGTCTACTGCTTATAAAATTCTGAATGGAACTCTTTCTCCATGCTTTCTGCCAAAGGCCCAAGAGTTCCTACAGTTAGGACCCAATTGTAAATTTGGAGATTGGTTTGTATTTGAAGATTACTCTGAGATAAGGCTGTATGGAGTTAGTATTGAGCCCTATAGGCTCCCAACCTTTGTTCCCATGAGACTTTTTGCCTTGGAATTTATAAGGCAAAGTCTTAATGTAGATCAAGTTCATTTTTTGCCCATAAAGAAAGGATTGATGTACAAGTTGCCTATGAGTGTAGGCCCTTTTGTTGTCAACACAAGACAAGCTTTTGAAGAAGTATCAAAAATATTGGAAGGGACGCAGTTGTTGTTGGGAGAGAAATGGCCCTATGATCCACATGGAATAATTTCCAAGAAAAGGGTTGAGAATGGGTATGCTGCATTTTCTCATGTGAGTAAACCTGATTTGGAGAAACTGGCTAATCCAGGAGGGTCAGGTTTATCAAAGACCAGTATTCAAACACCTGCAATTTTGGAAAGAATGAGCAAAAGAGGTAGAGAAGATGTTATTGAAATCGATGATGAGGAGCCCCGAGAGGAAAAAAGAACCAAACTGGCAGAAGACCATTCTTCCAATTCACCTGGTTTTACTCTCCAGGTCAATGAAGAACAAGATTTCCCCTCATCTCCTAGTAGACAGGAACTTCATTTAGAAAAGGCTCCTTCAATGAAGCAAGTGTTCACACAAATTGAGGAAAGGAACCAGAGGATAAAATCCAATATAGAAGCACAAGCAGAGCATCATATACCTGCTAACCAAACCAGATTATTGACTATGATGGATCTAGAGAAAGATCAGTTTAAGATGGCTCTGTCACATCCGAAAGGAATGTCCCTTGGACCTTCGGGCAGCTTTAAGGAGTTAAACATAGTCATGGATGTTAAAAAGATCCCCTTGTGGGACAAAATGAATCTTCACATGCAGACCGGTCAGCTGATTGTAAATGATTTGAGCAAGACCAATGCTATAGCAGTCAATACTGAAAACATGCTTGCAAAGGTCATCAAACAATGCAAAATGGAGAAAGCTAATGCAAGGGCATTAACTACTCAAAATGAAGAGCTGAAGAAGATCATTATGAAAATCGGTGTGGATCCAAATGATAAAACCGCAATTCAAAAACTTATGAAAAGTGCAGAAGCGGAAATATCTTCATTAAGGAAAAAGTTGAAATTACCAGCTACAGAGCACTCATTGGCAGCCGAAGTAGCTGAGGTTGAGAAGGAGAAAGAGGAATTGCGACAGCAGTTGATGAAGAAAGACGAAGAACTCACTAAGGTAAAGCAGACAACTATATCCTTATAGAATCATATCGAGAACCATACTTGTACTTTTAATTTTACTGCAGGTGAAGTTGATCCTCAAGCCCAGGTTATTCAGCTAAGCATAGAATTAAAGATGGCGGAAAGAGATTGTAAACAAGCCTAGTCAGAATTGGCCACAGTTACCAAGATGATGCAGGGATGGGAAGAAAAAGCACATGAGAACAAGCAGAAGCTACAGAAAGCTGAGGATGAAATCAAAGAGCTCAAGGAGAAATTAAAGGGAAATATTTCTCTTATTAAAGCTAAGGATATCATCTGGAATGAGATTATTTCAGAAATTCAGTCAAAATGGGATTCCATGAATATAATTGCCAGAGAGAAAAAAATTGTTTCAGAGCATGAAAAGGAGCTTTTATCTGAGAAGCAGGACGCTATTAAAAGAGCGAATTGGGCCAGAAAATTCATAAACTTTATTAATGCCAAGACAGATGAAGAGTTAGGGGATATGGGGATACAAGATAGGTACTTCTATGCTGAAGAGGTAAATAAAATGATAATCAAAAACGACCTTCTAAAGGCCGCAGAGAAGCAGCTACAGGGAATTAAAGAGATAATTAAGAAATTTGATATATCATTTGACAAGTTGACGAGAACAGGTTTGCCCTCATGCTGGACGGAGAGAGGGGAGATTATGTCCTGGAAATTCTATGAAGATCAGTTGATATTTGCAAAAAGCAGAGCAGATGGCAGGCATGAGAAGACACAGGTTTTGAAGGGAGAAACGGTATTTAATTTCTTACAAAGGCATTTTCTTCTGCTATGGATGGTGAAGACATTATTCATAGGTAATCTTACTCATATTCAGGTTGTTGCGTTTACACTGGAATATCATCGTTATAAGAACGCTTCGACAACTCAGGATAAGCTCTGGAAAGAATGCAAAAGATTTTCTATGGACACAGAAAAGACAACTCCAGCCACTCAGCCACAAGTAGTCATTCAGCCACAAATAGTCATTGAGACAGACACTATTTCAGGAGCATCAGCTCACTTAGATTAGAAATTTATCATGTTTTAATTGAAGTTATGTAAATGTAATAGAACTTTTCCGAGGCATGTACCTCCACTACAGTGAGCAGTTAGACAGTTAGAATTAGTTAGAATCGGTTTCATTACTGGAAACCATTTTGATCATATTGTATTTAAAGACAATTGGAAGATGAAAGAAGGTTCTGAGTTTTGGACCTTGAAGGCTAATTGTGTACTGAAAAATATTGAATGAATGAAAATTTTTGCAAGTTTCCATCATTCCATCTGTGTTGAAGAGTTTTCTTAGTTTTCATTTCATTTCCATATCTGTGAATAAAGTAGAGTGATTTGAGCTGCAGGTCTCTTGATATTTTTCTATCTAAGAGTTAAACATCCTTAATGGGCGCTCCTCTATTTTAGCTTTATTGTTACTCACTTCTTCAGGATTTTATAATGGTAGATTATGTTTTTAAGCAGCATGTCAATTTAAAATCCTTTTCTTTCTTCGTCTTCCATTCGCTCACTTCAACATAAAGAGAACATGGCATTGCAGAACTTGTAAAGATTTGATATTTGGAGAATATATTATTAATATTTGAAGGTTTAATAAACAGAGATAGATATACACTTGTTTGTGACATAATCTTTAATGTCTTGAGCACGGATTCCTTTACACAACAAGGAATTGTTTCTCAAGGAACAACAGGTACAATGAGTGTAAAGCCATCCTATTTTGACCAGGGTTTTCATCAGTAACCTACAAGAAGACCAAGTGACCATAGCACGGGTGACTTCCACCATTTCAACTGACATCATTTCAACAACAATAGGGATACCCAATGTGGGTGAAAAATGGTTTAAGACTAAATATTTGGATGTCGATCTGTATGAACCTTACCTCAAGGCACATTACAAAGATACCATAAAAAATTATCTTTCCTTTTGGTCAGTTGTTGAACAGATTTTCCCCCGTGATGAAAATCAACAAGAAATAATTCACTTGTGAGGGCAGATTCTCCACGTTATACATCTATCACATCAAGTTGCTCATGAATTACACTAGGGTGAAATTTTTCAACCTTCCCTACTAATTGTACAGGATTATTGACAAGATGGCCTACATAGTGAAAAACATAGAGTATGAGCTTCAAATGAATAGCCTCTTCCATAATTCATTGATTAGAATTATTTTCCTTCACCACCTCAATCAGTTGAACATTGCATGGGATAATTTCATTGAGGCAGATATCTGCACTGCAGCACCAAATCAGCCTGTTAGACCTATTCCACCACCAACATCAGTTTCACAAAAAAAAACTAGGTTATCTGGTAGGGCCACAGTGAAGAAGACCAAAGAGGAAAAATAGGTCAAAGAGATGAAAACCTACCACAAAGTACCTAGGCAAGTGATTTCTTCACAAATTATGGAAGGGGCCTTGCCTTCTTCATCAACAAAACAGGGAAAACAAAGTAGCAAGGTGTAGTTTTTCAAGAGGAGGAAGACCTTCATAAGGAAGAAAGAGAGGTTGACTTGGTTGAATTGGATGTCCAAGATTTTCATGAAGCCTCAAACCTAATCATCAAATAGAAATATGCCACAATAAAAGAGATGTAGGATAATTTGGCGAGAGCACAATTTGTTATCTCCTTTCTTGAAAAAAAAAAACAAGCAATTGAAAGAAAAACAAGTACTCTTGGAATAAGAGTTGTTGAAGGGCAAGAGGAAAGACATCAAAGTCAAAGAAGTGATGGCATCTCATGAGTCTGATCATGATGAGACTCAAACCACCATGAAAAGACCAAAAACAAGAGGTCTTAAGAGAGCATTATAGCAGGAGAAACATGAGGCAGAACAACTCAGTTTTGAGGAAAGAATTGCAAATGAAATCAATGATGACAGAGAAGTGTGGCTTGACAGAGTGAACATCCACCTTGAGAAGCTCCTTCATAAGGAAAAAAAATATAATCAGATTCTTAGGCACATGCATGATAGATACAACACTGGAAACAATATTTGCAACATGAGGATCAAGCAATTGAAGGATAAACTCAAGAAAACCCTAATCACTCAAAACGAGAAGGAAAAACTTGAGTTACTTGCTGATGCCCCCTTTGTTGCTTGAGACACTTCATCAGCACTTCATCCACTAGTTTTTAAGAATTTTGGGCAAAATTTTGAGTTTTTTGGCATTTTTTGTAAATTTTCACAGAATTTTTGCATAGTCAGCCTGCAAAAAGTTCAGCATGGGCCACGCTGTGATTTTTGTGGAGGCCTCCAAATGAGAAACAATATACATATTTGGATAGAGAATGATGTATACATCAGATTTTGACTACTAGCACATAAAAAACAGAGCTTTTGACAGGTGGAAATGGTAAAAAACCCCTCAAAAACCACCTTTCTTCGTCCTTTTTTAGCCTCTTGATGCACTTTTTGACCAGTCTTGGGATATTGCATTTTTTAGGAGCTTCACTCAACCATTTTCAGAGCTTGAGCACATTTTGAAAACTACACTAGAATATATTTCCAATGAGTCATCTTGGGCCCAATTTGGACCTCAGGAAGTCACTCAAAAGTGGTTTTGAAATCCCACGCTATGCACACTACACTTTTTACAAGCACGTTGCACTTTTTATAGTTGACTGTTTTCTTCAAAATTTTCAAGTTTTCTCAGTTTATTAATGGATTCAAAGGATATTTATTGATGTAATTGTAAAAATTTAATGTAATTATGTCATGTATAGTTACTAGAGGTAGATACATACGGTAAATATGTAATTTTGGGTCAAAGTGAATCATTTTCATCAAAGATAGGGATGAGTTTGTTAACCTACCTAGTCATTAGGATTCTAATTGAGAACTTTAGGGATCAACTCCACAATTCAGGGATTCGACCCCTAAGAGTGGGAGAAGTAGGTTTTGGTCTATATCTTTTATTTCATTTGTCATTGTAAGGGTTGGATGTTGTGTAATTGATCATTGAACACAAGTGTAATCAGACTTTTGGCAGGGACTAATAGATTGAGTTGCAACTATTTTGGTGGGATTCCTATGGTAATGTGTTTTAACATTGTTTCCTCTTATGTTTAAAATGTTTGAATGTATTGTGATTTCCATATTCATGCCATATATGAATGTAATTGTTTCCTAAGTCAGATAGACAAAATTCATTAACTGATACTCTGTTTTGGAGGAATTATTATAGTTTCATGTTCACTTTCTTCTAATTGAAAATAATTCATGTTTTCCATGCTATTTTATGAAACCCTAGCAGTCTAAACCACTCCATCAAGATACCTTAATGTGTTAAAGTGCTTACCTACCTTGCCCCATAAGATTTCTGCAACTTTGATCCTTTTTTTCCTTGACCTAGTTCTTTTCTGACTTAATTTACTATCCAACACTCAAAATAAATCAATCAAACCCTAGTGCTACTATACCTAGCTTGAAATCATCTTGATCCAGTCATCTTGGCTGTGATCTCTTGGAGAGAGCCCTCTCCTGCCTAGTAGGGCTAGCTACTTGGAAAAATATTGGTCTGTGGTTACCTTTTCTGGTCTCTTCCTCTGACTCGGAGATCTAGTGGAGTGATAATAGTCCCAGTCAAAGGCAAAAGCGTCATTTCCAGTTTTCAAAGACAACTTGTCTTATTTTGAAAGGGTCATATCCAAAGGTGAAAGGTTCAAAGTTTCATAAAAGCAGTCTTACTGCCTCATAAAGGAAGGAAATTTTTTTCTTACTGTCTCATTTCAAATGTCAAAGATTTTAAAGAGGCTCACTCTATCCTCTTATCTCATTTGAAGGTGAAAAAGGTCATTTCCAAGTGGAAAAGAGTTCAAAAAATTCATTTTCAAACTGTCAAAAGGTAAAGGCCATCTCAAGTTTATAAAGGGGTGAAAACATAAATTCATTTCACTCATTGTTACCCTTTCATGAGTATAAGAGTATCTGTCTACATCATTTTCTCTCCATGGTGGTCTAAAATCCAAAATTAAAGGCTCAAATCCCATTAAAAATCACTTTTCCATCCTTCAAATAAGTGTTGTTACACTTTTGAACCCTCATGTTACGATTTTGGACTGAGGTGTTACATTTTTGGGATGAAGTGTTATGCTTTTGGAAGCGCTGCACGCGCAACAGTTGTTATGATTTTGGAGCGCTGCGCAGTAGTATTGTTATGCTTTTACCCACACTATTACGCTTCTGCTTCCACATTGTTACACTCTTGTAAGGTGGTGTTACGCTTTTGGAAAAGAAATTTTTTTAAGTTTTTAAGCTTGGGAAACCTCCAAATAACTCAAAGCTCACCTCCATTACTTTGTGTAGCCTCATACAAGGTAATTCTCCATTCTCATGCTGGTGTTTCATTGAATTTTGAAGGTTTTAAAACATTTTATGCTCACTTATGTTTTCTCGATGCTGTCACTGTCCATACATATAAAAAAAATTATGTTGAAAAGCCCTAACCTACCCACTGACCTAAAACCTAACCACATCATATAAACCGTAAGTCATAAATCCCATATGCATTATCCCCACACTCCTATCATCTACACCACTACCCCTAACATGTCAAATACAAACAAACCCTAATTCTAGCTTTTCTACAGTGAAAACCTTAGGAATTTACTATGTTTGCTAGACTTTTATACCCTACACTCATCCATTTTTCCCCGTTCCACTTTACGTGTGGAGCTAAGATGCCATTATATTCACTGAATTTTTATTATAATTTTTTATTAGCTCCATGGTCCATATTTCACTTTCTTAGCCTAGAAACACTTTTACACTAGCTATTCTCATAGTCAAAATTGAGAATTTCCTGTGTTTTAAGCATTTTCCACCCTACACCTATCTCCTCATTCCACTTTCACTGTGGAGATAAGATGACACACTATGCACTGAATGTTTCTTAGAACTTTTTCTTAGCTCTATGACTCTCATTTCATATTATCAACTTACCCTGCCACAACACTAGCTATTCTCACAGTCAAAATTGGGAATTTCCTGTGTTTTAGGCATTTTGAAAACTTCCTCACACTCATTTTCCCTCACTCCACCTAAAAATTGAAGCTAACACACAGCACCACCTACTAAAAATTTTCTAGAATTTTTCTGAGATTTAAGACCCTTAATTTCATCCACTAAACTCACACTTTCATACACTTTGTTTTTCCAGATTTCTGTTCATTTACTCATTTCATTAACAACCTAGGGTTTTCATAATTCCAATGAAAAACACAATGGAAAGTGATAAGAAGAGCTTCATGGGAGGGCTCCACCTCAGGCTGAAACCCTTCACCATGCATGAAATTAATGCTTCGCCATTAGCAAAAGATGGTTTGAGAGAGCTCAGTGTTTGAGATTTTGTGAAAGGCTCATGGAAGAGGGGTATCATCTTCAGTTGATCAGCCTATTTGCAACAAGCTACAACATGTGAAAGGTCACTATTGTAGCTATGGATATAAGCCTATCATCAGACCTAGTTTCTTCAGCTACAGGTATCCTTTCCCATGGAGAGCATTGGTTCAAATGCATGGAGTTAGATAGTGAAAACTACAAACAATTTCTGAAGCCTCATGCTAGAGAGGAGCAAGACTACCAATTTCCTTTCAAAAAACTCAGAAATAATTACTCTCCCTTGATGATGTTCATTATTAAGTACTTCACTTGTGAAGTAAGATTCTCCAGGTTGTATAGGTAGTAGATCAGGCTTTTGATGCATTTTACCTCTCTCAAAACACTTGATTTTCCATAATATTTGTACAAGAGTTTGATTAAGATCGCTGAGAAGGTTTAGAGTGGAAGAGAATATCATCACACTAGTATTTTTCATCATGGCCTAATCAATGTCATTGTGTTCCATCACTTGTCCTCCATCAACATGACTTGGGAAAACTTCTTGGAGAGATTGTCAATAGCGCCTACCATCAGCCCTTCTATTTTTCTGAGTACATCATCAGCACATCCAATGGAGGTTGGATCTTCTAACATGCCTACTTAGCCTTCATATGCTCCTAGGGTTGTGGAACTTACTCACATATATGAGAAGGGGAAGAGACAACTATTTGTGCCTAAGTCTGCCAAGGTAGTTCTTACACTTGACACCATTGTTGAACAATGTGAGATATAGGAGAAACCTCTTTTCCATAAACATAATGAATCAATGCCATTGGAGGTGTTATCACTCCACCAGATCTCTAAGGTTGAAGAAGAAATCTTAATAGAGGTAACCATAGACAAACATTTTAACTTGGTATCTATCCCTACCAAGTCGGAGAGGGCTCTCTCCATAAAAATCATAGCCTAGAGGGCTATATGAAAAGGTTTTAGGCTAGCTATGAGTATAGGGGATTGATTTGTTTTGATTGGTTATGTTGGTTGAGGATTAGGTCAAAGAGGTTAGGTCAGGGAAAATAGGATTAGGGTTACATTCCATTCAATGGGGCAAGATAGGTAAGAAGGCTAGCATATTAGGGTTATTGGGATAGAATGATTCAGATAGGTGAGGAGCTAGGAAGAGCATGAAAGATGAATTCTTCCTAAACTGAAAGAAAGATGAATAGACTATGAAAACTTTCCCAAAACAGAGCATGTGAGATGAATTCTACTTATTTAACTTGAAAGTGATCAAAAAATAGACATGAAATGGAAAATGGACCAAAAATACGTTCATACAAATGAAACAAGAGAAGAAAAAATTCTAGACAACCATACCACATGTATCCCAAAGAAATATCTGCAACAATTTTATTAAGCTCCTGCAAAAATGATTACAATATTCTCTAATCAATATGCCAACATACAAATAATTCCAACCTATGAAATGACTAAAAAATTACATGATATAAGCCTAAAACAAACTCCTCCCAGACTTATGGGTCGAATCCTTGAGAGGAGGAGCAGTTCCACCAAAGACTAAGCTGAAAGCTGACGTCTAGGGAGGTCCAAGTGACTCAACCCTAACTTTTTGCAAATTGATTCATTACACCTCATCATGAGTTTTAACCTAATGTATTTACCCTAGGTAATAGTAAAAAAATGATATTTACATTTAAATAATTGATATATAGAGGTAAAAACATGATTCCTCAAGATAAAAAGTCAAATTTGCATAGAAACTTAGAAAAATCAGACAACTGTCAAATGCGCCATCCCTTTGTCAAACACGACATCTATGTTGCAACCTGATTTTGGGTACCTTCCCGGTGTCCAAATTGGGCCCAAGATAGCTCGTTAGAAAACTTATCCTATATAATTTCCAAATATGACTTTATTTTGCATAATGTACTTTATTTGACCTGTCAAAAACCGATTCTCCCAATACTTCTCAGAGCGCAATGCCAAGGCCAAATAGTGGGCAGAACATTGATTTTTTGAGTGCTTTTTCACAGTTTCACCTGCCAGTTGTAAAAAAAAGGATAGAAAAGTGGTTTTACTGTATTTATTCATCATTATTAATCCAATGGTGGTCTTATTTTGGACAATATATGCCTCAAACAAAAATGCAGCGCCTAGGGCGCTGCGCGCCTAACATTCCAACTGTGCAAAAATTTTGAAGTTTCTAGAACAATTTGCCTCTAATATGGAGCGATATCTCACTAACCTTGAGGTGTTTTGAAAAACTAAGAGATTTTTGTTTTCTTTGGCATGTTGTGAGCAAAAACCTCCTCCATTTTCTCCAAATTCATTTTTTTTCCACAATCTTCTTTGTAAAAAGGTGCCTCAAATAGGCTTTTTCACAGGCAGACAAATAGGCTGTGAAGATGTGAATTAATATCTCATTCTGTAATACCCGTGTAAAAAGTGAGAAAAAAAATTTTACTTTGATTTTTTAGGAACACAAACCTCCTCTCGTTTCCCAAAATTCATTTTTTTTTGCCACAATTTGTTCTGCAAAAAGGTGACCAAACAAGACATTTCTAGAAAATATGCCTTCGAAGAGTTTTTCAAATTTTCCCAAATTTTCTTCAAATTTCCTCAAAATTGTTTCTGAATTACTTCATGGAGACTTGATATGGTATTTTATTCTATCTTGGATGCATCAATGAGACAATCCAACTTACCCTTCTCTTTCTTCTTGATTAGGGTTTGTAGTTTCGAACATCGAGGTCTAGGTTTTAAAATCATTTCTCACCTTGGTTGGGCATGTATGTGGCTGAGATATGGTATCTACTGAGAATATGAAATCAAAACCTGCAATGATGGCCTTGTCTCCTTTAAAATTGGTGGAAAACATGTCTGTGAGCTGCTCATTAAATCCTACCTTATCCACTCTTTGGACCATTTCACAAAACTTATAATAACCCATATGTTTGAAAACATTTGACTGCTAGGGGAAATGATATCAACTCCTTTGTGTTTGATGGATCAAACCTTGAGAATCTCCCTCCTTTTTGGTTTCTTTTCTTCTCTCATTCTTCTCCTTCCCTTTAGTTTTTTTTTTCTTCTTCCATGATGTATCGGTTTTAAAACCCTAGGGAGGTGTAATGATGGTGGAATGTGGTTTTTAGGAATAGGGAATGGGATAGGGAAATTTAGGGAGATAGGATTTATGAGTTCAAGGGGTGAGATAGGAATTAGGGATGTAGAGGGGTTTGGAATAGGAAATTAATTACAGGTGTAGGGAATTGGGATCCTAGGCAAATAATATACCTAGGGTTAGGGTTCTAAGGGATGAAAGGATTTAGAGAAAGGGAAATGTAATGTAGGGTTTTAGGAAAGGGTTTGATAAAATGTGGGAAGGGTAATGAAGGTTTAGGGACTGTAATTTGGGATTTGTGAATGTAATGGGAATTTTTGGGGTAAACTAAGGTTTTAAACTTTAATAAAGACACTAATTTCTTTTAACAAACTTCACAAACAAAAAATCAACTTGATGGAAAAGAGGAATGGAGTAATCATAGCTTACTTGATTCATTGGAGGCCATGGGCACCACTGGTAAATTCTGGAGGCAATGGAATGAATATTTGAGGTGTTTTCGGCAATTTCTGAGGAAAATGGGCAAGCGTGCAATGCATAAAGTAGGTGCACAACTCATAAATCAGGTGCACAATGCAACACATACGTGTGCAACGCCGTCTTGCGAGCCACTTTTGAAGGCCTTCCTGAACTCAAAATTGAGCTCATGATAGCTAGTTGGAAATATATCTCTCTTGGATACATAATGGAACTATCAATAAGTGAAAATGATCAAGTATATCCCTTCAAAATTCAATTCTCCCAAGACTGGTCAAAAGTGAAGAATGAGGGTGCAAAAATGCAATGTGCTTTTGTAGGCAACTTTTAGAGACCTTCCTCAACTTCAAATTGAGCTCAGGATATCTCATTGGAAATATCTCTCTATCTAGTTTTCATTTCAATTATAAGGAAAGTAATTTGGACACTCCATAAGGTATAAATATTGATTAAACTAAATTCAATCCAGAAGTTTATGGAAAACAGGGGATCTTGTAGAGGGAGGGGAATGAAGGGGTTAGGGGCTATCTAAATTCTTGGGTAAATTAATGGGGATAGGGATAGATGTCAGAGAGTGTGGGGAGGTGGAATTTATATAAATTAGTGAGGGGAAGGGGTCCAAAAAGGAAAAACACATCCTTAACCTAGGAAGGTGTAAAAAGTGTAGCAATAGTCTACGGTTTGTAGGAAAGTGAGGGAAATGAGAGGAATGGGCAAGGGGAAAGTTCAGGGGAGGTAGATGGAGTGTAGGTGAGGGTAATATTGATGGCTTAGAGAGAAAATTAGTGCCTATTCGATGTTTTAATGGCCTTCATACTTGATATATTGAATGAATTATCTCTTGGGACCCATTTTACTTTCTTCACTTTCATCTTTGAACTTTGACACTGTACCTTTGCATGTGAATTTTTTCTTTGAAATCTGATCATATGATGAGCTTATAGAACACTAGGATTTGAAATTTTGATGCTTTTACATCTAGAACCTTGGGTTGGAAGCTTTGGAACCTTGTACTTATTACATTTGAAAGACATAAAATTACATAATGAAAATATAAAAACTTACATTTGAACTCAAAATTACATGATGAAATAAGAATTTATCTTTACAAATCATCTTCACATGGTGAACATAATTTTATTTGATCACTCTATATTTTTTGGTCTTACGGAATGAATTGGAGTTTTATTGCACTTTGGAAACCCTAATGACCTAATGAAACCTTGAAAAAACCCTAAAATACCTAATGAGACCTTTGAAGGCTAAATTTCAAGATGACATGATGACCTCATGACTAATGAAAATGGAATGATAAAATTGACTTTATGGGTGATGTATAGTCAAAAAGGTATGAAAATATGCCAGAAATTAATCAAATTTAGGGAAGAGTGGTTTTTTGGACTTGGGCTACCATCAGTGAGTAAATTTTTAAATGAAGACCTAGGTGGAATGACAAAAATTTCTGAGTGGGACTCCTAAAATGATATGAAAAGATTATTTTTGATCACTGATGACAGTAAGCAAATATTGACTCTAACAGGAGGCAGATATATTAGAGTAGGTGGAGGTCAGATCAGTTGAAGAGAGCATCAAAGAGAAAGATAAAGAAATAGCATAATTGAAAGAGGTCTTCTCCAATGCCCAATCTCAAATTACTTTCCTTGAGCAGGAAAATTTTCAGTTGAAAGTGAATCAACTCGTTCAAAACAAGAAAAAATCAGACATAGAGGAAAACATAGGTAAAGGTAATGAGGTTACTGTTATTGATCAAATGAAAAAAAATGAGGCTAAAAACAAATAAGAAGACCAAGAACAAGAGGCCTCAAAAAGGCATTGGAGCGAGAAAGAAAGTTAAGTCATCAATATAAAGAGTTTACCTTTGATGAGCGTATTTCCATGGAGATCAATGAAGACAGAGAGCTTTGGTTGTCAAGAGTTAATGAACATTTGGAGAAGCTTTTTAAAAATGCTAAAAGAGACAATAAGCTGCAAAGACACATGGCAAACCACTATCACACCAGGAACACCATTTCTCAAATACGTCTAAAACAAGTGAAGAAAAGGCTTAAAGAGGCACAAATGAAGCTCAAAGAGAAGGATAGCTTGGAATTACTAGATGAAGCTTCTTTATCTATTTAGCCCATTTCCAACAAGTGCCATAGAACGAATTTTGAGAAGTTTTGATCAATTTTGGTATTTTATGCGATTTTTGCAAAATTGTGGAAATTCCTCATTGTAGAAGGGTAACAAAATTTTGTTACACTTATTTTGGGGGAATCCAAATGATGATTTATTTACATGGATGGATGTATTTTGAGGAGTAAATCACAGATCAAGAACCCCCATGGAATAATAAGCTGTAATTTTGGAGAAAAAGCTCAAAAACCACTCATTTTTCATGTTTCTGCCACCTTTTTGGAGCCTTTGTTATGCTTTTGGAGTAACATTGGCAGAATGTTTGAAGGCCTTCTCGTGGGTCATTTTGAAAAATTCAATATGTTCTAGAAACTAAAAACACAGGGCTAGTTGAAACTTGACCGTTCTTTAAGAAGTGGATTTGGACTCCTAAAAGTGCATCAAAAGTGCCTCCAAAGTTCTATTACGCTTCTACAAATTTTTGTTACCCTTCTATCAGAAATGTTACAAGTCAACATTGGATTCCTCAGGGCACTTGTCAAACTCATGAATTATCACAAATTCGAGGTTTTTCTGTCCTATGAGTTGGAATTAGAGTTATTGAGTTGGTTTTTGCCTCCTATCATGAGTGAATGTGTAATTAATGTAAGGGACAAACACTCCTAGTTCATAGCTAAAATTCAGGGAATGGTTTCTAACCTCCCTAGAATATAGGAAATGACACATATTGTGTATTTATGATCAATTTTGGATGGGATTTCAACCTGATGAGGTGTCATAGTCCATATTTTCTATAAGTAGACTCTCTTTAGTCTTTTTTTGGGTTGGATAGTCTCATATTGCAGTGGAGCTCTTGTAATCGGCAGTTTGGAATGAAATTAGAGACAAATTTGCAGGAATTGTGTTGAGATACTTGTGGTATGCATTGGAGCATATTTTTTTCTTACGTATGTTTATCATTTCATGCTTAATACCGTATATTCTTATTCATATAATTTTATCTTATAATTTTATGAGTAGAAATCATGTTTATGCATGCTCTGTTTTAGACAAGGTTTACAGTGCTATGTTTATTTTCTTCTAAGCTGAATGAATTTACCTGAGTGCTCATTAAAAATATATTCCAATTCATCCTATAATCGATGCAATATTAAAAATTATTTCAAACTATCTATCTAGCCTCACATATTCTCTGCAAATTAACCTTGGAATTTAGACCTAAGAAACCTCATACATAGTCTACTCAATGAATTTTCTATCCAACACTAAAAACATTAAACAAATTATATTTACTGAGGTTACATACCTAGTCTAAGATCATTAGATACTCAATCATTCTTTTTACTGAAAAATTCACAATGAGATAACCCTCTCTATTCCTCGTAGGGCTAGCTACCTGACCTAAAGCCTGGTCTATGGTTACCTTCCTTCAGCTTCATTCACAACCATGGGAAGCAAGGGGGAACGATAATAATACCTCCTGTTAAGAGGATTTTAATTTCATATATTTTAATATGTGATTCAATTTTATTAAATAACCAAACCTAATCTAAAAATCCATACCCAAGGTGCTTGAGGAAGAAATCAAAGTATTTGAAACCTTCATCAATGGAGGAGAGGGGATAGCGGAAATGTTAACAATTTCATATGGTTTCTAAATTATACAAGAGGTTGGGGATATTGTATGATTTATTTGGGTTAATATACATTGTTATTGCTCGGTACAAAAGAGTGAGGGATTTTTAGCACAAAGGAAGTTCTTTGATGATTCTTCATAGAAAATGAGAATGTTGTCTACAAAGAGGAGATGCATGATTCACTAATTTAGGGCCACTTTAATGGCTTTGAAATTATTATTGGATTTTTTCTCCTTGATGATGTTTCTTAGAGCCTCAACCACCAGAAAAAAGAGGAAAAAGGGAGAGAGGATATCCATGTCATAATCCTCAAGAGGCTTTGAAGAAAGGCGAAGATGAACCTTTAATGAATACAACAAATGTAGCATATTGTATACATCCCATGATCCAATTAATAGTTTTAAGTACCATGAAAAAAACATTAAGAAAAAATGTTATAAGTGCCTAATTAACCATATCAAAAGCTTTGGATAGATCCAACTTTAGCACTAGGGAATATAACCTCTTCATTTTTATGGAATGTTTTGCCTTCTGAGATATTTAAAAAAAACTATCTATTTTTTTGTCATTTAGGAATCCAAATTGTTCATTGAATATGATTTTGTTGAATATTTCTTGATTTGTTGGGAATTTGTTTTTGAGATGATTATGTATATTACTTCATAATGAAAAATAGGTCTAAAATCTTCAAAAGTTTCCTAGTCTTGTTTTTTAGAGATGAGTGCTAAGAAGGTAGAAGTTAAGGCTCCAAATAATTTTCTAGATTGATGGGATTCCTATACCAATTTTAGTAAATCATCCTTTATCAAATAAAAAAATCCAAATAGAATTCTATAGGATGGTTGGGGGATCAAGGATTCTAGGGAGGGGAATAAATTTTGAGGGAGTAGTGGGGAGAAGGGCTTAGGAAATAAGGGTGGGAGGGGAAGAAAATTCAGGAAGAATCTCAAAGCCAAAACAATAAGTGCCATACCCAAATGAATTATTACAATGAGAAATGGGAGGGAGAGACTTACCATGGAAATTTATATTTGACGTGGATCCCATGAGAGGTGAGGCTTCTAGTGTGGTTCTGATGCATGCCCAATGTCATTTTGGTATTATTATACATGCACTATAGATTTGTCCCCATTTGATATCAGAGCATTCATTTTATTCCATATTTTTTTATCATCCATTGGTGGAGGCTTGAATCTTGTACATTGATACTTGAGGTGGGCTATATAGAAGGAAGACACCAATAGTGTATTATTTGTGTCCATGATAATGTCTTGTAAATAATTTTTATTTCTCCTAAGAGAACGTTGCTTATGTCCACGTCTAAATACATCAAAATATATCTCTCATCTGAATTTTTGGCCCAAATATCCACTAACTTCAATATCCTAATGATTTTCTCCCCAATGATATCTAGCATATTTTATGACTAGAGAATGAGGGGGATGCTTAGGATAATCACCCAGAATTTTTTACACAAGATAGATTCTATGGAAGGGTTGAAACCAATTTTCCATTACTTTAGGGAGAGGCCCAACAGTCCCCAATTAAAATCATGAGCAAGGATATTGGAACAATATTCTTCTACAAAAAAGAGAAATGCAATCCATTTCTTGATCAATAGGTGATAGGTGGGTGCATATCCCAAAATATGTTTCTAGGAGTGTTCCATCCAATCAACCCAAGATTTTGTTGAGGGGTATTTTCCCAAAAAGAAACCAACAAGTTTCCAAAATATGGAGGGATATTTCCAAGTTTATATCCTTCCCAGCCACCAAATAAAATTAGGATGGAAGATATGTTATTAGACAGACGCATGGATGGGTTTCAAACTAGTAAATATAGGAAGGGGGAGATGTGATGAAAAGTGCGGGAGGAGAGCCAAATAGAGGACAATGAGTGCCTTATGAAGTAATAAAAAATATGCGATGGGTCTGCCAAATTTCAAGGGTTGTATGCCAAAAATTTCATAGGTAAATGTGGCTCATATGGTGAGAATCATGGGGAGAGTGTGGACCATTGTATCTACAATTGTTTTATTTGGTCGGCTATAAGATGTTGGAGGGTACAAGGTTACACACACATGTGCTTCAGTCGTGAGCCATGTCATATTCCTTCGGGGTATGGAATATATGTGCATGGTTTAATATGTCAAAAAAATCAATCAAATCGGCGTCCTTATTTGAATCCATTTGCGAATAGGTTCCACATCAAGCCTTATTTGCGTGACTATTTAGTGATGGGATGATGGAAAACTAGAGGATCGAGGGGATTGTGAGTAGTTGTTGTCTAGAGGGGGATATCGTCATGTCATGATGGTACCATCATAACCATAAAAAAATCATACAAAGGAGAGGCTTGAATATTGAGGTCTACGACGGGAAGGTTTTGGCCTAAAGCCTATAGCCCTAGAGTTGGAGTCACATATCCTAAAAATATCCATCCATACAGACCTTCTCATGAATTGCATAACATATATTATTTTTACACCTCATGGCACAAAATATATACATATACATATACATACCTATTACACACACACACGCACACACACACACACACACACACACACACATATTTTTGTCCCTCGGATAGGGTGTTTAAAAGGTGGTTCCATGATCATTAATGCAAGAGGTTATCACTGAGCTATGTAGTGTTGTTATTGTTCACCCTCAGGAAGGGAGAATTATCGTGGTTCATTTCTAGGATTAGTAAAAAATTCATCCAACCAAATGTTAAATGATGAACTTGTTTGGAGAAGTAATGTGAGGGCATAGTGTGAATACCACCCAATATTACCATGAGGTGAATTTCATGGTTGTGGAATTCCGTATGTAGCTTATATGATGGGAAAACAAAGACGAAGGGACAAAAAAAGTTCAATATAATTAACAATTTAAGTGGGAAGGGGGCCCTTTTGTTTTTTGGAAAGAGTGTAGACCTAAATTTCCAAATCAATCCAGGGAAATATGAGAGGCTTATTTGATGTTACTATCACTTGACAACTTCAGTGAGAAATATCAACCTTGCTTCAATTACCCCTTTCTACTTTCTTAGGCTCTTCTAGTTATTTTTCTATGGTTTTCATTTGGGTTGGTGTAGGTAAGGTTACTATTATCTCAATTTATGTGGGTCAGTTAAGTTTCTACTTTATTCTTATGGATTGTTTGCAACATTACTAGTTGGTTTCCTCTCTCGTCAAATAACCTAGTTTTTTCTTCCTTATTGATAGCATTTGGATTAGGCATTTAATAAATATTATTCCCTCTACAATAATGAAATAAAGTATAGTCAAGGCTAGGGATGGGAGAAGGAAAATATATCAAGCTTTTTCTTGTAGTGCCTTGTTCTTAGAGAACCTAAGATGTATCTCCAAGGTAGAAAACAATCTATTGTGGCTAAGAATTTTTTCCATGAAAGGTGTTTTAATTTTTCCAAATTGGAAATTGAAGGGATTGAGAATAAAATATAGAACCTTACTAATAATTAGGTCATGGAGTAACCTAAATGATGGGCCAAGGACAAATTCTATTATCATACCCATAAAAATAATATTTTATAAGCACTAATATCTATTGGTTAATTAAATCCTTGATTACTTAAGCTGTGGAGAACCAAAATGAACAATAGAAAGAAAACCTCTATACCATCAATTTTTTGAAGGAAAGCTTGTGGTTGTGTGTAAAGAAGTGTTTATCAAGCTCATAGGTCATAAAAGAAGTTGAATTTATGAAAAAAAATGAAGGATCCTTTGGCTACAAGGGAATATAAAATAACCCTATTGTTATAGATAAAGAATCACAACCTTTAAGGACATTATAGGATGAAGATAGGGAGATTAATAGGCTAGTGGACTTACCCATGGAGAATATTTCTACGCCACTAATTGCTTGACATTTAGTTATTTTGTTGTTATACTAATTATATGAATAGTTACAATTTGTTAGTTGAATATATTATTTCCTCTTATAAATTGATACATATAAATTTATATCAAGACATCATGGACAAGTATTTTTATGCTCATCTTGTGGAGTATTTGGTTTAACTTGAGGAAGGCCTCCACCAAACATATTTTTGAATTATTTTTATATATAATATGATGATGCACCTATTTTTCTAGTTTTAAAACAATCATATACATATGAAAAGTAATAAAATTCATATACATATTAATTTGGTACAATTAATACTGCACAAACACAACAATTTATGCAAAGCAAGGTGACATATAAGTGTTGTCTCATGGTAGGGAAGGTGAATGTGGATGAGAGTCTTCACAAGCTTGAAATGTATAACAATATGGGCTCACTTTCCCATTACTTTCACTATACTTTCAAAATGACTCCACATAAAGGTAAGAGTGTAGGACTACCAACCATTAATGGACCAAGCAAGGGAGGTAGAAAACTTAATTGGCATATCTAGTAGGTGCATGAATAAATAACCTCCCATTAGATTGCAACATGGATTTGGTTTCATGAAAGGACAATTTTTTTGAATGGGTTATCATATTTCAATATGGATATAATAGAGGGGACAAATGTGGTGTGGATATTGTTATCACTCCACCGGATCTTCGAGGCTGAGAAGAGACCAACAAAGGTAACCACAGACCAAGATATCACCAAGTATCTAGCCCTACTAGGTAGGATAGAGCTCTCTAGAAGGGATCACAGCCAAGAGGGCTAGATCAATTAGGTTTTAGGCTAGGTATAGTAGCAGAGGGGTTTTGATTTCGTTGATTTGGGTGCTGGATGAGTGAATTAGGTCAAAGAGGAAATTAGGTCAGGGAAAAAGAACCATAAATGATATAAATATGATGGGGAAAGGTAGGTAGGTACTTAAACACTTTAAGGATATTTTATGAAATAGATAGACTGGTGAGGTGCTAAAAACATCATGACATACATGAATTCTTTTTAAACTGAAGAAATGAAACACTAGTATGATGATTCTCCCAAAACAGAGCATTAAAAATGAATTCTTCTTATCTCACTTAAGAATCAACCATATTATAGAAATTACATGATCATATAAAGTAAAAAACATTCATACATATGTAAATAGAAGGAGAAACTATGTAAAAGTATAATACCACAAGAATCCCACAAAAATAGTTGTAACTTTGTCAATAAATTCCTGCCGAAAGTCTGATACAATAGTGTTATATTATCAATACAACAACATAAAACCCTTTCAATGAGATATAAGGTGGAATATATAGGCCAAAAACTAATTCTCCCTAGCTCAGGGGTCAAATCCATGACTTGAGGAACTGATCCACAAAATATTGAATTGAAAACCTAAAGACTAGGGAGGTCAACAAACTCATCCCTAACTTTGGTGAAACTGATTCATCTTAGCCAAAAATCCACTTTTACCTAATTTATTTACCCTAAAGTAACCAAAAGTAACTTAATTACATTTACATCAGTAAAATTCATGATTTCTTGGACCAAAATGAGAAAATGTGGAAAATTTTGAAAAAATCAGCAAACTAGCAGAAGTGCAACGCCAACTTCGAGGCTGATTTTGAGGGACTTCCTGAAATCCAAATGGAGATCATGATATCTCATTTGAAATATGATCCTATATAGTTTCCAAACCAGCCCTTAATTTCTGAAAATGATGATTTTAAGGCCTCCAAAAGTGCAATCTACCAACACTACTTCCAAGCGCAGTGCCAACCTGAAAATAAGGGCAGAAAGGATATTCTTGAGGTGTTTTTGGCCATTTACCCCTCCCATATTGTCCAATTTTTTAGTGAAAATAGTCAAAATTGCATGTATAAGGCCTTATGAATCCAATGGTGGTTTTTTTTTTGCATTTGAGGCTCCTAGAGAGAGCGCATCTATAATATCCCAAAATAGGGATTTTCTACAACAATAAGAATATCTTAAGATATTCCAAAGTTGGAGAGATAGAAAATAGACTCATATGATGTGTTCAAAAACACATAGCCCTCAAATTAGTGAAACAACAGAAAAATAAGAATGTCTACACCTTCCCAAGTTGGAAAAATGCAAAAATTAGACCCCGCAAATGTTATTTCTGGAGATCTGCATTTTTACTGGGTGAAATAACACATGGTTCCCTTAGCATATTTTTTTAGGCTATCACATACAAAATGGGATCAGAAAGAAATCCATTTTGATATGTTAAACAGACCTCCTGGCTACCTGACAACTTAAAAATAGCCAAATCCCATGACTTGAGTTATGCAGAAAAAGACTGAATCATAGACATCGTTATTTTATGAGGGTTTCTACAGTAAAATAATGAAAGAACATGGATATGGAGTTACATGGAATAATATGCTAAGAAAATAAAGATCTGGCCTCCTTATTTCATTATAAAACTAACCCGGCAAGGATTTCATGGAACACCTGTACAAGAAAGAGAAGATATGAATATTCAGATCAGAAAATGAAGTCTTACTGCAACATTATAGAAATATATCTGAATAATACAAAAGAGGGATGAGAATCCCTTCCTCTAGCTTTCTGGGAGAAGGGTTGGCCCTTTCCCTAGGAAACTAGCTCAAAAGCAAGGGTCTTAACCCTGCTGCAGCAACTCTGCATAAAATTACGTAGTTCCTTCAAGAGACTGTGTTGTAGGAGATGAGAACCACTTTGGCCTATTGCCAAGATCTGAAATGTGCCCAAAAATATTCCTAGCTGATTTCTCAAGAGAAAGAAGGCACCCTCTACTGAGAAACAAACCTGAAAGTGGTGTAAGAATCCTCCACTGCAACACCCTACAACTCAGCAATATTCTGCTGCAGAAATAACACTGGGACTAAAGAATGATGCCTGGCCTTGAGCCTGTATGTGGAGAAATACAAGACAAGCTCTCCCAAGAGGCCTGTCAAGGGAAGAGGTGGGATTCCCACTCGGGAACACCCAGTGCTACCTTGCTAAATAGCAAGGGGAAGCCAAGTCTAAGCAGACAAGATCAATAGATCGGAATACAAAAGCATGAATGACAAAGGCCTCCATCCTCTTCATATATAGCAAGTGAACCTCTCCTCATTGGGTCCCATCCACATGCGCCATCAAGCTCATGCAAGTTGTCCTCCACCAAAACTGCACTGTCCAAAGGAGATTCAATGTATCTAGACAGCTTAGTTGACTTGGTCAAAGTTGACTGAATCAACATGTCCCCATCTCTGTTCACACCTATGGGTGCTCAAATTAGTTGCTTATTCTTACCCCTTTTCACATTAGGAGTGTTATTGACCCTTATAAAGAGGTTAATGAGCCTCCCTACCCATTTATTCACCTATCTAGTGATGAAAAAACTCTAATATTCCATTTAGCTTTAAGGCTAAAAATGTGGAATATTACAACATCACCCTAGGTGCTGCGCTTTTGACAAGTTCATTGTGTTGGAAACTAGTAAAAAAATTTCAAAATGCCCGAAATCTCAAAAAGTTGCCTAAAAAATTTCAAAATTGGTGGATAGGGTTCTGATAATTATCCTCAAACAATCAAGGAGGCATCAGAAAGGATCTCGAGCTTATCTTCCTCCTTTTTCTTAATTATGTTTTTCTTGTGTTTTTCCTCCAATTTCTTGAGTTTGATGTTATAGATATTGTTTCCTATGATGTACCTGTTGGAAATGTTTTTGAGCATATTTTTATATTGGTTTGACTTGTGGAGGAGCTTCTCAAGGTGGAGGTTTACCATATATATCCATATCTCTCTATCATCTTCAACCTCCTTGGAAATCCTCTCCTTGAAAGTGAGGTTTTCGGCCTCAATTTTCTGCTATTGTAGAGCCCTCTTAAGACCTCTTTTTTTTGGTCTTGTTCTACTGGTTTGAATGTCATCATGGTCAGGATCATTGAGTGACATAATTTCCTTACCCTTGGTATCTTGTCTTTTTCTTTGAGAAACTCTAGCTCCATGAGTACTCACTGATCTTTTAGCTGCTTATTCTCCTACTCAAGGAATGATATGACAAACTGAGCTCTAGCCATGTTTTCCTGCAATTCTTTGATGATGGAATCCTTCTCTTTGATGATTAGCGTTGAGATCTCCTGATCATCTTGATCATCCAAGTACATCAACTCAAAGTAATTTTCTTCCTTATGAAGGTCTTCCTCTTCATGGACAACTGTCTCTTTCTGATGCTCATCTTGGTGTATCTACTTTGTTGATGAAGAATGCAAGGCCCCTTCCACAATCTGTGGAGAAAACACTTTCCTTGGTCCCCTCTGATAAGTTTTGATCTATTTGTCCTTTTTGGTATTTTTCACTACAGCCATGCTAGCCGATCCTGTTATTTTTTGAGGCACTCATATTGATGATGGAATTGGTCTAACAAGATGATATGGTGGAGTAATGAAGACATCATTCTCAATGAAGGATTCCCAAGAAATGTTAAGCCGATTGAGATGATGTAGGACAATTATCTTGATAAAAGAGTGATGAAAAAGGTTGTTCATCTGATGCTCTGGCTCTCTCCTCTGCACTTTGCAAGCCATCTTTTCAATGCTCATGTATAAATAATGAGGGATGTTGAGCAATTTTACCCTTTTGAAGTGCATAAGAAACCTGATGTGATATGAGTACAGTTGGGAGAATATTCCCTCACAAGTGAAGTACTTCATGATGATCTTCATCATGGAAGAAAATTTTTCGAGTAGGTGGCTGAAAGGAAAAACCTTCTTGTTATCATTCTTGTATCTTAGCTTGAGGAATGATTCATAGTGTTGGGAATATATGTTTATTGCATTAAACCATTGCCCCCCCACATTAGGTATCCCTGTGGCTGAAACAATAATATCTTTGGAGATGGTAAAGGTCACCCCTGCAATGGTCACTTGATTGTATTGAACATTGGAGATGAAAACTCTGGTCAATGCAGGGTGATGTTTAACTAGAATATCTCACAAAAATCAAAGAAACCCACATGTTTGAAGCAATTGAATGTCATGGGTGAGGTCATTAACTCTCTGGCATCAGATGGCTCAAGCCTCAAAATCATCCCTCCCTTGTGTAGTCTTATTTCCTCTCTGTCTTCCTATAAAAAATCTCTTTCCTCCTCCATGTGTTTGTTTTGTTTTGGAAACCCTATGGAATGGGATGGTAAAGGGGGTAGGAAGTAGGTTTAGGGAGTGGGAATGGGTGTAGGAAAAATTAGGGAAGTAGGCAGGGGAGTTAAGAAGCTTAGGGAAATGGTAGGGGGTAGAAAAACTTAGGGAAATAGGGTAGGGAATTTTAATATCAGGATAGTGTGGCTGCCTAGGAAATTTCCAGTCTAGGGTTAGGATTTTGGGAAATAGGGCTTGGGAATGAGGGATAAAGTTATGGAGGGATAGGGAAAGCGAATACTGAGATGTGGGAAGGATAATTGAGTCTAGGGAAAAACTTTTAGCATATAGGAGTAATATTAGGGTTTCTTAGCTTTTAAAACATGAAATTATGATGAGGAGGGTTATCATCACAAATTGATTATCAAGCAAGGATAAGAGGGCATGAAATGATGTACTTAATTTCTAGGAGTTGTAGTTAACTTCAATCGATGGTTTGACTTCTTGGAAGAAGCTTTGAGAGGTTGTAGTAGCTTGTAGGGGAACCTTGACAGGAGTGTAGCGCTGAACGTAGGAGCGCAATGCCAAATTGGCAGGAGCGCATCACCAAACACAAGAGTGCAGTGCCAGAAAGAAAAGAGTGCAACGCATCCTTGCAGGCCACGTTTGGAGGCCTTCCTGAAATCCAAGTTAATATCATGATAACGTGTTGTAAATATTGTTCTGTATGATACACAATGGACCTATCAAGCACTGAAAATGATCAAGTATATCTCCTCAAAAACCAATTCTCCCAACACTGGTAAAACAGTGCAGAATGGGGGTGCAAACAACACAACGTTCCCTTGCAGGCCACTTTTGGAGGCCTTCCTGAACTCCAAATAGAGCTCATGATAGCTCATTATAAATATCTTCTAGTAGAGATGTAATTTTACATATCTTGCAAGTCATTTGGACACTTCATCAGGAAGAAAAAATGATTTTCCCAAGACTACTGCAGAAATGTAGGGCAAATAGGGGATTTAGGACTGTCTTGTAAAGGGAGGTGAATGAAGGGGTTAGGGGATGTCTAAATTCTTGGGGAAATTTTGGGGGATAGGAATAGATGTTATAGGGTGCAGGGAGGTGGAATTTCTAGAAATGAGTAAAGGGAAGAGGTCCAAAAGGGAAAAACACAACCCTAACCTAGGAGGGTTTCAAAAGTGTAGCAGTAGGTGAGGGTTTGTAGGAAAGTGAGGGAAGTGAGGGAAATGAGGGAAATGGGCATGGGAAAATGTTAGGGGAGGTATATGGAGTGTATGTAAAGGTGTTAGGAGGCTTAGGGAGGTGGGAAATGATAAAAAAAGGTATAGGGATTAGTGTAGGGGAATTAAAACACACTCCCAAACCCTAAATTTCCAAAAAACACAGTGTAGGATCTTGTGTTGACTTGTTAAGTGGTATTTCTTGGATGCTGAAGTGTTGCAGATGCCTTGGTAAGTGAGTGAGATATCTCTTTAATTTGGATGGATTAGTAAATGAAATTAATTGCTCTTATATACCTTGTTTGATTCATTTTCCTTCAATGTAGTGGGATGGCCCACATGTCTTTTCACTTTGGCTTTTGAAACCACGTAGATTAGCAACATTTTGAGTGAATCTACTTGGAACTTTGAGAGCTTATTACATATTAAAAAAAATTAAAATTACATAGTGAAATTGAAATTGAAATTAGAATTTACAAATTTAATCTTTACATGATGAAATGTGTTTATTATCACTCTCTTATTTGCTGGTCTTTTATACACGCAGATGGTGTTTTGATGGAACTTGAGAACCCTAAGACCTAATGGAAACCCCATCTGAATGAAATTCATGGTGAAATGACTGAAAAGGTGATAAAAACTCATGAATGATGGACACTCAGCAAAGTTATGAAATGAGCCAACAAGTAATTAATTTTTTGAAAAGAGTGAGGTTTGACCTTGGGCTACCTCCAATGACCAAATTTTTTCATTATGACCTAATGGAATGACAAAAGTTTTAGAATGAGACCCTAATATGATATGAAAATATATTTTCTGATCACTAGTGGTAGGATGAAAAAACTGACACTAACATTGGCTGCAGCTGGGGGATGACATCTCCTTGGAGGTGTCAAGAACATCGTAGACCAAGTAGCCTACCCATTGGGCATGGAGTCAAAAACTGAAAACCAAACTGAATGTTGAAAACTTAATACAATCAACTAACTTGAAACTAGACTAACTGAAATAAAAACTTACTAAACTTATTGATGACAACATATCACTGAGACTTAAGGGCTCCAAATACTGATGACAACCACCTTCCTATTGAAGACATATGTACAATCATGTGAATTGATCCTTCTAGTGTAACAAATCCAACAAATGGCTACTTACTTTAATTCTGCTCTCGCTTTCCTTGAGCAGGCAGAAAAAACAAAAAATAGGCAACTCCGAGTGTCCACTGAAAATGTGCTCATGGTCCATAAATACATGAAAATACATCATCCTTATTGATTGCAACAAATCAGTAAAAGGATCTTCAAAAATATAAAAATTTACCCTGTCTTGAGATTCAACAAAATAACAAGAAAACTCTTCATTCTGATCTGTAAGTACACTTGGTTTTCGATGCATAGGAGGGCATAAGGAAGTATAAATTTCTGTTATATGAGTGTTAGTTGTAAATTCCTCAAGCAGTGGAACTATAACTCTATCTCTTGCACACTATCTATCTCAGACTTATACTCCTAAAATTCATAGTCTAAATCATCCTTAAACATAAAAAATTCTTCAATATTGTCAAACATGAAAGCCCTATCCTCTTCATGAAAGACATTGGTATCTGTTAGTTGATCTCCTTGCAGGAAAACATCATCACAAATTGGCTTACTCACCACAACTTCTTGTATAGTTTCATCATTATCGTTATTGTCATCATTTAAACTCATATTTTCATTTTCAATGATGGAAGAAGTTTCACTAACACATTCTTGACTATGTGAACACTACAAACCTGCATTAGCTTGGGCTGTAACATGACTCTTCAGGAGCTGATCTATCTCATCTTCAGACATAGGAGAAATTTGAGTTTTATAGCAGTTAACATTAGCTTGATGATTTTCATTTTTAGGATCAAGAATAGGCATTTCTCTTTCTTGGTCCCAGTACTTTTAATCCAAGGAGGAAGGTACTAATTCTTGTTTGGAGGAAAAATCATATAGGGCTTCTCTGACCTCATCATCTAGACACTCTTCATCCCCATACAAATTTTCAAGAAACTCAATGAAATTATCAGATATCTCACAAAAACTATCAATCATCGACAAGGAAGAATTAGAGCTTTGATAGTGTTGAAAGAAAACTAAATGAAATTCCTTTAGAGAATATAAAATAGCAGATGGTAGATTCTCATACCATGATCTCACTTTTTCCTCCAAGGTAGCCATGAACATTTTCATCATACAATCTGCAAGAAACTCAATCTTTAGTCTATGAATATGGAAATGAAATTTAACCAAATGAAAACTAGCATCTTCTACGTCTTGACCCTTAAACTTTGATAGTCCTGATTACCAATCTATACAAGGAATATGGTTCGGAAAACCAGGAATATGAGATCGATTCATAGGAGCATACCTTCGAGCAATTGAATCCATTTTGACAACAGTTAGATCACCAACAATATCTTCAAAGTATCGGTTATTGAAAAGTGGAGTCGCCATGAAAATTTTGAACCTTTGGATTCTTTGACACTGGAGTCGTCAGGTGAATGATGCACAACTTCTTGTGCTTGATCGTTGTTCACCATCAACAATCATATTTGATCCTTTTCGTTCTTTCCCAGGGAAGATCTGTCACTTCATTCCCCAGTATGGTCGCCAAGATATTATCACTCCACTGAATCTTTGAGGCTGAGAAGAGACCAACAAAGATAACCATAGACCAAGCTCTTTCCGATTAGCTAGCCCTACTAGGCAAGAGAGGGCTCTCTCCAAGGGATTACAATGAATAGGGTTAGATAAATTAGGTTTTAGGCTAGGTATAGTAGTGCAGGGGTTTTGATTTGGTTGATTTGGGTGTTGGAAGAGTGAATTAGGTCAAAGAGAAAATTAGGTCAGGGAAAAAGGACCAACAAGTGCAAAAATCTGATGGGGAAAGGTAGGTAGGTATTTTAACACTTTAAGGGGCTTTAATGAAATGGATAGACTGGTGAGGTGCTAAAAAGAGCATGACATACATGAATTCTTTTTAAACTGAAGAAATGAAACACAAGTATGATGATTCTCCCAAAAAATAGTATTAAAAATGAATTCTTCTTATCTCAGTTAAGAATCAACCATATTATGGAAATTACATGATCATGGAAAGTAAAAAAAATCATACATATGTAAACATAAGGATAAACTATGTCAAAATACAGTACCACAAGAATCTCACCAAAATAGCTGTAACTCTGTCAATATATTCTTGCCAAAAGTCTGATACAATAGTGTTCTTTGATCAATACAACAACATCCAACCATTGAAATGCGAAATAAGGTGGAAGATATAGGCCAAAAAATGATTCTCCCCAACTCAGGGGTTGAATCCCTGACTTGAGGAACTGGAAACCTAAATACTAGGGAGGTCAACAAACTCATCACTAACTTTGGTGAAACTGATTCATCTTAGCCAAAAATCCACTTTTACCTAATTTATTTACCTTAAAGTAACTAAAATTAACTTAATTACATTTAAATAATTAAATTTCATCCCTAAAATTAATGATTTCTTGGACCAAACTAAGAAAATTTGATTTTTTTTTTTTAAATTAGCAAACTGGTAGAAGCAAAGCGCCAAACACAAGAGCGGAGTGCCAACTTCAAGGTTGATTTTAAGGGAATTCCTGAAATTAAAATTGAGCTCGGGATATCTCATTGGAAATTTTCTCCTATCTAGGCCTCCAAAATTTCAATCTCCCAACACTGCTTCGATGCGTAATGCCAGCCTGAAAATAAGGTTATAAAGGTGATTTTTGAGGTGTTTTGGCCATTTCTCCTACCAGATTGTCCAACTTTTTAGTTCAAATAGTCAAAATTTCATGTAGAATGCCTTCTTAATCTAATGTTTGTGGCCATTTTTCATTTGGAGTCTCTCAAAGGAAGTGCATCGCCTAGGCACTGTGCTTTTGACAAGTTGACTGTGTTGGAAACTAGTCAAAATTTGTCAAAATCCCAAAATCTTAAAAAGTTGCCCAAAAAATTTCAAAATTGGTGGATAGGGTGCTGATAATGTGCCTCAAACAATTAGGGAGGCATCAACAAGGATCTCAAGCTTATCTTCCTCGTTTTTCTTAATTAGGGTTTGCTTGTTTTTTTCCTCCAATTGCTTGAGTTTGATGTTACAGATCTTATTTCTTGTGATGTACCTGTTGGACATGTTTCTGAAAATATTTTTGTCTTTTTTTGCCTTCTGGAGGAGCTTATTAAGGTGGAAGTTTACCATATCTAGACATATCTCTCTATCATATTCAACCTCCTTCGCAATCCTCTCCTCAAAAGTGAGGTTTTGAACCTCAAGTTTCTGCTGTTGTAGAGCCCTCCTAATACCTCTTGTTTTTGGTCTTGTTCTACTAGTTTAAATTTTATCATTGTTAGGATCATCAAGTGACATCATTTCCTTACCCTTGGTATCTTTTATTTTTCTTTGAGTAGCTCTAGATCCATGAGTACTTGCTAATATTTCAACTGCTTATTCTCCTACTCAAGGAATGATATGACAAACTGATATTTAGCCATGTTATCCCGCAATTATTTGATCATGGCATCCTTATCTTTGATGATCAGCTTTGATGTCTCCTAATCATCTTGATCATCCAATTCCATCAACTCAAAGTCTTTTTCTTCCTCATGAAGGTCTTCCTCTTCATTTAAAACTATGTATTTCTAATGCTCATCCTAGTGTACCTTCTTTGATGATGAAGAAGGAAAGGCCCCTTCCATAATATGTGGAGGAAACACTTGCCTTGGTACCCTCTGATAGGTTTTGACATGTTTTTCCCTTTTGTATTTTTCACTACAGCCATGCAAGATGATCCTATTTATTTTTGATGCATTGAATACTAGTGATGGAATTGGTCTAACAGGATGAGATTGTGGAGTAATGAAGACATCATTCTCAATGAGGGTTTCCCAAGCAATGTTTAGCTGATTGAGATGATGTAGGACAACTATCTTGATAAGATAATGATGAAAAATTTTGTTCATTTTATGTTCTGGGTCTCTTCTCTGCATTTTGTAAGCCATATTGTCAATGCTCCTTTATAAATAATGAGGGATGTTGAGAAATTTTACCCTTGTGAAGTGCATAAGCAAGTTGATGTGATATGAGTACAGTAGAGAGAATCTGCCCTCACAAGTGAAGTAATTCATTATGATCTTCATCATGGGAGAAAATATGTCAAGTAGGTGGTTGAAAGGAAAACCTTCTTTTTCTCATTCTTGTATCTTGGCATGAGGAATGGTTCATAGTGTTACACCATTTTTTGGTCATTTAACCTGTTACTATTAGATGGACCTAAGTACATCATGTAAGACCAATTTTACCCTAAGTAAATTTTCTTTAACTATGAAAAATAACTTAGTAAACCACCTTTATTAAGTTGTTTATGGTCTAAACAGGAAACCCCATGAGGAAATATTAAATAAATCTACATTTGTTTAATTTTCCTCAAGGAATAATTAGTTAAAAAATAGTTTAATTAATATTCCTGGTCATATTTAACCCAAAACAGAAAAATTAATTAGATAAATCATTATTTATCTTATTATTTTCTAGGAATAATTATTTAAACCTTTTTTAAATAATATTCCTTGTTAAATTTGACTAAATTATTTATAAATAATTAAATAAATCATTATTTATTTGATTATTACTCAACCAAATCCTTAAAATAATCAATAAATCATTTATTTATTTATTATTTACAAATAAAGGGATTTGACCCAAGTCAAGTTTGTTTTCCCTCCAAGAAATATAATAAAATATTCCATAAAATTTGGATCTTGATTTGGTAAATAATATTTTAACTATGCACCAATATCTAGACTAACTCAATATTTTGTTCTAAATAGAAGGGTTTTTCCATTCATTCATCACCTTTTGTTGCCTAAAGATCACTTTGGATCTATACTTTTGGTCTGACTTTGATCCACCATCATTGCCATATTTTTCTATCTTTTTTCTTGCGAGCTCCCTTTGAGTTCCATTTTTGTCTGGGTTTTCTACACCATTAAGAGAGAGGAATTTTATATTTGAAGTGCTAAGGACTTACAAGAACCCATCCCATTGAGGAGAACCAGTAACATCCTTCTATGTTTTCCTCCCAGGTGCCATTACTACAAAATTCGTTCAACATATACTTGTCTTGTCTATTGGATGCATGGAGCAGCTCTTGTTTTTATTTACTGCTTAATGTCTTTTAATGCATAGATCTAGATTTTTGCAGCATTTAAATTGGTCACCTAATTGCAGATATAAAGATATTGGAAACCATATTTGCTGTTAAGGTTGTTTGTTATGCACAACTAAAGTGGTATTTTTTCGTACGCTTGTGATTAAGATTCATACTAACATCTGGCGACTCCACACAGGTTTACGATTACGACCGTTGTCGTTTTTTAGATCCTTGCATATCCAGCTTCTTCAAACCCTAGGATTTCTCTTCAATTTATTGTTTTGATTTTACTGATGTTTTTTTTAACCTATAAAACCCTAAAACATTAAAAAATTTAACTTCCGTGTGCTTTTGGACCTATTGCGCAGGTGATCGGCATCAGCCGTAGTTGAGACAGCACATTCTTCTGAAACTTGCTTCTGAGAGTGTTGGAAGTGTAGGTCACAATTTTTGGCCCCAAACCTGTGACTTGGAGCTCTAGGACGTGGAAAATTGACCAAAACCTGTGACCTCAGCAAGAAATAGGTTAGAAAATGTGACCTTACTTTTTTGCGGGATTTTTTCAGAAAGTTTTTTGGGTTTGTCTGGGCCTCTGTTCAGGGTTTTCTGACCTTCGTCTCCACCCATTTTGGACCTGTACTTGTTCTATTTTTCTTAACAAAGTGGGAACCTATCCCCCTATGGCTTCAGTACCCTCCACCTTTTGTGGAAGAGTTTTAGCTGCTACAAGTTGTCTGAAGTTTCAGAGTGTTCAGCCATCTTTACAGATTTGATACCTTACCTTCAGATCCACTTTAGATTGCTTATTTATCCATCCAAAACACCTCTTTTCAGTTTTCTTTGGGTTTTCCTCTAGGGTTCCCTCCACTTCCCTCCAGGAGATAGCCTTTCTCCACCTCATTCACACCAATTTTTCCTTTGATTTTTAGCTATTTGTCTGCACCTATTTCCAGTAGACCTGACCTTTAGATCCCTATCCCTCCCGAACTTAGATCTATTGGATATTTTGGTGTGTTTGGACTAGTCTTGATGCAGGTGGATATTGGTGGTCACCCGCCTATTCCACTTGGGGCCCCACCATTGTCTGTTTCAATTTTTCAGTTTCGGCACAACTTACTATTTTTAGCAGTTTTTTGTGTCTTGAACTTCCTGAGCCGTTTTGAGGCCCTAAACAACGTTTTTTGGGAAAATGGGGAGCAACATGGGTCCATGGACCTATGTTTTTCACTCAAAAATTGTAATCCTCGAATAGATATTTCTAACGAGGTATGGTATGCATCAAACAGAGATTGTATGCCAAAGTTACGTCCCCGGGAAGTTGAAACACCAATTTACCCAAATGGGGCCCATAGTTTTGGCGCTTCATCTCCTAGGGTTATGTTTTTGGTTGTTTATGATTTCCCATTGTTTCTAAATAATAAATAGGCCCTCGAGCCTCATTGTAACTCAGTTCAAAGGCATGTAGCCGCCACATATCTTCTCAGAGATAGCTACCAGTGCCCTAGCTAGTTTTATTTACATTCTATCTGTAAGCAAATTTCAGTTCTTTGATATTAATGAAATGAAGTGCTATTTCCACTGCATCTTTGTATTTATGGTTATATGTTTATTCTGTTGCGTTCCTGCATAAATTCGGATCAGTGGTATTAGGGCGGTCTGTTTTTTCTTGATCCTTCTTTTCATGTCCCCAATGAGGTCGGGGTATAAGGAGTTAGGGCTTGATCTGGTGGAACCTTTGCAAGATCAACCTTGCAAACCCCGACGGACGCCCATGGGGGACGAAAAGAAAGATGAAGGAGTAGGAGATCCTATCAAAATATTGCTCGAGGAGGCCCTCAAAAAACAAAGGAACGCGATGATGGATAACTTTTCCCAGATCCTTCAACGGCTGCCCACCAGCAGCGCATCTGCATATAACAGCCACTCTGGAGGTGCAAATCCTTTTAAGGTACAAGTAAATTTTTACATTCCCATATTTGAGGGTCAAATAGATGCAGATGTAATAGATAGATGGTTGAATCTATTAGAAGGATATTTCTCGGTTCATGACTTTTCCGATAGGGAGAAGATTATTTTTTCACTCCTCAAAGCTGCCCCCCATGTCAAGGACTGGTGGGAAACCCACTGTGAGAAAAAGGATGAGACAAAACCCTCTTTGTTCTTGGCCGTACCCACTTGGAATTCTTTCTGAGATGCCATCAAGGAACAATACTATCCCGTGGGGAGCTATGAGGACAAGTACATACAATGGACCACGCTGCGACAACAAAGGGATCAAGATGTGCATGAGCTGATGAATCTGTTTCATACCCTGCGCACCAAGTTGGGTATAAAATATTTAGAGAAACATCTGGTGCTAAAGTATCACAGTTGTCTGCACAGATACATTAAGGAGGAAATGGAGTTCCTCAACATCTCCTCGCTTGGTACGACATACTGGTATGCTACCAAGATTGAGCATAAATTCAAATAGAAGAAGCGAGACTTTGGATCTGCAAATCAAAAGCAAGAGAAAGGTGCTCCCAAACCTCAAAACAAAGGACAGAGTTGACTCAAGACAACCTATCGAAGCCACAAGCAAAGAAAAACACCGCAAAACCAAAGGAGGACACGAGAAAGTGGTGTGAGTTCCATAAGAGCTCCACTCACAACACAAGTGAGTGTCAGGCCAAGCAGTCGTTGGTGGCCGAGATGAGGGCTTCTGAGTCATATGCATGCTCTGACTCTGAATCAGAACCTGACAAGGGGAATGACAAAGGGAAACAGATTATTGATGTAGAGCCCAACGCCACTGTTGCCACTACGAAGATCCAGAAGGAGGAACAGGAAGATCCAGAGGAGGAGGAACGTATCTTCCACTCCCAGATTTGGGTAAAGGGCTCCCCGGTACAGTTCATTGTCGGGAATGGGAGCCAAAGAACCTCATTTCAGCAGATGCCGTGAAGCGGTTGGGCTAGTCGACCACAACTCACCCACATCCATACACCATCGGGTGGCTTCACCAAGGACGAGATCTCTACGTCAGCCAGCAATGCCGCCTTCCCTATAGCATCAAGCCCTTCACGGATGAGGTATTATGTAACATTGCTCCTATTTATGTTTATGATGTATTATTAGGACAACCATACTTGTAGAAGCATCATGTTGTGTATGAGTCTCGGCCTCGCGCTGTTATTGTTACTTTGGGAAATAAGTTGTACAGGATACCAGAGGTACCACCTCCTACCGCTATCTCTTTGGTTACTACAAAACAATGCAGTAAGCTCATTTCCCAAACCAGGAAATTCATTTTCCTGATGATCCACCCCCAGAGAAAGAAGAAGAATGTGACCACAACCTCCAGACAAGGATCCTCTGCACGACAACAACAAATGGATAAGGTTGTGGAGGAGTACGGGGACATCTTCACCGACAGGGGTTCTTCTGCACTGTCAGGTCAAGCACCCGATTGATCTGACCCCAGGTGCACTGCTACCCAATGGACTGATCTATCGGTGCTCTGTTCTGGAGAACAATGAAATCAAGAGGCAGATTTAGGAGTTGCTGTAGAAAGGTCACATCCGACCAAGTTCATCACCCTGTGGGAGCCCGATCGTGTTGGTACAGAAGAAGGATGGGATGCAGATACTCTGCATTGACTATCGGGCATTGAACAAGATCATTGTCTGGAATAGATACTTGATCCCACGGATTGATGACCTTCTGGACCAACTCAAGGGTGAAAAATATTTCAGCAAGATCGACTTGAAATCTAGGTATCACCAGGTACCAATTGAACCCTCTGATGTGTGGAAGACTGCCTTCAAAGCCAAGGAAGGTCTTTTCGAATGGCTGGTCATGCCTTTTGGGTTGACGAATGCTCCCGCAACTTTCATGAGGATGATGGATGACATCTTGTGACCGTTCACCAACTCATTTGTAGTGGTGTACTTGGATGACATCCCTGATCTTCAACCAGACTTGAGAAGAGCACCTTCACCACATCAGACAAGTCCTCCAAACACTGTGGCAACACAAGTTGTGTGCCAATTTAGAGAAGTGCACTTTTTGCATGACCCAGGTTCAATATCTGGGATACATTATTGATGAAATGGGGGTGAATGTGGATCCAACCAAGATCCAAGTCATTCAGGATTGGCCAGCCCCAACCACTATAATAGAGCTTCGCACCTTTCTGGGTCTTGCTAATTTCTATCGTAGGTTCATATTGGGATTATCTCATATCACTTGGCCCTTGAGTCAAGTCACCAAGGGAGGAGCAAGAGCAAAATTCTTTTGGTCGGAACCTCAACAGAAGGCGTTCACAGAATTGAAAAATCGCCTCTGTTCTACCCCAATGCTCACATTACCAGACTTGCAATAGCCATTTGAGATTGAGACAAATGCCTCTGACTATGCTATTGGGTTAGTTCTTACTCAACAGGGACATCTAGTGGCATATCACAGTGAGACGTTGTCTGACACAGTTCACAAGTATCCCACTTATGAAAAAGAAATGTATTCCATTATGCAAGCTTGTCGACAATGGAAGCATTAAATTTTGGGGAAGGAAACAATCATCCACACAGACCACTGGCCCCTGCAGTTCATACAGTCACAAGGCAAGTTGCAGAATGATCGCCATCAAAAGTGGTCCACATATCTGCAACAATTTCATTTGAACATCAAGTACAAGAAGGGTAGCACCAATAATGTTGCAGACTGCCTCAGCCAACCACCGATCGTGGCGCTCACCACCATTCTCAACTCTTGTGGGCACGATAAATCTGATTGGCTACTTCTCTATTAGAGCGACCCAGAATTCGGCCACACTTACAAGCCACTCTTGGGGGGTATGCAAGTTCCAAATTTTCACCTCCAAGATGCACTTTTATGTCACCTAGGACACCTTTGTGTTCCTTCAAGAGAGCGTGCCAAGATGATATGGGAAGCACACTACAGTCGAGTCGTTGGGCATTTTGGGGTCGAGAAAATAGTAGCAGTACTACAGAATTATTTCTATTGGCCGACCCTTCGAAAGGATGTCGGGAAGCACATCAGATCCTTCACTGCCTGTGCCATTGCCAAACCGACCATCAAGAAGCAAGGCCTATATACTCTGCTACCTACCCATAGTCGACCTTGGGAATCCATCTCCATGGATTACATGTCGAGCCTGCCTTCTACTAAGCATGGAAATGACTGTGTTTTCATGGTCATCGATAGATTCTCGAAGATGGCCATTATGGCGGCCTGCAAGAAGAATATCACAGCATAATCCACTACTAAACTCTTCTTTGAATGAGTGTGGGTGCACAATGGGATCCCAAAGTCTATCATATCAAATCGGGATAGCAAGTTCCTCAAGACATTTTGGTCCAGCCTCTGGTCAATGCTGGACACCAAGCTCACCAAGTCCACAGCTTTCCATCCCCAAACAGATGGCCAGACATAGGTCATCAACAAAATGATTGTACACATTCTGCGCATGTACAATTCAAAGCATCCATGCACATGGGATGATATACTCCCCTATGTACAACATAGTTATAACTGGGCTCTCCACAGTTAAATTGGCCATAGCCCCTTTCAGGTGGGCCTGGGATTCCAACCACTATGTCCCATTGACGTAGCCATGCCATTTGCGGCAACTCTGGCCGATTTGGCTCATGTCCAGTCTGAAGTTGAAAAATAAAATAGCTTCATCGATCGCATTCAACACATCTGCCAATATGTTCATGACATATTGGATAGAGCCAATGCTAAGTACAAGCAACGCCATGATCAACACCGGGTGCCACACAACTTCCAGGTGGGCGACAAAGTATGGCTACATTTGTAGAAGGAGCGCCTCACTGGACCCCACCGCAAGCTTTGCCCACTCCAATACGGGCCGTACACCATCACCAAGGTGGTAGGTAACAATGCTTTCGAGCTCAGTATTCCACCATTCCTTGGTCTGCACCCAGTATTCAATGTGGACCGCCTTTATCCTTACTTCCCACCTCTAGTGGACACCTCTAACATTGCAGAACAACTCACACCAACAGAGTTAAACCTAGACTGCATGGAACAGGCCACCAAAAATTGTATCATGGACATGCAAATCAAGAACACTCACCAACAGAGGATCCAACTATATCGGGTTGTCAAAGCTAGCCAGCTTCTGCACCAAGGAAAGTGGTTCACCAGGGACCATGTTCAGTAGAAATTTCCTCATCTCATGGATGAACTTAACGCAATGGGGACCATTGCTTCCTAAGGGGGGAGGAATGATCCAGGTGAATATTGGTGGTCACTTGCCTATTCCACTTGGGGCCCCACCATTGTCTGTTTCAGTTTTTTAGTTTCGGCACAACTTACTATTTTTAGCAGTTTTTCGGGTCCTCAACTTCCGGAGCCGTTTTGAGGCCCTAAACGATGTTTTTTGGGAAAACTGGGAGAAACATGGCTCCATGGACCTATGTTGCTCACTCAAAATTTGTATTCCTCATATATATCTTTCTAACGAGGTATTGTAAGCATCAAACAGAGATCATATGCCAAAGTTACGTCGCTGGGAAGTTGAAACACCAATTTACCCAAACGGGGCCCATAGTTTTGGCGCTTAATCTCCTAGGGTTAGGGTTTTGGTTGTTTAGGATTTCCCATTGTTTCTAAATAATAAATAGTCCCTTGACCCTCATTGTAACTTAGTTCAGAGGCCTGTAGCCGCCACATCTCTTCTCAGAGATAGCTACTAGCGCCCTAGCTAGTTTTATTTCCATTATGTCTGTAAGCAAATTTCAGTTCTTTGATATTAATGAAATGAAGTGTTATTTCCAGTGCATATTTGTATTTAAGGTTATATGTTTATTCTGTTGCGTTCCTACATAAATCTAGATCAAGTTTTTTTTCCCACCTATAGACTACTTGTTGAGAGGCCCGCCTCCTTGGGTTTAGATTATTGCATTATTAGTTGTTTATTTTATGTTAGTTCAATTTCATATATTGTTATCTGTAGGTTTATTTACTGTTATACAACACACTTTTCTTTTTCTCTACAAACGTCTGGGTTTAAAAATTAAAATTTACACACTTTTACACACACACCCTGTTATCACAAAATAAGACCTGATAAGCTACTCATCAAAATAATCTTGTGAAACTATTTCAAACCAAGATTTTGGTTGAGGCTTAGCCTCCTCAACTTGAGAGGGTTCTCTCAAGGGTTACTGATTTCAAATAAAATTGAAGATGGCTAACTCTATGTGTGGTCATAAACAGATAAATGATTGAATTTGGTTGTAAATCACATTAGCAAGAGTACATTGGTCTTATAGAGTCATGATAGCTTCAATAAAACCAATCAATCTATTTAGCATGGAAGTTGAGGCATGTTAGAGTTTTAGTCAAAAGATACACATGTGAAACAATAGAAACACAGTCAATTTGCCTACATAGGAAGTCAGAGCATCAAGGATGAATTTTGAGTAAACATAAGCAAATACCACTGCAATAGATAGTAAAAGGATGCAATAGAACAAACACACACTAAAATCTGTATTAATCTCAAGTTGGCTAAGTAAAATTCTCTGTATTAAAATGGAAAATAGTCACTTACGGTAAACACAGTCTTTTTTGCTAAAAATATCCAACCAAAATCAGCAAGCTTGAGACCGAGGTGAAGGCCATTAGAGCTTATGGAGGGAGCTTGGAAATTTCAAGGTTTTTACTATTTTTATCAAGAAAATGACTATCAGCACTGGAACTACTGGTTCTTAGTGTACCATAGGGGCTCACTATCCCAAGTGAAGCCACTGTTATCACTAATTTTTTATTTTTTTTAAACATGGCATGTCAACTCTATTTTGATCATGACCTAAATAGTTTTGAAGGTCATTTGAGAATGGTTAAGGGTATGTCATACTCTTAAGAAGTTTAGTGTTCACAATCCAAATTAAAAAGAGGTCTTTAGGTCCATTCTATAGTTAAAAAGTTCACATTTTTCATGTAAAGGTCATCTAAGTAGGTTTTAGTTTGATTTCCTGCAATTAGCTACAAAACCACAGTTTCGTAGTGTCGATAGTTCAAAAAACGAGTTTTGCGCTACGAAAGTGCTACTACTTTCGTAGCGCAAATTGCAAAATTTATAGTGTGAGCGCTACGAAGCGCGGTTTCGTAGCTATCATGTCAAATAAGTCAGGATTTGTCAGTTTCAGTTGGGGAATGACATGATAGGAGTATGGTGAGTCAGTTAATTAACAGATTCGTAGTACCCACTTGTCTGACATTCATCATTTTCATGATAGGGTATCAATCAAACATCATTTAGTCATGAAGTGACATCCCTAATTCGAATTTCTTTTGTCTAAATTGAGTCCTTCTTGTTTCATTCACCTGCACCTTTGATGTCCAAGCTCTGAAAAAGTGAGGAGAAGTTTATGGTTGTTATATTCAAAGACAAATTTCATCAAATCAAGCGAGGCTGATTCATCAAATCAAGTGAGGTTGTTCATCTGGTCAAGAGAGGCTGATTTACATGTTTTAGAGAAACAAACAGTGTTTTCTATAGGAAACATGGCAGAAGAAAAGAAGATCCCAGAGGAGGACATTGACTTAGATATGAACCTGAGAATGCAAATGCTGTTATGGAAGATCAAATGGTGATGGAGACTTTTAGCAAGGCTGGTTGTCTAAAATTTTGTGAAAAGCTTCAAGGTTGCCACACTCAAGTGTCCAAAGAGTTTGCTCTACATTTCAGTGGAACCACCACCAAAGTTGGAATGATAAATATGCGAGTGACACCTGAGATCATAGCTGCTGTGACAGAGATAGCAAGGGGACAACAATATTGGTTTAAAGGTTTCAAGTTTGACATGGAACCATGCAAGGAGTTTATGAAGCCTAAATTTGTAGACATGGACTTGAACAATGCAATACCCAGGATATGTATCAAGGAAAACTATGCAAAGATGCTATTCAACATCCAAATATATTTCACATGTGAAGGCAGGTACCATAAATTATACACTTATCATTTCAAACTACCGTTGCATTTCACAGGAATGATATCATTATATTTACCATTCTTCTTGCATAGAAACCTTTCCAAAATGGTTGACAAAGTCTATGATAAATCTGATGGTTGTGAAACATCCCTGTTTCATCATGGTTTGATTAAATTACTGGTTTTAAATGAGCTACAAAAAATAAATAGAGATTGGTCTTCCTTTTTATTTATGAGTGGATTTGAAATGGAAGCCCTGACTCCGGCTAAAAACCCTAAGGTCAAGGAAATCCTTCAACACCAATAGCAGAATCCAGTTAGCCAGTGATTACCAAAGCTAAGAGGTTTGTGAAGTTGAAACCTAGGAAACAGGTTGAGGATAGAATTGAGAAAGCATTAGTGTTGGTTGCAAAAACCCCATCACCTGCAAAACAAAAGGTAGAAAAGGTCAAAGAAACAAAACAGAAACAGGTGGCCAGTAAGCAAGAGAGCCAGAGAAAGACAAGAATTCAAGTATCATCATCAAATGGAAAAGCAATCGTTTCAATGGCAGAGGATAGTCCAAATATGAAACACGACTTGGATGATATACTGCATGCAATAGACATAGAAGAGTCACCTATTGTGCAGGAAGATTTTATTGGAGTGAATGATCCTAAACAGAAAAAAAATCAAGTTAGCAAAGAAATTGGATTTTGAAGGTGAGAATGCAACTTTTTTTTCCCAAGCTATGAAACCTCTAACAGAAAAGAAAAGAAACTCCAAGGAAGCAATAAAGACACCCAAGTAACTATTGAAGTAGCTAAGGCCCCTGAAAAGGTGATTGATCTCTCATCTCCTATTGTAGAGCATGCCGTCAACAAGGTAGAGAAGGGAAAAGAACATATGTCAGAGTGTTAGATGTTCGAAGAAAGGTTGAAACTAGAAAATCAAGAAATTGGAAATTTTTAGAAAGAGGGCAAGACAACACAACATTGAAAAGACAGAATTCAAGAGGTTGAAAGCTATTTGGGAAGGTCAAACAGTTGCTAGGTTAGAGATCCCAAGCAGTGCCCAACAATTCTACACATGGACAGTTCCATCTATTAAAGAGGCAAGGTTTGTTAGAGTGATCAAAAATAATTTGATAGAAAGCAAAAGGAAGCTAAGAAGCCAAGTGAAAGATTTGGAGATACAATTGAAACAGTCTTAAGATGAACTAAAAAACAGAGGAACAAAATGACAAATTCAAAACAAAGTTTACATGGAAAAGAAGGATCAAATTTTGTAAATATTATGTTTCTAGTTCATATTGGTGATGGTTTTGATAAACTATTGACGTTCTTAAGTCTAGGCACCTTTTTATTTTAAATTTTGAAGAAATTTTGATAAAAAGTGCTTTCACAGCAGTTGCATAGCGCCAGTAGTGCAAAAAGGGTGGAAAGCACTACGAAACTGCTGTAGCAGCCTTTTCACCCTTTTCCTTATCAATTTTGAGGGGAAGTTTTGAGAGTTTTTTCCTGAAATATCTAGAAGAAACATGTCAAGTGCAGATGAAAGCCACCTTGAAAGGAAAAGATAAAAATATTAAAAGAAATGGGCTAAAACACTACACTACGAAAAGCGCTACGAAACTGTGCTGCTTTCATAGCGTAGGTCTGTCTTCAATATTTTTGGATAATTCAAAGTCAATGTTGCACAACTGGCATAGGGAAGTGATTGAAAAAATATGGTTTTAGTTATTGGCAACAAATGGCATCTAAATCATGGTTCATAAATGGTCAGAATGTTCCAAGGAGTCAAAGGAATCAAAGGCCTAAAAAAAGGGGAGACAATTTCCTAGGTTTTAGGAGAACAACATCATCAGCTTTATGGTTACAACAGGTTGGAGCTTATCTTCAGAATTCGACTTCATGAAAATAAAAGTGCCATTTGATGTAATTAAATTTAGATAAGGTTGTTAGGAGTAAAGTTAAAGAGTTTTAGTCCTATTTGAAATAGGACTGCTCATTAGGTTTGCAGTTGTCATTTTGTAATAAAGACCATGTTTATGGTTAGAAAAAGTGTCAAATAGTAGGATTTCGAAGTATCTAGTGGAGGATAAGGTTATCCTATGTTGTAAATGACCTATAAAGAGGAAGAATTCGAAATGCTAAGGGTTGGACATTTTTAGCAAAAAATATTGTGTTTACTGTAAGTGACTATTTTAAGTTTTAATACAGAGAAGTTTACTTAGCCAACTTGAGATTCATACAGATTTTAGTGTGTGTTTGTTCTATTGCATCCTTTTACTATCTATTGCAGTGGTATTTGCTTATGTTTACTCAGAATTCATCTTTGATGCTCTGACTTCCTATGTAGGCAAATTGATTGTGTTTCTATTGTTTCACATGTGTATCTTTTGACTAAAACTATAACATGCCTCAACTTCCATGCTAAGTAGATTGATTGGTTTTATTGAAGCTATCATGACTCCATAAACCCAATGTACTCTTGCTAATGTGATTTACCACCAAATTCAATCATTTATCTGTTTATGACCACACATAGAGTTAGCCATCTTCAATTTTATTTGAAATCATTAACCCTTGAGAGAGCCCTCTCAGGTTGAGGAGGCTAAGCCTCAAGCAAAAGCTTGGTTTGAAATAGTTTAGTTTGATGAGTAACCTATCAGGTCTGATTTTGTGATAACATTTTGGTGCATCTTATGAGAGTCTGAAGATTATACTTTCCCGAGATTTTGAAGCTGAACTTCTGAAGGTAGGAGGAGCTCAGTAAGTTTTTCGAGGCTGCATCTACCTTGGTGACTCCATTTTAGGTTTATATGTTAAAAGGTGGCTTCGAGAAGGAGATACACGAGGAGTAATCCTGACCCAGATCCACCTACCATCATGGAAAATCCAGACAACATTTCAAGAGGCAGTCAAGGTATTTCTGAAATATCAAGTACTCCATCTCATTCGAAATCCTTGTCCTCTAAAATATCAAGAAGTCCCGAAGACAAAAGAGTTGCTGATAAGATTCATGAGGTTTTGTTTAGATCAGAAAATGAAAAAGAACTAATTGAAATTATCTTAGACTTACATAAGAGAGGAATTGACACCTCAGCTCTAGTAACCTAAGAAAACAAAGAATAATTCTGGAAAGTTGTTGCTTCAGAGTTTTTGTTGGAAAAGGAATATTTAGAAAAATTGAAGGAGCTTGATCCTTTCGAAGTATTGTTGAAAAGTAAAGCTATTTTTCCTCTTCCCAACTGGAGCTCAATTGTTGGTGGCTTACAAAGACCAAGAAGTCCTCCTCATAGCAGTCTGTCATCTACTGTTTCTTTGTTTCCTAAAATTACCATAGTACCTCTGACCATGGTTGGAAATCCACCTTCTGCACCTGCTAGATACGCCCCCCTTGTCCTTCCTGTTGTCTTACATGACCTCCCTAGTAAATATGCTGCTAGAATTAAAACCTGGGGAAGTGATGAGGACATTACAGTAGAGGATCATGTTGACCAATTTCATGACTTTATAGACAGGGAGGAGGTTGATCATGAAGATGTTAAATTGAGATTATTTGCTCCAAGTTTTACTGGTGAGGTTAGGAAGTGGTATAAAGCCCTTACTCCTGGAAGAATTCATGATTGGAATGAATTTGAAGATTTTTTCTTAAGGAAATGGGGAAATAGAACTAATCCAGTACAAGCCCTCACTAAGTAAAATACTTTGAAGAGAGCTGCTGATGAAAATGTCCAAAAATTTTCAAAAAGGTTTAATAAGGTGTAAGATTCTATTCCTGCTCGATTGAAACCACCAGAAGCTTTAGCTCAAATGAGGTCTGTTGAAGATTTCGACTATGAGTTTTCCATACTGCTGAGAGAAAGAGAATCTCCTACACTTGCTGAAATGAAAAATGATGTTGTGAAGGTGGAGGTTAATTTGATAGCAGCTAAAAAGTCAAAAATGGGTAAGGGTAAGTTGAAAGAGGAGGAGAAACCTTCATCTTCTACCTCTTAAGACAAACTAGATTCAATGATGAAAACAATGGAAAAATTAATGGATATATTAGCCCTTGGCAATACCTCTGCTCCTCCTACACAACATGAACCTCAATTTAGAAACCCTCAGTTCAGGAGACCTCAAAATCAGCAAAGACCAAAGGAGAATAGAAATCAACAACCTGATCCTCCAGTGAGACCTCCTTTTCATCAGAATTTGGTTGATGAAGAAGATGACCCTGAAGAACCTAAAGAGTCTATTCATTGTTTTGATGAAGAAATGTCAGGAATTTTCTTGACCAAGGAAGAACATGATCAATCATATCAAAACAATCATGAAGAAGAAACATCAGACTATCGAAAGGGGTATCAACATGCCATTTTTGAGATGCAGAAACAATATAATCTCAGAAATAGGAATGTACCTATCATTGCAAACAAGACACAACCAAAGAAGGATGCACCTAAGGCTGTTGATGGCAAGAAGGAAGCTCCTAAGGTCATTGAAGGTAAGAAAGATACACCTGTTGTCCTTCCTACAAAAGAAGCTGAAAAATATGTTTTTGTTTTCAACCTTGAGAATGAAATTTCTAAGATAAAAATATCAGTCCCTTTTGGTGAAATTCTCAAGGTAGATGAATATAGAAGCAAGATTGTTAAAATGCTAAACTCACAAACTAGAGCTGCTGATATCTTAAATGTATTAGAAGATCATCCGACCATATATTTGGGCCCAAGACTAGAAGATGAATAGAATGAGGAAGTTCCTCCTTTTTATGTGAGTCTTAGCATTCACGACATGACATTGCATAATGCTATGTTAGATTCAAGGGTTTCTCACAATCTTATGCACAAAGTAATCATGGAAAGAATGGGGTTAGAAATAACTAGGCCATACAAAGATTTGTTTTCTTTTGATTCAAAAAGAGTTCAATGCATTGTTCTAATCAAGGATGTTGTAGTTGGACTGACACAAGTTCCTGCTAATATTGTACTCATGGATATTTTTGTAGCAGAAATTCCACCAAATTTTGGTATGTTGTTGTCAAGTTCATGGGCAGCAAAAGTTAAAGGTACAATGCAGATGGATCTTACTTATGCTACCATTCCAGTTTTTGGAAAGCAAAGAAGATTGTATCGAGAGATAAGGATGGCCTACATGGTGAGTAGCAAAGATAAACCCAAAAAATTTCCAATTTATGCTCTTGATACTGAGCTTCGTTCTGCTATTATTTTCAATGAATTGAATAATGAAGCAGAGGAGGAAACGAAAGCAGAAAATCAGAGTTCTGAAATTCAACATTCTGAAAACCAGCAAGCGAAAGGTTAGCTAGTCAACAATAAAGAGGAAGAATGTTGGTGGTCATTATTTTTTGATGGGTCAGCAGAAAAAGGAGGAGCAGGAGTAGAGATATGGATTATAAATCCAAGTGATTAAAATAATTTATTTTCCTATAAACTGAACTTTGATTGTACGAATAACATGGTCGAATATGAACCCTTGATTTTGGGTTTAGAAGTGTTGAAAAGAATGAATGCTCAAAATATTTCTGTTTTTAGAGATTTAGAATTAGTCATAAAACAGATTGATGGTGTTTATCAAGCAAAGGACACAAGGATGAGAGCATATATGAATTTGGTTTTGGACATGTTAGAAAAATTTCACGCCTATTCATTCACAGTCAGAACTAGTGAAAAAAACTCCATTGCTAATTCTCTTGTTGTCTCTACAAGCCTTTTCATTATTCCTTTACATTCCACATAAAAGTATGAAGTTGAAGTCCACCATAGGCCAACCATTCCTGATAATATTACTCATTGGCAAGTTTTTGAGGATGATCAACAGGTGAAAAAAATTATTGAGCTGAAAGAAGAATTTGAAAATGTACAAATAGATTAGCAGAACATGTTAGCTAAATCTAAAGGAAATTTTGAAGTTTTTCAATTAAAGAATAATTCCATACCAAAGGGACTCATACCTCTATAATTTTTTTTTTATCAGAATGATGTTTTTAAATCTCCCAAGATGCAAGTTGATGATGAAGAAGTTGAGAGTTGTAACCTTTGTACTATAGCTATGCCCAAAATGATTAAACTTTCAAAATTTCATTTAGCTGATATGAAATTTAAATATGTTGAAATGATGAAGAGATTCATAGATGTATTTTCTTGGAACTATGCTAATTTGAAAGAATATGATCCCACCATTATTCAACACACTATTCCCATTAAAGAAAATAAAAGACCTTTCAAGTAAAAGTTAAGGAGGATCAACCCACTCCTCATGCCTTTGATTGAGAAGGAGGTTAAAAAATTCTTTGATGCCAGAATCATAGTCCCAATCAGATTTTCAAATTGGCTTGCAAATTTGGTTCCGGTTAGGAATAAAAGTGGGGAAATCAGAATATGCATTGATTTCATAAATTTGAATAAAGCCTCCCTGAAAGATAATTATTCTCTCCCAGAGATGTATCAAATTTTGAAAACTATTGTTGGTTCTCAGAGAATGTCTATTCTTGATGGTTTTTCAGCTTATAATCAGATCCTTGTGCATCCTGATGATCAAGAAAAAACAACCTTTACTACACCATGGGGTACTTTTATGTACGCCAAGATGCCATTTGGTCTCATGAATGCAAGAGCTACTTTTCAGAGGGCAATGGACATTTATTTTTCTGAATAAAAGGACAAGACGGTGGTTGTTTATCTTGACGACATAACAGTCTTTTCAAGGAAGGAAGAAGATCACTTGAAACATTTGGAAAGAATTCTACTGAAATGTAGAAGGTTTGGCATCTCTCTAAATCCCACCAAAAATATTTTTGCTTTAACTTCAGGTAAATTACTTGGGCATATCATTTCTAAATATGGGATTAAGATTGATCCAAGCAGGGTCAATGCAATTTAGAAGGTGAATTTTCCAAGAAGTAGGAAGGAGATTCAATCTTTCCTTGGAAAAGTTAATTTTGTAAGACGATTTATTCCTAATTTTGTTGAGATTGTGAAGGATATAACAAATATGTTGAAGAAGGGAATTGATATTAAGTGGAAAACAGAGGCAAGAAATTTATTTTAAGAAATCAAAAGAGCACTCACACAGGCACCAGTATTGATTAGGTCCTGATTTTTCCAAGGAATTTCTGGTTTTTACCTTTGCATTAGAAAATACTATCGTCGGAGTTTTGCTACAAAAGGGACAACAAGGTATTGAAAATTCGATTTCTTTATTTATTAGGAAATTAGCCAATGCTGAACTAAAGCACAACATCATAGAAAAGAAAGAATATGCTTTGGTAAAGACTGTCAAAGATTTTAGAATTTATATTCTGCATTCTCATATTGTGGCGTTTGTTCCTAATATTGTTGTGAAAGACATCCTCACTCAAGCCGATCCTGATGGTAAGAGGGGGAAATGGATCACCAAGTTTCTAGAATATGATATTGAGATTAAACCAACAAATTGGTCAAAGGGCAAGGCTTGGAAAAGCTGATGGCACAGTCAAACTTTGACTGTCTTGATTTAAATTGGATTGTAGAAATATCAGAAATTTCAGATGAAGATGAGGAACTAGTTCCTATTGAAGAAAAATATATCACCTCAGATTGGTACAAGGAAGTTGTTTTTGTCCTATAGCACCATCAAGATCCTACTGATTTGATAAAATCCAAAGCAAGGTTTGTTAAACTGAAATCTTTGAGATATTTTATATTTGACAGAAATCTGTTTTGGAAGGATACTGGTGGAATTTTGTTAAATTTCTTGTTGGAGGAAGAGGCTGATAAGGTTATTGAGGAATTTCATAAAGTAGATTGTGGAGGTCACCATTATTGGAAGGAGACAGTGAACAAATTTTTGAGAGCGGAGTTTTATTCGCCAACGATGTTTAAGGATGTTTACAAGAGGGTTGTTTCCTGCCATGAATGCTAGATTTTCGAAGGTAAGAAGAAACGTGTACCCTTACCTTTGATGCCTATTTATGTAGAAGCGCCATTCCATCAATGGGGGCTAGATTTTATCGGAGATATTCATCCATCATCTTCAGGTCAACATATTTGGATTCTTACAACGACTAATTACTTCACAAAATGGATTGAAGCAATCCCAACTAGGCAAGAAAATGATTCTGTGATTATTTCTTTCTTAGAAAATAATATCTTGTCTAGATTTAGTTTCCCCATGAAGATTATATCTGATAATGCGCAAGCATTCAAGTCTAAGAAGCTGATCAATTTCTGTTATCAATATCATATTACTCTTGGGCATTATAATGCATACTATCCTCAAGGAAATGGTTTTTCTAAATCTTCTAACAAGACAATTGTGAGGATCATTAAAAGGGTGTTGCAGGAAAATAAGAAAGCTTGGCATTTGAAATTGAAGTATGCCTTATGGGCTAATAGGATATGTACAAAGAGGTCAATCGGAACTTCACCATATGAACTAGTATATGGCACTGAGGATATTTTTCCTACATCACTAAGAGAACCTATTATGAAGCTTATTCAAGGGCTAGAAGAGGAACCAAATGCAATCCAAATAAGAATTAATCAGCTGATAGCTCTGCAAGAGAAAAGGAATGAAGTTTATGACAGCAATCAACAATCTCAAAACAGAATCAAGAAGACATTTGATAAGAAGATGAAAGAAGAAAATTTCCAAATTCAAGATGAAGTGCTGAAATGGAAGGCCAGAATTGAAGAAAAGGGAAAACATGGTAAGTTTGAGAAGTTATGGAAAGTTCCTTTCAAGGTAGCTACTTTCCATGGAAACAATACTTATATACTAGAGGAGATAGATGGAAAACCATATGTTGGAGGACCTGTTAATGGCAGGTTTTTGAAGCATTATTCTTCCTAAAATCTGGATGGTTCATGTCATTGTACATATTTCATTTTACAAGTTTTTCTACTAATAATGACAAGAAAAATCAGCAAGCTTGAGCCCGAGGTGAAGGCCATTAGAGCTTCTAGAGGGATTTTGGCAATTTCAAGGGTTTTACTGTTTTGATCAAGAAAATGAATAGAAGCACTGGAACTACTGGTTCTTAGTGTACCATAGGGGAGTTTTAGCCCATTTCTTTTAATATTTTGATATTTTCCTTTCAAGGTGGCTTTCATCTACACTTGACATGTTTCTTCTAGACATTTCAGGGAAAAAAATCTCAAAAATTCCCGTCAAAATTGATGAGGAAAAGGGCGAAAAGGCTGCTACAACAGTTTCGTAGCGCTTTTCACCCTTTTTGCACTACTGGCGCTACGAAACTGTTGTGCAAGCAGTTTTTATAAAATTTATAATAAAAAGGTGTCCAGACTTAAGAACATCAATATTTTATCAAAACCATCAGCAATATGAACTAGAAACATAATCTTTACAAAATTTGATCCTTCTTTTCCATTTAAACTTTGTTTTCAATTTGTCATTTTGTACCTATATTTTTTAGTTCATCTTGAGACTGTTTTAATTATAGCTCCAAATATTTCACTTGGCTTCTTAGCTTCCTATTGCTTTCTCTCAAATGAGTGTTGATCACTCTAACAAACCTTGCCTCTTTAATAGCTGGAACTGTCCATGTGTAGAACTACTGGGCACTGCTTGGGATCTCTAACCTAGCAACTGTTTGACCTTCCCAAAATGTTATCACAAAATTAGACCTGATAGGCTGCTCATCAAACTAATCTTGTGCAACTATTTCAAACCAAGCTTTTGGTTTAGGCTTAGCCTCCTCAACTTGAGAGGGCTCTCTCAAGGGTTACTGATTTCAAATAAAATTGAAGATGGATAACTCTATGTGTGGTCATAAACAGATAAATGATTGAATTTGGTTGTAAATCACATTAGCAAGAGTAAATTGGGCTTATGGAGTCATGATAGCTTCAGTAAAACCATTCAATCTACTTAGCATGGAATTTGAGGCATGTTAGAGTTTTAGTCAAAAGATACACATGTGAAACAATAGAAACACAGTCAATTTCCCTACATAGGAATTCAGAGCATCAAGGATGAATTCTGAGTAAACATAAGATAATACCACTACAATAGATAGTAAAAGGATGCAATTGAATAAACACACACTAAACTCTGTATGAATCTCATGTTGTCTAAGTAAACTTCTCTGTATTAAAACTTAAAATAGTCACTTACAGTAAACACAGTTTGTTTTTGCTAAAAATGTCCAACCCTTAGCATTTCAAATTCTTCCTCTTTATAGATAATTTACAACATAGGATAACCTTATCCTCCACTAGATACTTCGAAATCCTACTATTTGACACTTTATCTAACCATAAACATGGTCTTTATTACAAAATGACAGCTGCAAACCTAATGAGCAGTCCTATTTCAAATAGGACTAAAACTCTTTAAATTTACTCCTAACAACCTTATCTAAATTTAATTACATCAAATGACACTTGTATTTTCATGAAGTAGAATTCTGAAGATAAGCTCCAACCTATTGTAACCATAAAGCTGACGATGTTTTTCTCCTAAAACCTAGGAAACTGTCTCCCTGTATTTTAGGCCTTTGATTCCTTTGACTCCTTGGAACATTCTAACCATTTATGAACCATGATTTAGATGCCATTTTTTGTCAATAACTAAAACCATATGTCTTCAATAACTTCCTTGTGCTAGTTGTGCAACATTGACTTTGAATTATCCAAAAATATTGAAGACAGACTTGCGCTGCTTTTCAGGGCAAAAATCTCAAAAATTCCCCTCAAAATTGATAAGAAAAAGGTTGAAAAGGCTGCTACAGTCGTTTCGTAGCGCTTTTCACCCTTTTTTCCTTACTGGTGCTAAGAAAATTTTGTGTAAGCAGTTTTTATCAAAATTTCTTCAAAATTTACAATAAAAAGGTGCCTTGACTTAAGAAAATCAATATTTTATCAAAACCATCAGCAATATGAACTAGAAACATAATCTTTACAAAATTTGATCCTTATTTTCCATTTAAACTTTGTTTTGAATTTGTCATTTTGTACCTCTGTTTTTTAGTTCATCTTGAGACTGTTTCAATTGTAGCTCCAAATATTTCACTTGGCTTCTTAGCTTCCTGTTGCTTGCTCTCAAATGAGTGTTGATCACTCTAACAAACCTTGCCTCTTTAATAGCTGGAACTGTCCATGTGTAGAACTGCTGGGAATTGCTTGGGATCTCTGACCTAGCAACTGTTTGACCTTCCCAAATAGCTTTCAACCTCTTGAATTCTATATTTTTAATGTTGTGTTGTCTTTCCTTCTTTCTCAACATTTCCATTTATTTATTTTCTAGCTTCAACCTTTATTCCAACAGCTGACACTCTGACATCTGTTCTTTTCCCTTCTCTACCTTGTTGACTGCATGCTCTACTATAGGATATGAGAGATCAATCACCTTTTCAGGGGCCTATTGAAGCCTCGAAAATCGCTGCTTCAAACATCGGGGAAAACCACCCGGTCGGGACCTTAAGACAGCTCCTTTTCCGTTTGGAATGGTGGCTCCGACTGGATTTAAAGGACCATTTTCCTTGTAACTAAGTGGATTGGATTGGATGGGTGAAAATGGGACTAAATTAACTGAAATAAAACTATCTAATCTAAGCTAAATACTGATAAAGAAATTCTAATATTAACCCGGGTAGTTATATGTGAATACAACTTAAGATTGTTTCAATTCAACAATAACCATGAAAATGTATTATTAATCAAATTGAAATGTGCAGAAACAAATAAAGATAACTATGTTTAAGAAATTAAACAGAGTTATATAAACATATTGCATTCATCATTATATACCATTTACATGTAACTATGAAAAATAACGTTTCAATTATACTCAGAAATGATATATAAAAGGAAGCGTTGTGAAAACCATTATACATATAAATGATAGCAATTTTAAAACGAATATCATAAGACAACAGAAATCAACAGTAAACAGATAGAAATACCTTGCTCATCTTGATGACTTCAAAAGCAATCTGATACTCTATCCAGTAACTATAATGCAAAACCAAATTCCAAGGTACAGAAATGTAACACTTCAAAGATAATTTCGCATGAAAATCACCAGATGTGATCCTTTTTCAAAAATATATAAGACAATGGAGTACAGAAATGCAATCTCCAAGTCCAAAAATATTAAGATCCAGGACCCCTCTCTCAATGCATGAGGGGGGTTTAAATACTACTTAACTAACTCTAAAAATAGTTTATTACAAAAAATAAGGATTCGGTTCAATGACCGTCCTTTTCCTAGGCTAAAATACAGTGCAATTAAAACTAAATCTATCTATCTATGAAATTGATCTTTTCTCTTGCATGCATCTAGCATATTTTTGAGAAGATGCGGTTGACCGACTTCGGAATTCAGCTGTCCTGAAAAGACAGAGTCGGCAAGCGTAGGAGCGATCTTCTCAATAGCATTGATAATACAATTGAGTGCACTGTGCTGACTGTGTGGCTTTACCAAGTACATCCAGTATGAGTCCCAATTTAATCTTGTCAGCTCTTGGATGAATTTTTCTCTTTCTTCTGCCTTTTGCCTCCATTCTGCTTGCAATTGATTTACCTGTGGGAGATAACCTGGAACAGTTTCAGAAATCAAGTTAGCTTTGTGTAAATTGTCATTTACACAATCGGTGAGAGTGTTTGCTGCTGTAGATGCCTCCTCTGCTGCCCTTTCTGCCCTTCTGATTTGTGCATCCCAATTACTGAACAGTATTTCTTTGTGGTTCTCGTTAATGATGGGTGCACCAGCTTTTCTGCCTTCTTCTGTCTTTTGCCATGCTAAATAATCATTAATCTTTTCATTAATCAAATCATAATCATTTCGTAGATCTACGACATGACTTGTGATTCTATCGCTTTCTTGGCACAAAGAATTCCATTGCAATATTTTTTGGCAGAAAACTTCCTCTTGTTGTAGTAGTTGATTGTTTAAAGAGATGGTTTCTGAAATGAATTCTGGAAGCTTAGGATCATCCTTATGTTGTTCTTGGATTTCTTGAAGTTGTTGTTGTAACTCTTCAAGTTTTAATTGTGCTTCCTGATTGGCCTGTACCTGTTGCAATTGTTGTTGCAGAGCCTTTATCTGTTCTTCTTTTTCATCCAACAATAGTTGTATCTCAACTGCTTTATCAATTGTTGCAGAAGCATAAGCTCCTGTTATTTGAGATAACTTAGTGAGATTATGAGTAGGCTCTGTGGCAGGATCTTTCCATAAAACATCTACTTGTTCTGGTTCAGTAGAAATTGCACTTTCTATTTTTCTCTTTTTCCTTTGTCTTTTTACTACTGCTTTGTATTTTGGGCTGTAAAATACATCTAGAGGAGGAATGTCTTCTACATTAAGTACAATTTCAGGGGAGGGTGTGATTGGAATGTGCTCTGTTACTGCGGCTGTGCTGCTTGTTCCTGCATTCAAAACTTTGGTTGTTTGGACAGGGGTCTGTACATTCTGTCCCTCTACGTTAATCAATTGATTAAAGGTTTCCCATTCTTTATCTAATTCCATGGTGACTGGTTGTTGCTGTACATTGGGTGAAGGAGGATTTGTTTGTTGAGAAATCAAAATTTGCTGTTGAGCAAGCTCTTTAGGTTGTGCAGAATCTTTGATGGATTCTTCCCTTTTATCTTCCATTTCTTTGGATGTATTGGAGTGTTCAGAATCTTTGTTAGATTTTGATTTGGATTTACTTGTGCTTGAACTGTTGTTAAGACTCACACTAGGAGTTTTCTCCTTTGCAGGCTCTATGCGTAAATTATCCAACGGAATAGGAATTAGTCTCCTTTCTCTGTACAATTTGAATTCCTGAAAATCCCCTGGAGATAGTTGCTCTCTAGCTGAATTCAAAACTTCTTTAAATGAATTTCTTGCCTGGAACATATCATCAAAAAGATCTTGCTCTGCGACAAATTCCTTTACTTTGATTGCATTGGTAAAATTCTTAACAATATCATTTTGGTCGAATAACCTTCTGGAGAATTTGAACAGTTGTAGGCATGTAATGTTGCCTATCTCATGAAATGCATGACCAATATCCAATAGTGAAAATGTTCCACATTTTATGGGAAATTGTGGCCAAATGCCCTTTTTCTTGTCTTTTAAGTCTTTTGTCATACCTCCCTGACCACAGGTCTGATAAGCAATTTCCCGGGCTACAAGTCTATCTGGAACATATAAGGGTAACACATGTGGAGAAACATAACTTCCAAAAACCCTAATATAGGTGAATAATTCCTCCCCAAACCATCTTGCGACGGGGAGAATATCAACCTCTGTTTCTGAGGATAACCTCAGGGGATCCTTGTTATACAATGTTCTGTACAATGGCAGCATGATTCCATGACAAATTTGATAAAAATGGGGAACAAACTTAGATTCCCACAGTTCTTTATGGTACACATGAATGGGCAAAGGTTCTTGGATAGTCCATTTCCAACCCATTACAGGGAATTTAGAGACATAGCAGATGGCGTCCATGACATAAGCAGATAAATAAAAAGGCGGATAAACCCGCTGGGAAACATTTCGTTTGGTCCGGTATTGAAAAATAGCAGTGGTCATAGTATCAGATAGGATTTTGGCCCAATCTACAATTGTAGAATTAACAGCCGCATGCAACAAAGGAATCCATTCGGGTAAAATCATATTTATGTTAGGTTTTCCAAAAAGCCTGCATAACATGGCAGCAGTAAAACAATAAGGAGAGGTAAGCGAACCCGTGCTGTACATACCTTGTTTGTTTTTCTTCAATGGTTCACTTCTTTTAGTCCATTCCTTTGTGCATTCTACCAAATTCACGTGTTCTCTGGCAAAATCTTCCATGAATTTTCTGTTGTAAGTCGCCTGTGGTTCTGGCAGCTTATACATTAATCTCACATCTTCAATGGTAAATGACCCAATTAGCTCTTCAGATGGAGTCTTGAATTGCCTGTCTGAAATATCAGCGCTGTCCAGGACCCATCTCACCATGTCTGTGTATGGGAGAATCCTTGGCCTTGCTGCTATTCTATGCAGAAATGAGCAAGCCAAGTCTCTAAGATTTGCTTCAGACGAATCTTTGGAACCTATTGTAGCTACAACTTTTATCACTACAGGGTTTTCATCTTCTAACAGATTGTACATTCCTTCCCAAGTAGATATGCCGGCATCCTTGTTACAGGCGGTGTCTGCGTATAACGAAGCCATTTCTTTGCTCTCAGAATTTGAGCTCTTCTCTTTCTTACCCATAGTGTATATTGGAAGCTTTGTATAGTAATCCGCTCCTTCGTGCCTGCATTTTACGAATAAATGAGAGTAATGATATTAGAAAGGTGATGAGACTGTTTTGAATATGAACGCGGATGAAATATAATATTTAAATTATGAAACGACTTTCAATCTAAACACAATCTCTTTTCACATTAATAATCAATCCAATCATTTAATATAGTCATTAAAGCACATAACGGATTTGACATATGGAAAGATTGCCTTGGGATAGCGCGCCTACATGACTCTGCGACATTGCGATCTGCGATTTGCTGCGCAATATCGCAATATCGCAATGTCGCAATATCGCAATATGAAGTCATCACAGTTATAAAAAATAGCGCAAAAACGGGAATTGCGCAATAGCGCAAAGCGCATATCGCAAAAATCACAAAAGCACAATATCGCGAAATCGCATGATCGCATATTTGAAAAGAACGCATAATATATTCATTAACCAATTCTGTTTTCTGCGCTATGCGATCTGCGACCAATGCGTTTTATCAAAGGTATATATTATTTATGGATGCGCTATCTTATTCAAAGAGCAATTTTATTTAAAATCTATCATAAACTTAAGATTTTCGCAATATTCTTTCAAAGGGATTTTTATAGGTTTATGATAGAAAGTTTTATTTTCTAAGGCAAACAAATCCTAATTGTTTTTTGAATTTTTAACTAAGGGTCCCCATTTTATTTTAGTATTATTACTAAAATAAAAAGGGGGGTTGTTGCTAGCTACAACAGGGCCTTAGCTACTTTAATAGTTACTTGGGTATCTTTACTGCTTCCTTGGAGTTTCTTTTCTTATCTGGTTAGAGGTTTCCTAGATTGGAAAACAAAATCTGCATTGTCACCTTCAAAATCCAATTTCTTTGCTGACTTGATTTTTTCTGTTTAGGATCATTCACTTCAATAAAATCTTCCTGCACAATGGGTGACTCTTCTATGTATATTGTATGTAGTATATCATCCAAGTTTCCTTTCATCTTTGGACTGTCCTCTGCCATTAAAACAGTTGCTTTTCCATTTGATGATGATACTTGACTTCTTGTCTTTCTCTGGCTCTCTTGCTTACTGGCCACATGTTTCTGTTTCGTTTCTTTGAAATTTTCTACTTTTTTTTTTCAGGTGATGGGGTTTTTGCAACCAACACTGATGCTTTCTCAATTCTATCCTCAACATATTTCCTAGGTTTCAACTTCAGAAACCTCTTAGCTTTAGTAATCACTGGCTAACTGGATTCTGCTATTGGCGTTGAAGGATTTCCCTTGATCTTAGGGTTTTTAGTTGGAGTCAGGGCTTCCATTTCAAATCCACTCATAAATAAAAAGGAGACCAATCTCTATTTATTTTCTATAGCTCATTTAAAACTAGTAATTTAATCAAACCATGATGAAACAGGGATGTTTCACAACCATCAGATTTAACTTGGACTTTGTCTGCCATTTTGGAAAGGCTTCTATGCAAGAAGAATGGTAAATCTAGTGATATCATTCCTGTGAAATGTAATAGTAGTTTAAAATGATAAGTGTAGACTTTATGGTACCTGCCTTCACATGTGAAATATCTTTGGATGTTGAATAGCGGATTTGCATAGTTTTCCTTGATATAACTCCTGGGTATTGCATTTTTCAAGTCCATGTCTACAAATTCAGGCTTCATAAACTCCTTGAATGGTTCCATGTCAAACCTGAAACCTTTAAACCAAGATTTTTGTCCCCTTGCTATCTCTATCATAGCAGCTATGATCTCATGTTTCACTGGCATATTTATCATTCCAACTTTGGTGGTGGTTCCACTGAAATGTAGAGCAAACTCTTTGGACACTTGAGTGTGGAAACCTTGAAGATTTTCACAAAATTTTAGACAACCAGCCTTGCTAAAAGCCTCCATCACCATTTGATCTTCCATAACAGCATTTTCATTCTCAGGTTCATATCTAAGAAAATGTCATCCTCTGTGGATCTTCTTTTCTTCTGCCATGTTTCCTATAGAAAACCCTGTTTGTTTCTCTAAAACCTGTAAATCATCCTCTCTTGAACATATGAACAACCTCGCTTGATTTGATGAATCAGCCTCACTTGATTTGATGAAATTTGTCTTTGGATAGAACAACCATAAAATTCTCCTCACTGTTTCAGAGCTTGGACATCAAAGGTGAAGGTGAATGAAACAGGAAAGTCTCAATTTAGACATAAGAAATTCGAATTAGGGATGTCACTTCATGACTAAATGATGTTTAATTGATACCCTATCATGAAAATGATGAATGTAGGACAAGTGAATACTACGAATCTGTTAATTAATTGACTCACCATACTCCTATCATGTCATTCCCCAACTGAAACTAACAAATCCCGGATTATTTGACACGATAGCTACGAAACCGCGCTTTTGTAGTGCTCACAGTGTAAATTTTGTAATTTGTGCTACGAAAGTAACAGTGCTTTCGTAGCGCAAAACTCATTTTTTGAACTATCAGCGCTACGAAACTGTGGTTTTGTAACTAATTGCAGGAAATCAAACTAAAACCTACTTAGACGACCTTTACATGAAAAATGTGAACTTTTTAACTATGGAATGGACTTGAAGACCTCTTTTGAATTTGGATTGTGAACACTAAACTTCTTAAGAGTATGACATACCCTTAACCATTCTCAAATGACCTTCAAAACTATTTAGATAATGATCAAAACAGAGTTGACATGCCATGTTTTAAATTTTTTTTTTTTAGTGATAACACACCCTAAGTGAAGAAGAGCTTCGTTAACACCGCCAAGCAAAGAATTTAACATTGAAATCAATTGATTGTGCACCTCTTTTCCCTTGTTTCGACATTGTAATTAGTTGATCCTACACCTCTCCACCCTTGTTTCGACATTGTAATCAGTTGATTCTGCACCTCTCCGCCCTTGTTGGTATCTCTTCCCTTTGTGTCGTGTTTGTGACATCATCATTGCACCACCAAGGTGTTTATCTTGGAGACTTCTTGGCCTTCACCCTCATTTTACGGTAGGAAGACTTACTCCTCCACATAGGATTCGAGTTAGTCCTCCACCGAGTCCGCACTCCGACTCCTCTTCTGGTTCATTGGGTTCTCCTTCTGGTTCTGCCCCCAGTTCTCCTCCTCACCTTCACCATGTCTGGTTCAGGACCTAAAGCTGGTAGTATCCCCAACCCTAATGTTGGGAATACTACTAGTGGGACCACAACAAGAACTACCCCAGCTGCTCCCTTGCTCCCCTATATGGTAGGCCTCAGTCTTCTTTATTTTAACCAGTTGATCAATGACCCTATACACCATGAAGCTAGTTGGCCTGCTATGCTAACCAAGCTCCCTTCCGACATTCCCAAGTTTGAAGGTCTTGCTGGAGAAGATCCTATAAATCATGTTCGATCTTTCCACATGTGGTGTTTGTCTAAATCCATTACTGATGACTCTGTCCGTCTTCGGTTTTTCCAACGTACACTTATTGGTGAAGCTTCTAAGTGGTATGTTGATCAGGCCTCATCCTCTCATACCACCTTTGCGACTCTTTCTCAGGCTTTTATGTCTTATTTCCAGCTTCCCCTTCGTTATGACACTGGTACCAAACTTTTGAATTCTTTCTGTCAATTGTGTGCGACCTGCCTATCTGATCATGTCCAGGAATGGCAGAGAAGAAAGAGCCTATGTCGAGCCCCTACCTTCGAATACTGTGTCTACATGGACTGGTTCCTTAGATCTCTCTTACCTACTATCGACAAGGATGTCGCATCACATTTCCCTCAAAATGAAGAATCCGCTCTCCAAATTGCACTAAACTATGACCTGATCTACGCTCAGTCGAGTTATGTTTATACTGTTCTACCTGGTCTTCCTAGACTCGGTGGTGCCAATGCATCGGAGGCATCTCATGCTGTCAATGGTATCGTTGGAGCTCTCTCTCATCCATACGCTCAACCTCCCATGGGATATGGTTTTCCTCAGGGTGGGGCCAACACCTCTTGTGGGGCCAACACCTCCTGCAGTTTTCCACATCCCAGTAGCATGTATCCAAGATACCGCATGCCTCCTCCTTTTTCCCAACCTCCTGTTTACCATAATGTTATCCAACCTCCTTATTATCCATTTCCACAGCCAGCATTAGCACCTCCCCCTCCCTTTCCTTCTCAACCCCAGCAACAATAGCCACCGCCCCCTCAGGGGCATGTGTATGCACAACAGGGCATGAATAATCCTCCTCCTTCCAAAAAGAAGAGGAAAGGCACTCAAAATCCATCTGCTCCCAGTAATGTTGGACCTAATCCTTAAAAAAATGCACCTAACACTGCTAACCAGCAACAGGGCATTCAGCCCAAGCAGGACAGGCCTTTTCGCACCAATAAGCCTTGTTCTTGTTGTGGTGTTTATGGTCATTACTTGCATGATTGTCCTCTTTTACCACATATGAAGCATATGTGGGAGTCTCAAGCAACATTGCGAGGACATCAAGCTTCCCCTACCGTCCCTCCCAGTGCTGCGCCTAGTCAGCCAGCTGTGTTTACTAATCCTTTCCCTGAGCAAGGATTTGTGGCTACCCAACCACCTGAAGCTCAAGTGGCCACTCAACCTCCCCCATCTGGTACCTCTGATTACCAGATTCTCATGATGAACTCTAACCAACTTATAACCGTAGACCTCAACCTTCATACTCAGTCCCGTCAGTACAACAAACCTCCCACTACGTCTATCCCTGAGCCACCTCCTTCGGTCTCTACAGAGCCTCTTTCGACACCTAATGGTCCTTTGCATGTCTCTCAGCCTAAGGCAAAGGTTCATACCAAGATCCCTAGGGGACCACTACGCCAAAATTCTGCTTCTGGAAAAGCTGCCCATTCGTATAGTATAGTAGATGACTTGGCGCAATATTCTACCGTCGTGCCCTTCACAATGAAAAGCTCTACTATCTGCCATGGGCACTGTAGATCCTTCCAATGATCGATTGATCATCTTCAATGTTGACCGGTCATAACATCCTCCTCTCCCTACTTCCGTTGCCTTCCAAATCCCAGTCAAGATCCAGAACACCAATGTTTCCCGTTGCATCATTGATGAGGGGGAATCCACCTATGTGATGTCTGCTTCGGTTTGGAAGAAACTTGGATCACCTGAGTTGGCTCCTTCCACGATCACTCTCCGAGCGTGGGATGGCCACGCCTCCCAGCCCATTGGCCTATTCCGTAATTTTCCTATTACTCTTGCGGGCAAGAATGTTTACGTTGACGTAGAAGTCATAGATGCCCCCTTAGATTACAAAATTCTATTGGGTCATAAATACACCTATGCGATGTTTATTGTCCCATATGTGGTTCACCGCAAGATGTCCTTCCCTCATAACGGAAAGATAGTCACCATTTACCAGTTTACGTATTACGAACAGAAGTCTAATACCTCCCCTGAGTCCATCATCTCTTCGGTGGCCAATAATCAAACCGTCTATCCTTTGACCAATGTCTCACACTAAGTCTACAAAGACTCCTCATTGCTTGGTACATTCCCTGTTCTTCCTCCTCCTGTCTCTGATCCCAACTCATCGAATTTTTTCATGATGTAATCATCTTGGGCCTCCTTCAAGCAGCCCAATTCGGCTATTCAGTAGCCTCTCCCTCCGCAACCTACTCCTAGCCCTTCCATTCAGACTTCTGGACCCCATCCTCCTGGCCCTTCACCTACATATGGTGTTCATGAGCCCTTATACCCTCTTGGAATGGTTCCTCCAGGCCTTAACCATCTTGGATCCATTTCGCTTGGAAATTACCCCTCCGGTCAAATACCGTTCCTAGCTCCCCCTCCTGGAGTGTACACGGTACCTATCATGGCTACCCTCTCTCTTCCTAACCTGACCCTGGGGATTCCCATCTGGTACCTTGATCCCCCATCCACTACCCCGCTTGGTCAACCCAAACCTTATCTTTCTTTGACCTCGGTTCAAGCGGTCCCCATGACTTCTCCCGCTGCTATAGTGCCTCAGCCACCTCAATAGGAACCATCTCCTGTTGCAACCACTTCAGGTAAGAAGGGCAAAGCTCATAAAAGGGCATCAAAAGACAAGGCTGCCCTGACTTACCCTGCTCCTCCTTCACCTCCAAAGCCTTGTGCTTTGTGTGATGTTGTCAGCCATGCCACCCATACCTATCTTGCATTGCCCCGTATCAAGCCCATGGTTAATGTTGTGTTCCCTGAGTATACAGTCCCTGAAGCCTCTGTTTCTTCCTCGAATGTAGCCAAGAACCCTAAGACTATTCACACCAATAACCCTGTGCTTTGTGTGATATCCATGGCCATTATTCCCACCACTTTCCCCACCTTACACATTACCATGCCTCTTTGGAGGTAGTTTGGGAGTACGAGGTTGAACAGAACCAATCCACCTCTCCCATACTTACGCAATATGCTACGGGCCAGCGTGAGGATTTATTCGCTCCCATTGACATTCCCCCTCCTGATGTCGAGACGAAGAAGCTTGCAGCCACCATCCTCTACCTATCATCATCCATGAGACCCTCGGTGGAAGCTCCCTCTAAATCTTCCCCTGTTGTTTTGCTTGACCTCCCTTTAGCGATCACCTTGGGCTCAACATCAATAGATCCCTTATCTGCTTGTTCTTTTGTCATACCTTGTGACAATGCTGTTACACAACATTTTGTCACCGTCCCTGAAATCCCTCGTCTTGTACATTGGAGGACTATTCCTGTGACCTGTGAACAATAAAATGTCTTGAAACCACCTTCATGGAATCCTCTTACATAAGGAAAAACATTCTCCTGAAGAACATTTCCTCTGAAAAACCCTAAAAAAAAATGTTTTAGCCTTGGCGCGACTAGCTAGTTCATCCCTTGCGCCAATGGGGGAAATCCATAATAGAGGGCAGGCCAACTGGCGCTCTGTCCCTGTGTTTCACTCGCACCAAGATTATTAAGGGATGTTTTTTAAAAATAAATGGCGGAAGTTTGATTCTAACAAACTTCAGAATGAATCATCAAAAGGAGTTGAGTGGTTTGGCTCCGGATCTCCATGTATAGGAAGTGGTTTTCCACCTATCATGGAACCTTCCTAAAAGATAGGGCCTATCCCATGATTATAGGGATCCCAACTTCCTTTCCTCCATCTATAAAAGCTTTCCCTCTCCATTAGCAAACTAGCTGAACTTTTAGGAAGGAAACTATAGATGGGAAACTATTGAGAGCTAAGCCGAAGAGAATCCCGTAAGAGAGAGAGCTTTGTCCATATTCTCGACAGGATTTGTTGAGACACGCTCCGCTACAAGCCCCGCCAAAGGAAGATCATAGCGTCAGAGAATTTGGTTGTAATATCCCTTTTTTCATTTATAATATAAGCGACTCTAATTTCGGTTCCATTCATGTGTTCATTCCTTTATGTAATGCAATGAGTTATATCCTCTCTGACTGATATATGATTACATGCTTTAGATTTTAAGTCGTATGTCGTCGTTTCCTTGCATGTGTAGAGGTGTTCGGACGTGTCGAATGGAAGTATTGTGATCTGTCAAGCGAGGGACGAGAAACATAATCTTTTCTCCAATGACAATTGTGTGGGATTTGAGGTAGGCTACTCATCGTGATCTTTGTATTTTTGTAATTAGGAACCAACGTCATTGCATGACTTGATTATTGCTAGACCCGATCTAGGCTAGTGGGATCACCTCTATCTGCAGAGGGGATTTACCTCCTCAACAGATACGCATGTGAACCTTTCTTCTCATGATGATGAGTCAGGTAGCTTCACCGCATCATGTGGTCTCCCTTCCTCTGGTCACTCCATTTTCTATTATGATGATGACATCGTGGAAGCCTTACCCACCCCTGACTTCATCTTTCCCGCCCATAAGCGAGATGGCACCATCCGTGTCTATGGTGACTTTCAAAGCCTGAGCACAAGCTACACCTCTGGTAGCTCCCACACTCCACCTAACCGTCAGCGTGTGAGTAGTAGACATCCTACCCAGATTACTCCCTCTCGCGGTGTGTGTTCGATTTATACTTTGCGTTCAGGTTTCCAACATTGTTCATCATCCTCCCATTTATTTTATTGTGGCACCCTTCAGATGGACCTCCCGTCCACACCTTATATCAGTTATGCCAATGGTGCAAGTCGCTACTCCCGAAATCTAGCCTCGGTAGGTTGGGCCATCTTTACCCCCTTGTATTTTCTTGTTCTCTCAAACGGTTTATGCATTGGTACTACTACGAATAATCAGGCCGAATATGATGCAGTGTGATTTTTCTTAGCCAATTCCCTTTCACATTGCATCCTCCACCTTCATGTTCATTTAGATTCCCTGCTTCTTGTCATGCAATTGAATGGTGTATATCGTGTGCATAATCCTATCCTTTTTAGAAGATATCTACGAGTAAAGCTCTTGATGTGTGAATTTGAAATGATTACATTCAATCATGTACCTAGAGCACAAAATCACTATGTAGATAGCATTGCAAACAATATTCTAGATTGGCATTTAGCACACGCATTTAACATAAGACAATAACATAAAACCATCAAAATGATGCATGTCCATCAACTCTGATACATATGACATGCCCATAGCATGTTACAAAAACTAAAAACTGGGGGCACCACCTTCCCCTACACACTAATCAATATCTGCAGGATCCTAAGCTAATGGCTCTGCTCCTGTAGCTCGTAGATCGTTCATCCCCTATCCGGCCATCGCCATGTGCCGCATGACCCCTCGCCACTCCGAGGGTAGACCAATACATGGCTCTATGTACTGGTCATCTAATTCTTGCCAGCCATGCTATGAAATACTGGTCAGAAGCCTCTCACATCTATGATGGATGTCCTCCAGGAGGGCTGCCGCATCCTCATTTTGTAGCGCTCTCGATCCACTAGGTCCTACAACTCTTGATACTGCAGGCTGTCCCATATACCTGGCCAATTTTACCTGTGTTGTATCTGCATACCAAAATTGAAAGGATTAGTACCATCTACAATATTTTGAAACTTTACAATGCACATAAAAGATCAGAAATTTTTCACTTACCATCGGGCCCCCATACTCAACCAGGCGGCAGTGGCAAGTCCGGGTCACCACGATAACTCATCCCACTATAGGGATAGTCATCTATGTACAATGGTATCTGATCCCAATGAGAAAAGAACTCGGGTCATAACACTCTTCCGACTGCCCCACCATCATATTTGTCAGTGTATAGATAGGAAATACTGTATCCAAACACAAAATCCCAGTTCTCAGCCAAAAAATAGCATAGAAAAACCCCTCCCTATTAGGTCACACTTTTCAGGCCCAATCCTGGGTCAAGTCATAGTTTTCAGCCTAAAATCTGCTACCCACATCGCAGTTTTTTCCCCAAAAAGTGCAACTCGGCCATGAAGAGGAGTAGGGGTCTGTTCCTAAGCTCTGGGGACCTAAACTGAACTTTCAATCCACTGAAATGAAAGAGTAGGGTCAGGCCTCTTACCTGCAACTGACAGATCTCAATTCCAATGGTCGATTTGTCCACTACAATTGCCGCAATATTTAGGGCCTTCTCTCCTCTACATTCACCACAGCTCCACATGAAAATCAGTGAATTTGGAGGGAAAATGCCTTATTAAAAGAGAAACCCCTGATTTTTCTTTTTCCTGTTGTGGCCAAACCGTAGCTCAGTTTGACAAACTGTCTATACTATTGGAAAGCTCTCACCAAGCCCTCAAATGGGTATCTATTAGTTTTTTGTGATGTGATACTTCACCAAGACACATTTCGTCCAAGAAAGGTCACTTCACCACTCCTCAAAATTTAATTTATTCACTTGCAACACTTGTACTTGGGGCACCACTTTGCCTCCATAATTGTCCATGCCCGTGTCGATTTTTTCCATGAGTAACCATCATGTACTCATGTATTTATGGTCCCCACCTAACCTTTTTCTGTGTGGTAGCATCATCGAGTCACCCTTGTCTAGAGCATCCAAGTTGAGTCATCATCACATTACCATGTTGGTCATCACTCCTACTTTTTGGAGGCCATGAGATAGCAATCAGGTTTCCATTCACACTTTCCACCTTTGATTGATTTAGACCATTTGGTTTTGCACACTTGGGAGGAAACATTGGATGACAGTTTATTTGTAGATTCTCTTGATGCAGTGATGGAGGCTATTGATGGGAGGCTGCATGAGGAGGAGGGGAGAAATTTTTCTCTCCCTATACATTTTCTTGAGGACAAGAAAATATTTTGGAGGGGAGAACTATAATGTTCCAAAATTTTAGCCTCAAAGCTAGATGGAACATTAGAGTTAGCAGCATCTCTAACCGGTGAATAAATGGGTAGAAAAACCCATAAGTCTCCTAAGGAGGGATAAAAACACTCCAAGTGTGAAAGGGGACACTCTTTATAGCTTAATAAAACACCTCCATGTGTGAACAAGGATAAAATCAAGTTGATTCAGTCCACTTTGACTAAGTCAACAGTGCAGTTGTGGAGGAGGAGGAATCCAAGAAGGAATAACACAGTTTTGGAGGGAAATGAATCTTTGGATAGAGATAACATAATTGAGTGGGGACAAGGGAAAGAAAACTCATGTCTTATTTAAGAAAGAGGATGGAAGCATTATTATTCATGTTTTAGATCATTATTCTTGTCTGCTCATAATTTTGCTTCCTCTTGTTGTTTAGCAGGGTAGAAGTGTTGTTTAGCACTGGGTGTTCCCGAGAAGGAATCCCACCTCTTCCCTTGAGGAGCCTCTTGGGAGAGTTTGTATTCATCATCCCACATTAGTTTTTTAGGCCAAGCTTCAGCCTACTTCATCAGCGCATTTTATGCCGTAGATTGTGCAGTGTTGCAAGGTGCAGCAGTAGGAGGGATTGGAATCCCACTTTGTGAGCTAGTTTCTCCGTGGAGGGAGATCTCCTTCACTTTAGAGACCTGTTTGGAGAGGTCTAGAGCTGATTTCAGATTTTTGGTAGCAGAGCACACATTTCCCTAACATTCCCAGCATTTTTCCAGCTAGGGAATGCGTTATTTTGGAGGCAGCATCAGTAGTTGGTCTAGTGGCTCCGTTGTAGTGGTTTTCTTGTGATTGAGGGGTTAAACCTTTCATGGGAGGAAGCACTTGAGGGATATACACCAGATAAAAAATATTTCAGCCTTCTACACTCTTATGCTTCATTTTTGTAGTGGTGATTCAATAAATTTTTGAATATCACATTTTGTATGCAGAGTGTTTCACAAGAAACCCTTGCCGGGTTCTCTTGTATTTTGTATAAGGAGACTAGATCTCATTTCCTAAAGAATAATTGTCTAATATATGATTATATCTATTTTTATCCTATTTTATGTGTTTAAACCCTCAAAATACTATGCAGTATCTTTTATGCATTATTTCTGAGTAGCAGTGTTTGGGGTTTTTAGTCATTTTCAGCTACACTAGTGTGGGAGGTCTGTTTACCTCACCTAGTTTCATTTATTTCTGATATCCTCTTAGACTTAGATGATATATGGATGTATCTAGTGGATCCAAGTGATTATTTTCATTTCTATGGCTTACATTTCTTAAAATTCATTTTTCTGTGAATGCATTGCTGAGCAGTCCATAATTGGAATATCTTAAGATATTCCCAATACTGCTTATTTTCCATATTTTTGGATATTACAGTCTTTCTGATGTTCTTTCTAGCAGACAGAGTAGTTTCTCCATGGCAGTACAGGACATATTTGGGCAGCTCATTTCTACATCTGGGCTTTGTCTTTTCCTTCATGGGGATTTTCTAAATTGCCATTGTGGCAAGCCCAGGTGCACTCCTTTCATACCCCATTATACTATTTCTCCATATATATATCATCTGGATGGTGTTTATGGATATTTTTTTGGGTGTCTACATATATTTTTGAATTTTGTGTTTGCATGTAAGTATTTGCATTGTTTATCACTGTATTTCCTAAGTAGGAATATTACAGGTGTTGATCTTAGGAAGTCTATTTGCAAGACATCAATATTGGAAGTTGTTGGTGGAATAATCCTAGGGAAAATATTTCAGGTACGTCATCAATAACTCTCCAAAGGTCTTGAAAGAATCAAGAAGTTTGGAGACATCATCAAGGAGAACCTTGGTCATTAAGTAACATATTATTACATCATGCCTAAATATTCAAGTCATATGGGTTCTTTCTGAAAGGAGAGAAACACATTCATTGGGGCATCAAAATATCTATCATGGAAGAAAATAATTGACTTAATACTCACAAAACAAGAAGTAGTGTAATATGTTACTAGGGAAATTACTGAACCTGAGAAAGATAAGACTCAAGAACTAGAAAAATACAAGAAAGGGGAATTAATAGCACAAAGGATCATAGTTGAATCAATTAATTATTCTCTTGTTCCATTTGTTGCAAATTTTAAGACTTCCAATGCCATGTATGACAAGCTAGTGAATTTATATTCGACAAGTAAAACAGGTCAAAATATTTTTCTAAGGAGCAAGTTGTACATAATGAATAAATCATAGGATGAGGATGTGGCATCCTTATCAGATTTTCTCAACTAAGATACTATCTACAAGGACTTGCGGAACCAAGCATTGATTCTAAAGTAACCGTTTGTTTACTAAATGCATTGCCACTAGAATGGAGCGACTTTGTAACAAGCTTATAATCCAAAAAGTAAAAAGTTAGTAGACATTCCAAGTAATGTAGAATCGATACTAGTAAAGGGATGAAATAATGAAATGGGTCGGGATGCAGGCTCTTTATGAGATATATGAATAAATAGATGATTGAATGAAAGAATAGGAATGCATGTTGGATATAAAAACTTTGGATAAGATTCGTGTGTATAATCGTGTGGAAATAAAGTTTAATATGCTTAGAAAAGAATATGATTTGACTTATTTGATAATGTATCAAGATTAAAACTTTCTCTAGAATATATAAGATAACGATTAACATCTAGTATAGTCTCCAGAAGAAAAGTTGTAACTTGGTAATCAAGTTCGATTCTTGGGAACTTTGTTGCATGAAGGAACTTTCAAGTGGAAATGGTCTATGAGGATGTTGATGGTATGAGAAGGTCATCATGATGAGGTAATTTTGATTTTAATTATTATTTATCTAGTTAACATATTATTTTTTGCTACTTGGAAGAATCTTGCAAGAATATAAGATGGCAGTTGACGTGAGTTCAACTATATGGATGAAGGATATTGAGGGGAGATCGATATCTAGTACCTGGAAACTGTGAAGTCGAGATATGGACATATTTATATTGAAAGGTAGTGGTGTGAGAAGATAACCCAAAGTTCAAAGGAATATCACTTCCAAGAAGAAACTATTTAATTCCTTCATATCAAAGAAGAAAGTGATTAGCAAGAAGATTGTTCTGGAACTTGTAACAAGATTGAAGAGACAAGGTGGCTCTATGATACCTTGAAAGAAAGAGAGCTTGATGATACAGAGCAAAGAGGGAGTCGAGAAGCTATGGAAAACTGGTAGTTGATACTCTTAAGAAGATCAGTTGTAAGGCTTGTGATGATGATTTCCCAAATAGAAAGGAAGTTTATATCTCTTCTGATTTTAAGATGGATTAAAGGAGTATCCTTGTATAGAACCAAGGTTATATTCTCAAGATTAAAATAGAATACAGATGTCCTCTTTGGCTGAGAGGGAATGATGTTGGACATCACATGTGCATTCCCCTCTTCAGGTGATGAAGATAAAATGGCAAAGGATTGGATAATAATTTGTTCTTTCCTTGAGGACAAAGCATCCAATAAAGGAAAGGGACCAACACTCTTTGAGGATGTGACGGATATCCAAGAGAATAGTGGTCGAAGAGGACTGATATTCTTTGAGGACTCGATATTGGAGATCCAAGATAAGAATAGTCCTAAAAGTACATACCTTATAGACATCCAGATGGGGTATGTACATTGTAGAGGTAGTGTGGTATCACACATAAAGCCTCCCAACATAATTCTCTTGATTAAAGTAGAGCTTGTCTAGTTAGGCCTCAGGGATAGTGTTGGTCATGATGATGATGCTTACAATATGGCTTTTCAATTTGGCTCTTCTTATGAGAATTATTCAATTTGAGATATGATGTTGTATTGGTTTTACAATTATGAATACCTCCCTAGTTAAGAGGGAGTGTTGAGAAATGTAACTAGTTTTAGTCTTCATAATTGTTGTATTCATTTCATTATGTATCCCCTATAAAAAACAAGAAAAGTAAATAAAAATTTATTACTGTTAAAGTATGGGTTACATGCTCATTATTGATGGTATTCTAGGTAAAATCATGTTCTTCATGCTTATTAGGTTTTTTAGGCCTTAGAATTTATTTTCTTGACTCAAAGGAGTCAACATCATGTTTATAAGACTCTTTTGGAAAAATATATTGTAAAAAGAATTTTTTCTTAGTCAAGAAAGTCTTGGAAACTCCAATAGTACAAGTCGGCCCTAGGAGCATCAAGTCTTCCTAAAGAAGTAAATTTTACCCCTTGAGAAGGCTATATAAAGAAGCAGTTTGACCTCATTTGTGACACACTCACTACACATGTTTTATCTATCAAGAAAGGGTTTCATCTGAAGTTGACAGAAGCACAAAAGAACATTGAATTTCTTGAATAGGGAATAAGGATGAAATATATTATTTATAGGCTCTATTTCTCTCACATATGCATAGACGTAGGGGTTTTGGTGTTGTAGAAGGAGGCCAAAATTATAGGTCTGAGTTTTAGTAGGACGAAGTGCAGAATCTTGTAGCTGGAATGGAGGAAACCCTATATTTACCTCATTGAACTTGGGATATTTTTCTTGCTCTAGGAATTTCTAAGGAGGAGGTTGGATTAGGGTTTCCATAAAAGTTGCAAGGAATAATTTACAGGGTCAAATTTGTCAGACGAGTTGCAGTATTGAAGTTGGCAAGTTGAAGTTGCAGTTTGAAATTGGTTGATGCAAAACGAGAGAAGGACTTGTTAGAGGGACGGCTTGGTAATTGGAGGACTTGGTCTAGGGTTTGGGTATTTGTATCTTATTTAAAGAATATTATAAGAAGAGAAGATTTTATGGGTTTTTCCCTTAAAGGGGTTTTTCCCTAGCTAAGAGCTTAGTATTTTTGTCCTCTATTGTTTTAGTTTATGTTCTTGATATTTGTTTAATTAAATATCTAACTAAAAAAACATGAGAAAGCTAATAAGTTCTCAATAAAATATTAAGGTTAATAAAAATAAGATTAATAGTTGCCACTACCCAATTTATAACACTCATGAGATTGAATAGGCCTCTCCTAGGCAGACTTTTAACTGGAAGGGTCGACTTGGACTTGGAGGACAAATTTGACTTTCTAGACACAAAAATAATGTCTATTTCATGTTAAAATATTCCCAAATGAGTCTTATACATATAATAATGAATTTAAATACTCATGAAAATTATTTTCTTGAATTAAAAAACCCTAGGATCCTGAAATGCATGTATGACCTAGATGACCATTCAAATGGAGCATGAAATCCATGCTTGAAAATAATATTTTCTTTCTTATTTTTCTTATTACATAAGATATACATAATGACATGAGTACAGTGAAAAATATGAAGACTGAGAATAGTTACATTTTCCAACACTCCCTCTTAACTAGGGAGGTATTCATAATCATACAATCGATACAAGGATATTCTCAAACTGAAAAGTTCTCATAAGAAGAGTCAGATTGATAAGTTGTGTTTTTAAGCATCAACATCATAACTAGCAATGTCAACACAGTAAGGCCTTAACTAAAAATATATATTTATATCATAGAATAATGTTGGGAGGCTTTACGTGAGACACCATACTACCTCTTAAAGGCACATACCTGATGTTCACAATATATCTCCTTTTAGGATTATTCTTATCTTGGATTCCCAATCCTCAAAGAATATTAGTCCTCTTCGACCACTCTTGTCTTGGATACTTCTCCAATCCTCAAAGAGTGTATGTCCATAACTTCCTATCTTGATTTATCCATCCTCAAGGAGTACCAATATCAGATGCTCGTCCAATCCTCCATTCTCCTTCCTAGTGCCTTCACTAATACTTACGGTTGTTAGTCCTAGTCTAGTGCATGACACATGGAGAATATGATGCCTAACACGCTTCCTCTCATCTAGAGATGAGCTCCTTATTCCCTTTCTTGTTTATGGAATAGCTCCTTTTTCCTTCTCAAAAAGGAGACTTCTTACCCCCTCTCAAACATAGAGGATATTCCTTACTTCCTTTCAATTGGGAAGTCATAACCATGTGTCTTCATCAATACATCAATGACTAACTCTTCATGGAGATCTTCAAGTAGCTACATGGCTCCCCATTTCCTTTTTATATCATCATATTGAGATTGTATAATGGAGCAAAACTTTCTTTGGTTTTGTTAATCAAGGTTGACATTGATGTCAATATGGCATTATTGGGATGGAAAATATTCTTGAGATGCATAATATGATGATGTCCTTGCTCATGGTGAAAATCCCCTCTTGTTTGATAAGTATGTCATTAATGAATATGTCAAGCTATTAGTGATGCCATTATTATTCCAAGCCACTAAGAATATGTCTTGTCCTAGATTCTTGAACTAACCATGAAGACACCATAACATCATGTATCCTTGCCCTTGATAAAGAATCCCTAGAATTCATGATGATGTTCTTACTCTTGATGAAGAAACCTAGAACCCGGATGATGTCCTTACCCTTGATATTGAAGGACTATACATGAATGACCACACTTGATGATTTCATACGTGATGGAACTTTATGAAGGTCTTAATTGCATGGACAATGATTGGATACATGACATGATGGACTTGGAAATCACTTAATGGCAAGACATGACATGAAGGACTTGAAAATATCCTAATGGAAAATTAATAAATTCTACACTATTTTTGGTGACATAACACTTCACTATTATTAGATGAAATGGATATCATACATGATCCTATGATGATGAAGAAGCCAAGCAATGGAGAAGCCATATTGTCCCAAACATTCCTCATGTTGTCCCAAAATTTTTATGCATAAAATTTAAGGATAGCCACAAAGAAAAAAAATTGCCACCTTAGAGTAATATTTTCTCAGTGGGACCTAAACCATCTTAAAGAGGATTTTTTCCTCTTTCCAATGAGCCCTTACATGCCCCAAAACTCCCAGCGATTTGTGAGAAAATGAATTTATAAGTTTAAGAATAATATTTTTTAAGGCTAGCCAACCTACACTCATACATTCATGCCGGCCTCCCTCCAAGAGACATGTCTCCTTATTAAATATAGAAATAATATATAAATATGACATCGAGCACCTCATTTCAACCATAAATTCGGTCAAAAAATTTCAGAGATTGAGCACAGAATCAAGAAGGAGGCTGAGAAGGACTTTGGCATCACGTTTTGGGATAAATATTTTTTATTGGTTTACCTCGGATCTAAGTGGACAACAACCTGAAGCATAAATTTGGTGGTTCCAGGAATATAAATTCAATGGAATAGTGTTAAAAAATTAAGTCCCACCTGTAATGAAAAGGTTGTAATCTGAATTGCATCTGAAGGAATTTTCATGAGGTTTATTGTCATTTTTTGATCTTGGTATCTCTGTTTCGAGGGGCTGCTACAACAGTAATGATTAAGGTTTATGAAAGTCTCTTGTGAGGCATTTCTTGTCTCTATATCATTATTTAACTTCTGTAGTTTTAAGGGAAAATGGTTGAGGGTGTTTTTAAGGTCATTCTTGAGACTTTGCAACAACCATATCACTGCATTTCTATCTCTCTTGGAGAAGTTGCTACATCAATCTAGAGTACCCCTTTTGTCACACCTTTTCACTTAATATGTAGTGCTAAAAAAGACGTATATACTTGAAGCTTTTGAGTAGAATATGATGGCATTAGAAAACATCCCAAAAGAGCATTCCTTTTGACATTAATTGGAGAAGCCAAGTGAGAGTTTTGAACATTTTTGGAGGACAACTAATGAAGTGACAAAACTATTTTGGGCAGCCCTTGGTAGCATTTTTGAAGCACCATTGAAATCATTTATGAATATTGAAGAGGAAACCCTTTGAAGACATTATTGAAGAAATCTTGAAACTTTGAGCAAAGAGGCCTTTGTGACACCTTTGAAGCAACAATTGTTTTTTGTGAACAATTGTTGGAAGCAACTTATTGAAAAATTCATCATGAAGTAACCTTGGAAAGGTGTTTGGGGATCATGACCGTGTTTGGAAAGGTTTTTAGGTTTGTGAAATGGTTCAGACCGTCAATATGTCATATCACTTTCCTCTAGTCATTATCAACAAAGGTTTTATATTGAGCCAATCAAAGTAGATCTAGACATAGGTCGTTTTAATCATGAAAGTGATCTTTATTATCATTGAAACATAAATATTAGGTTATCCTTTTGTATTTATACATTTCAATCCTAATATAATGTATACATCTTGATCCCATATTCCTCCAAGGATTACCAAAACCATTCACTCAATCCATGTATTCTTTGAACTGAGTTCAAAACAAACAGTTGTAGATACACATGTTTCCACTGTCATTATGCATTTATACAACATTATTCTAGGTAGAAAAAATATATACCAACCAAATAACCAATATCAAAACATTAATTTCATAATTACCTTACCATGATGGTCTTTTGTCAAGATATCATATTTTTCTTACTTAATTTTTTTGAGATCAACATCCTTCTGCATGGTTTATCTCCATATCGTACAAAAATACTTTTTCATGTCTTCGATTTAAACAAAAATCCCATGGAAAAAGTTGTGATATCTTCTTCCTTAGAGTTTTCATTATCAACTCTCTTTATTTCTTCATGGGACCATATTTGATGTTGATCAATATCATATCTAATTCATGTCATCTTGTGGAAGAGTCTTGATCCTTAACCATTATAAAGCATACTAAACTCCTTCTTCCAACTATCGAGTAACCATGTGAAATGCTTCTCATGCTTGTGTTATCGAGCACATTATAATGACCAAATATTTCTGGAAGATTCTTATAGACATGGGTTCTACCATATAATGAAGAGTTATTAAAGTCATGCATACCTTTTTCTTTCATATAACCATCTAGCCATCCTTCCTTTAAATGAGCTTGTTTTTTTCTTATCAAAGATAAGTTTCATTTAAGAGGAGAAAAAATTCAGTTATTCCTTTCAAACCGTAACTTGACAATTATCATCCTTTCATCCTTCGAGACTATTGTTAGTCATGTCATAATTCTTCTAAATATTAAATAACCTTACTTCACTAATGGTTCTTATTGGAGGATCTTGATTATCCTTTCTATGAGATGACTACTTCTAACATTATATTAGAAAATACATGGATGAAATGTGTTGTACAAGAGATCGTCTAACTCTTCTCATTCTTTTGAGCTAGATGACTTATTTCAAAGAAATTTGATCATGTAGATTCTAAATATTCTACTATCAATGTTTTTTCCTATGATTCCATGCTTCCTTTCATGATGCCACAAAAATTAAGACACTTCTTGAGAATGCAATGGTGTATGTTATTATAGCTGATACCTTCTAAAATAAAGACAAACTACAAATGAACCTAATAGAGATGGAGCTTCCTTCAATAGTATAGATCCTTGGGATATTCACCTTTCGGCTTCTTCGCAAGTTCTTCCTTTTATTCAGCACTATGAGCTCCACTTCTTTCCTTCATGTTGTTCTTTCTCTTGTTTGGACAATCCCTCCTATAATGTCCATATTCATTGCACCCAAATCATTTTATATTGTGCATATCTAGTTTTCCTTTGGACTTTACTAACTTCCCTTTATTATTATTTTATTTTAAAACAAAGGCTTGAGACTTTTCATTTGAACTAGTTTCATTCGTTGCCCTTATCCTTGTCTCTTCCAAGATACATTGATCCCATAGTTCATCAAAGGGAGTAGTATATTTTCTTGAGAAGACACTAGTTGCAAAAATGCTCCATTCAATTATAGCAAGAATTCTCCAAGCCCTTGCAATTGGTCCCTCAATTGTGAGATCTTCATAATATATGTGGACATATATTCATACTTTAACATCCTTGTTCTATATAGTTTATTCCTCATGGATATTTTTTGACTTGATTACTTATAGAGTACAATTTCACTAAATTATCATAGATAGATTTAGATGTACCCAAATCAGTAACAAAAGGAATTAGATGATTCTTTATGGATTCAATAAGAATCCTTTGTTCCCTCACTTCTCCTTTCTTGAATTTTTTTCTGATTATTGATCTTTTTCTTTGTCCATGTCAAAATTATAGAAAGTGTTGGAATATTGTCATTGATGGCAAATGATGTGGCAAAGGAGAATGCATGGGAAACGAAGAAGAACAACAGAATTGCAGTAAACAAAGGTAAAGACTTGGAAAAATAGACAGAGAACAGATTGTTGATGGGCCGCAGCTAAATATTGCAGAGGAGAATTAATTTTTGTTATGGGCGAAGTCCTCTTGCAGAATAAATTTGAATAAAACAACCAAAGACGTTAAATTTCTAAAAAGGGAGGACAAGTGGTCCCCACCACTTTAGCGCAAATCGCAAGATCGCAAGTTTTTGTGTTTAAACATCTTGTTGATGTGGATAATTGCGATATGCAATCATCGCGCCATCGCATGATCACACCATCGCATATTAGTGTTTCGCCCTATGTTTGATCCCCAATTTGCGATGCGATCCCATCGCAAATCGCAAATGTTAACTTTGTGCACTTTTGTTTGATCACGCCATTGCATATCGCACATCGCAAATGGCCGACTGCGATGTGGGCCCAGGGGTCAAGGATTGAAGTCCGGGTTAAAATTTCTTTGAAATTTTATTAAAAGTAATGTTACGGGGGTAGTGTAAAGTTTTAAAATAACCGAAAGGTTATATGAATATATTTTATTGCTGAGTCAGCGGCACTAAGCGAAGGAAAGGAATCACGTGCAGAATAAACAGTGAAAGCGGGTTTTATGAAGCCGGTTTGCCCATTTCGCACCGCCTTTTGGGGATAAGCGGTAATTTCCAATTGGGTAGCGATTCCATTGATCGGGTGACACGCGTCCCTGTACGACTCTAAAAAACCGCCTGTCACTACGCGCCATCGCGCGTTATTGTTCGACCACGGATGTCCAGCGAAATTGATGAGCACCGTTGATCTGGGAAGGGGTCATCGGACGGTGTTCGCTTGATGAAGATGCACGAAGGATTATCCAGCGTACAGTGCGAGAATTTGATTGGCTTGTTAACCATATAGGTGGGGGGCCGGAGCTAAGTTTTAAAGATTATGACCACGCCAATCCATTGTAAATGATTTATTAATCATAAACTTATATGGCGGAGATAAAGTTCCTTTTTGGGTCGTTTCGTGTTGTAAAAGCAATTTTGTATGTTTTGGGGAGGTCATGACTATAGTAGATTGTTGGACCCTGTCCAGGAATACCTTTAGCGGTTCGTGGTTTTGACCCAAGGTTTTATTAAAAGCAAAAACTATATAAGGTGATGAGAATTATGAAGAAGAGTGTGTGTGCGAAAGGGTCGATAATAAACGAATCTATTTTAGAGATATCTGTATGAATAAACTCTGATATATCTGAATCTATGGTGCACCTGTGAATATGATGATTGATCAAGATCTTTAGATCAGATGATGATTAATTCCTGGTTCAATCATGAAGAACATATAAGGGTTGTGAATGAATACTTCACTCTGAAGTATATCTGTTTGGAATGGGTAACAGATTGCTGAATTAAGGATGCACCTCTGAAGAAAATAAATAAATCTGGTGGCCTGCAAGGTATCAGTAGTTATTGGATATATTTGTAAATTCGATGAAACTGTACCTAAATTGGTGCCGAGGGTTGTAGTCTTCACCAAGGTTGTAGCTCTCTGCAGAGAGGCCGGGTAAACGAGAGCAGTCGTAGCTCACGAGGCTGTCAAACGAGAGCAGGGGGTCGTCGAAGCCTTCAGAGAGGCTGGTAAACGGGAAACGAGAGCAGGGTTGTAGATCTCCTTCCAGGAGAGGTCACAAACGAGAAAAGGTTGTAGCCTCTCGCAGTGGGTGCCTATGTGCCGCATGTTGTATTGCTGTGACATGGTTGTAACTATTTTTCTTTATATAATAAATATTTAAGACTGAGACGACGACAGCAGTGGTTTTCTCCCAACTTGGGTTTCCACCTTAAATCCTGGTGTTCTTGTGTGATGCTTATGTGTGATGGTTTATTCTATTATTACTACACATGCTTACTGTTATCTAATCATTAGAAGAATGAATGTTGCATAGATCTAAGTAAAGAATTAATGGCATAATAAGATCTCTGTATATACGTGATTTTTATGAAGTATATCTGCGTGTATATGCTAGTTGGCTTTAGCAAAGAAGCGTATGGGTTTTTAGAGAATGAAAAAGTAAAAGTTTGAGTAAGTCCTAAATATTGATTCACCCCCCCCCTCTAATGTGACAAGCATCGGAAAGGAAGGGATTTTTTTGACTTGTGTCTTATTCAAATAATTAAATTCAAATTTTGTCGCATATAAATTCGAGCTAGTTATCAGATAATGTATGTGATGTGTCCTATCACTAGTTTATTGTCAGTTAATTCGAGTTAGATGGATTTCAATGAGTTGTGGGCCAGTTGATGGTAACTAGTTGAGTTATATCTAGTGGCAACGCTAACTGATCTCTAGATCTAGAATAGAGATATATTTTAGTTTAGTTGAGTAGTTGAATTTTTTTTAACTCAATTGACTCTCAGTTAATTGTTGCAACTACTAAAATTAGCCCTATTAGGTCATGTAATTTGAATTACCTATTGAGATTGGATGAAGGAAAATTTGTAATTAATTATTGTACAATAGGTTGTGCATACTATCTTGAAGATTGAGCAAGTGAATTTCTCTTGGGAATTATGCAAGGAAATAGGATAAATTCCAATTTTTAGGGGTTGAATTGCACAAGGAAGTAGGAGCTTTTTTGCAAGTTTATTTGGCTAAGTGTTGGGAATTTATTGAGAGGAGTTGATTAGTATTGTAGGGGATTCAGAATTGAAGCAGATTCTTTGTAATAGATTAGTTTTCTCAGTTGATAATACAAGTAAGAGATGTTTTTCCCAGTTGGATTCCCTAGATAAATTTCTATTTTTATTGATCTATGTCTGATTGTGTTTCTATTCATTATTTTTTTCCATGGAATTTTGGTAGAGAAATATTTTGTATTTTGTAGATAATTTTTCTCTCATTAGCAGTTGCAAGAGCCTACTGTAGAGAGGGGGTTCTTTGTGGACTACACTGAGACAGCACATGTTTATAGGGTGTACATTCCCTCTCTCAAAAAGATTTTTTTGAGAAGGAATGTGATATTTGATGAGGATAAATACATGATTTCTCTAGAGCGATATTTGAGCTTATCATCAAAAGAGGAGATTCTAGCTCCCAAGGAGGAGCCTCAATTAGATTCATAGATTCAATTCTTGCTTGAGGGTAAGAGGGCATTCCAGGAGGATGAAGTGGAGTAGCCACGTGATGAGGGTCAGAGAGAAGGTCAAGTGGAGGCACCCACTCACATAGTGACTCTCAAAGAAGGGAGGAAGAGGAAAAATTTGGTTGACATATTGGTGCAGGAAGGTCAGGAGCAAGTTGGACTTCCTAGTTCCTCACATAGATAGTGCAGATCATGAGATAGATATTTGTATCTCATGATAGATTTGAGATATTATGAGACATATTATTTTTAAGAGGTTGCTTCCCAGCAGGTATAGATGGATACCATGGTGGAGGATTATGACTGCATCATGAAAAATGATTCTTGGGAGGTTGTGTCTAGACCTAAGGGAAAATATGTTATTGGCTCTAGGTGGTTGTATAAGGTGAATCATGTAGCATACAGTAGTGTTGAGAAGTACAAGGCCAGGTTTGTGGCTAAGGGCATATCACGGATTGAGGGGATAGATTATGAGGAGACATTTTCCATTGTGGAAAGATACTCGTCTATCAAGACCATACTTACATTGACAACACAAATGGGGTGGAGGATCCACCAAATAGATGTTAAAACTTCCTTCCTCAATGGAGTGGTTGAGGAAGAGATACATTGAGCAGCTTGAGGGGTTCAAGACCTTTAGCAGGGAGACAAGTGTGTACGCTCAAGAGAGCCCTCTATGGTCTCAAGAATTCACCTCATGCTTGGTAAACTCACATAGATTCTTATCTCAGTGGATTTAGCTTCAATAAGAGTGAGGCAGATGCCAATCTCTAATACATTATAGTAGATCGCAGTCATCTCATCTTAGTTCTCTATGTGGATGATTTGATTCTAATGAGATATGAGAGTTTGATATTGGATTGCAAGCAGTACCTTGCAAGAGAGTTTGAAATGAAGGACATGGGGTTGATGCACTATTTACTTGGCTTGGAGGTTTGGTAGGGTGATGGAAATATATTTTTTGAACATAGGAAGCACACCTACTATATCCTTCAAAGATTCCACGTGAAATATTGCAAGCCTATGGCTACTCCTCTACCTACTAAGTAGAGGAAGGAGGAGGTCTCCACAGCAGATGTAGTAGATAGTACAATCTACATATAGTTGATTGGATCCTTGATGTACTTGGTGAACACAAGGATCCTTCCAAGGGCCACTGGAAAGAATGAAAACATGTTTTTAGATTCCTCAGAGGTACATTAAAATCTGGATTTTGGCACATAAAAACTGATGGAGTGAGGCTTCAAGGCTTCACAGATGAAAATTGGGAAAGGATTCCCTTATATAGGAAGAGCACTTCAGGAGCAGTCTTCAGTATTGGCTTAGCTGCAGATTCTTGGTACAATAGGAAGCAAAGATCATTTTCACTCAGTTCAACATAGGTTGAGTATATGGCTACTATTCAGCCAACATGCGAGGCTATTTAGATGAGGAAGATCCTGGTAGGACTCTTCATTCGAGGGATAGATCCCACATAAAATTCTCTGAGAATCAAATGTTTCATAATAGTTCCAAGCATATAGGCATCAAGAATAATCATCTTAGAGACTGTGTGTAGAGGAGGATTGTTATGCTACAGTACATTCCTATAGAGGATCAGGATGCATACATCTTGACCAAGGCCCTATCAAGAGGAAATTTTGAGTTCCACAGAGGTAGCATTAGGGTTTTCCAGAATCCCTTCCTTGCTAATTGGGAGTGTTAAAATTGTAGCAAGGAATGGCTTCTTTTTACTTATGCCTTAGTTAAAGAAGAAAATTTGAATTCAGTCTCATAGAAATTCGAGTTGGGTGTCAATTAACATGTGTGATGTGGCCTATCACTAGTTTATTGTTAGTTAATTCAAGCTAGATGGAATTTACTGAGTTGTGGATCAATTGATGGCTAAAATTAGCTAACTAGTTGAGCTATCTCTAGTTTCAATCAGCTAATTGATCTCTAGTTCTAGAATAGAGATATATTTGAGTTTAGTTAGGTATTTGAATTTCAGTTAACTCAACTTGCTCTCATTTAACTAGTTACAGCTGCCAAAATTAGTCCTAGTAGGTCATTGAATTCGAATTGCATATTGAGATTGGACGAAGGCACAACTATAATCTATTTTTCATACAACAATTGTTTTGTACAGGCTTGAGAATTTAGCAATCATATTTCTCTTGGGAATTGCGCAAGGAAATAGGATAAATTCCTATTTTTTAGGGTTTGAATAGCAGAAGGAAATAGCATTTTCCTTGCAAGTTTATTTGGCTAAGTGTTTGGAAGTTCTTGAGAGGAGTTGATTACTATTGCATGGGCTTCATACTTGAAGCAGATTCTTTGTAATAGATCATATTGCACAGTTGATAATACAAGCAACATGGTTTTTCCCAATTGGGTTCCCCAGATAATTTTCTATGAGTGATTATGTTTCTATTCATTGTTTTCTTTTCGTAGAATTTTGGTAGAGAAATATTGTGTCTTTTGTAGATAAGTTTTCCCTCATTAGCAGTTGCAGGGTTTCAAGGATTTTCTGCAGTTTGGTATATTAAATTCACCAAGAACATATTCCATGACTTCAATTTTTGTGAGCACCAAATCATTGATCTGCTACCATACTCGGAAGTTTTTTAATCCAACTAGATTGTTGCTTTCCTTGCAAAATGAAGTTGTCTGATATGTAGATTGAGACATAGAGAGAAATATGGTGCTTGTTAAACAAGTTTCCTTCTTGATGATGCCTTCAACTATCTTGATGCTTTTCAAGACCTTTCAAGATACTTCAAAGATGCCTTAAAGTGATGACTTCTACGATGCCTTTAACAATAATGTCTTCAAGTTTCTCCAAATACTTGATGAGGTTTCTAGGATTCTTGATGCTTCCTTGTCTTCCTTGACCTTGCATGATGCTTCCTACAAATATGTATTCCAACAAGCCTTCAAAATTATAGCTTTTTTCAAAATGAAAAGCCTTCAATGGAGGAGTAGAAACTTTCCTTCAAAATGTTCCTTTCGATTCTTATTTCTTGTAGCCTTTCTTGTATCCTTCTCTTAAAATTATTCCTAACGTCTTTCCTTGTGTCCTTTTGCAAATTCTTTCCTTGTATAAGAAACCTCCTTTTATGCCAACAAGATGATCTTCAAGTTGGTTTCTCTTCACCTATGCTCAGATAATATGTTGGAGAATCTAGTATGGTATTTATTAAAACAATTCTCCTTATCCTCGATAAAATATCGTGAAATTATGTTAGCTTATTATTATTCCTAGTCAAATTATTTTCATCAAACAGTTACCAAGATCATAAACCATGAAGATCATCATATATGATGGACACAAAATATAGGCTCCAAGTCAGGGAAAAACCCCTCCAAAGGGGAAAATCCTAAAAAAATATCTTCTCTTCTTCTAGAGTCAGATAAAATGATAAATCCAAGACCCAAATACCAAATCCAAGACCTCCTTCAAGTACCAATTCAGCCCTTCAACAATCTCTCCTTCATACAAGCTTAAGTCAACAAGGTCAATGAAAGTCAAACTTCACAATTTCTTGTTAAATTGGAGTTTTGACCTTGTATTTCAAACTTGCACCTTGGACCTGCAATTATTATTTTCCTTCAATAATTTAGAAACCTTAATTTCACATGTGTGGGCAAGAAGATAAAATTTTGGTCTTCTTCCTTCGCTTTGACTTTCTACTTTGCTTCTAGAATTTTCACTCTAGATCTTCTTCTTCATTCATTGCAGATTGAACTTCTGAAGTGTGTGTCAATGAGTCAAACTCTCTTCCTTTATATACCCTTCTAATGAGGTCGAATAGGCCTCTCCTAGGCCGAGTTTTCACTGGAAGGGCCAACTTGGTCTTGGAGGACAAATTTGACTTTTTAGACACAAAAATAATGTCTCTTTCTTGTTACAATTTTCCCAAATGGGTCTTATACATATAATAATGACTTTCTTGACTTGAAAAAACCTAGGAGCATGGAATGCATCATTGACCTAAATGACCATTCAAATGGAGCATGAAAACTATGCTTGAAAATAAGATGTTCCTTTATTCTGTTGCTTGTTACATAATATATACATAATGACATGAGTACAATGACAATTATGAAGACCAAAACTAGTTACATTTTCCAATAGTTATAAGTTCATGGCAACATATAACTATACACTTACTTGAAATAGTTCATATAGTATCTAATCACATATTATATTCCATGTAAATAGGTAAAGGAAAATTTCATGATATTTGAACCACAATCTCCTCTAATCCCAAAGTCAATGTGTGATATTTTCCAGCCACCCACTAATATTTCATAGTTGTTATAATTTCATGACACCATATTACTTGAAATAATTCATATAGTATGTAATCACATATTATATTCCATGTAAATAGGTAAAGGAAAATTTCATGATATTTGGACCACTATCTCCTCTAATCCCAAAGTCAATGTGTGAAATTTTCCAACCACCCACTAATATTTCATAGTTGTTATAATTTCATGACACCATATAACTATATACTTACTTGAAATACTTCGTATAGTATGTAATCAAATATTACATTCCATGTAAAATGGTAAAGGCGAATTTCATGATATTTGAACCACAATCTCCTCTCCAAAGTTATAGAAATTTACCACTAAGCCATGGACCACAACACTACTATATCATCGATAAAAATTACTTGAAAGAATAGGAAATATTTTTTTGTATGAAAAAAATAGGCAAAATAGATTTATTTTAGCAGGAAGAGACCAAAGAGGGTTGTCAAACTAGTGTTATGGTCTTCCTCGAAGAACTTTAATGACTCTTTTACAAATCGAAGGTCATTATTTGATATAAAGAAAATGTATTGAAGTAGTTTGCATTAGAAATGGATCAATTCCTTTTTTGAAGAGGATCTGGAGACGTAGACCGTGAGGGGTGAAGTTCATCAACAATTTTCTTAAGTATTGTATACGTTTTTACTGTTGTTCGCTTTTGAAATCTATTATTTTAAATTTCATATTTAGGTTGGTAAGTCAAATTTTAATGAGATCATGGGAAAATTGAAAAGCTATGTATAATAATTCCAATTATTGTAATGAATCGGATCAAGTTGGTATTATAGAAAGATTGATCAAGGATTTGCAAGTGTTGGTGTTGAATGCTAACTAGGTATAAGTTCAAACGGGAAGAAGGATCACTTGAAGGGTTTAATCCTGAGATTGGTATGAAACATACATTTCAATGAAAAAAAATGGAACATGAAAGGGAATAAACCTTCACCAAGTTTGAAAGGATGTTTCAACAAACTCTTTTTAACATGAAATACATGGTGGAAGAGTTATACAAAGAATGAAGGAAGAAAAAAGAATTCACAAGTCAAGCTAAAGAAGGAAGTGGTGGCGACCTCCTCAAACTCCTCCTCCTCCATATTCTACTCCATCTCCATCACGGAAAATGAAACTAGAGAAGGCTAGTTCTAATTTGACTTCTTTAAAATTGCATGTAAATTTAATTTTCCAATATAAAATGGAGATATTGATGCAAAGAAATTGGATAATTAGGTCCGGAAAATTGAATTATATTGCAAAGTGCATAGAATTGTTGATGAAGAAGCAAAAGTTCAACTAGCTATTGTTTGACTGGGAGGCACATCATTGATATGATGGGAGAGTAAGATATAATATATTCTTAAGAAAGGTAAATGATATCTTCTTGGTATGATTTTACAGTTGCATTATTAAACATAAAAACAAAAACAAAAACATGCACACAATTTTATCCTTTAAGATATATGCAACAATCAATAATAGATTAGCAGAATTTAAGACAAGGTAAAAGACAAAGTATGCAAGATTATATTCAAGAGTTAAAGAAGAGAGAATTAAGGTTGGCCATTCTTATTGATATCCAAGAAACTCTTTTGAAGTATATCGATGGGTTTCATAATTAATTAATACAATATTCTTATGTTTAACCCAATGAACCTTGATGAAGTTTGTGTCCAGGCCACTCATACTGAGTTGAGAGGAAAGAATGTTTGGGGAAAATTCTCAATGAAACTAGTTTAGCTAGTGGAAGTCCAGAGCAAAGGATAAAATAAGGCGAAAATAACAACTACAATGAAGAAAGATATGATATAACTTCTTGTTCACATTGCAAAAATGAAGGACATGATGATGCTAGGTGTTCGGAACTTCATCAAGAACTAAATCCAAAGTGGATCAAGGTTAAGAAGGGTAATAAAAAAACCATTTTTTCAATCCAATGGTGACCTGACCTAGGTTCGGAGGTTCAAGGTTTGCCAACAAACCCCTATACTACTGGCCCTTTCGGCAGTGACCTGCTTGTGCAGGCCAAAGTCTCACCTGAAGTAGTATGGGTGGGTGCTGGAACTAGGTTTCCACACCCTGGGAGAGGGTAAGTAAGTCAAACAGAGTTGCGTTCAATCTTAGAGTGACCAGATCTATATCACAGAGCCTAGATCTACAGATTCCCTTCGCATCCACATGCACAACAGCAATGATATTCACAGTAATCAATAGATCATGAACTCATATAACGATAACACAGCTATTCCAGATATTCTTGCATGAAACGCAACAGAATAGATCCATATCGTAGCATAAACAAGTAACACAAGTATGTTCGCAACTTAAATAAATAACACAGCAGCATATATTAATTAACAAAACATCACATATTCACATCACAGTAATTCCAATAGATTCAGATATTCAACAATACTTCCGCATTCATTAATCCTTCAGATATACTTAAAATACACAAAATCCCACCTGCACACACAGCAGCAGGGTCCACACATAGCAGGACAGAGAAGCTCCACGCACACAACATCAGGAGTACTTCCCCAACAACCCTAACCATATCTATCATTTCACACTTAGCATCAATCTCTAGTCATTCCCCTCCCTTACAACTCAAAACGTCCTTCCATTTATAAAAAGCTAGCCTAAACTTTCCTGTGGTCCGCAAACCGTGGTTTGCAAACTCTAGGTCTACTCTTTGACCCATTACAATTCTTTTGGGGCTTTGACCCACCCCAAAACCCCTGTGATAGACCAAAATATGCCAAAATTATACAAAATACTCGAAATTGTCCCAATTCGCAGCTGTTGGAGGACCCTGTGTTGAAACCCGAATTTGCCTCTTTTCCATACACTTTTCCATATCTTTTTCACTCACCTAAACCTCCAAAATTGTCAATATCATGTGCAAAAGGGTACCTAACATGGTTTTTAATTATGTTTTTGTGTTTTCTATTTGATCTAGATTTTGTTCATACAGCTGCGGAAACTTGCCACTTTCCGCAGCTGCTGCAACTTTCCGTAGCTATTTTGTGGAATTATATGCTACATGTGTCTACAAGGGAAAAGAGCTACATGGGCAGGCTAGGAATGACGAGGACATGGTTCGTGTCCTATTGGTTCAAGTAAACTCGTCCAAAGAAGCCGCGGTCAAAGCCATCCACGTGGAAGTCAACTATGGAGTTTCATGTCGGCCGGACTCTGTTTCGTGGCAAATAAACATCCATACGGCCGTTTCTAAGCTTGCGGAGGTTAAATCGACATCTGTGCAGAGTTCTGGAGTTGAATTCAAGCCTCCACCTTCCGTATATTCGTTTTCCAACATGGCCATACTCCTATAACCGTGGCCGTAGTGGTCTACGTGCTCTCTGCTATCATAAACTTCAGGAGACAGTTACAGTTTATTGTTTTATATAGAGCGTTTGCATACGCACGTAGAGTTAGTTGATCATTGTTAGTTGATAGTTGATGTGCGTACTCTGTTATGTTTGCTTTGTAGTGATTACGCTGCCTTGAGCTGTAATACTACCAGTCTGTAATGAACTACTTTTTAATATGAGAAAACTCTGTTTTTCAACTTAATTCGTGGTTGAGGATCGTTACCAAAGTTGTGTAGAGGGCCCCTGCTCAGCCAAGGTTCTGTGTATTAATGTATATATTTCTCATTTCATTTCTTTAAAAATTCATTGTATCATAATCCATCATATGTTCATATTTTGTAGTTGTTTCATTTCTGTTCATACATTTCCATAATTTCCATTTCATTTCTGTCATTCATGTTTTTAATTGTTAATCACTGATAGTTTTCTTGTGCAGGTTTTAGGTAGACAGCCCAGGCATTTTTATAGCATTTTTATAGCATTTTGACTAATGACATGAACTAACATTGTTCTGCTGCTAGTTTGCTTTTCATAGCTTTTGTTTAACTTCAGTCTTGCTTTGTACATTTCAGTTTTGCTTATCTGATTCAGTAGTTAAATTTAAATATATTAAGCTGCTCATAGCGTCTTCAGCTTGCCTCCGAAAGCCAGTTGCCTCCGAAAGCTACCGCTGGACTGATGGTGAGGGACCGCATTATGAAATGTGTAGTTTAGTATTAGTTTCTTCTCTTCGCAAATTTAGATATAGAACTTAGTCGCTCATAGCGTCTTCGCTTGCTCTCCGAAAGCCAAGTACCGGACCGATGGTGAGGGACCGCATTATGAAATGTGTAGTTTAGTATTAGTTTTTTTTTCCGCAAATTTAGATATATTAAATCACATGACATCTTCTGGGCCAAGCGTCCAGCCACATCCGGGATCGATGGCGATTGAATCATGTGTGTATGGTTTAGTATTAGTTTACTTTCTGCAAATTAAATATCAGTTACACAAGTTGTTTATGATTACTTCCGCAAGTCATAGCTGGTCTAATGATGAAGGGTCAAAAAATGAATTGATGTAATCTGATTTAGATTTATTTCATTGCAATTTTGAATTTCCATAAGCGTAGTTTCTTTTGTGTTTAGTTGGCAGCAAGAATAGTTTGGTTTTCATGTTCACTAGTTTCCTGTTTTGATTCATTAGATTAGCAGCACCTTTTCATTTCAACAGTACACTTTTACTTTCTTTCAAGTTTTGTCATTGTAATTTCAATTTGCTTTTAAAGTTTCAAGATTGGTAAATCATTATAGGGGATATCATTTCCTTGAACAAATATAACCAAACTTGTTTTTCATTTTAGAATTTCCATTTCACCTTAGAAAGACCAAAAACGACCAAAAGTTAAGAAAGAGGTTATCTTGCACATATAGTGCGCCGCACTTCATCAGCTTACGATTCCCGGATTGACAAATTAAATGCAGCAATTTAGGACACACTAAATTGACCAAACAATTTGGCGCCGTTGCCGGGGAAGTGTAACTAGGTAGCCAATTTCTTAAAAAAAAAACATAAAATCATAAAAGAAGGGAAAACTTGATAACTTCTTGAAGCATGCTCTCCTCTTGCACCTAGTGTGATCTGGAGGATCAGAAAAGAGAGTTATTGGTTTAGTAATTTCTTAAGTATGCTCTCTTCTTGCACCTAGTGTGATCAGGAAGATCAGAAAGAGAATTATTAGCCCAACTTTTTAAAAAATAAAAAAAATGACATGCATAGAGCAAGAGATTCTAGGGGAAGGTTTATAGCTAAAGCCAAGAGTTTGATTTTCACAACTCCATCTTCTTCAAGGCATAGACTAGATTCACCACCATCTACCCCTAGCCTTAAGATTTTTGGAAGTCAAAGAACAGCTGAATTAGAGGATTCTCCTATACCACCTACTAAAACCCACTTAGAAAACAAAGAAACTTTCTCTCATCCTTCCTCGGTAGAAGAACTAGAGGACTATAAGGACTCTAAAGAAACTATCATGGCAGAGGAAGTAATAAATAGAGGTGGAGGTAGAGGAGGAGGAGATAATGAAGATAACAATGGTGAAGGAAATAATGGTAGAAATAGGGACAATTTTCTTGGATTCCCTATAGTTGATGAGGAAACTCATGCAACAATGAAAAATATTTCACCATCTGTTCTCCCTAACTTTTATGGATTACGAAGTGAAGATCCTGAAACATTTCTGTTTGAGTTTGAAGTAGTGTGCCGAACTTATGACTATATGGAAGATTCTCAAAAAATCAAACTATTTCCTTCAACCTTGAAGGGATCTGCTTTGAAATGGTTCATGGGATTAGCCACTCAATCTATCAGGACTTGGAATGATATGAAACAAACATTTTTGGATAGATACTTGGATTATTGTATGCCCCCCAATCACAAGGATGAGGTATTCAAAATGATGCAAAAAGAAGATGAAAATTTGGAAGACTTAATTGAAAGATTTCAATACAACTTGAAAAGAGCAAAGATGAGCAACTTAGATAATGAAACCTTCAAAGCCCTCCTATTAAAAGCCATTAGAGATGAATGGATAGACATTTTAAACATGATGGGGAAAGGAGACATTTCTCAGCTCCCATTTCATGATATAACAGAACTATGTATCCATCTCTCAAGGGAAAAATCTAAAACTGGAAAAGGGCCTAGGGATTCTTCTCTTATTAGGGCTAACAAATCTGCAACTGGATCGGTAAGTAGGGCAGAGATTGGTAATATGCTTGATGAGTTCAAAACTGATATCTTAGGGAGCCTTAGTGAACAACTAGACACCCTTAAAATCCAAAACAAGCAAAAAGCAGAAACAGATGCTTTAGCCATCTTTTGTCCGAAATGTAGAAAGAAACATGCTTTAAGGGAATGTCCCTTGGATGAAAAAGTTGTAGAAACATGTATGATTTTCTCATAAAATCATGAGATCAAGGATTGTCCTTCAATCCCTGGACTCAAAGCTGTTTTTCAAGAAGATCCAAATTCAATGGAATCTCTCTGTTTTGTCGCAAGGAGACCTTGGCAGGGACAACAATCTCAAGGGTTTAATAACCCTATGAATCTTCAAACCCCACCAAATTGGACTCTTTGGCAACAATCTTGGCCCCAACATCAAAATTCATATCAGCCATGGGTACAAGGGATGCAAAATCCTTATGGGAGATTTGCTCAATTTTATCAATATCCTCCATCTTTTCAAAATCAACAATCTCCACAACTTCCAAGCCCAAATCCACAACTTTCATTGCCATTTCCACAACAACAACCTTCTCAACAAAATACAAATCCTCAACTCATGCTCCCATACCAACAGAAGACAAATCAACTTCCAGCTCAGCCATTGCCAAATCCTAACAATAAAAATCCTCAAACTACTTATATGGTAGAAGGACAACAATTTCCTACCTATATGATTGTTCCTCTCAACGATGTACAACTCAGATCTGGTAGAGTTTTAGAAAAACCTTCTATAGACATTCAAGAGCAAGATACCTCTGAGGAGGACTCTCTTCAAGTCAATAAGGGTTCCGAGGAAGAATCTCTTCAAAATTCAAAAATTCAAAAAGAAAAAGAAAAGCTAACATCCACAACTCCTATAGTTGAGCAACCTGTATCTTCATCTACACCTCCTTTTCCGGAAAGACTACAAATTGATAAGGGGGTGGAAAAACAAATCTCGTTGCCTAACTATGACTTTCTAGATGAATTGAAGAATGTTTGTATCAAGATTCCATTGCTACAAGCCATTCGAGAAATTCCTATTCTAGCAAAAACCATAAAGGAGTTGAGTTTCAAAAGACCAGGAAGGAAGCTAAAGGACACAAGAAGAATCCACCTGGTAGGAAAGATTGCAGACATTATGATGGGGAAAATTACCATGCAGAAGTATGTAGATCCAGGAAGTCCAATTGTCAAGACACATATAAATGGGATAGAAATTCCAAACACATTGATTGACTTAGGGGCTGCTATCAACATTATGAGTAGACAGACCATGGAACAGTTAAAACTTCCTAACCTTCTTTTTACACCTACTTTATTGCAACTTGCAGATCGATCGGTTATTAAACCAGATGGTGTATTAGAAGATATTTCAGCCTCCTTAGATTCTTGGGAATATCCAGTAGACTTTATGATTTTGACTCCCAAAAGTAATCTAGGAGGACATCCAATTATCTTAGGAAGACCTTGGCTGGCCACAGCTGATGCTTTTATTAGTTGTAGATCCGGAGACATGTACATTTCTAATGGTAATTCGACAAAGAAATTCAATTTGTATCCTCCAGCAAGAGCAATCACAGAAATAGGAGACAATGAATGGGTCGATGATGAGAACACTATACAACCTTTCTTTACCATTTCTGAAATTAGTGAGGATAGTCAAATTCTGAACACATTAGAAAATTTTGATATATCTTCAGAATATGACCCCACACAATTTCAGTTGGAATCTGACATAGAATATTTATCATCAAGACAAATGTCTCTTTACTCTATGGAAGAATTTGGTAATTCTGCTATTGAGATTTTTCCAGAAAAGACATTGAATATCAATAAACATCCGGAGAAGTCACAACAAGAAGAACTAACTAGAATCTTGCAAAAACATTCTACTGCATTTTCATGGGAGTATACTGACATGAAGGGTATTGATCCTAAGACTTGCATCCATCATATCTATATTGAGGAAAACAGTAGACCAATCAGACAACCTCAAAGAAGGATGAAACCAAATCTTAGGGAGATAGTGAAAGAAGAGCTCCAAAAACTTCTCAATGTAAACTTCATTTATCCAATTTCAGATAGCCGATGGGTTTCTCCTTTGGTTATAGTACCCAAAAAGAATGGTAAATGGAGAGTATGCATTGATTACAGGGAGTTGAACAAAGCAACTTTGAAGGATCACTTTCCTTTGCCTTTTATTGATCAGGTATTAGATACATTAGCAGGTAAAAAGTACTTTTCATTTTTGGATGGTTTTAGTGGCTATAATCAAATTCGGGTAGCACCTGAAGATCAAGATAAGACCACATTTACTTGTCCATGGGGAACTTTTGCCTACCGAGTGCTTCCTTTTGGGTTATGTAATGCACTAGCAACATTCCAAAGAGCAGTACTAGGAATTTTTTCTGATCTAATCCATGATTGTGTAGAGGTTTATATGGATGATTTTACAGTTTATGGTAATTCATTTGAAGAGGCATTAGAAAATTTGGAAAAAGTTCTCATAAGATGTAAAGAAACAAACCTTTCATTAAGTCATGAAAAATGCTTTATGATGTTTACTGAAGGGATTGTTTTAGGACATCATATTTCGGGAGATGGGATTAAGGTTGATAGATCAAAAGTAGAAGTCATCTCCAAGTTGCCTATTCCAAATTGTCAAAGAGATGTTAGAATTTTTCTAGGATTTACTGGTTACTATAGAAGATTTATAGAAAACTTCACTAAAATAGCATCTCCACTCTTCAAGTTGCTTACAAAAGACTGTGAATTTAAATGGGATCCTGATTGTCAATCCGCTTTTGAAACTTTGAAAACAAGAATATCCGAAGCACCTATCTTGAGAGGACCAAATTGGAAACTTCCTTTCCATATTTCTACAGATGCTTCAGATACAGCTCTTGGAGCTGTGTTGGGTCAAAAAGATTTAATTCCTTATGCCATTTATTACACCAGTAAAAATTTGACTCCCACAGAGTTGAACTATACTGTGACTGAAAAAGAGTTCTTAGCCGTTGTTCATGCAATTAATAAGTTTAGACATTACATAACAGGCTATGAAACTTTTATTCATACTGACCATTCTGCAATTAGATATTTAATGAACAAACCCGTTACTAATGGCAGAGTGACAAGATGGCTTTTACTTTTGCAAGAATTCAATATTACTGTGTTGGATAGACCAGGAAAACAGAATACAGTAGCTGATTTCTTGTCTAGGATTCAGAATACTAAAGAAGATTCTCCTGTAGAAGATAAGTTTCCTGATGAATATTTGTTTGCAGTAACTATTAAGACCCCTTGGTATTTAGATATTGCTAACTATTTGGTTACAGGGAAACTACCTTCACATTTATTTCCAAGAGAAAAACGAAAAATTATTCAGGAGAGTTCAAGATATTCATGGATTTCTAACGAATTGTTTAAAACAGGGCCAGATCTTGTGATCAGAAGATGTGTCAGGGAAGATGAAATGCCCGATATTCTTAAGGCATGTCATGATGAACCATGCGGCGGACACTTTGCGGACAAAAGGACGGCCTATAAAATCCTTTCCTTGGGATATTATTGGCCTTCTCTCTTCAAAGATGCAAAACAATATGTCAAAAGGTGTGATAGCTGCCAAAGAGAAGGGAAACCTACCCTTTCAAATGAAATGCCATTGCAAACACAGGTACTCATTGAACCCTTTGAAAAATGGGCTTTAGATTTCATTGGACCTATTAATCCACCATCTAAGCAAAAGAAGTATATATTGGTTTGTACCGATTATGTTACTAAATGGGTGGAAGCTAAAGCATTAGTATCTGCTACTGAAAATTCAGTTATTCATTTTCTTTATGAGGATATTTTTACTCGCTTTGGTGTTCCAAGAGAAATTGTGACAGATCAGGGGAGCCAATTCACATCCAATTTGGTGGAGAAGTTGATGGAAGAATACAAAATCGAGCACAGAAGATCTACTCCTTACCATCCACAAGCAAATGGTCAAGTGGAGTCCACAAACAAAGTTCTTGAAAGTATCATCACCAAAACTGTTCATCTACATAGAAGAGATTGGGCAGAAAGGCTTCCAGAAGCCTTGTGGGCCTACAGAACTACATGGAGGAATACAACAGGACATTCTCCCCATGAACTTGTTTATGGGAAAGAAGTCTTGTTCCCCATTGAGTTCCAAGTCAAGACCTTCAAGATAGCAGTTCAGTTGGGAATGGACTTATCAGAAGCCCAAAAGCATAGAATGGAGCAGTTGAATGAGCTAGATGAGATCACACAAGAAGCAATTCTAAGAACTGATCTAGTTCAATATCAAAGAACTAAATGGCATGACAAATATATCAAAGAGAAGAAGTTTCAAGAAGGAGATTGGGCATTGTTATTTGACTCCAAGTTTAAAGATTTTCAAGGGAAATTTCGGACTCATTGGCTTGGGCCATATGAGATTGACAAGATCTTTAACAATGGAGCTGTAAGAATCAAGACCATTGATGAGTTTCAAACTCCTCTTATAGTGAATGGCCATAGATTGAAATTTTATCATAAGCCACTCTCTAAAGAGGATTTTGTCAAGTTGTTTCAAGAAAGTTCTGCAATCAGGCTGGTACAGAAGAATTCTTCTTCTCCACCAGCCTAGCTTTTGTTTTTCAAGTTAAAAAAAAAAAAAAGAAGAAGAAGAAGAAGAAGAAGAAGAAGAAGAAGAAGAAGAAAAAAATGGTATAAGCCTGAAAACCAATCATTGATTGGCAGTCTTATACAGAAAATATGGGGTGAAAATCAGGGACACCTGACACTCTATATTTTCCAAAAAAAAATCTGTCTTTCATTTCATTTCATTTCATTTCATTTCACTTCATTCCACTTCATTTCATCCATTCCATCAATAAAAATCTTTTTTATGACCATTTCCACCTGGTCATCTGTCATTTGTTCATTTCTATTCAACCAAGTAATAGCTGTGTCAGTTTCCGCAGCTGACTCCAGTTTCCGCAGCCAAAAGCAGTTTCCGCAGCTACTACTCTGTTTTCAAAAAGAATGTACAGTTAGTTGTTATTTTCATAAATTATGAAATAAAATGCAGGAGAGAGGATCAATGGAACATTCAAGACACTAATGAAGATCAATCAGTTGAAGACCAAGGGCAAAAGCAAGGATTCCAAAGGTATGAATAAAGTTTATTTCAAATAGTATTGAAAAACACATTTTTATGTAATTTTAAACTATGAGCTCTACCCATAACACGCAATGATTATATTGACAGTCCCGTAACCTTCCACGATCTCTATGTTATCCTCTTGCATTTATTCACAAACGGTTTCATCATTGAAATTCCGACTCACTCATGTTCAAATATCCCACCGTAGATAATGATACGTATTTGAGTTGACAAAGGACTCTTACAAGCTGCATAACTTCATAATCATTGATTGAAACGTGTTTATATTTATTACACAGCCACCAAAATTCAAAACGCGGCCGAATGCATTATACTTTGTTAACCTCTTTGTCGTGTCTCTGTCGTGTTTACAAAACCCCACTCTACTCATTCTCACTCCCCGTTTCACTCCATTTCGTTCCTTTTGCTCACTCTCACTCCCGTATATCTACCCACAGTCTTACTCCATTCTGTTTATGGTGCTCATTTCCATTTTATGATAACATCCCCACAGTATTGTGCTCGATCCTGTGTATTCCATCGTTCCATTTCCACTTAAAACCTCACAGAGGCAAGCCTGTGAAGCACAGAGAAGTAAAATGGGAAAATTATTAAGGGCAGAGCCGGAAGGACCGAAGTTTATAGAGGGATTTCCACAAGCAAAAGAGATGTTGAGGAAAGCTAAATGGTTGCGTTTTATTCAGAAATTCAGGGGTTACCACAGAGAAGTTACAAAAGCGTTTGCAAGATCATTTGATGGCTCGGAAGCAGAAGTGGGAGACCTCAAGTTTTTGGTCAATGAAGCATCAATAGCAACAGCCACAGAGCTTCTTCAGGAAGGATAACGTTGGTTCAAAAATAAAAGTATCAGTGATGAGGCATGGAGAACAATCCTCCGAAATCAAGGTATGGATATCACTGTTTTCAAAAGAGGAATCCCTGTGCATGCAATAAAAGATGAATGGGCCACTTTATTACTCATTTTTCAGAAATTTATTACATGTGAAGGCCGTTTTGGCTCTATGTACATGTATCATACTAGGCTATTGATGAATTTTCTTGAAAACCAAACTCTCAATCTTCCTTATTTCCTATTCAATAGCTTGAAGAAAATGGCTGTGACTGTGCAAAAACACCTAGGAGATGTAGAGCCTCATTTATATCACCATGGACTTATAAAAATTCTGATTGAAAAGGAGCTAAAAGAAAGAAAAGATACATGGGAACAATTCCTAGTTAGAAACTTCTTTGAAGAACCTCAGGAAATTCCTGAAGGTAGTCCAATTAGAAGGAGTAGAAGAAAGAAAATGAATGTTGAAACCCAAGTTGCTCCTACACAAGAAATTCCCGCAGCTAGCACAGCAAAAAGAAGTAGAAGGAAAAGAACAGTAGATGAAATCCAAAATACTTCTACTACTACTATGAAGAAAACTGATAGGGAAGAGAGATTGGTAAAAAGGAAGAAGAAGGAAATCAAAACTAAGAAGCCAATAATACCAAAAGGGAAAGAAATTATTGAGCCTGTCCATAAAACTCCTTCTTCTGAAGAAGAAGATCACCAAATTCTATCTGAAAGATTAGTTTTTCTTCAGAAACAGTCATCTCTATCCAAGAATGCAGAGACAGGAAAACAAGAACAAAAGAGTAGTGTACCACAGCACGTGAGGAGAAGCAGCAGGCTTAAGGGAAAATTGAGAAAAACACAAATTAAAGGTCTTCATTTCATTGATTTGGGTGAGGAGACATCTGAACAGTCTCCAACTGACCATAGTCCATTTCAGTCAGTTAGTGAACCCGACTCCTTTCACTCCCAATCAGACAATGAGCATACTCCATCTTATTCTCAGCAAAATATTGATGTAAGTTCTCCTCGGCCAGATTTTGAACATAATTCTCCCTTGCAGCACTTTGGGGACAGCTCAATGAAAAAGACACCGGAAGTAGACTCCAAACAGCAGGAGGTATATGACTACATAGAATCCTTAGAGAAGGCAGCCACAGGCCCAAGTACCTCTTCTATTCAGCCTCATACATTGCAGGATGATTTAGTTCAGTCATTAAAACAGGAAATTTTTGAGCTGGAGCTTTTGAATCGGCATATCAAAAATGAAAATGAAACACTCAAAGAGCAAGGCAAATTGGACAAGATCATCCATGACAATACTATGTTACATTTGGGTATTTGGCAAAAGAAGAATAAGAAGTTAAAAAGGAAATGTGCCAAAAATTGAGCAGAGCACTTGTGAATATCAAATTCAGTTGCTTAATGAAGAAACCCAGAATGATGGCAGTACCAAAGAAGAAGAGAAGGGGGTTAGATGTGCTGGCTGAGGTATCAAGGCACATGAATTGAAAAAATATATTAGATTTTTATTAAAACATAGACAAGCCACACCTTCACATAGAAGTGAGTCCCTAATGCTTTTCCATGGCACCACTGTCACTTTTCCATATCTTTTCCACTCACCTAAACCTCCAAAATTGTCAATATCATGTGCAAAAGGGTATCTAACATGGTTTTTAATAATGTTTTTGTGTTTTCTATTTGATTTAGATTTTGTTCATACAGCTGCGGAAACTTGCCACTTTCCGCAGCTGCTGCAACTTTCCGCAGCTATTTTGTGGAATTATATGCTACAGGTGTCTACAAGGGAAAAGAGCCACATGGGCAGGCTAGGAATAACGAGGACATGGTTCGTGTCCTATTGGTTCAAGTAAACTCGTCCAAAGAAGCCGCGGTCAAAGCCATCCACGTGGAAGTCAACTATGGAGTTTCATGTCGGCTGGACTCTGTTTCGTGGCATATAAACATCCATACGGCCGTTTCTAAGCTTGCGGAGGTTAAATCGACATCTGTGCAGAGTTCTGGAGTTGAATTCAAGCCTCCACCTTCCGTAGATTCGTTTTCCAACATGGCCATACTCCTATATCCGTGGCCGTAGTGGTCTACGTGCTCTCTGCTATCATAAACTTCAGGAGACAGTTACAGTTTATTGTTTTATATAGAGCGTTTGCATACGCACGTAGAGTTAGTTGATCATTGTTAGTTGATAGTTGATGTGCGTACTCTGTTATGTTTGCTTTGTAGTGATTACGCTGCCTTGAGCTGTAATACTACCAGTCTGTAATGAACTGCTTTTTAATATGAGAAAACTCTGTTTTTCAACTTAATTCGTGTTTGAGGATCGTTACCAAAGTTGTGTAGAGGGCCCCTGCTCAGCCAAGGTTCTGTGTATTAATGTATATATTTCTCATTTCATTTCTTTAAAAAGTCATTGTATCATAATCCATCATATGTTCATATTTTGTAGTTGTTTCATTTCTGTTCATACATTTCCATAATTTCCATTTCATTTCTGTCATTCATGTTTTTATGATTGATAATCACTGATCAGTTTTCTTGTGCAGGTTTTAGGTAGACAGCCCGGGCATTTTTATAGCATTTTGACTAATGACATGAACTAACATTGTTCTGCTGCTAGTTTGATTTTCATAGCTTTTGTTTAACTTCAGTCTTGCTTTGTACATTTCAGTTTTGCTTATCTGATTCAGTAGTTAAATTTAAATATATTAAGCTGCTCATAACGTCTTCAGTTGCCTCCGAAAGCCACAGTTGGACTTATGGTGAGGGACTGCATTATGAAATGTGTAGTTTAGTATTAGTTCCTTTTCTGCAAATTTAGATATATTAAGCTGCTCATAGCGTCTTCAGTTGCCTCCGAAAGCCACAGCTGGACTGATGGTGAGGGACTGCATTATGAAATGTGTAATTTAGTATTAGTTTCTTTTCTGCAAATTTAGATATATTAAATCATGTATGACATCTTCAGTTGCCTCCGAAAGCCACAGCTGGACTGATGGCGAGGGATTGAATCATGTGTGTATGGTTTAGTATTAGTTTACTTTCTGCGAATTAAATATCAGTTACACAAGTTGTTTATGATTACTTCCACAAGTCATAGCTGGTCTAATGATGAAGGGTCAGAAAATGAATTGATGTAATCTGATTTAGATTTATTTTGTTGCAATTTTGAATTTCCTTAAGCATAGTTTCTTTTGTGTTTAGTTGGCAGCAAGAATAGTTTTGTTTTCATGTTCACTAGTTTACTGTTTTGATTCATTAGATTAGCAGCACCTTTTCATTTCAGCAGTACACTTTTACTTTCTTTCAAGTCTTGTCATTGTAATTTCCAATTTGCTTTTAAAGTTTCAAGTTGGTAAATCATTATAGGGGATATCACTTCCTTGAACAAATATAACCAAACTTGTTTTCATTTTAGAATTTCCATTTCACCTTAGAAAGACCAAAAATGACAAAAGTTAAGAAATAGGTTATCTTGCACATATAGTGCGCCGCACTTCATCAGCTTACGATTCCCGGATTGACAAATTAAATGCAGCAATTTAGGACACACTAAATTGACCAAACACCCTGCTCCAACAGTTCCCCAACACAATATTGTGACTCGTCCTGAGTCACTGTAGTGGCATGGTCTCCACCTGTGCGCATAGTGCATTGATGGTTGTGATCAGTGGAGGCAACACCTCCTGACTCTAAGCAACGGCGCTCTATGCAAGGTCCTGTTGAAGCCTCAAAAATCGCTGCTTCAAACATTGGGGGAAAACCACCCGGTTGGGACCTTAGGACAGCTCCTTTTCCGTTTGGTGTGGTGGCTCCAACTGGATTTATAGGACCAGTTTCCTAATAACTAAATGGGTTGGTGATGGAATGATTGTATGAGTGGATAGTGAAACTAAATGACTGAATTAATCTATCTAATTTAATCTATAACTTATAAATAATTCTAAAACTAACCCGGGTGTCAAATATGAATACAATTTTAGGATTGTTTCAATCAAATCAATAACCATGAAAATGTATTATAATTTAACTGAAATATGCAGCATCAAATAATGATAACTTTGTTTAAGAAATTAAACAGAGTTATAATAACACATTGTACTCATCATTTTATATATCATTTGTATACACTGTGAAAGATAAAATATTTCTATACACTCAGAAATGCTATGTATAAAGAAACATTTGTAAAGCAACTAAATATAAATGATAGCAAATTTAAATAGAATATCTCATAACATAAGAAAAATAACAGTAAATCGATAGAAATACCAGATTCATCTTGATACTTTTCCAGATGCAATTCAATATCCAGATCCAGTGCTTTAATGTAAAACAAACTCTAAGGTACAAAAATACAATTCTCAGAGGTAATTTTCCATAAACCACCAGATGTGATCCTTTATAAAAATATAATAGTCAATGGAGTACAAAATTGTAACATCCAAGTCAAAAATATTACAAATTCAAGACCCCTTTCTAAATGCATGAAAGGGGTTTAAATAGGAACTTAATAAAACAAAATAACTAAAACTATTGCTACAATCTATCATCAGAAATCTAGAAATAGACTTGCGATATTAAAATGAAACCAATTCATTGATTTTCCCCTACATTCAATGTGCCAAGGTGGCAAATTTTGAGCATATATTTAACCTCTGTTGGATGACTTAGCCTCGAATGTAACTGACCAGTGTACGTGGCATCTGAAAACTCTGGAATGATACAATGAATGGCATTGGAAAGGCATTTAATTTCCATTTGCTGACTGTGTGGCTTGATTAGATATGTTCACGTGATATCCCATGAAATTCCTTGAAGTTTGCTGATTTGCTGATCTTTGTTAACTAATTCTTGTTTCGACCTGGTATCAGTCTCCTTTACCCCTAGTAATTTACCTGGAATACAATCTGAAATTAAATTGGTGGCATATAAGCTATCATTAACCAACTCTGTTATATTGTTCATCATATTTATGGCTCTTGATGTAGCTCTTTCTCCTTTTATCAACTGATTATCCCATTCAGTAAACCGAATTTCTTTGTGTCTTTCCTCAATCCTGGGAAGGTTTTCATTCCTTCCTTGCTCTGAGTCTTGCCATGAAAGAAATTCAAAAAATTTCTCATCTGCATCATCAAACTCGACCCTGAGGTTGATTCCTTAATCTATTAAAGATGATGTTATTTCAGACAAGGGCTCGTCTTGTGCCATCTTTTGACATAATTCATTCAACTGCTGAGACAGTAGTTTGTTCGTTTCAAGAGCTTAAATTTTAAATTGATCTAATTTAGGATAATCCCTAAATTTTTCCAATCTTGCTTGGAATACTTTCTCTTGCTTAGCCTTAGCAGTTTTCTCATTTTGCAGTAGGGTCTGTAGTTGTGCCACCTCTTGAGCTAGCTGTTGTTTCTTATTTAAGGCTTGTTGATCAAGCTTTTTCTTCTCAATGCCAAGTTGCTCTTCCAACTTTTTACATCTGAGCTTTTCATCTTGTAACTGTTGTTCCAACTGCATAATATTTTGTTGATTTTATGTTGCTTGTTCCTCCAGCATAGCTATCTGTACTTCCTTTTGTTTCATCATTTGTGTGACTTCTGAAGCCTTGTCTATAGTAGATGCACTATAGGCACCTGAATATTGTGATAATTTGGTGACATCCTCTAAAGGATTCACCTCAGTATTTTTCCAGACAATATTCATCAGTTCAACTTGTGATGTTGAAAGATATTCTTGATCTGCTCTTCTTCTCTTCCTCTGCTTCCTGACAACAGCCCTATGCTTAGGACTATAAGAGACATCTATAGGAGGAATATCTTCTACTTTCAACACAATTTCTTCTGTAGGATGCTCAGGGATGATTTCCATATCTTGATCTTTTAGAATGTCAAGATATGGATTATTTTGTGATCATATTTGCTGAAAAAATTGCTCGTATTGATTTAGAAAATGGGAAGAAACAATAATTTCAGTAGAATCCACCACATTCTTAGTGGTTATTTCTTTTTCAAGTTGATTATTTGGCTTATTACCAATATCTTCCTTTTATGTCTATACATTAGCCTCATTGCCTGTATTTTCTTTCTCAACATGCACATTGGTCTCAATACCTGTACTTTCCTTCCCCGTTTGAACTGCAGTTATTTTTCCAATAGGTTCATCTATTCTATTGCCAGTATTCTCCTTTTGCACATCAGGCTTGCCACTTGTGCTTACATTTTTAGTCTGTACATTTCCCTTGCTAGTAGATGCTTCTTTTCTTGCTTTGTTGGCTGCATCTTTTTTTTCCCTCTGCTCTGTTTCTATATTCTCATATTCTTGCAGAATAATTCTTAACTGGTCAAGAGGAGCTTTCAACAGTCTCTGATTTGTAAATAGCAAAGTAACAAAAATCGCGATGTTATCGCGAGTTTTTTAAGCGGCCGATTTAATTGGCGATTTTTTGAACGATTTTTTGAAAAAATCGTCATCGCGATAAAATCGCGATTTTTACGAAAAAATCGCGATTTTTTAGGTAAAAATCGTGGGCCTATTCAACAGAAACCCTATAAGTTCAAAAATCGATTTTTTTTTTTGTCATTTTTGCAGCCCTCTCATTTTCCTGACACACCCTGTTGGCAGTTCATGGTAATGTTAAATTCTTAAAGTAAAAGTGATATTTCCTTTATTTTTCATTTTCATCATTTTCATCCTTTTACTTAAATTTTTAACATTACCATGAAATGACTCAGGATGTTTAAGAGTGGTTTCGACCTCATTGGATTTCATATGGAGAAACTAGAATTTTAGATTTCACTCGAAATTCAGCAGACTTAATGGTTTTCAGGGTTTCATGGTTTGGGGATTTGCATTGTTTCCATTTGATTCTATTATGTGTAAGGGTATGAGATTGGAATTTGATCAAGAGTATGAAGTCCTTTAAGAACCTTGATGTTGGTGGCATTGATTGTTGAACTTTGTTGATGTTGGTGGTATTGATTGTTGAACTCCCCTACTGTGGCCTTAACAAGAATGTACCCTTCACTCAAAGGAAAACAACTGGTTAGGCATGTTAATATTTTTCTACCGCATTTTAAGGTTGAGCAATCCAAGTATGAAGACTTTGAGCTAGATGATGTTTATGTATCTCTTGTTGATGATCCCATTTCTAGTAGCGATGAATCAATGATGAGTTTCATGAGGAGGAGGAGGAGGAGCAACAATAGGAGGAGGAGGAGCAACAATAGGAGGAGGAGGTGACACCACCTACCCCTGCTATCGGTAGAGGACGTGGTCTACCTCCTTTAGCTCCTAGTGCTTCAGGATCTGGAGCACAACAGAGTCCATTGCCAGCCCCGCCAACTTCTGCGTCTAGAGGGAAAGCTGTTACATTTTCTCGCAAGAGGGGCAGAGGAAATCAGTAGTATAGGTTATTTGGTGCATTCCTTTGTATATAACATTATGACTCATGATATGAGATACATTATTATATTTTTTGTTGATATTTTGAGGTTGAGTTGAGACTTAAGACTTAGTATTCAGGACAGGATTCAGTTTTATGTGTGATGTAGCACTAGACATGATATTACACATCTTATATATTAGTTTTTTTTTCATATTTATGCGTCAATGCATTTATTTTATGCTATAGATGCTTTAGATATTAAAAAAATTGAAAAAAAATGAATATTTTTGTATGTGTCGATTTTTTCCCGATTTTTACGATTTTTTCCCGATTTTTACGATTTTTTCCGATTTTTTCCCCTCGGCGATTTTATCCCGATCGCGATTTTTGTTACTTTGGTAAATAGCATGAATTTATTCATATCCTCAGTATGAAATTTGGATTTAGCCAAGTCATAAACTTGGGGAAATTTACCAATAGAAACAAATAAATCATCAAATTCGTCGGGCTCATGCTCAAATCGAGTGATTGAAACTAAAGTTGTGAAATCAAATGAAACTTTTTTCAGGTCATATTGCCTGCCTGGGACTGTAGAGAGCTTAAGATCCCTTATTTTGATGACCTCCTTCTCAGCATGTGTGAAGTTATTAAGTGTATAATGCCCACAGTGAAATGGAAAAGTAGGCCACATTAGTTTCTTGTTATTCTTGAGAGACCTTGACATGCCTTCTACTGTTAACTAATAGAATATTTCTTGTGCTAACAGTTTGTCTGGGACATACAGAGGTAAAATATGGGGCTCCACTATACTCCCAAATACTCTGACATAGGTAAATTTCTCTTCTCCAAACCAGTCGCCAATATGGGATATATTAGTCTTAGCTTTTTCAGAAAACTGGGGAGGAAATTGGTTGAAAATGGTTTGATAGACAGGGATGAGGAAACCGTGACAAATTCTATAAACATGGTTTTTAAAATGCACCTTCCATAAGAACTTATGGTAAATATGAATAGGAACGGGATCTTTGGGGGTCCATTTCCAGCCAAGAATGGGAAATTCAGAGTTAAAACATAGGGCATCTAAAATGTATGCACAAAAGTAAAACGGGGTTGTGTTTCCTGTGTTTTTATCCTTTCTATACTCAAGGATTCTATTGGCTATCTTATCTGAAAGGATAACTGCCCAGTCCATGATTTCAAATTTCACAGCAGAATGGATTAAGGGTACCATTTGAATTGAAAATATAGCTGAATTATCTTTTCCAAATAATCTACACATCATTGTGGCAGCATAACAATATGGAGGTAAAAGGGACTCCACGGAGTACATACCTGATGATTCATTTTTATGCTTCTCTGGGGCTTTCCTCCATTCTCTAATTGGCTCAGACTGAGTTTCATTACTTGCAGAAAAATCCTTAATAAAATCTTTGTTGTAGACCTTTTGCGGATCTGGAAGATGGTACATTGCCTTTAAGTCCTCTGCTCTAAAAGACCCGAATATTGTTCCCACAACTGAAACAAATGTCCTATTTTGGATGGTGACATTATCTATCACCCACCGAATTACATCATAGTAAGGGAAAATGTTTGTCTGAGCTGCAATTCTATGAAGGAATGAATTTGCGAGCGCTTTAAGAGGAATCTCAGAATCAGAATCTGAGTCATCTTCATCAGGGACTGTTGCCTTTACTTCAGTAACCTTAGGATTTTCTCTTTCAATCATGTTATATACATCTTCCCAAGTCATTTTTCCAAGTCCCTGGCATGAAGTATCTGTTACCAGCTTGAGTTTCATTGGTTTTTCTTTTGGTACTATGGGAATAGTAGTGAAATTTGCAGCAGCAGTAGCCTTTGCTTTCTTAGATCTCTTAGACATTTTGTCGTCTGTTAATGTCTCACTTGCTCGGAAAATGAAAGGATTGGGTGTTCTGTGGTTCTGCAAAGGAGAAAAGCTCTCAGAGGTGGTGAAAATGCAATGAGGAGAACAGCTTATATGAAAAGATTTATTCATTATTTTCAATTTATTAACTTCGTGTTAAAACTTAAATGCCCTCTCTAAGAGTCACACTCACGCATTCAAAATAGAATCAATCATCATTACTCATTTTATTTTCTATTTATTAGTAAACGTACAATCGGAGATCGGTGTTTTTTTGGAATGAGAATAAAAACTTTCATTTTGAATTTTGCGATTGTGATGAATAAATCATATACGTAGTATAAAACAAATATAAAGATAAAGTATTGATCACATCGGGAATTTTCAACAAGGATAACAAATAACATATCATGATCTCCGCCGATTTCCGATTGCGATGATAGTATATCGCATTGGCTATTTTCAAAGAGAGTAAGTTGTAAACGATATTCACCGATTTTGCGATTGCGATGATGGTGGGGCCCATTGCATCGGAGTTTTGTAGAATGAGCGAATATAATGTTTGTTTCTCCGAAATGCGATTGGATGAATCGCATTACATCGGAGTTTTTCAAAACAAATGTAACAACTTAAAACCTTTTCGATTTCCGATTTTGTGATGGGGTCCATTGCGTCGAAATTTCTAAAAAAATTCCATGTAACATTGTTTCTCTGAAATTCGATTTGCGATTCATCGCATCGCATCGGAGTTCTTCAAAACAGATGTTAAACTTTAAAATATCTCTGATTTGCGATTTCGATTACTGTATCACATCGAACTTTGTTTAATATGAACACTTTATGTATTATGTTGATGTGATAAAAGTTTTTATATCTCATCGGATCGAGGATTTTCAATGTTTCATTTGTTTATAAGCACTTTGTGATTTATGAAACAATGGACTCTTTATTTGTTTTATTCAAAATGATCGGATTTCATCTAAGTATTTTATTCCTAAAAAGAAAAAGGGGACCTATTTCTAAATGAAATTTCTTCTAAAAATTTGAAATGGGGAGGGTTGTTGTACTATACAACAGGTCCACAAGCTTTTGAGATATTGGTCCTTCGGTTGCCACAGTGACACTTTCTAGTGTCTAGTTTAGTCGCTTGACCGCGCCATATGCATCCTATGAGAGCTGGAAGGTTGTGGCAGCCCATGGCTTCAATCATTCCTCGATGACGTGCTTCTTGCATCAGAGTTTCTCAATTGCGTCCTACAGAGAGCTACTGGTCCTCAAATGTGCTAAACGTTGTGCAGGCACCAAGGTGGGCAATGTAGCCTCGACTTGCTCGAAAGCTTATTCCTTCTGCCATAAGTCCTGATTGATCTCCCTCTGTAGGTGTACTTTCTGGTCTCGATGGTGGATCTCCCAGAACACGGCGGTGTGGAGACCCTGTAATGCCTCGTGGGGTAGCTTAGCTAGATCCAATTGTATCCTTGTACCTGCTTGGAGATGGATTCCTACAAGGGCAGCGCTAGGCAAAGAGCAGAGACGGCTTTCTTCGATAGCTAGCACTATAGTGTTGGTTGCCAAGGGAGCCTGTGTCTGAATTACATTGGTCTGCAGCGTATCTTTCTTCCACTGGACGGTGCAGATCTTGGCCTCAATGGTGTCAATTGCAGCCATTTTTTGTTCCTCTATGGCTTCCCACCTATCCTCTGTAGCCAGTGTAAGTGCATCCGTGATTTTCTCGAGGTCACCGTCAGTTAGCGTGACTGTCGCGTCATATTCCTAGCGTTGGTCATGCTGCTTTTTTCAGGGCCATTTTGCAAGCTCGTCTGGCTACTTCGTACCCTGGAGGGAGGTGGTATCTTTGTTATTCATCCCTTGCACACTCAGGTCTAGCTACGAACCGGCCTAAGCGTCCTTTTCGGCGATCTGTTGCAGCTGTGAGTCCTTTTCCGTGGCTGCATCTGAGCCCCTCTCGCTCAGTCTTGTGGTCTCCTCGGGGTTGACAAGGGGGGTCACTCCTATCGCACAGGTCCATTCAGTGCTCTTTTTTCCAGACATGAAGCCAATCCTCCATGCAGGGAGCCAGAGCACAATTATCCTATCAATTTCTTCGTCCCCCGACCCAATCACCATGATTTCCTCAAGTTCTGGCTCTGTAGGTACCAAAGCTTCCGCGGGGTTAGTAGCTTTCATTGTAGCGTGAAAAGGGAATCCCGATTCTGGGGGACTATTGGCAGCGGGAGTGGGTTGATTCATCATGAACAGGATGCTACAGGCCCAGAGAACCATGCAGCATAGAGAAAATACATTCGGGTTACGGAAGTGATACGGAACCTTTGTCTGAGCTATTCTTCCTACTTTATAGTGCATGTGGTCGTCCAACGGTAGGGTAAATGTCACTTGGATCTTACCATCAATTAAACGGTAAAAAATATCAAGGAATCACCTCATTAATTGCCACTCTCCCGCTCCATTCAACAGTAGCTTTTCCTCTTTACCATATTTTACTATTCCAACAGCCACTTTGCACTCCTCATGTGTGCTCAGCGTACCTACTGTGCTTGAACTAAACGCCTGTGCCTCCTACGCATCCTTCCTCAACACAGGCTCATTCCCTAGGAACTTCGAAACCAAAGACATGTTCCTCAGACATGTGTCATCCCAACAGAACTGAACCCCCTTCGTAAGAAAGTTTCTCAAAGGTGTTGTGATCAGTCTGTACTGTCGAACAAACTTCCTGTAATAACCTGTGTGGCTAAGGATTGAACGCAGTTGTTTCTTGGTTGTAGGAGTTGCCAGATATATGATAACTCTGCTTCCTATATATGCATCCCCAATATTAGCCAACATAGGGTGTGTTTCAATGCCACCCATTCGCAACCTACACAACTTGGTAACCATACGCATCCCTTCCAATTCTGAGTCAGAAGCAGCTTGAGGATCATTCTTACCTTATTTTGGGGCTAGGACGCGATAATTGACCATAATTGGTACCTGCATTTCCCACTATTTCAGGCGTGACATACAGGTGTGATTCACCCCATGCCACAGCATCAGTGTCTTGCAGAGTTGCGTCAAGCGCCTCTGTTCCACCTACAAACCCAAATGTTCCCATAAATTCATCCTTCAAAGTCTCCCAATGGTGAGTGTGTTGATGTAGCTCCGCGTCTAAATACCATGTAGTGGGAAGTGGTCCCAAGGCATGGATAAACAGATGAACCCATTCTTTCGTAGTCCTGTCACACCATTTCTTCATCCATGCGAAAAGATACTTGCACGGGTCTTCGTGGACGATGTATGTTTGGACACACAAGTGATCAGGCAGTTCGAATCACAAAATCATCATATCCCGTCACTTTTCCCAGTCTTGGAATGCTTCCTTATGTGTGTCCCACCACCGCACAGGTGTCTTATGCATGGCGAGGTTAAGGGCCCCTAGCCTTCGTCCTCTTGGAACCACAGCTCCTAATGCTCATAAAAATTTCTTAATATTACTAGAACCATCGAAATAGGGTAGGCCTCTTACCTCTAAGGAAATGCAGCGGAATTCCTTTGTGACCTGAAGGCATCACAGCGCAGAGAAATCATGTAACCGATTTTTCTAGTTCTCCAACTCCCCATCGGAGTCGGAGAAAAATTCACTATCCTTTTCCCAGCAGAGTACACCATCAGTCGTGGGGTTGATCCGAACTTCATCCCATGCATTCAGCTTACAAATATGATCCACATCCTCTTCGTCACGCACCGACTCAGTGTATCGTTCGCATTCCGCAGGATCTAATGGCACTATCACCCTTGTATCGTTATTCTCAAACACCATGCTTCTCTTCTTCAAGTTAATGATACCGCCCATATCGACAGCCCAATCCAGCCCATGAGTGCAGGATAGGGGTCCACATCTTCTACGATCTCAATTACCTCAAAGTCCACCTAGGCCTTTAATCCTGCGATATCCACCACGATTTTTGATAGTCTTCCCAAGGGTATAATATTTTGTTGATTAGCCATGCACAGCTGGATAGTGGACCATTCCAACTTAGGTTCTCCCATTCTTTTCCAAGTCTGTTTAGGTAATACATTCGCATCTGACCCTAGGTCCAAAATAACCTGATCCATCTCATAATCACTGATCTATGTATTCAACCGCATCTCCCTACTAGTTTGTTTCTTGTATCTGTATAGTTTGTGCACATCCTTGATTCCTGGAGGTAGGCTAGGTCATGTTGCGCAGCTATCTATCAATGCTTGAATATTCTCTACAGTCATTGGGTTGTGCAGCAGCTTCATACATGCCTATAAAAATGGCTTGACCTCCTCGTCTGCCTTAAGGTTCGCATGTGTTTGAGAAGTAGATGCTTCTGCCTTAGCAAAGTCTTTGCAAGCTACGATAAATGTTTCTTTTTCCTTGTTTAGTTTCAAACCCTCTTGTTTGATAACAGCTTGCCGAATCAGAGATTCAGTCGCAGCCTTCTCCCTAGGTCCTCCAGTGGCCATTCCACTGTGTGTTATGACATTTACGCTCGACTCTTTATCTCGTGGCTCAGCCTTAACCCTCTGCACATTCTGCATAGGTGTTGGATGCTTCTCCTGCATTTTTTCTATCAAGATTGGACAGTCTTCGATCGCATGATCCAGCTTTCTGCAGTACCGGAAGGACTGTCTCGTAGGATTCGAGCAGTCTCTCGCAAAATGCCCAACCTCTAAACATTTATAACAGATTAGCTACCCTCGTCCCCAACTGGCGCTTCCGCCTTGGCCTCCCCCACTGCCCCTGGCTGGGGAGCCACCTATTCTTGCAGGGGACCTTGGCGATGCAAGGTCTGATTGTACCCTATATAAGTTTCCGCGATCGATCATCAAATCATATGTCTGATAGTTTTGTTCATCATGTCCTACCGATCTACAGAACCTACACCATTTTTTTTTTACCTCACGTAGCAAGGCAGGGCAGTGGTTTGTGTCATGCAGCCCTGCAACACGGAAATCATCGCACCACAATGCTGGCCCACTTGGCCCTGCAATTTCCCTTGGGCACAACGAGCTAGGTCCCCCGGCCTGCATATAGTCTTCTAATAGAGGACAGTTATCCTTGGTGTGACCATTCACCCTGCATTGTATGCACCACCTTTCAGGGCTAACCTCTGCTCCTCGCTCTTTTTGCAGGTTCTGGATCTCCATGTGCATTGCTTCTAGCTGTCCTTAGATCTATTGGACGCCCAGTTGGGTCTCGTCTCGAGGCACGGCTTCTAACTTCATAGCACCCTCCAAGGATTTCTCCTATGATTCAAATGTTTGATGACCCATAGGTACGCACAGGTGAGGTAGCAGCATAGCAATGAACCATTTTGTATGTTGTTTTTCATCATATTAAAATCCTCCTTCTCTAATCACCTTCTTCAGTCGTTGATCAGCCTCCCACACAGACTCAGAAGGCCCTTGCTTGAAATCTTTTAGATCAACCACTATTTGCAAGTAGGACTTAGGCTTCTTGAATTGTTGCTTCAAAGCGTTCTTAATCTCCTCAATGGTTGCATTTGCATGCTGGCCGATGTATCCCATGTACCAGTCCAAAGCTCTCCCTTCAAAGGCAAGGGATATATGTGCCCGCTTCACCGCATCACTAGCTACGTTCTATGTAGTCCATATCGATCCTGCGAAAAACTAGAACTTATCCATGTCTTCATCCCCCACACCCTTAAAAGTTGGCAACTTCATGTGCGTAGCCATGTCGTCTTCTAGTGGTGGTGGAGGCATAGGCGAATTCTTACTCCTATGCTGGTTCGAAAGTGGTGTGCTGTGAGGATTCTATGTAGCTGCTTCTCTTACCGGGCTGTAGACAGATCTATCTCCATCAAGGTTGGTCTGATAGTATTTGCTACTTCGCGTCGTACTTCCATCCGGATCAGCGGTCATTCACTCGGTGTGACTACACAAGATACTCTTTTCGCACAGTAATATCTTAATCAGTAATGGTAAGGTATTTAAAAACTTACCCAGGAAACCCTTGAAGAATCTTCACTCTGCTTCATATTAGGATATGAACTGAACGATGGAAAATTCTGTCATGAACCCTCCTAGCACACTGTCCACCCAGTGGTCCCCCGTGCGAGTGATGGTGTTATCAGTCTTCTCTAACTGCTGGATCAAATCGAGGGTCCACTGTGTGACCCATTCGTCCTTCCAACACTTTTGAAATTAGACCAACCTTGCAAGCCACTCCTAGAGCTCGATCACAATTGTTACAAACAAGATCTCGTAGATCTCCATGAAAATATACTTATTTTTCCACTCCTCAGTGGTCAACCTCTTACTGCGGTTTTCTTTCACTGCGAATTCCTGAACTTGTTGTTCGAACCATTCATCAATTTCTTTTCTTTCAGGTTTCCAGTATGGCCTTGGAATTACTCGATCCCTCTCTCAAAATTCTCCCCGTCCCAACAACGGAACCATTTTTTGGCTCGAGGGGTCCTAACCTAGGTTTGTAGGTTCAAGTTTTTCCAACAAACCCCAATACTATTGACCCTTTCAGCAGTGACCTACTTGCATAGGCCAAAGTCTCACCCGAAGTAGTATGGGTGGGTGCTGGAACCAGGTTTCCGCACCCTAGGAGAGGGTAGGTAAGTCAAACAGAGCTGCGTTCAATCTTATAGTGACTAGATCTATATCACAGAGCCTAGATCTACAGATTCCCTTCGCATCCACGTGCGCAACAGTAATGATATCCACAGTAATCAACAGATCATGAACTCATATAATGATAATGCAGCTATTCCAGATATTCTTGCATGAAGCGCAATAGAACAGATCTAGATCGCAGCATAAACAAGTAACACAAGTATGTTCGCAACTTAAATCAATAACACAATAGCATATATTAATTAACCAAACATCACAGAATCACGTCACAATAATTCCAATAGATTCATATATTCAACAATACTTCTGCATTCATTAATCCTTTAGATCTACTTACAATACCCAAAACCCCACCTTCTCACACAGCTAGACAAAGAAGCTCTACGCACACAGAAGTAGGAGTCCTTCCCCAAAAACCCTAACCAGATCTATCAGTTCGGACTTAGCATCAATATTTAGTCATTCCCCTCCCTTACAACTCAAAATGTCCTTCTATTTATAACAAGTTAGCCTAAAATTTCTTGTGGTCCGCAAACCGTGGTTTGCAGACTCTAGGTCTACCCTTTGACCCATTACAATGCTTTCAGGGCTTTTACCCACCCCAAAACCCCTCTACTAAACCAAAATATGCCAAAATTATACAAAATACTCGAAATTGTCCCAATTCGCAGCAGTTGGAGGACCCTGCTCCAACAAACGAGATCTTGGATCAAATTTATTTGATGAAACCAAGATCATGGCCATGGGAATACAAGGTACGTCTTCTACTACTAATTCATCTCTAATTCTCATTCTTTTAAAGTTGAAATGATGCATGATGAAAGGAAGAGAAGTAAGCTACTATGTAGTGTATCCATATTAGATTCAAGGGGATTGAGAGAGTGTAACGCAATGGATAAGAGGGAATGGAACAAAAAAGCTAAAAATAAATCTTGAGGTATATGTTTCAAGTGATCCTTACTTGTGCATGTGGAGAGACAAATTATTATCTCAAGAAATTATATCCATAGTAGCATAGTAGAATGAGAATATAAAAATAGCTTCAACTAGTTGTTAAAATTTTACCATATAGACAACAAATTAAGCTCAAACAAATATAATAATCAAGAGTGATCAATCAAGGAATTGATCTAAATGTTAAACAATCTAGTAGTGTGTATATCAGTCTCGCTCATAGTTGGGATTCAACTACTACAAGGTCTGCCAAGGGTCATTTGTGCATATGAATAGAATAAAGGAGAAACTTGCATTCTCTCCAACTAAAAATATGGTTGAGTTATAATATTTTAGACATACTACATATTATATTATCTTCTCTATTTTAACACATTTTATGCTCAAAACCCTTCACGAAAGGATGACACTTGTCACATTTTATATTTCATAAAAAAAAATTTAAAAGTTGGATCCAAAATTCACCCAATACAATGCCTCTAAATTGTGCACATTTTTTTACTTTTAAACGTTATCATTATGAGAAATAACTAAACTCCACAAGTATTTTGGTACTCAAGAACATTTGTTTCAATGTTAGAGCTTTTGGCATCTAACAATATCCTAGTATATATTTCTTGTGTACTAAAATTATGGTGTCTCAATATGTAAAGAATTTGTTCCTCAACATGAAAACTTCTTGATCATAGCAAATAATTGCAATGAATAATGCTTGCAATAATTTTCATCAAACACGAGGGTTTCTTCTCATAGATGTTCATTACCAACTTTATGAGAGGGGTTTATGTCCCATCCTTCAGTCAAATTGTTTCGAGAGTTAATAAAGGCTTTTGATCTATTGGTATTCCCTTTCAATCTCCTCATCTTCAACATCCTTTTCATAGAGAAACTGGAAGAACTGACATTTTTGGTTTCTCAAAAAAAACTCGTTGGGTGCATCTTAGCAAGGTATAAATCTAGGGCGTTACTTGCCAAAATCAATGCAAGATCCAAAATAAGAGGTTAAATCTAGAAATATCAGAGAATATATTCAATATATGCAGGATCATGCTCTGATCTACAAGTTCGTCATATTATTTCCCTCTAAAGAGTCTCTAAATGGGTGGATTCAAAATAAATGGAACCTCTAAGTCAAAAATAGCTAGAGCTAGGGGGAAAGGATTCTTCATAGTTATTTTCTCTAGCTTGGAAGATATATTGAGGGTTTTTGAAGGAGGTTTGTACTTTTTTAATAATTCAGGGCTCTTCATGTAATTTTTGAAGGAGAGGTTTAATTTGAAGAAGGAATACTTCCTTGTTCCTCACGTGTGGGTTCGATTCTTTTCTCTTCCAATGGAATATTGGTATGAGGAAACCCTTGAAGGTTTGGGAAATTCCATTGGTATATTTTCCAAGTTTATGAGGCTACTGAGAGGGAGGTACATATCATATGCTCATATTTGTGTTTATATGAATATATCCCAATCTATTGTAGATTCAGTAAATATATTTTTTCGAGATAGCCCTTGGAGGCAATATCTAGATTATAAACATGTCCCCTCTAGATGCTGACATTGTCACAAATACCATAATATTAAGGGAATATTATATGAGTGCAAAGGGATCACCTAAAGAACACCCCTCTCAAAAAGAGCAAGATGATTTGGGAAAAGTCCCCCAAAGATGAAGATATTTGAGTCCTCTAGGTGCTTCAAATCTTGACCAGATCCCTAGATCTGCAAATAGGTTTGAGTCTCTCTCCTCTTAAAATGAGTCTCCAAAGTAAGATAATATTCAAGTCTACAACCAATAAAAGGAAAATCCTATAAGGCCTTACTAAATCCTGTAGAACCCATACGAAATTTTCTTGAAGAGTGTCGACAAAATCCATTACTATAAGAAATGGTTTTATCCATATTAGAAGAAGTTTAAGCACAAGCCCTAATGGAAGATATGTATCTAGATGAGCCATGGTTGGTTTCCCTTGCAGAATAATGGCATGGAAAATATATGAAGAACATCTTTGTTCATCAAGATAGGATTCTTTACAAGGCTTATCTCCAGTGCAAGGAAGAAGACCAACCGAACTCGAGTTCTTCAAAATCTTATTCTAGGATTCACAAGAAGGATTTCAAGGTGGTCTCTAGGTAAGACATGGAAGCAAAAAAACCAAGCCACAAGAGAAATAAGGCATCGATCCAATCATATTGTGAAAAATTAATCAACTCAAGGAAAATCAAGTCAATGTCACAGGCATTTCCTCCGTTTAATTCTCAAATCTTTGAGTTTTCTATATGTTGAGAATTTATAGGGCTGGTGTTTAATTCAAATTATCTTCTTGATAATTACTAGTGAGATTACTTGAGTTACTTATGTCTTCTTTTATTTAGCTTAGTTATTCTTTCATCAATTCAATTATCAAAATGCACGAGACACAAAATTAGGCTCCTAGAGCAAGGGAAAATCCTATCCCTCTTGGAGAGGAAAACCCGCAAAGAATTCTTCTTATAGATCTTCAAATGAAAACTACCATGACAAAAACTTAGACCCTTGACCTAGGAATGCCTCCAAGACCTTGTCACTACCTTTTCAAACTTGATTCTTCTCTTCTTCAACAATCTGCATTGTTATGCATTGTTACTAGAAAACTCGGTCTCCAAGTTTCACTTCTTATTGCTCAATAAAATATTGGGACTGAGTTATCTTCACCTTGCATATACTTCCAACTGTATTGTAGTTAGGAAGGTAAATCATTGATTTACCTTTCTCACTCTTACTCGCCTTTAAGACTACTTTCTTCTTATGATCAATGTCTTCACTTCATGAAATTTAGGAACATGTTGATTCGTAGTCTAGCAAATTCTTCCTTCAAACCGACTGCCCTAAACTTTATATTTAGGGACCTTTGCTTAGATCTGAAAACACAAAAAAAATATGTAGTATAGTAGTTTTATATCTGCAACTTCTCCTTTCTCTAATAAATGAAATAGGTGCAGTGATAACTTTAGACAAATATGTAATTAACACCCTATACAAGCTTCCTGAAATATGCAGTTTATACTCAAATAAATCCACACTTGATTTCAGTGTAATCCGCACTTCAGTTTAGTGTATCTGCACTTCTATTCTTGTCTTTAGTCTGTAGTTAGCCTCAGAATAACCCACACTTCTGTTTGAGAGAGATCCACATAACTTTCACCATCAAATGATCAGCAGTGTCGTGTATATATAAGGCATTGTTCCTGCCTCTAGGCCGACCATACAGTCACTTATTGAAACGACTTCCTCACTGAGTTTTAGGCCGACTTGAGTGAGGTTATTCCAGTGTTGATGAGGGTTGTCCACATCCATTTCTTCAATGATTTGTGACAAGGTTCATGACAAGGTCTAGAGCATATATTGATGACTAGACTCTTCATTTACTATACACTTAATTACACATGTAACTAGAAGACAACCCTAATAGACATCAAGAAGAAGTCTATTGACCTATAATAAAATATTTCTCATGAAACCCATGAAGCAAGTACAATAAAATACATTTTATTATCTTTATCTTCTTCTTTACATAAAATACATAATAACATAGTCAATATGAAGACCGAACTAGTTACACTTTCCAACACTCCCTCTTAACTAGGGAGGTATTCATCCAAGTACATGGTCACTATCAAACTGAAGAATCCCATAAGAAGAATTAGATTGGTAATCACATCTGTATAGCATCATATCAACCAGCATTGTCCTAGTGCAAGGCCTTGACTAACAGCCTTGTCTCTCAACGAGACAATGGGCTACAATTCTGCCAAGACACCTGACTAATAGACACCATAGTCATTGTCTCTCCAAGGTACATACCCCACCTATATGTTCCCAGAGTATGAACTTCTTGGAATATTCTTCTCTTGGGTAGCCAGCCCTTCAAGAATATTGGTCCTCAACTACTCTTATCTTGAATGCCCTATCCCATTCTCAAAGAGTATCTAATGCCAGATGATTACCCAATCCTCCATTCTGTCTTCTAGGTGAACACCAGAATGATGTGTCTATACATTCTCTTCACATGGCCTTCACTAAGACTGATGGTTGTTAGTCCTGGTCTAGTGCATGACACATGTAATATAGAATCACATACGTCACTCCCTCTCAACACGGGAAGGACATACTTCAAGTTTCTTCCAAGCAAGAAACTTACCACCAGGCTCCCTCTCAACCAAGGTCCTATAGCATCAACCCATCTACTCATGAATAATTCCTCCCCTCGATGTTATGGATTTCGATATTGAGTAATCTTCAACTTTTGGCTTCATAGGGCACATATCATCCATCACTTTCAGTCACGAGTCATGTCCATTATCAGAAAGTGATTCATATGTCTTTCTCATATGTTACACTGTTATGCCATGTTGCTTTCCTTCGAATCATCTCCAAGGATCATACATCCTTTATAATGATTAGCATCCCTGCAAAAATTCATCTAGATAAAAATATACATATGAAATTTTAAAACAAAATTTACCTCAGTGATTATATTTCACCATGACATCTTCCTGTAGGCATCAACATCCTTTATTCAGATTGACACATCTCCTAATGATATGTTTTGTCAAGGGTCTTCTTCTTTACCAGACTTTTTTCAGAGTCTACATATCCTCCCATGAGATCTCCTAATCACATATTCTTTGCCTTCGGATGATAACTACCTCTTGACATGGTTTCATTTCATGATCTCCTCCTCTCTGCACATTCTTCATTCCCATGAACTTACAAATTTTCTAGTTTCTCATTGATATACAACCACCTCATATTCCATGAGGATATATTATGTTGATTTCATATGTCAGTGCACCGAGAGATCCTCCTTCGTAGATCATACTTCTAAATATGGAATTCTATTACATGAAACCATATGACATGAATTCACAACATCTAGTGTCAGCATATAAATATATGCATACCTCATACCTTTATCATTTAAGTTATACTGTAGCAGTTGTACTAGAATGAAGAGCTTCATTCCCTTTGCCTGCTCCATCAATATGTCATCACATCCTAGAATTTTGTAGCATGGAATTCTTGATGAAACCATTATTCTTTCTTTCTAATCAGTGAATTCAAAGATAAATCCATTAGAAAAATATCAGCGCCAATTTTTATGATGACCCTTGATCTTGATAATTGCCTTCCATCAGTGAGGTTTTCCAGGAGTTTCTTTTATCGACAGTTCCCATCATGCTTCGATCATGATGCTATAATATACATTGCTTCTTATCATAAAATTTTATAACCAACATAAATCTCTTAAAGGAGAATATGATCTCAATCATATTGAAGATGCCTCGCTTCTTCTTTCTTATATTTATTTGCACCAGGTTCTTTCTCTTATATCTGAGATATGGGCTTCTTCCTTTTTCCTCTTGTCCTTTCTAAATTTAGGAAAATCTCGTATAATTCCAAAGATCATTACATCCAAAGCATCGTGTTTTTCCCACATATATTTTCTTATTCAGAGTACCAATTTTACTGAATCTTCTTTTCTTTCTAGACATGGTGTCAAAGGCTTGATTCCCTACACTTGATCCTGCTTTCAATATTTATTCTTCTATCTTACCTATAATTTGGAATGGCATGGCTTCTTCTCTCCCATCTATGTTGGAAGTGGAACCTGTCCATTCTTTTGGTAAAGCATTTTCTACCATATTGAGTATTATTATATCATACATTACTTCTCCCAACTTCAGTATTTGATCTCGTATTGAGAAAATCTCCATCAGATATGGAATTATTCCTTCCTTCGATATTCTCGATTTGTATAGTTTTTTTCGTAGGGATATTATTTCCTTTGTAGAACATTTTTAAGAATAGTTCCACCAATTTATCGTATATTTCTTTTGAGGATTCTAGCTTTGATACATAGGGAATGAGAGAGTATTTTATGGATTCTACAAGAATCCTATGGGCTCTTATATCTCCCTTCATGTATTTGATATATGCTAGAATATATTATTTTGGAGGTTGAGTTGTAGATCCTTCTATGAAGCCCATAACTTCATTTTCAATTAGCTTTAGATATGTTATTTTCTTCCATGCATTGAAGTTTGATAACCCAACCAATTTTTTGCTCTCTATACAATAAGTCATTTTGACATATTTAGATAAAGTCATAGATACTTACTTGAGTGAGTGACTTTCTCCTTCAACAGCTTCCTTGATGATGACGAAGGAGTTAGGAGCTTCTTCTAAGACAAAAATATTCAATCTAGGTGTTCTTGAATTTTTTATGGTAAGGGATATCTTCAAAAGATGATGTCCTCTTATATCAATGTCTTGAATGAAAATCTTTGATGGAAAATTTTCTTTTATTGAAAATTTGATCCTTAGAATGATATGAAGATCTTTCTTGAAAATAGTTTGAGAGTCTTCCTTGCAAACTTATTTTCCTTTTCACCCAAACTTTAATTTTTCTTCCTAGAGTGTCTCTTTGTCAAGCAGCCCTTGAGTTCAGCACCTTAGCTCTGATTCCATGTTCAAAATTTATAGGGTTGGTGTTTAATTCAAATTCTCTTCTTGATAATTACTTGTGAGCTCACTTGAGTTACTTATGTCTTCTTTTCCTTAGCTTAGTTAGTCTTTCATCAAGTCAATTATCAAAATGCATGAAACACAAAATTAGGCTCCTAGAGCCAGGGAAAAGCCTCTCCCTCTTAGAGAGGAAAACCCGCAAATAATTATTCTTATAGATCCTCAAATTACAAGTACCATGACCCAGACTCAGACCCTTAACCTAGGAATACCTCCAAGAACTTGTCACTGCCTTTTCAAACTTGGTTCTTCTCTTCTTCAACAATCTGCACTGTTCTGCACTGGTACTAGAGAACTCGGTCTCCAAGTTTCACTTCGTATTGCTCAGTCAAATATTGGGAGTAAATTATCTTCACCTTGAATATACTTGCAATTTTATTGTAGTTAGGAAGGTAAATCACAGATTTACCTTCCTCACTCTTACTCACCTTTAAGATTTATTTCTTCTTATGATCAATGTCTTCACTTCATGAAATGTAGGAACATACTGATCCGTAGTCTATGTAGGAATTTATAGGGTAAGTTCCTTAGATCAAGAACCAAAATTCACCGCTCACAAACATATCACAAATCAGTACACCAGTATAATCACATGGTTAAAACCCTCAAAGAGGGAAACAGTCCACGGCCTGAGCCAACGCGGCCACTTCAGGAAATTTATTAATATAAAAAGAAAAGTTACATATGTTTCTCTCATAAAAAGTTACCGGAAAAATGACCCTCCATGCTCTTTAAATAGAGATCATGGACCAATCGGGTGTTAAGCCATGGATCAAGTGTCGTTAATACCGAGGTGAGAGATAACCGTCGGATCACTACAAATCGTGACCGTCGAATTATAAGTTACAAATGTACATGGTAAAGAAACACACTTTACCTAACTCTACACTAGACTAAGTTATTCTTAACTATTTCCTATGTGTCAGAATATCCTAACATCCCCCCTTAAGAAAAACTTGGGATAGGATTGAAGGATTTACAAAGGTGACACAAAAGAAGCCTATTTCCTATGTGTCGAAATATCCTAACATCCCCCCTTAAGAACAAATTGGGATAGGATTGAAGCATTCACAAAAGTGACACAATAGGAGAAGGAAGGAGGCATTAGAGCCTATCCCCCCTTAATGAAAACTTTCCTGAACTCCAAGCATGGATCGAAGTTTGGTAAACTTCGCTTTTGTGAGAGCCTTTGTAAAGATATCAGCTACTTGATCATTGGTTGGACAGTACTGCACTACAAGAACACGATCATGAATGATCTTTCTAATGAAGTGCATGTGGATTTCAATGTGTTTCATATGCTGATGTTGAACTAGATCTTTACATAGCTGAATGGCACTCTGATTATCACACCAAAGTGTAGTTGGACGATGTTGATGAAGACCAAATTCAGACAGAATCTGACGAAGCCATATGGCTTCCTTGATGGCTTCAACTGCACCACGATACTCTACTTCTGCTGAAGAAATAGAGATGGCACTTTATTTATTACAAGACCAAGTAATAGGTCCTGAACCAAGAGTGAATACATATCCTGTAGTAGACTTTCGATCATCAGGGTCACCAGCCCAATCAGAATCAGTGAAACCAATCAACAATGGAGATGCTCCTGCACTGTAATGAATCCCAAAATGAACTGTACCTCGAATATATTGAATTATTCTTTTAGCTGCTTTCCAGTGACTTTCATGAGGTTGGTGCATAAACCGAGCGACAAGACCAACAGCAAAGGAAAGGTCAGGACGGGTATGGGTTAGATACAAAATTTTACCAACAAGTTGACGGTATAAGGTAGCATCAACTTCAGGGGTAGTACAAGTGACTGAAAGCTTGACTCTAGACTAAAAGGGAGAAGGGGCTAGCTTATAGTCTTCCATGTGAAAGTGGTGTAGAATATCACAAGCATAATTGGACTGAGAGAGGGTAATGCCTTCCTTGGACTGCAAGACTTGAAGACCAAGGAAATAATGCAAGTGTCCTAAGTCTGCCATTTCAAACTTCTTTTTGAGGCTAGACTTCACATGGTTTATATGTTTTAGATCACTACCAATAAGGATAATATCATCAACATAAATAACAAGGATGGTGAAGGACTTACCCACTTTCTTGGTGTAGACAGTGTTGTCAGAATGACACCTAGAAAAGCCATTATCTAATAGAAATCTATCCATTTTGGCATACCAAGCCCGAGGAGCTTTTTTGAGACCATATAGAGACTTTCTAAGGCAACAAACAAGGTTGGAGTCTTTTTGGATAAAGCCAGGGGGTTGTTCCATGTAGATTTATTCATGCAAAGCTCCATGTAAGAAGGCGGATTTAAGATCCATCTGATGGAATTCCCATTTAAAGGAGGCAGCAAGGGAAAGAACAAGGTGGATAGAATTCATTTTGGAAACAGGGGAGAAGGTTTCAGTATAGTCAATGCCTTCAACTTGTGAAAATAATTTAGCAACAAGACGAGCTTTATGTCTATCCACTTTTCCATCTGGTCCAAACTTGGTTTTGTAAACCCATCTGCATCTAACAAGTTCTCTTCCTTTTGGAAGAGGAAAAAGATCCCAAGTATCATTTGCCAATAAGGAATGATACTCTTCATTCATAGCTTCATCCCAATCTAGATGACCGGAGGCTTCTTCAAAGGTTTATGGATCAAGTTTTTCTGGAACTTGAGCCAATAAGGAAGAATCTCTTTCGAACTGAGAACGTGTATGTCGGAGATCGGCAGGGTCACCTGCAAGAAAACTTGCTGCATCCCAAGTAGAGCGGACCCATATTGGAAGCAGTGGAGTATAAGGAAAATTTTCATGAGGAGGAGGAGGATTTTCATCCTCACTATCATCATATAAACTAGAAGGAATGTTATTAAAAATAGAAGAGAGAGAGAGAGGTGGCACATATGCCGAATCAGGCTCGCAGGCCAAAGGTGGCACACCCACCGAACTAGGCTCGCAGGTTGATATATTTTCATCAAAATATCTCTTCTAATGATTATATTTTTTTATTTTGGTTGAAGAAGTCTATATCCTTTGACATCTTCAAAATATCCAACAAAAATACATTTTTCACTCTTAGGTTCTAAGGCTTTATGTTTCGCATTTGGAATATGGGCCCAAGCATCACTTCCAAAAACATGAAAGTGACTTACATCAGGTTTGATTGAGCTCCAAGCTTCTTCTGGAGTTATATTATTTAAAACCTTAGTAGGAGTGCAATTTCCTATGTAATTTGCACAGTTAATGGCTTCTGCCCAAAAATTGAGACCAAGTCCTTTAGATTGAAGCATACAATTAGTCATTTCTTTTAAGGTGTGATTCTTCCTTTCAGCTACACCATTTTTTTGTGGAGTATATGGAACAGTATGTTGCAATTGAATGCCATGCTCAGTGCAGAAGTTGATAAATTTTTTGTTAACATATTCTCCACCATTGTCTGATCTTAACTTAAGAATTTGATGTCCAGATTGTTTCTCAACAAAGGCCTTAAAGGCCAAGAACATGTTAAAAACTTCACTCTTGAGTTTTAAGAAATATACCCAAGTGCGTCTGGAAAAATCATCAATGAAGGTTAAGAAGTACTTGCAACCAGAGAAAGAAACAATAGGAAGTGGACCACATAAATCATTGTGCACAAGCTGCAAAGGGGCTGAAGCGTGCCAAGAGGCACGTTTGTCAAAACTATCCCGATGATGTTTTCCGAGTACACATCCGGAGCAAACACCATCTCGGCAAGATACCATAGGAAGACTCGTCACCATATTTTCCTTACATAGAGTTTGAAGAGAGTGATAATTTAAGTGACCAAATCGCTCATGCCAAATTTTTCTCACTTCATCATTGTGAGCAAAAAAAATGGAGGGAATACATGATGATCCAAAGTTGTCAAACTTATACAACCTTGTGGAATCATCAGCAATGCTAGTAGCTAAAATATGTTTAGGATCTTTGAGGTCCTTGATTACAACATCATGAGGTGATAATTCTACTATTTTCCCTTCACCTGAATGAGTTATCTGATAAAAAAATAGAAGGTTGCATGACAAGGTAGGAACACATAGTACATCATTAAACTGACCATTAACTAGATGAATGGTTCCAGATCCTACAACACTAAGAGATCTATCATCGCCAACATAAATATGTTTGGTGTTACAATCATTTAAAGAAGAAAACATGGATTTATTTTTAGCCATGTGGTAAGAAGCTCCAGAATCAATGAGCCACTCATGAGAAGGAGAAGAAGAAGATACATTTAATGCATAACCAGATCTTGATGCTTGACAACCACAAGCAAAAAATTCCATGCCTGAAGATGAAGATGAAGAGTACTCCAAATTGATGTTGTGCTTCTTCATTGCTGCTTCTAAGGCTTCCATCTTCTTAAAACATTTGGACTCTATATGGCCATCCCGATTGCAAAAGTTGCAATTTCTATCTGTCTTCTTCCCTTTGTTTTGATTTGCCTTATTATTTTGGTGATTTGATTTTTCAGTTTGCGGCTGAAATTTCTTAGGGCCCTTGTTTGGTTTAGGTCCATATTTTTTAGGATACGGCTTCTTGGGATTATTTTGATATGGTTTTTGTTGGGCTGTTAAGGCTTTCTTAGAAGCGTTTCCAACAGTGATAAGACCAAGGTGTAAAAAATTTTCTTGTTATCTTATCAAAGAATCGCAAAAGGAATTAAAAGAGGGATTCTTGTAGGTGGTTCTGGAAGAAATGACGGCTTCTCTAGTGGAATGGAAGGTGGAAACAAATACAGAGTATGCAAGGCCAAGTTTAGCAAGAATGCAATAGATGAGGTAACATCATCCTTTTTTATCTTACAACCTTCTAAAAGAATTCTGAGGGTCTTGAATTTGGACAAAAAATCTTCAATGGAGGAGAAATTATTGGGGTCCAAAGTAAGCAACTCAATTTCAATCTAGTGGGCCCTGATTTGATTTTGAATGCCAAAAATATTTTTTAACTTTTCCAGGGCTTCATTAGGGGTGTCAATGTCAAGGATATAAAATCGAAGATCTTGAGCAATGGACATTCCTATCAACCCTCGTGCTTGATCTTGTTTATTTTCCCATTTAGCAGCTTTATCATCATCAAAAGGTTTAGTTTCTTTCCCTGTGGCTATTCTATAAAGCCCTTTACTTCTAAGTATATCTACCATGTGTGGTAGCCATTGGAAATAATTGGTGTTGTTAAGAATAACCGGGCATGCACTTTCCATTTTTTTAAAACTTGAAGCTGAGAAAAGCTGAAAATAACTACTCCAATGGAAATTTCTTGAAAAATTAGACCATTTCAAAAAAAATGGCTCGAAAAACGGCTTCTGGATGAAGAAATTATGCCTTTTGAAAAATATGAGTTGTAGATGCCGAATAGTTACGGGAACGGGATGAAGTGCGGCTTTAAAAAAAATATTTCGCCCCTTTGAACAAAAAATTTTTACAAAAGAGGCTTGAGAAGGAGACTTGAACCCAAGACCTCTATTCTCATAAACTAACCCCTCACCAAGTGAGATAGTAAAAATATCAAGTTATTGTATGAAAAGAGGAAGGGGGGTTTCTTCTTCTTTCTTTCTTTCTTTTTTTTTCTTTTTTTTTCTTTTTTTTTTTTTTTACTCTTCGGTGTGTGTGCCTTTTCCTTCACAAAAAAAAACACAAAAACCAAGAAAAAAAAACAAAATGCAAAGCCTTGCAGGAAAATTTTAGATTTTCAGTTAGCCTTACCGACAACTATCACTTTTTCACTATTTCTGATTTCCCGAGATCGCACAAAGACGCGGGAAAGAGCATACGTAGCAAAAAAAAATCCCTTTTCCTATTTCTAATTTGCCGAGATCACACGCAGCGCACAGAAAAGAGCATACACAGAGAAGAGGATATAGATCCAGAAAATAAATAAAACCTTAAAACCGAAAATAAAAAGAGGGAACCGAAATAAGCAGAACTATTAACAAATATAACTGCAAAACAGATGCTTTATACCTCCAGATCTAAACTGTCATAACTTGGGCAGCCGGAAACCTTTTCGCATGAAACGAAAGGCATTCCTCACTGTAAAAGATGCTCCGGACACAACCAAGTAGTTCTCCAAGCCCAAAAATGTTCAGAAGTAGTAGATATAAAAAACGGCATTCGCATGTAGTCAAACTGGCTTCAGATTTTGATTAAAAACGGACGCGGCCCTAAAAATAGCTCTGATACCATGTAGGAATTTATAGGGTAAGTTCCTTAGATCAAGAACCAAAGGTCACCGCTAAAAAACATATCACAAATAAGTACACCAGTATAATCACGTGGTTTAAACCCTCAAAGAGGGAAACAGTGCACGACCTGAGCCAACGCGGCCACTTCAGGAAATTAATATAAAAATAAAAGCTACATATGTTTCTCTCATAAACGGTTACTAAAAAAATGACCCTCCATGCTCTTTAAATAGAGATCATAGACCAATCGGGTGTTAAGCCATGGATCAAGTGTCGTTAATACCGAGGTGAGGGATAACCATTGGATCACTACAAATCATGACCGTCGGATTATAAGTTACAAATGTACATGGTAAAGAAACACACTTTACCTAACTCTACACTAGACTAATTTATTCTTAACTATTTCCTATGTGTCGGAATATCCTAACAGTCTAGCAAATTATTCCTTCAAACCGATTGCCCTTAACTTTATATTTCAGGACCTTTGCTCAGCTCTGGAAACATAAAATCAATATGTAGTATAGCATTGTTATATCCACAACTTCTCCTTGCTCTAAGATCCGACATAGGTGTTGTGATAACTTTAGACAAATATGCAATATACACCCTATACAAGCTTCCTTAAATATGCATTTTATAATCAGAGAAATCCACACTTGAGTTCAGTGTAATCCATACTTGAGTTCAGTGTTATCCAAACTTATATTCTTGTCTTTAGTCCACAATTAGCCTCAAAATAATCCTCACTAATCTGCACTTCTGTTTCAGAGTAATCAGCATTCCTTTCACCATCAAATGATCTGCAATGCAGTGTATATATAAGGCAATGTTCTTGCCTCTAGGCCAACCATACAGTTACCTATTGAGCCGACTTCCTCACTGAGTTTTAGGCTAACTTGAGTGAAGTTATTCCAGCGTTGATGAGGGTTTTCCACAGCCATTTCTTCAAGGATTTGTGACAAGGTTCATGACAAGGTCTAGAGCATATATTGATGAATAGACTCTTCATTTACCAGACACTTAATTACACATGTAACTAGAAGACAACCCTAATAGACATCAAGAAGAATTATATTGACCTATAATAAAATCTTTCTCATGAAACCCATGAAGAAAGTACAAAAAAATAAATTTTATTATCTTTGTCTTCTTGTTTACATAATTACATAGTCAATATGAAGACCTACCTAGTTACACTTTCCAACACTCCCTCTTAACTAGGTTGGTATTCATACAGGTACATAGTCACTTTCAAACTGAAGAATCGGATTGGTAACTGCATCTGTATAGCATCATATCAACCAACATTTTCCTAGTGCAAGGCCTTGACTAACAGCCCCATCTCTCAACGAGACAATGGGCTATAATGTTGGAGAGACACGTGAGTAATAGACACCATAGTCATTGTCTTTCCAAGGTACATACCCCACATAGGTGTTCCCATAGTATGACCTTATTGGACTATTCTTCTCTTGGGTAGCCAGCCCTCAAAGAATATCCGTCCTCGACTACTCTTATCTTGAATTCCCTATCTCATTCTCAAAGAGTATCAAATGCCAGATGATTACCCAATCCTCCATTATGTCTTCCAGGTGAACACCATAATGATGTGTCTACCCATTCTCTTCACATGGCCTTCACTAAGACTTATGTTTGTTAGTCCTGGTCTAGTGCATGACACATGTAATGTAGAATCACATACGTCACTCCATCTCAACACAGGAAGGACATACTTCAATTTTATTCCAAGCAAGAAACTTACCACCAGGCTCCCTCTCAACACAGGAAGGGCATACTTCAAGTTTCTTCCAAGCAATAAACTTACCACGAAGCTCCCTATCAACCAGATTCCTATAGCAGAAATCTAGCTACTCATGAATAATTCCTCCCCTCGATGTCATGGATTTCGATATTGATGAATCTTTAACGTTTGGCTTCATAGGGCATAGATTATTTGTCACTTTCAGTCGAGTCATGTTCACTATCAAAAATTGATTCATCAGTCTTTCTCATCTGATACATCATTACGCCATGTTTCTTTCCTTCGAATCATCTCCAAGGATCATACATCCTTTCTAATGATTATCAGCCCTGCACAAATTCATCCAGATAAACATATACATATGAACTTTTAAAACAAAATTTTCCTCAGTGATAATATTTCACCATGACATCTTCCTGTAGGCATCAACATCCTTTATTCATATTGACACATCTCCTAATTAGATGTTTTTTCAAGGTTCTTCTTCTTTACCAAACTCCTATCAGAGTCTACATATCCTCCCAGGAGATCTCCTAGTCACATCTTCTTGGCCTCCGGATGATAACTGACTCTTGACATGGTTGCATTTCATGATCTCTTCCTCTCTTCACATTCATTCCCAGGAACTTACAAATTTTCCAATTTCTTGTTGATATACAACCACCTCATATGCCATGAATATATATTATGTTGATTTAATATTTCAGTGCACCAAGAGATCCTCCTTCGTAGATCATACTTCTAAATATGAAATTCTATTACCTGCAACCATATGACATGACTTCACAACATCCAGTATCAGCATATAAATATATACATAACTCATACCTTTATCATTTATGTCATATTGTAGTAGTTTTACTAGAATGAAGAGCTTCATTCCCTTGGCCTGGTCCATCAATATGTCATCACATCCCAGAATTGTGTAGTATGGAGTTCTTGATGAAACCATTATGCTTTCTTTCAAATCAGTGAATTGATAGAGAACTCCATTAGAAAAATATCAACACCAGTTTTTATGATGACCCTTGATCTTGATAACTTCCCTCCATTAGTGAGGTTTTTCCAGGAGCTTGTTTTATCGATAGCTCCCACCATGCTTCGATCATGATGCTATAATATACACTGCTTCTTATCATACTATTTTACAACCAACAGAAATCACTTAAAGGAGAAGATAATCTCAATCATAGTGGAGATTCCTCGCTTCTTCTTTCTTAGATTTTCTTTGCATCAGGTTCTTTCTCTTATATCTGAGATATGGGCTTCTTCCTTTTTCCTCTTATCCTTTCTAAATTTCGTACAATCTCATATATAATGCCCAATATCATTACATCCAAAGCATCGTGCTTTCTCCACATTTCTTTTCTTATTCTGAGGACCAATTTTACAGAATCTTTTTTTCTTCCTGGACATGGTGTCAAAGGCTTGATTCCCTACACTTGATCCTGCTTTCAATATTGATTCTTATATCCTACCTAGACTTTGTAAGGGCATGACTTCTTCTCTCCCATCTATGTTAGAAGTGGAACCTCTCCATTATTTCGGTAAAGAATTTTCTACCATAGTGAGTATTTCTCTATCAGACATTACTTCTCCCAACTTTAGTAGTTGATCTCGTATTGCAAAAATCTCCATCATATATGGAATTATTCCTTCCTTTGATATTCTCAATTTGTCTAGTTTTTGTCTTAGGGATATTATTTCCTTTGTAGAACCTTTTGAGAATATTTCCACCAATATATCATATATTTCTTTTGAGGATTCTAGCCTTGATACATATGGAATGAGAGTGTCTTTTATGGATTCTATAAGAATCCTTCGGGCTCTTATGTCTCCCTTCATGTATTTGATATATGCTAGAATGTATTCTTTTGGATGTTGAGTTGTAGATCCTTCTATGAAACCCATAAATTCATTTTCAATTAGCTTTATATATTTTCTTTTATTCCATGCATTGAAGTTTGATAACCCAGCCAATTTGTTGCTCTCTATACAATAAGTCATTTTGACAGATTTAGATAAAGTCATAGATACTTACTTGAGTGAGTGACTTTCTCTTTCATTATCTTCCTTGATGATGACGAAGGAGTTAGGAGCTTCTTATAAGATAGAAATCTTCAATATATGTGTTATTGAATCTTTGATGGCAAGGGATATCTTCAAAAGATGATGTCCTCTTCAATCAATGTCTTGAATGAAAATATTTGATGGCAAAGATTATTTTCTTGAAAAGTTGATCCTTTGAAATCTTTCTCGAAAATAGCTTGAGAGTCTTCCTTGCAAAATAATTTTACTTTTCACCCAAACTTTGACTTTTTCTTCCTAGAGTGTCTCTTTGTCAAGCAGCCCTTGAGTTCAGTACCTTAGCTCTGATTTCATGTTCAGAATTTATAGGGCTGGTGTTTAATTCAAATTATCTTCTTGATAATTACTTGTGATCTTACTTGTTACTTATGTCTTCTTTTCTTTAGGTTAGTTAGTCTTTCATCAAGTAAATTATCAAAATGCACGAGACACAAAATTAGGCTCCTAGAGCCAGGGCAAAAACCTCTCCCTCTTGGAGAGGAAAACCCACAAAGAATTATTGTTATAGATCTTCAAATGACAAGTACCATGACCCAGACTCAGACCCTTGACCTAGGAATTCCTCCAAGACCTTGTCACTTCCTTTTCAAACTTGATTCTTCTCTTCTTCAACAATCTGCATTGTTATGCACTGGTACTAGAGAACTCGGTCTCCAAGTTTCACTTATTATTGCTCAGTCAAATATTGGGACCAAATTATCTTCACCTTTCATATACTTTCAACTATATTATAGTTAGGAAGGTAAATCACGTATTTAACTTCCTCACTCCTACTCACATTTATGACTACTTTCTTCTTATGATCATTGTCTTCACTTCATGAAATGTAGGAACATACTGATCTGTATTCTAGAAAATTCTTCCTTCAAACCGACTGCCCTTAACTTTATATTTCAGGACCTTTTCTCAGCTCTGAAAATGCAAAAGCAATATGTAGTACAACAGTGTTATATCCACAACTTCTCCTTTCTCTAAGATTCGAAACAGATGATGTGATAACTTTAGACAAATTTGCAATTAACACCCTATACAAGCTTCCTGAAATCCACAGTTTATACTCAAAGAAATCTGCACTTGATTTTAGTGTAATCCGCACTTGAGATCAGTTTCATCCGCACTTCTATTATTGTCTTTAGTCCACAGTTATCCTCAGAAGAATCCACACTAATTCGCACTTATGTTTTAGAGAGATCTGCATTCCTTTCACCATCAAATGATCCAAAGTGCAGTGTATATATAAGGCATTGTTCCTACCTCTAGGCCGACCATACAGTCACCTATTGAGCCGACTTCCTCACTGAGTTTTAGGCCAATTTGAGTTAGGTTATTCCAGAATTGATGAGGGTTGTCCATAGCCATTTCTTCAAGGATTTGTGACAAGGTTCATGACAAGGTTTGGAGCATATATTGATGACTAGACTCTTCGTTCACTAGGCACTTAATTACACATGTAACTAGAAGACAACCCTAATAGACATCAAGAAGAAGTATATTGACCTATAATAAAATATTTCTCATGAAACCCATGAAGAAATTATAACAAAATACATTTTATTATCTTTGTCTTATTCTTTACATAAAATACATAATTACATAGTCAATATGAAGGCCAACCTAGTTACACTTTCCAACACTATGTAATAATGATTTTCATAGTTAGTTTATAATCATTTATTATTGGTAGGTAGATTGCTAGTCTATTATTTTCTATTATTGGTAGGTATGTTTCTAGTCTTAGCCAAGCTTGATACGAAAAAATCTCCTAAATTTTGGTCCTCTTTTATAAATCCAAGCTATATTTAACTTTATCTGATTAATGAAAGAATCCACTAGCTTACAAAAAAACTGTCATTAAACACCCACTAAATCTGAAATATTTTCAATCAATATCTATGCCCATTGTTAAAATCCACCAAAGTTTGATCTTTCAAATGAATATTAATTAGAATAGTTATCCAACTAGGCAAGAACAAACTTCCTTTTGATTCCCGCAATATTCTTCTTCCTCAACACCATAAACCTATGAATCATATCACCCTCCAAAATATTTATTAATAACTATGTGTAAGGAATGTAGTAAATGTAGACAATCAACTTTTGAGAATATGTTAAGCACCCTGATCAAATTATGACTATAATTTCCTTCTCAAAAAACCCTCTATTAAATTTGTAATCAAGTGTTTCCATTACAAATGGTCACCATTGTAGTTGAAAATTTTTCTTAGGTGTCAAAATAATTGTGCACCAAAGGTATGTTATCTATAAAGAGAAGGTGCTTAGGAAAATGTTCAAACCTTTTGAGGTAAATAAGCAACCATGGAAAGACCCTTTTGGCAATAATTATGGAAGGAAATTAAAAACAAATTGTAGGTAGTAATCCTAAAACATTATAAAAATCATCCACATGACACAAAAGGGTATTAATCTCCTCTAAAATCTATGTTATTAATGTGATCACAGTTAGTAGTAATGTTAATACTCAGAAAAAAAAGGAAAGGAAGAATGCAAGTAGAGAAAAGGTTGTCACAATTGTAAATGTTGTCCAATCAGTATTGTATCAGATATTTATAAAAGCTCAAAATGGTGAAGAGTGGTCATATTCAACCAACACTTTTAGTGTTACAATGAAAAATACAAAGTTAGGTGACGGATTCATCTTTGACCTAACTCTTCTTACAGATATTTATAATGAGGTAGATGATATATAAACTATAAAATACAATATGGACGAACTACAAACATATATATTCTAGCTATGGGATTCCTCATAGCCATCTTAGTCACACGTTCTCTATATTAATTAAAATTTAATTTGATCCAGTGAGAACAAAAATATATTGGAATAATTCATCGCTCAGCAGAATAAGATTCCATGACAAAATCCTGATACAACAACCAAATTCATTTGATACATACATAAATGAAATGAAATGAATTATTTTAATGACGTCCACGAGGTTGAGTAGCCTAAGGGATCAAGAGAATAGAAAGCTTAACTCATGTTCAGATTCATTTCGATGTCAGGTCTTTTGCTAAGAGTCTTGACTAGAAGGATAGAAATTTGATTATCTTATCTTTGTCAAATAGATGTTGCATGTTGTCAACATTTATATTGTTTTCATATTGAATGTGGATATCCTTATATTTTGCACACTCCATGATAAAGTGTCATTCTATCTCCACCACACCCTTATCGTAGAAAATGCAAGTTCTCTCTTCCCAAACTTCCCTAGGGATCTTCCACCTACCAATCTCACATCTAAGGAGATGTGACCTTGTCCTCAACTGTGCCACTATCACCCTTCATTTTTCTTTAATATTTTCTCCTAAATATGTTTTCTCACCGTGATCACAAGTTGAGTTGAACTCTTTGATGTAGTATGATTTTTTACAACCATTATGAGTGGATCACATGGTAGTCCTAAATTTTTCCGTCATTTCTTTTTTGGTGTTAGGGAATTCATGCAGCTTGATATTCCACTTACTCAACCATTTTTTTTTTGCTTCATCCAAGTTTTCTTTCTATGATCTAATCCCTCTTCTATAGCTATCTTGGGCCAATGCTAGGTATCCATGTTTCTATCCTTATTTAAATAGCTTATTAACATGATTATTGATGTTGCCTCCAATGGAAAAGTACCTACTTCAGCCAAAATGATTGTGTACGGGATTGTGGCTTTAAATTTGAGATTTTTAGTAATTAGTTGTTTATGTATTCTTTCTAAATTCCTCCAATTGCAAGTTGGCATGATACTTCCCCATAATTCACAACCGTAGAGAACAATCAGCGTAACCAACAAACCAAAAAGGGTTTTCTTGGTTTTCCAATCCCAAATTTCATCTGTTATACACCTATTTTGGAGTAAGTATGAGGCTCTCCATCCTCCCTGAATTATTTTCATCCTACAAGTCTCCCAACTGAGCTTTTGGTGGAATTCAATCCCAATATATTTGTATTCCTTTACTATCTCCAAAGGATTACCTTCGAAAAAATGTTTGATTTGTCTTTTCTACTTAAAGATAAAATCATGATTTTGGGATTGATAATGTTCACTTGCATCACAACCTCCTGACAAAAGTGTTCTAAGGCCTTTAATTTTTCTCTTAATCCATGTGATGTTTTTGATATTAGGATAAGATCATCTACATATAGAAGCAACTTTACCACATATCTTGCTAGATGAACCCCTTCTCCATCCTCTTTGCTTAACCAAGCTTCTAGCTTATCAATATATAAACTGAACAAAGTGAGGGATAGATTACATCCCTATTTAACACCAATATCTCTACCAAAACATTCATACATTCCTTCACTTGTTCATATTTTAGCTCTAACCTTCTCATAAATTCTATGAACTGTTTCTCTATACTCATTTAGGATACCCAACTATTCCATCTTGTTCCTTAGTTTGTCTCTAGACATTGTGTCAAATGCTTTCTTGAAGTCCACAAAACAACAATAGTTTGTTTCACCTTCCATGTCCCAAACTTTATCTATCAAATGTCTCAGAGTGACACATGTTGAAAAAGGTAACTAGGTTAGGTTTTCATAATAAATTATATTTGTGTTTTTAAGTAAATGATAAAAGGTTAACTAAGACATCATGTTGCACTTGTCAAAAACCATGCTATGTCAGCCATCATCGAGTTAATGGAGCTCAACTGCTGGAATATACTTTTTGGCTTAAATTAAAATGAACAGCCTTTATATATAGGCTCACGTGGGTAGCTTCAAATAAATACAAGTGTTTTGCAGATTCCTTCGCAGATTGCGGATAAGCTTGAAGCCACCATTGCAACAAGTATTTACGGATATAAAGAAGAGACCGGGTTTATATATATAATACAGTGTGGATATCACAATGTGATTACCACAACAGAACAGTGTGGTTACCACAGTAGATTGGTTCAATAAAATGTGGGTTTATATATATATACAAAGAACAGTGCGATTACCATAGCAGAGACTGGGTTTATATATATAATACAGTGTGGATACCATAGAGACAGGGTATACAGATATCACAATAGGAATAGAATATATATATATATATAAGAAGTGTGGATACCATAGTTGGGACAACATAAATATATATACAAAGATAGCATGGAAATTCCAGCAAACTTCAGTGCGTACATATAAAAAAGAACAAAAGTGCGGAAGATAGATAACACAAGCAGTTATTGAGAAGAGAATTAAGTCAAACGTTGCCCTACTGAATTTACAACATGGTATCAGATCTAAGGTGAGAGTCCAAGAAGGGCACCTAAGAGGCACTCCAAAATGAGTTAGGTCAAAACAACACACGATCTAGGCGATCTCAATGCAACTTGGATCACAAAAGTTCACAGGTTCGAATCTCCTCTGAAATTTCGGTGATGAGGTGTAGATAACAGTTCGGTGAGATCTCTATTTTGTATGGATAAGACAAAGATAAAATCAGATCTTTGGAACACTTCACAGAATTCAGATTCTTTGATTTTTTCGGAATAGATCACAGAAAAAAGACACAGACCACAGTTCGGATCACCATATGTAGTCTAAGGCTAATCACTTTGGCCAGCAAGAAGAGAAAACTAAGGTGAAAGTCACATGAATGCTCTTAAATTGATTTGGTTTTAAAATACAGTTGCTCGGAGGTAACTCCTGTGATAGCTATCTTCTCCTCGGATTGTACATTGATACAATACATCCAAATAGCAGTTCGGATTCTTTGGACTGTGAGCTCATTGCCTCTTGTAGACTGGGAAGTATTTCAAACTATGGACTGTGGTAGCACAGTGCCTAAAAATAGGAAGCTCAATTATGGTGTAAAGCGGTGGTATACGCTCCTGTTAGCTCGGATCCATTGCTGATGTGCTGAAACTTGAATTCCTATGTAGTAGATCCTTTAACTTCGGATTGTGGCTCAGGATAATTGAAGTAGTGGTATAGAACTTTCTCAGACTGCCTCCACAAACTCGGCATTCATTACAGTGACCAGTCTTATCGCCATAGTATTTATTACAGGGTTGTCTCATCACTCAGATTGTAGCATCATCTCTTTCTTGGAACTGTGAAGATTGGGCTGTAGTGTCAATTGGACAGTAGGCAACTGCTATTGCTGATATAGACATTGGTGCATCATCAAAGGAGTATTGTCCCATTTCCTTATCTATAACAGTTCGGATTGTGACTCGGATTGAGTTGTGCTACAGGTCATATGCATCACGTACTGTGACCCTAAACAGTAACTAGGATTCACCTTTTGATTTCAGACAAAGGTGGAGTATAGTGCAACAAACATAATAATAGTGGCTTGAAGATTGTGATCTTCCTGTGACTGTGATAGAGTATTACCTCCTTGATTGCAGCAAATTCTAAGTGAAAGGCCAAGTGAAAATACCTTGTTGGGAAAGCATTGTGAAGCCCAATATTGGACAGTGAAGTTTTTGAAGCATCCTTGGGGAGAGATATTTTAGGCAAGGGTTATTGAAGAGACTTTTGAAGAACTTTTGAAGACCTTGTTTGGAGTCTTTGAGAAGTGATATTGAAGAAGATCCCAAATTGGAGCCTTCTTGTTAAGTAGCCTTGACTGACCTTGGAGATACTATTGAATACATTTTCGTGAGTTGTCTTGAAGATAATATTGAAGATCATGATGCATTGTTAATGACATCATGAGGTAACTTGAAGGATTTGATTGGGTATCATGAAGGACAGCAGAGACACCTTCATGTGAAAACATCAAGGCTGTCATTGATGACATAATGTGGAGACTACAATGAAGACTAAGTGAATACTGACAGGGTTGGTTATATGATAGGAAGCAGTGTAGCATCCTGATGAAAGCATGGTAGGAGCTCTTGGTGAATCAACTCTGGGAAAACCTTTCTGATAACATTACAAATATAAAGCAGTCATCAAAAGCAAGGGACATCATGGAAACATATTTTTGGGATATTAATGGAGCATGCCAAGAGAATGAAGCTCTTCATTCTTGAAGATGACTCAAGGGTAAAAGGGTATGAGGTATGTATATATTTATATGCTAAACATTAGATGTTGTGAATTCATGCCATATGGTTGCAAGTAATGAACTTCTGTATTTGGAAGTGTGATCTATGGTAGAGTATCTCTCAATGCACGGATAGATGAAATCAACATAATATTTCCTCATGGAATATGAGGTGGTTGTATATGAACAAGAAACTAGGAAGATTGTAAGTTCCTGGGAATAAATAATGTGTAGAGAGGAAGAGATCATTAAATGCAACCATGTCAAGAGGCATTTACCATCTGGAAGCCAAAAAGATGTGACTAAGAGATCTTCAGGAAATATAGACTCTAACAGAAGTCTGGTAAAGAAGAAGACCTTTGGAAAAAAGCATATCATTAGGAGATGTGTCAATCTGTATGAAGGATGTTGATGCCTACAAGAATATGTCATGGTGAAAGGTCGTCACTAAGGTAACTTTTGTTCTAAAAGGTTCATATGAATATGTTTATCTGGAAGAATTTGTGCAGGGCTGCTAATCATGAGAAAGGATGTATGATCCTTGGAGATGATTCAAAGGAAAGCAGCATGGCATAACAGTGAACCAGATAAGGAAATCTGATGAATCACTTTCTGATAATTGACATGAATTAGGATGAAAGTGATGGATGATATATGCCCTATGAAGCTAAAAGTTGAAGATTCCTCAATATCGAAATCCATGACATCGAGGACAGGAATTCTTCATGAGAATCTGGGTGTCTCACCATTGTTGCTGGAGTTCCCTGGTTAAGAGGGAGCCTGATGATAAGTTTCTTACTTGGAAGAAACTTGGTAATTTTTAAGAATGAGATTAGGTACATTCCTTGTATAGGAATTAGTACATTCCCTTGTGGAATAAGGTCCTCCCTAGTTGAGAGGGAGAGATAGACACATCATTTTGGTCTTGGGAAGACAGAATGGAGGATTGGGTAATCATTTGGCATTCGATACTCTTTGAGAATGTGTTAGGGAATTCAAGATAAGAGTAGTTGGGAACTGATATTCTTGGAAGGATAGCTACCCAAGAGAAGAATAGTCCAAGAAGGTCATACTTTGGGAACACCCGGGTGGAGTATGTACCTTGGAGAGACAATGACGAAGGTGTCTATAATTCATGTCTCTTGCCAGCATTGCAGCCCATTGTCTCGTTGAGAGATGGGGTTGTTAGTCAAGGCCTTGCACTAGGACAATGCTAGTTGATATGATGCTATAATAGATGGGTTACAAGTCTGAATCTTCTTATGAGATATCTTTAGATTGAGAATGACCAAGTACCATTATGAATACCTCCCTAGTTAAGAGGGAGTGTTGAAAAAGGAAACTAGGTTAGGTTTTCATAATAAATTATATTTATGTTTTACGTAAATGATAAAAGGTTAACTAAGACGTCATGTTGCACTTGTCAAAAACCATGCTATGTCGGCCCTCATCGAGTTAATGGAACTCAGCTACTGGAATATACCTGTTAGCTTAAATTAAAAAGAACAGCGTTTATATATAGGCTCATGTGGGCAGCTTCAAATAAATACAAGTGTTTTGTGGATTCCTTTGCAGATTGTGGATAAGCTTGAAGCCACCATTGCAGGAAGTATTTACGAATATCAAGAAGAGACCGTGTTTATATATATAATACAGTGAGGATATCACAGTGTGATTACCACAACAGAACAGTGCGGTTACCACAGCAGATTGGTTCAATCAAATGCAGGTTTATATATATATATATATATATATACGAAGAACAGTGCGATTACCACAGCAGAGACCAAGTTTATATATATAATACAATGCGGATACCATAGAGACAGCGTATACATATATCACAATAGGAACAACATATATATATATATATATAAGAAGTGTGGATACCACAGCTGGGACAACATAAATATATATACAAAGATAGCATGGAAATTCCAGAAGACTTTAGTGCGTACATATAAATAAGAACAGGAGTGCGGAAGACAGATAACAAAATAATTTATTGAGAAGAGAATTAAGTCAAAGGTTGCCCTGCTAAATTTACAACAACATAGCGGTCAATGGTAGAGTATCTAGGTCTAAATCTTGCTTGTCCTTTTGACCTTTTTCCCTTACTTGTTTCCCAATTGTTTATTCTTCACTCTATCATGCTCCTAAAAATATCACACACAAGGGGGTTTACCATAATAGTGCGGAAACTATATGGGTTATTAATATCTCCACTCTTAAAGAGAGGAATGACCACACTAGTAGTCCACTCTCCCAGAAATTAATTCTAGATGATCCCATTGAAAATTCCTTTTAAATGAGGATCAAGGATCTCATCTTCCCATTTTAGAAATCTAGCTTTAATCCTATCTATGTCTTGTGCTTTATCGCTTGCTAAATTATTTATTCCCTGCTTGATATCATCCTCTTTGAATAGTTCCACTGAAGTGTTCATTGTGGGGGGATTATCTTTCTCGTGCACCCACTCGTAGAGGGGCCTCACATACTCCAACCATTGGTCACTTGTAATATTGTTTTCAGCCTGCTTTCTCCTTTGTTGTTGTTCTTTCCAAAATCCCTTGGGGTTGTGCTTTCAAGAGAGATTATCTCCTTTCTTCTTCCATTTACATATTCTTATTTTTTTTATTGTACTATTTTTTCATATGTCTTCTTGTTTTCTTTGCTCCAATTTCTCTCTTTTAGAGATCTCTTGGTTGCCTTGCATTCTTCATCATACCATGGATTTTCCAAAAGATTATTTGCAGTTACCTTCTTGGGGAGGGACCTTTTTCATGCACTTAAGCCTCTATGAATTGTTGGTATCAGCAAAATACAATGAACATGACAACCTGCATCATTGGTTGTCTTATCTGCCACACCATGCTCTATAGTTTGAAATTTTTACTTAAGAGAAGCACTGAACCTTTCCCTATTTTCCTTATTTATGAGAATTCTTCTTTTGTAGAGATATTTCTTTTGTATGCCAAGAGTTTTAATATTGTGTGGACTACTATGGGAAAAATCCAGTTTAAAAAATAGAGCAGCATGCTCAAATTTCATTTCAATAGGACAATGCCCAATATCGAACTTAAATAGTCTAAAGGTGAAAATTTGAGAGAAAAATACATAATCTACCACACTTTTACCATTGTAAGGTTTGCATGTGATGCCTCCTGAAGTTGTTCACCTTCTCATTCCATTGAAAATAACCATGCAAAACAAATTACATATCCCTAGTAATTCAACCCAAAAGTGTGTCACACCCCCATTTTCATCATGTGAATCCCTTTGCCAAGTTTGATCACACCCCTCTTCAAATCATAGGGGATTTTTTTATCCTCTTTCTTCATTTCTCAACTAGAAGGATTTATTTTTAGTTGTCCTTGCATTAAAGTCACCTATTAACAAGAGGGATGAATAAAGATTTATCTCTCTTCAATGAGGCATACGGGTCTTCGTTGAACAAATTTATTTTCTTATATGTATTTGATTTTTTTGAGGCAAAGTAGCAAGTCGCCAACCTAAAAGTAACCTCCTTCTCTATTATTTGTAGCCAAATGTACTATTTATTCGAATCCTTTTTTTCTACTTTTACAATTACACCCAATTTTTCACTTATTAGAATTATGACTCCCTCATGTCCTTTTCCTATCTCATTCCCTTTGTTCCAAACTAAAATCTTCTTATAACCCTCAAAATTTAAAACCTTGCATCCATTGTGCTCATGTGTTTCTACAATAATTATAATATCCTTCCCCTCTTCTATGGGCCCCAACCCCAGACCTCTTCTCCATGGATAACCTCTACAATTCCAACTTACATCCTATAAGCAATCTAGTGGGGCCCCTATTAGCTATTTCTTATTTGGGAAATTTTCACTAATTTGACTTTTTCGTTCTTCAACCATGCCCATTTTCCCTCATTTCATGTTTCTTTCACTTTTTCCCACTCCTTTCTTTGTTGATCTTGTTGAACAAGAGTCAAGTCCTCATCTAGGTATATGTGTGAGCCTCTAAGCAATCCTCTATTTCTAAGGATCATATTATTATCCTCTATACACCTTAAGATAACTCTTACATGTATATCTCTTCCTCCCTCTACCTTATTTTCGATCTTTCTTGCTTGATGAACACACACCTTGTCCACTTCAATTGATCTTTAAGGAAGTCCCTTGCTAATATGTCGGTCCTTTAATGTTCCCCGTAGTTCCTCAACCCTTTGATAATGATATTTGAAGCCTTGCCTTGCTTATCTTTTTCTTCTTTTATTTGAATTTTGATTTGATTCTCAATGATTCATTTTTTGTTGTTTGTTGACCCATTTGCAACTTCTGACCATGATATAGCCTCTTCTACTCAATATTTTAGTTTATTTTCTTTAGTTTATAGTTCGAAAAATGCTAATTGAATCTCATTTATTTGTGTTGTGTCCTCTTATTTTACCAATTTTGACTTCTCAAGGTCAATTACCCTTATCTGCTCTAATTCTTGTTTCAAGGTAGCCACTTCTTGTTGCGCTTTTTCAATTTTACCCTTCATGTTCAGGATTTGTTCCTTAAAAGATTTATTTTCTCTTTCTAATATTCTCTTGAACTTCACAATTTCATTTAATTTTTTTCCTTCATATCACCTTTTTGCTTCTAAAATTTCGAGTCTCCTTTTCATGTTCATGAGCTCTTCCACATACAGTCTTGATGACCACATTAATGGTGTTGACGTGGGACTATATTGGCCTTTTTTGTCATGCTTATCTTCTTTTTTATCTTCTGTGTTTTCTACAAAACCCTTTTTTTATTTTTATACTTAATTTGAGACCCTTAACAGCTTATCTTTTCTCTACATTGGTTTTAGAGGCCTTGCTAGATATGTTGTTTACTTTCGGCAAGATCAATATTGTGAATTTTTTCTTAGGTGTTTGCCTTAGTTTTCAGATCTACCTACACCTTAAAATCCCCTTATATTGTTTTGTGTTTACAAAAGCCAATCTCTCGTATGTGTTATAAGTTCCCTTATGAAGCAAATTTTCCATATAAGAACCCCATGATCCTACTAAATCCTCCACTGTTATGGCAGGGTGAGTAAATGAAGTTCCATTAACGGGTTGAAGGTTGTGTTTCCAATAAGAGCTCCCAACTACTTGATGTAGAAGTTTTATCCATGGTAGGGAACCCTTCACTTGAGATTGTAAACCACCGTTGTACCATACCCCCTCCACAGTAATCGAATAGTTTGAAAAAAATCTTATTGTGTTAATGAGTAGTACTTGTGTCTCCTCTATGTTGGACTCCTCTCTCAACAGGTCCTCTAGATTAACCATCATATTTTCTTTATTCTATTTTACTTCGGCTTTATATTGATCACAATTAATTTATGCTAGTTTAGATGAGATAAACACAGCTTAAATCATAAGAGATGGAAAAGAAAAATGATAAAACCTCCCCTGCAAATATGTGGTCCCTTTGCACGTTCTTTGGTCCCACTGGTTGTCTGATGTCTCACCCCTACTACCAATCACACCTCACGGAAACCCTCGGTCAAGCTCTCGTGCAGTACAATAGTTGGTGCAACTCCTGGTGAAGCTCTCGGCCAACATTTCTCTATATAATGCCCTCTAATTCTTGTTGGACTTTTTCAGCTTGACCTTATTTTCTTCTAGGCATTGCATGCACTACCACAAAAGAATATCACACTAACACAATAACCCAACAATGAAATGGAAAATTCCAATACATCAAATAAATAATAATACCTTAATGTGCTCCAACATATAAGAATATATGAATTTAATAACATCGTTTAACTGCTCCAATACAAAACACCACTTCCATTGTTTTCCACGTCAAATGAACAGAATTTATCAATCAGAGTAATCTCCATTTATTCTGGATGAGAGGCAACACAAACTCATTCAATGATTTGAAGGTGTTCAATAATAAAGTCAAAAACAGATACCCTCAAGCTCCTTCAACGGTAGTCCTAAGAGTTTGACAAGTTTATCTAATACAACACAATCTACTCATTTTTCACTAAACCATTGTTATCATCATTTGATTAAATAACACCCACGTTTCTCAAACTAAAACTCTGATGAGGGAATAACCAAAAAAATCAATTGATAATACTAATAAAATCAAATACATATTATATCCCTTCCCTCTAAACACGATTTTTCCTAAAACCATGATGAAACGATGATATGTTTCAATTACCACTACCCCATATGCTAAGACATTTTACTTAGAACCTCCATTCAAACATCATATTTTCCTGATATTATCTAATGTTAACCTTTAACTCATTCAATAATATCATCGGTACAATGCTAGGGCTTAATCTAGGATATTTTTGCTTCCTAGACAACCTGAAAAGTTATAAGGTTCTAAGAATTTAGAAGCATCCTGATCCATCTTGCCTGCATACCAACATTATAGACTTCAAACCCTAACAAATAACCATGTTGAAGACCATTTTAATTTATTTTTCATCTATGGAATTTCATATATGATACATGGCAATCAAAACTTTTCAAGTGTTTAAACAATGTTTAAAGAAATAAAATATAGTATAAGGAACACTCTAATAATAGTTTTGTTCATACCATTAGGATGCCTTGCACATCCTTCTAAGCTAGCATTTCACTTAATAACCTATACCTCCAAGCATAATCTTGGTAGAAATAAATAATAGGCCCACCTGTCTCAATTTAGCCTGAGGAACTTAGTACCTCTTTAGTGGTTAACATGGTGACCTTGCAATCATCAGAGCCATAGTATCTGCAGCGCTGGAGGTGTCGAGTGGTTAGTACCTGAGGGGAGGTATCATTAATAAATCCTATGCTTGCTTCACCTTGGCCTCTTTCTCACAACCTACTCTAGAGACTATTTCCAAAATAGTTAAGGGAAAAGATACACCTAGAATAGGCATTTAATTAAAAGTAACCAAAATTCTTGCATCTCACCTAGGTCTTAGAATTTTCATAGAATATAGGATAGTTATTCATTCAAGAATCATTTTTTCATTCGGTTACTTGGTCTTCAATTGATATAGACCAATAAATTGAGTCCATAAGGCATTAGTCTCACATTAAAATATAAGCTACAAATATTTCTAAATCAACCAAGTGGTTAGGCCATTCAAACATGTCTCTCAGACTCGTTGTTTGCCAACTTATCTTTAATTTCCATCGTCCATAGAGACTACCCCCCATAGTCTGTTATTGGGAGACAGCTAGAACGGAGAAGTCAAGAATCAAAGTGACAACCCCTAACCTGATTCGTTGTCCCATAGTTCTTGTACAATCTAAGTGAAAACAAGCAGCAAGGGCAACAATTGATCTAATAGTGGTGTTGTGGGAAACTAGTGCAAATATGTTATCATAATATTCTCTCTCTTTCTGGGATAATCCTCGTGCCACAAACCTTGTCGTATACTTCTTGATGCTTCCATCATCTCCATGTTTGATTTTGACTAGCCACTTCGAATTGACCATTGATTATTGTTTTGGTCTCGAAACAACATCCCATACATCATTCTTCATTATTTATTTATATTCGTCGGCCATGGCATCCTTCCAAACTTTTTATTTCACAACTTCAAAGTATCTCTCAACATCCTATAAAGTAACTAACAACATCAAATGATCATCTATTTATTTCCATAATCCTTACTTTATTCTACGATCATCCATCACAAATAATAATAGGTGATTGGATCTCATAAAGGGTCTTCCTCCCAATGGAAAGCCCCTCCAATCACCATCAATCAAGACATCAACCTATCTATCATAATATTATCATGCATCAACAAAATTGTCAGATCACGAAATCAAACTATATCATGTTCTCAGACATATATACATCATAGTTTTTAGGGTCCTCTAATATAGAAATAAAATTATGTGTTCATAATATTATTCATCTTGGAGGTTTGCCACACTCTGCTACAAATTTGTTGCGAAACTGATTGTTTTTGTCACCATTTTCAAAAGTGGTTTCCGACCAAAAGGAGAAGAAGTTTGGAAACCTGAAAGATTTTTTTCTCAAGCACAGACCAAAGAAAAAAAAAACTCTCTCAATCTGTGCACAGGTGTTATCCTTTAATATATATGAAACGCTCTTCGAGGCCTATTTTTCAAAAATAATAATATGCATTTTCCTCTTGTTTTAGTCATTGCTTTTGGGCGCATTTTTATAACGTATGGAAGTGAATTTTTTAAAAATAAAAGAGGTTTTTGTAATGAATGGGCCAAAGAACAATAACCTCATTCAGTTTCCTCACAGGTGTCATATATTGAAATTTTCAAATGCATCTTTACGGCCTATTTTTTAGGTTTTGTAATTTAATGTTTTACTCATGATGTTAGGGTGATTATTGTGAGGATTTGGGGAATAATTTGAAGGAAATGAGAGATGTTTCTCTCATTTCACTCTCATATACAAAAATTTCTCTCTTTTTTGTAACATCTATTAGGATTCAGGACATATGGGTTAGTCTTTGAACCTTATTTTTCCATAAATTAGGTTCCCTCTGTTGCTCAACCCTTCACCATTGCACAACTCAGACTTCATGATGTTTCTACTTTTGTATCAATTTAAAATATTTTTATTATGATCTTTAGGATAGGGAAAAGAATGAATGGACAAGATATCAGTTTAGTAGATAGGATAGGATTTTTTTTTTCAAGATAATGATGTAACTTTGTCATCAGTTTTACTTTAGCTTTAGTTTTAAAAAGCTTGATGTTTTTAAAACTCAGCTAGTCTCGATCCACTCAGTCAATAAGAAATACAAGGTATCTGGTCATATAGTTCTCCTTTGCTGAAAATGTATTTAAGGCTACAAGAATTCTGAAGAAAGGGTTGGTTTTTTAGGTTAGAGAGGAGGGATAATTGTGCATATTGTAATTATTTTCTGAGTTTTAATGAAATTGATGGATCAAAAGTACCTAGTTAAATCTCTTCAAAAATTTGTGTGATTCGGCTCCCTTATGTGTCTGTCTCCTATGTTAGTCAAGGTTTTCATTGATGTCAATATGGCATTAGTCGAGATGACAAATATTCTTGTGATATCAATAACTCATGATCATAATTCCCTAGATGTCTTTTGCTAAACATGAAGATCCCATAACCTCATGCATATTATGGAATCCTTACTCCTAATTCTCATAATTCCCTAAAGATTGATGTAAATCCTAAGTGCCTATCATGTGCCTATGATGACATGAATAACTACACTATACTTGATGACATATGATGACATAGTTGGAAGACCTCATGATAACACATTTGATGATATGGATGATAATTGGAAGACCAATTTGAAGCTCTTATGGAAAATCCCTTAAATTATGTCCCTATATCCTTATCCATAAAGAATCAAGGACTACACAAAAAATTCCAAAGCAGTCATATGGTCTGAACTAAAAATTTAATAAAATCCACAAAGAAAAATAAAATTCTTGATGGGAAGATGACCTCACCTAGGGATGAAATTGACATCAACTAATAAAGCATATTTTTCCCTTTCTAATGAGCTATTACTCACCCTCTAACTCCTTCTAGACTGAGAGAAATTATTTTTTTAAGATGAAAATTTGTTTTCTGTCATAGCTGACTTGAGCCAACTTTTTTAGGTTGATCTCCTCACCAGGTGACGTGTCTCTTCATAGGAACAAACAACTATATATATATAGTTGCACTCATCCATTTCAATCATAAAAAAAATTCGTTCTGACGTGTATAATTTAGTGGTAGACAGTAAGGAGGACAGCGAAGAAGAGGGAGTTATTTTGAAGTCATGTTTGGGCTTAAAAACCTCATCAAACTGCACTATAATTTTCTAAGGACCCTCTGTATTATTGCAGACCTAATCCATCTCGGACCTGTAGTATTTTTTAAAGCTCAAACCTGCATTATGTACTGAAATTCGAATTTCTTGCCTGGGCACACTTCAGTTCCGAAATTGCAGAGGCTATATCTCACCTACAGGTTCGGATTTCTGTCTGGGCACACTTCATATCTAAAATTAAAGTGGATATATTACAATTTTGTAACCTCCCTAGCTCGAACTATGATTACAATGATTTCTTGGTGATATTTATAGCAGAATTGGTGTGTGCATTGGCTCATAAACCTTTTTACAGTGACTGTGTATTATCATTCTTGGATAGAGGCTCGGATTTGGTTCCTTTTGGAGTGAGTCAGACTTCTTGACTAGTACTACAGTGCTTACAGATTATGCTTAGAATTGCTCGAATTGTTGGTGGAATTCTTAGCTCAGATTGTGGAGGACCTTCTACCTTCAGAATATGATGAACACATACCTCAAACTATGATTCTTCTCTGACTATTGTTGAAGTTTTGGAGTTGTGTAATACTGGTGGAGAACAATACTGGACAGTCAAGAATTGTTTTGGAAATAGTAGAACATAAGATGAAGTTGAACAGTGCTTTAGGTTTGAAGACATTCCTTGAAGATCATGAATATTAGGTTCTGGAGCAGACCTTGTGCAACATAGTGAAGAATATTGAAGACATCTTGGAGTACCTTGAATACATCTTGAAGATTGTGGAGAAATACCTTGTTGGGCCCTTGTGAGAAGATCTTTAAAAGGCCCTTGAAGAGGCTTAGAGCAGATTCTAAACTGGGGCTACTCATTGAAGACACATTGAAGATTTGTGAATATCATTGAAGACCACGATATCATCATGAGGTGATTTTGAGATCTTTGGTTGGGTGCCATGAAGAATAGTGGTGACACATTCTAAAAGAACAAGGTTTTCATTGATGATGTGACATGAATACAAAGTGAATGCATAACTGAAGATTGACAAGGCTTGTTGAACAAGACATTGGGAGTCGTGAAGTATAACCAAACACATCTTGATGAAGTGAAACTGAGGGTTGAAGCCCAAGAGTTTGGAGCCTCATAGAGACAAGGTTGGTGCCTTGGAAGATAGGGTTGGAGCCCTGGTGGATGGGAGTCCTCAATAAACCAGGTTGGAGCCTGTACCAAAGATAGGGTTGGAGCTCTAGAGGTTTGCCGCAAACTGACAAGGTTTGAGCCTTGCGAAGTCCAAGTTGGTGCTTGGCATAATACAGGTTGGAGCCTGAGAGACTGAATATTGGTGTCTTCATCTAGGGTTGGAGCCCTATACATATATTGTACTTGATTTATTATAAAGAAGAAATTAATATAAGTATTTATTCTATCTTTGTTCATTTTGTGTTCTGATTATAAGTGATCTTAACTGGTAAAAATAACAATTGAAAAGAAATATCGATTCACCCCCATCTCAGTATTTCCAACAATTGGAATCAGAGCCAGTACCTTCACTCAAAGAATAACAGCTTGAATTTTGATCATTATAACACAAATGGCAAAGCCAAGGAAGAAAGTCTCCAATCCTCCTAAAGATGTGTCTTCCTCAACCATCGAAATTGAAGTGAATCAACATGCAAAGGCTCCACTGTTCAATGGAAATTTTGATATATGGGAGGCAAGCATGAGGAATTTCTTGAAGACTCAAGGAATTGAAGTTTGGAAATCAGTGATTACTAATGACACGATGGATGAAGAATCCAAGGAGTACAATACAAGAGAAATGAAGGAAATTTTGAATGGGTTACCAAATTCTGTGAAGGCCAATTTTGAAAAATGTTCATCAACAAAAGTCATATGGGACAAACTTCATGATATTCACTCAGAAGGAGCGTTGAAAATGATCTCTAGTCAAGAATATGATGGAAAACAAGAAAGGATTCCAAAATCCATCAAAGAAGCTGAAGATATGAGAGATGAAAACAAGGCTAAAGAAGAACTAGGAGATGAAGAGAACAAAGAAGACTTCGAATAAGATCTCCTGAATCAACTTATGGCTTCCATGGAAGAGATCAATAGTTTGAAAAAGGAAAATGAGGAACTTAAGAAGAAAGCGCAATATGGTAACCAGGACAAGACAAGGAAGGAAGTTGACTTTGTCAAGCTTCAAGTACAAGAAAGAGATGAGGAGCTCGCCAAACTTAAAGAGGAATTTCATCAAAACAAAAGAAAGCATCATGAAGAAGTCATATCTATGAAAAATCAATTGGATAATTCAAATAAAAGGGAATAAACTTTGTCAAGCCACCTTGAACAAAGACTTAAGAGCTTTAACAATCTTGAAGAAGAGATTGGTCAATACAAGGAAGAGGTCTTCTCTCTTAGATCTCAACTAGAAGAAGCAAGGAAATAGGCACAAGGGGATGAGAAGGTGATGGAAATTTTGGCATTCATAGAAGGAAAATTTGATGAAGTAGAAAAGGAGAGAAACACATTATATGCCAACTAGAATAAAAGGATGAATAAATCTTCAAACTAAAATCAGACATCAATCTTCTCAAGGCCGAAACATGTGAAGCTACAAGAATAAAATAATAAATGGAGAGAAGCCTAGCAAAGAAGAACAAACAAGTATTCATAATGAAATCAAATATCATCTCCCTTAAAAAATAAGCACACGAAGCAACAAGGATGATGGAAGAAATGAAGAAGCAACTAGTTATGAAATATGAATATTGTGAAAAATTGAAAGGAGAAATTGTCTCTCTTAAAAAGTAATTTGACATGCTGAATAAGAACTTGAAGAATTCTCAAACCCTATATGACATCCTAAGTCATCCAAGATCCCCCTTTGATAAATCAGGTCTTGGATATGCAATTGAACCCTCAAGCAAGAATGATTATGCTTCAAACAACAAGGATTTGAGGAAGCCAAGAAGAAATGTTGATGCCCTCAGTTCCAGCAAAATCAAGAGTCAAGATGACATTGGAAGAGATCATATTCCAAGAATACTTGCAGATGGGGTGAATAATGCAAGAAGAAATGGATATCATCAAAAGATCCCAAGAAAAAATAACTTTGGAAGTACATCAAGGCAATCTCCATCCTCCAGGTACAAAAGTATATTTTTTGGTTATTGCTATTCTTGTACAAATTTTGGGCACATGGAAAAGGATTGTAGGGCATATCATAAAGACAAATATAGTGGTCCCCGTCAATCTTCTAGAAGTAATTTTTCAAGAATAATTCACGATTACTCATTCATAAACAAGATGGAGTGCTTCAATTTCCATAACATTGGACATATGGCACGTGATTGTAACTTGACTTCAGTCCCTAAAACCATGACAACCAAGCCAAAGAAGAAAATTACACAAGTATGGAGAAGGAAGAAAATTGGTTCTGAAAGTCTCTTGAAAACTCTAGCCAACAACACATGTTGTTGATTTGATGAAGACAACTTTGGCAAAGATGATATTACAAGGTTTGATGATGAATTTCTGCCAAGAAGAAGACTATGCATACTATTAGGGGGAGCTTGTGATTCTTCGCCATTCTTGCAGAGGCTATTCATGAATGGGCCCTATGAAAATATTGATGAGTCACACTTGCATGATCATCCTTTGATAGATCTTCTATTGGGAGAAACTCCATTAAATAATATGATCCCTTACTCATTCGGTGGACTATTATTGAGGATCTCTTCCATTTGTTCACTAAGTAAGTAATATTTCTTTAGGTACAGGATTTTATGCAGAGAGGGGGAGTTGGTTCATTACATGAAGAAATGTAGACATGTCTATAATGGACCACATTTCTAGAAGAGAGAGCACCATGATAGGGGGAGTGACATACCTATGAAGAACTACTATTGATGAAAAAAAGAAGTAGCTGGGAGTACTTGGGTACCCCATTTGCCATTGATGTCAAAGGGGGAGAGAATATTGGAAGGACAATTTTATTTCCATCATTGAAAAAGGGGGAGATTGTTAGTCAAGGTTGTCATTGATGTCAATATGGCATTATTCGAGATGAAAAATATTCGTGTGATGTCAATACCTCATGCAATCCCTAGGTTTTAAATATGCTATTAATGAAGATGTCAAGCCACTTAGGAAAAAGTCTTGTCCTAAATACCTAATGATCATAATGCCCTAGATGTCCTCATCTAACCTTGAAGATGCCATAATCTCATGCATATTATGGCATCCTTAATCATGATGCTCATAATGCCCTAAATATTGATGTAAATCCTAAGTGCCTATCATGTGCCTATGATGACATGAATAACTACACTATACTTGATGACATATGATGACATAGTTGGAAGACCTCATGATAACACATTTGATGATATTGATGATAATTGGAGAAAACCTGGTGCAACATAGTGAATATTATTGAAGACATCTTGAATATTATGGAGAAATACCTTGTTGGGCCCTTGTGAGAAGATCTTGAAAAGGCCCTTGAAGAGGCTTAGAGCAGGTGCTGAACTAGGGCTGCTCATTGAAGACACATTGAATATTTGTGAAGATCATTGAATACCATGATATCATCATGAGGTGATTTTGAGATCTTTGGTTGGGTGCCATGAAGAACAGTGGCGAAACCTTCTAAAAGAACAAGGTTGTCATTGATGATGTGACATGGAGACAAAGTGAAGGCATAACTGAAGATTGACAAGCCTTCTTGAAGAAGACATTGGGAGTCGTGAAGTATAACCAAACACATCTTGACGAATTGAAGCTGAGGGTTGAAGCCCAAGAGGTTGGAGCCTCATAGAGACAAGGTTGGTGCCTTGGAAAATATGGTTGGGGCCCTGGTGGATATGATTCCTCAAGAAACTAGGTTGGAGCCTGTACCAGAGATAGGGTTGGAGCCCTAGAGGTTGGTGCCTCAAACTGACAAGGTTGGAGCCTTGGGAAGTCCGATTCGGTGCTTGGCATAATACAGGTTGGAGCCTCGGAGACTAAAGATTGGTGTCTTCATCTAGGATTGGAGCCCTATACATATATTGTACTTGATTTATTATAAAGAAGATATTAATAAAAGTATTTATTCTATCATTGTTCATTTTGTGTTCTAATTATAAGTGATCTTAACTGGTAAAAATAACAATTGAAAAGAAATATTGATTCACCCCCCTCTCAGCATTTCCAACATCGTATTTTGTGTCTATTATTTTTCTTCCTATTATGTTTGAACTAAAAACATGTTTCAGAATTCATCTAGTTAATGGTGCTTTTTTGTAGACATTTTGACATTCCATATGTTTTTTCTTCCATAATCATTTTAAGATTCATCCTTTGTTTGATTCCTTGAGATTTTTATCTACATTATTTATTATTCTCACATCTGCAACTATTAATTGGCATAAGGAAGTGTTTCTATCTTGCCTCTGAACATATTTTCCCAATTCACCGAGCATCCACCCCGTCATTGATATTAATATTTTTATTAAATTCATGCCTAATGTATTTATTTCTAACCTGCCGCCACACCTATAAACTCTATTATTTTCCAAAGATCTAGCCACTATTATTCATTGAAATCAATCTTTAGTGACTGAGTTGAAAGAGAGAGCCCTCTCTGCGTTTGGAAATGCTAGTTTCCAATTTCGCAAGTGGTTTATGGTTACCTCTGGGATTTCTCCCCTCGGCTTGGAGAAATTTACGAAGTGATAACATAGTGGTGCCATTGTTGGGGACCGAATGGTTTCATCTTCCTCGGGAAGTATCATCAAATTTTTGATATGGTTGATGATGGTGGACATTAGTCAAAAGTCGAAAGGTTGAATCATTCATTGGGCGATTCCATTATTAAAGAATCCAGATTGCAGAACAATCATGGTGACTCCACTATCTAAAGCATTCAGAGTTTAATATGATTGTTCATTAAACAAAATGACAGGGTATGTGGCAGACCCTATTTCTATTGAAGGTTTCAAAAAATACTGGGATAATTTTGATGTTAATCAAATTGATGAAGCTTTATCTAATTTATTATATATCTATTTTAAGTCATGAAAATGTAGCTCTAAATCCAAGACAACCTTTTTATAAGGGTTTGATGATAAAATAGAGAAATATCTTCAAGCTTTAGAAGTCCAAATTCAGTCCCACAATTTGAAATGTCAAAATCGAACCTTTGGGAACCTTTTCTAGTCAGAACAAGAAGTGGTATTGTTTCCTTTTAATATTGAGATTGAGTATTTTGAGAATGGGTTTGATGACTCACAGTTCAAAATGTATGATAGCGAAGAGAGCACAATTGGACTTCCCAAAAATAATAATCTAGTAGTTGAAAGCTTTGAGGATCAGCAAAAAAATCATATCTTTCATGATCACATAGCCGTCTATATGGAGGAATTGTTCATTACACAATTCCAATTATGTTTATGTTGTGAATATCAGGCCTATAATTCATTTCCATTGTCCTTACTGGTTATAGTTTTGATTTTTCTTCAACACAGTCAAGGATCCCATGTGTTGGAGTAGATTTTTTTTTGTTATATTGGAGGTTTTATGTTGCTTTAAATCAAGAATTTTGTTCTCATATTAGAGTAGGTTTCCATGTACATAAATAAACTCGTTGGGCTAGCATTTATTCAGTTTGGGATGCAATATGTTCAGTTTGGTTTTCAGAAATAAGATTTTCATTTTAAGTATGGTTTTGCAGCATTATTTTTTTTAGATAAGATTCTATTCTGTATTGAATTGGTTTCAATTAGTTGTTGAGGAAGGGCACAAGACAGAGCAGGTTGCAGTTTTCAAGTTGGACTCCATTTCCCAATGGTTAGGCTACTAGTTTGCGGTTTTGTTCTTGGCACCTCGCTGGGAGGATGTCATCCCCATTGGAGCCAATTTTAGGGTCCTATAATATAGGAATCAAAGTATGTTTTCCTCTTATTATTCATCTAGGAGGTCTGCCACACTCTACTACAAATTGTTGTGAAATTGACCGTTTGTCACCATTTTCAAAAGTGGTTTCCGATCAAATGGAGTTGAAGTTTGGAAAATTGAAAGAGGTTTTTATCAAGAACATAACAAAGAACAAAAAATTCCCTCAATCTATGCATAGTGGTTATGGTTTTATATATATGAAATGCTCTTGGCATCCTTGTTTTCAAAAATAAAATCTGCATTTGCCTCTTGTTTTAATCATTGTCTTTGGGCACTTATTTATAGCATATGAAAGTGCATTTTTAAAAAATAAAAGAGGTTTTTGTAGGGAATGGGCCTAAGAAAAATAAAATCCTTTAGTTTCCTCACAGGTTTCATATATTGAAATTTTCAAATGCATATTTACAACCTATTTTTTAGGGTTTGTAATTTATTGTTTTAGTCATGATGTTAGGGTGATGTTTGTTAGGAGCTGGGAAATAATTTGAAGAAAATGAGAGTTTTATCTTCTTCACACTCTCATCTACAAAATATCTCTCAGTTTTGTAACATATATCAAGATTCAAGAGATATGGGCTTATATTTGAACATTATTTTTCCCGAAATTCGGTCCCTCTGCTTTTGTATCAATTTTGAATCTTTCTATTACGATGTTTAGGATAGGGAAAAGAATGAACGGATAAGAGATCAATTTAGTAGATAGGATAGGATTTTTTTTCAAAGATAATGTTGTAGCTTTTTCATCAATTTTACTTTAGCTTTAGTTTTAAAAAGCTTGATGATTTTAAAACCCAGCTAGTCTCGATCCACTTAGTGGATAAGAAATACAATGTATCTAGTCATATGAATCTCATTTGTTGAAAATGTATTTAAGGCTACAAGGGTTGGTTGGTTAGGTTGGAGAGGAGGGAGCACTATGCATATTGTAATTTTTTTTAGTTTTAATGAAATAGGTGGATCATAAGTACCTAGTTAAATGTCTTCAGAGATTCATGTGATTCGGCGCTCTTATGTGTTTGTTTCCTATTTTTTGTGTTTTATTTTTCTGCTTATGATGTTTAAATTAAAAACATGTTTCAGAATTCATCTTGTTAATGGTGCTCGGTTGCAGTCATTTAGACATTCCATATGTTTTTTCTTCCATAATCATTTTAAGATTCATCCTTTGTTTGATGCCTTGATATGGTTATCTACATTCTTTATTCTTCTCACATCTGCAACTATTAATTGGCATAAGGAAGTGTTTATATCTTGCCTCTAAACAAATTTTTCCAATTCATCGAGCATCCACCACATCATTGATCTCAATTTTTTATTAAATTCATGCCCAAGGATTTCTTTCTGACCTTCCACCACACCTATAAAATGTATTATTTTCCAAAGATCTAGCCACTATTCTTCATTGAAATCAATCTTTAGTGACTGAGTTGAAAGAGAGATCCCTCTTTGGGGTTGGAAGGGCTAGTTTCCAATTCCGCAAGTGGTTTGTGGTTACCTCTGGGATTTCTCCCCTCAGCCTAGAGAAATTTACGGAGTGCTAACTGTTGAAAAGTGTAACTAGGATTGACCTTCATATTTACTATGTAATTATGTATTAATTTAAAACAAAACAAAGATAATAAAATGTGTTCTTGGTATGCTTGCCTCATGGGTTTCATGTGCAAGGTTTTATTTTAGGTCAATATACTTCTTCTTGATGTCTATTAGGATTTTTCTTCTAGTTATAAAGATAATTAAGAGTCATGTATATGAATATTCTAGTCAATAGAATATGCATTAAGACCTTGTCATGAAACTGTGAATAAAATGGCTCCAAAAGGATGCTCAAAGCAGTCCTCAAATAGCCTCATTAACGCTGGAAGATAAGCCTCTCAAGTTGGCTGGAAAATATTGTTGGAAATTCAGCTCATGAATCGTCACAACCATTCATGGTCAGGTCGACTTATTACAAGGTCCAAAAAATATAAGTACCCCAAAATACTATGCATACGAAAAAATATGCACATCTCTAAGTTTTTCGGAGTGCAATTGCAGATTAGAACAGTTTGGATACCCTCTGAGTTTTTCGGGCTTGATCACAAGAAGATAAGTTTGGATACGCTCTGAATTTAAAGGTGAATGAAAGGTACAGTTGGCATGTTGAAGAGGAGACAGAACACCGAAGGGAATATGGTATAAGTTACCTCTATTTTGGGTTAAATCTACCATGTCATGTTCCCAAATTACAATGCAAAGAAGAGTGTGTTTATGAGTGTGTAAAAAGGAGGCAATACAACAAAGAAGGATCACGAGATAACACAGTGATAGGCTCTCTATGTTGTGAAGTATACATCTACTTCTCATATTTGTAGTAACTTCATGAAGGTTGAAATAACAAGACTGTAATCCAGTGTGTGGAAAATTATGTAGAAAAGGGAAGCCAGCAAGGAAAATCACATATCGAACAAGTGAGTTCGGTCTTAAGATAAATATTATAGGAGACTGATGCTAGATGAAAATAATTTCACTAGAAACCAAGGTTTCCTAGGGTCAGTACAAGGGAGTGCAAAAATAAAGATCAGCATACGAAGCCTAATGGAGAAATGACAAGGTCTTTGAGGCATACAAGAGTCAAGGGTTTATCATGGTCATGGTACTTGTCAACTAAAATTATATAAGAAGAATACCTTATGGGTTTTCCTCTCCAAGAGGGAGAGGTTTTTCCCTGGCTCTAGGAGCCTAATTTTTTGTCTTGTGTATTTTGATAATTGACTTGATGAAAATACTAAATAAACTAAAGAAGAGAAGACATAAGTAACTCAAGTAAGCTCACAAGTAATTATCAAGAAGATAATTTGAATTAATCACTAGCCCTCCAAATTCTCAACATGGTATCAGAGCTAATGTGTTGAACACAAGGTTTACTTGACAAGAAGACACTCTAGGAAGCAAAGATCAAATTTTGCATTGAAAAGTCAAATCATTTTACCAAGAAGACTCTCAAGCTATCTTATTCAAAATATCAACTCATTCAAGAAAACAATCTTTGCCATCAAAGATTTACATTAAATACATTGTTGGAAGAAACATCATCTTTTGAAGATATCCTTCATCATCAATGAAGTTGCAAGTCACTCTACTCAAGTAAGTATCTATGACCTTAAAATTGGTTGGGCCATCAAAATTTAGTTCATGGAAGAAGAGGACAAATTTGAATTTAATTGAAGATGAACTTATGGATTACATCGAAGGATCTAAAATTCAACCCTCTAAAGAACATGCTCCATCTCATGACAAGTACATGAAAGGAGAAATCAGAGCCCGTAGGGTTCTCATAGAATCCATTAGGGACTCACGCATTCCCTATGTATCAAAACTAAAGTCTGTTAAATAAATGTATGAGAAACTAGTGTAGATATTCACTGTGAGTACTGCAGGAGAAGCAATCTCTCTAAGACAAGAAATATACAAAATTAAATTTTCAATAGAATAAGGAATCAATTCATACTTTTTGAGGATTTTTGAAATAAGAGACTATTACATAGCATTTTTTCACCATCTCTGCAATCCCTCGCCCCGCATATTGGAGGGTCTTTCCCGTGACTTGTGAGTAGTGTCATGTTTTGCAAACACCTTCTTTGCATCCTTCTGCATAAGGACATCATTTCTCCTGTAAGACATTTCCTCAAAAAAGCACACAAAACCTATGTTTTGGCCTTGGTGCGGGTTGTCAGTTCACCCCTCGCGCCAATGTGGAAGATTTTCACTAGAGCCCACGCCATTTGGCGCTCTGTCTCAGTGTAGTGCCTGCGCCAGCTGTTTTAGGAATTTTTTTTAACAAATAGAGGCGGAATTTTCCTTCTAACCACCTTAGGGATGAGTCACTGGAAGTGGTTAAGTTGATTAGCCATGGATATCCCTCTTAAGGTAGTGTTTTCCACCTCCCATGGAACACTCCTTGAAGATAGGTCTCCCTTCCATAATTATAGGGATCCTAACCTCTCCCTCTCCCTCTATAAAAACAAGCCTTCTCCCTTTATGAAAGCTAGTTGAACATATAGCCAAGGAGCTGAACTTGGAGAAGAATACTATAGCTGAGTAATTTCCATTAAGAAGGTGGAACCAAGGAGAACTTCATAGAGAGAGTCTCCTCCGAATTCCTGACGAGCCTTTGTGAGATGCGCTCCACTTGAACCCTGTTGGAGGAGACCACAACATCGAAGCTTGGTTGTACTCTTCCTTTCATTTATTAATATACTCGACTATGGTGTTGGTTCCATCATTGTGTTATGTTGTTTATCTAATGCAATTGATTTAGTCCTTTTCGACTGACTAATTGTTATGACTGTGAATTAGTATGTTGTATATTGTTGTTGTACCTTGTGTGTGTGCAGGTATCTGAGCATGAAAGCGAGCGGATCGTGACCTGTCAAACCAGGAGTGAGAGGCAACCCCTCTTTCCGACAACAAAAACAACGTAGGACCTCTGGTAAGTCATCTATTGAATCTCCATCCATTCGTTAACTAGGAATCAATGTTATAGCTTGTTTTGTTTGTGGCTAGACCCACCCTAGAGCTAGTGGGATTACCTCTCTCCGTAGAAGGGATTTACCTCACCAACAAATTGGTGACTCCATTGGGGAATAGTGAGAGTTTGTCTTGCATCCATTAGGTCTTCTTTTTGGTCTTTTCTTGCTTATTTTTCCTTTTCTGATTATTCTGTTAAGTCTAAGACCCTTGTTCAGCCCCAGAGGATCAGATCTGACCTCTGTCTTTCCATTTTACCCTTTTGCCTGAGTTAACTGGCTTGGCGTGCTTTCTGGTCAAATAGTCACACCGAATGGCTCATGTTGCTAGTGTTGCACCCGCGCCATCCCCTGTTTGGCGCTGATTACAGCCAAACAGGCACGCCGACCCCTATAGGTTTTAGGGTTTGGTATTTTTTGAAGTTTTTTGGTTAGTGCTTGTGCTTCTGGGTGATTTTTTTGATATGTCTTGAGTGCTTTGGGATTTTTTTTTATTGTGCTCAGCTTCGTTCCTTCATTTGTTTGTCTATTTCCTATCAGCATCACAGCCTTAGGGTTTTTAAGTGCTTTGGTATACTGAGCCTCCTGTAGGACTTTGAGTCTTTTGCTTCGCAGTCAACTTCATTCCTTGTTTGGTTGCATTTTAGCTCCCTTGATCTGTTTGAGTGATTGCATTGGTTGAATGATTCTTGCCTCTTTCGTTCAATTTTTCTTCTTGTCACTCCAAGCATATATCACACTGCTTGCATGGGTCTGTTTCGAAATCTTTCTTCGATTTGAGAGATTTCAATGTTGGTTTGAGTTGTTATGTTTGTTTTGGGTCGATTGAAATTACTTTCCTTCAACTCTCACATTAACCTTCTCGAACTAGTCAGTTGGTTTTTTTTTTCATGTCATTTAGTGCATTGTTTGCTCTATTACATTGAAAAATCAAAAAAATAAAAATTGTGCTTGCATTCTTGTTTGCATTGTGAAATTGAAAGTCTTTCACATATCTAGCATTGGACAACTCTACGAAAGATTTCTCATTTTCATTAGCTTGCATCGGATAATATAGTGGATGCTTCTGCGTGTTCTTATTTTTTTCTGTCGCTTGAAAACCCCTAACTTTCTCGTAGATAGCTTTTCATCGAATGAAATGGTATCTTTTGGCATGTAGCTTTCATTTAGGGATTTTTGAGATCCAACATTCGGTAGGACCTTGGAATTGAAACGTAAATACAATATCAACTTAAAATTTACTCAATTAACCTAAGGCAACATTGAAAACTAACGAAACATTTAGTGGTGTAAGTTAGAGACGTGTTCTGACGTATTTAAACCTAGCAGTTGTCACTCGCCATCTGGCTTCAGACAACACTAGTACGGACTTGCGCTCCCCGTACCGTCGAGTATATAAAGGGAGACCCCTCTAGGTTGCAAACCTTTTATCCATAAGAAGTTGAGTCTGCCGCCCTGTAACCGTGATACACCAAATACAGAATTCAGGGAGACTACCTGCACATACGTCAAGTCCTTGGTCAATTCTTCTTTCATTTGATTACCAAGGTGTATATGGCAGTTCACGGAAACCTGGTACACCCTTTTACCTAGACTACCTGAGCAGTCATTTTTGATCTTTACTGACTCCATAAATTTGAAAATATCATCGAGCACTTGTCCTTTCACGCTCGCTTAAAACTGAAAGTGACTAGAGTCATCTTTTTCCCGTTTCTTGACTCGTAAAACATGAAACAGCAAATTTTTGGTTTCAATGTGGTAAAATAAACTACGTACGATTACACACCCATAAGAGTTTGATTACTTGGCCTGTCTTTGTTTGCCTTGGCTTTGATCCAATTATTTTTTCGATCTTTTTCCCTTTTCTAGTGTGCTACAGTCACAGTGGCGGAACCATCGGTTTCGTCTAGTGGTAGTCCTTTCTCGGATGATTCATCGGAAACTTCTCAAACCTCTAGGTCTATCGAGCTTTAGCAGCCTATTATCCCATCAGAGTACTCCTTTGGAGAACCATTTGAGTTCGCTTGGCCTATTTCAAACGCTTGGTTTGGGTTTGGGGTCGGGGAACACTCTCCCCCTCTTACATCGGGATCGCCATTTTTAGCTGCTATCATACCTCCTAGCCCCCGTAGTCTTTTACAAGATCTTACGGTGGATTCAGATATGGATTCGTCTGGTCCTATTGGCGGTGAGGGAATTCCTATTTCTGATGAAGAATACCAAATTTTCCTGGAATACATCCCTCAAATTTCTGCTCAATCTTCACCATCGGTGTCACTTCCAGCAGGATATAGGCCTTTGGGTTAGATTATGGCCGGTATTGCCTCCATGGCAGCATCAATTCCGTCAAGGGGGCCCATCCTTCCATCATTAGGGATGTCGCCAATGACATCTGTCTCATCGACGCCTTTTGTTACGTCTGTCCCAACTAGGCCTACTATCTGTGTGGCTACATCGGCACCGGTTGTCACCACTCAGTCATCAGGAGCTTCGACTTCGGTAGAGACTTTGATTGCCATGGAAATCCCTGAAGGCCTTTCTTTCGAGGAGTATCGGCTAGCTGTTCAGCAACAGAGCTCCCAGACTTATCAGTTCCCTCAGGATTCTGGTCATCCTTATCTTTCTCATTATGACGCGATTGGTAACCCAATTTATTCACTTCCGTTTCATTATGATCAGCACGACAACCCTATTTATTTTCCTACTCATGAGGCTTATCAATTCCTTTCTGGTTTTAGACCTACCTTGCCTGTGCAACCTTCTAACCAACAAGGTCAACCCTTTCAGCGACAACCTTTGGTTCAGCAAGGATATGCTTACGACCCACAAGGACAACCCTTTCAGGGACAACCTTTGGTGCAGCAAGGGTTTGCGTACGACCCACAAGGGCAACCCTTTCAAGGACAACCTTCGGTCCAGCAAATATTATTTTACGGCCTGCAAGGGAAACCTTATAATCCCCAAGATCAACCTTTACAAGCTCAGCCTGTGATCCAACCTGGGCAACCTCAAGGACCTGTTGGGAAACCGGTATATCAACCAGGACCTTCATACGGTCCTGGGGGGGAAATTTATTCATCTCAAGGGCAACCTTTCGTGCAACCACAACAGCCATATCTTCCAATTGGTCCAAATGTTTCACAGCCAGGACCACCTTATGGTCTTGCTCCAGGTCAACCCAGTTATTAGGCACAACCTGGCCCACTGTAGCCATCAGGCCAACCTGCTCCACAGGGGCAACCTAGTGGCCCTCATCAGTCAGGTCAACCTGCTCAGTTGGGACAACCTGCACAGACAGTTCACCCTGCTCATCCACTGCTCTACTCTATGCCACATTCGAGTCAACCTCTACGCTCGATTTATCTAGCTCAGCAGGGCCCTACTTATCAGCAGCCCATTAGACCCCAAGGCACTTATTACCCTCAAGGTCAATATCGACCAGTATACAACGCGCCTCAAGTTTCTACTTATTACCCTCAACCACCAGGCCATACTTATATTCCACAGTAAAATCCTTATGCTGCTCAATCAGGACCCTCATATACTCAAAATCAGTATCCTGGTCTTCAACCTCTGTATCCTGGTCCTCAACCGCAATATTAGCTGAATTATCCGGCTTATACCCCTTATGGTCTGAATCCTTCGGGACAGAACCAATGGGGGTAGAGTTACACTCAACCAGGATGGAATATGGGTACGAGTTCTTATCGAGGACTTGTTATAACTTTCAACCCTCAATTACCCTTTCTCGTCATGTTGGAATTACCGGATGTGTCCAAATTGAAAAATGATCCAATCCTTCATAATCCATATTGGCCTCCAGTTCCAACCAAGGTTCCTGGTGATTGCCCCAAGTTTGAGGGCAAGTCTAGAGAAGACCCCCAAGCACACGTTATGACATACCATTTATGGCGTTCTTCCAATTCTTGGGTGGATGACTCTATTTGACTCCTTCTTTTTCAGCAGACTCTCACCGGAGCTGCTGCTAAGTGGTACATCGAGCTGCCTCGTGGTATCTTTCAAGATTTCAACACTCTCGCTATGGTGCTCCTTACTCATTTCCAGTTTCCAGTTCGTTATGAAGCCGGGACGCATATCCTAACATCCTTGAAACAGGACCGGCTACCCATATCTCGGACCACATTCATGAATGGAGATGGCGTCGTCGCCTGATCAAATTCGAAATTCCTGATTAGCTTCTTACTCATTGGTTCACTACCTCTTTTTTCAATCAGATTGCAAAGGACATTGCCATGGGGGCATGTGTAACTGAGGAACAAGCCATTGCTCGTGCCCAGTACCTTGATTTAGTGTACTCTCAATCAGGCATATTGTATGACATCTTGATTGATTCTCCACGACCTGGGACTTCTAAAGTGCCGGCTACCCCATCCGTCGATGGCGTTACTGGTTCTGTGTCTCAGACTTCACGGAGGTTTTCCTCTCCCAACACTGGGAAGCAAAAATCTAATTCTTCCAATGGTTCTGCTCCTCAGCCTACCTCAGATTCTGGTAAAACCTTAGAGGTCAACGCCATTCAAGCCAATCCTACGAACAAGACATCCAAGGAGAGAGAGAAGGGAAAATGCAAGGCCAAAGCCGATGCCCCAAAACTAGAATTGTCTAAACCTCTTGCTGATGATGGTTCACAAGGCAAGTTGAAGTATCCCTGTCTGACTTGTGATGAGGAACACTACACTAAGGATTGTCCTAAATGAGCCGAAGTTAGTCAATTTATCAAAGGTACTAAGGGAACATAGATTGTCCTCAAAGAACCTTTTCTGTCTCAACAAACACAGATGGTCGAGAAACCTGTGCCATCTTCACTGTTTGGCTCTCAAGTATTCATGATGAATGGTTCTGCACCCGTTTCCATCGCTACTCAGTCGAAATATTATATTGGATCACGCCAGGCAGCCGGGAAAGAGATCGTTGATGGTCCTCCTCCCCCACCTGCCTCTGGACCTCTTGAGATTTAAAGGCCCGGAGCTGGTCTCGTTGTACAACCACCTTCTAAAGGTGTTCTCTGAAAATCTTCTTATAATCCTAACACTCGTGCTGCTCAAGATTACAGTATTGTTGAGGATTTAGCACAGGCACCATCCGCGATGTCCACATTAGAAGTGCTTCAGAGTTTTCCGTCTCAATAGAAAGCATTATTATCTGTGATCAGTGGGATTGATCCTGCTGATTCTAGCCTTCTCACTTTTGACTTAGAGAATTTCGTCCCCTGAATTCTGCACCAGATCGCGCTTTTCATACAAGTCTGCATTAATGGTCTCAACATCCATAGAGTCATTGTGGACGAAGGTGCATCCACCTGTGTCATGTCATCTGCTTACTGAAAGGATATTGGCTCTCCAGCCCTAACTTCGTCACCCAATGCCCTTGAGGCATTTGATGGAAGGGAATCGAAACCCCTGGGTATTCTCGCCAGCTTGCCGATCACGTTGCAAGGAAAGACGGTCAATGTTGTAGTAGAAGTAGTTGACGCTAAACTCAATTATAATATTCTACTCGGTTGTAGTTGGACTCATGTTATGTTGTGTGTTCCTTTCACCCTCTTCCATCTTCTAAAGTTTCCACGCGAGGGAAAAATCATTACTATCGACCAGTTTTCATTCTTTACCCCGTCTTCTAAGAACAACATTCCATACATGGATCAGATTCCTTCTCCCCCTGACAGCAGAGGGCCACGTATTTTCAAATACCCTGCCCTCATGGGTATCTTTCCCCTTCTGCCACCAAATACCGTTCAAGTTAATATGATCTCTCGGTCGAATGACCCATGGATCGTCCCTTTACTTGAATAGGTTGATTCGTTTGGGGATTTGATGCCGCTTAGTCCAATTCAAATCAATTATTGCGAGCTTGTAGTTGCATCCGACTCTCCCCCTTCTGAAGGTGCTCCTTTGAGCATGTCTCTCGACATTTATTCTCAATCCCCCTGGCTCAGCAATGCAGATTTACCTGATCCTTTGAAAGAAGTGTTTCCATCCGACGAGGCTATCCTGGACACCATGTCTCTTGAAGACCTACCGTGGAGCGATGGGCATCATCGTTCCTCATTTATGCCTAGCCTCGGGGCAATGTCTAACAGTCTTGAGCATTTTGCATCTCAATTTCCTTCTCCACCACTTAAAATGCCTATCTTGACTCACGAAGTCTTCACTGAAGGTAACTTGGGTAACATCACCTAGACGATGCCTAACAACATTTCCGTGAAACCGGGAATTGTCGAGAACATCCATGTGGGAGTCACTTGCTCTTATGATGAAGTCCAAGTGTATACTAGCCTCTTTCACGAATTTTGTGATGTTTTTTCCTGGTCTTACGATGAGATGCCTGGAATTTATCCCAGTCTTGTGGTGCACGAGATTCCCACCTACCCCTATTCGAAGCCTATTCGCCAGCGACTTTGTCCAGTGCATCCTAGGAAATCCACCGCTATAAAAGTTGAAGTTGAAAAACTTCTCAAAGCGGGTTTTATTTATCCGATTCCTCTGACATAGTGGGTTTCTAACATTGTTCCTGTGGATAAGAAACATGGAGCAATTCGTGTCTGTTTTGACTATCGCGATATTAATCAGGCCTGTCCTAAAGATAACTATCCCACCCCTTTCATTGATCATATTATTGGCGATTATGCGGGGAGTGAGATTTTTTCCCTTATGGATGGATTTTCTGGCTATAAATCAGATCAACATTCTCCCGTCCAATCAACACAAGACCGCTTTTATCTGTCATTGGGGAATGTTTGGGTATAAGAAACTTCCTTTCAGCTTGAAAAACGATGGGGCTACATTCCAGCGTGTGATGTCTTATTCCTTTCACGATATTCGTCATATTGTTCAACCATACCTAGATGACCTTCCGGCTCATTCAGTTGCACGAAAAGACCACCCAGACCATCTCCACCAGATCTTTCTTCATTGTAGACGCTACAACATTCGGCTCAATCCGCATAAATGCCTCTTTTGCATTGATTCCGATAGACTTTTATGCTTTATCGTATCCAAAGACGGAATTCGCCTTGATCCGCTTAAGGTTGAGGCTATTGTTAATCTCCCCTCTCCATCCTCGTTACACCAGCTCCAAAGTCTACAAGGGAAAGAAAATTTCTTACGTCATTTTATCTCAAACTATGCCGAAGTAGCCAAAGGGTTCGCACGACTTTTAAAGTAGGACGTCCCTTTCTGTTGGGATGAGATTTCTCAGCAATATTTTGATACGCTTAAGACGTTGCTTGTCAACGCTCCTCTATTATGTCCTCCGAATTATCATCATGATTTCACCCTCTATCTAGTTGCCTCCTTCTATATGATCTCCATGGTTTTGGTTCAAGATGATGATGACGGTAACGAGCATGTTGTTTACTACTTGTCTCGAAACCTTCTCGACCCTGAAACGCGTTATGCACATGTTGAGAAGTTAGCGCTGGTTGCAATCCAAGTTGTCCAGCTTTTTCGTCATTATATCCTTTTACACACAGTAACCATGATTTCTGATTGTAACCCTATGACCTATATCTTGTCTCGAAAATTGCTGGGGGGAAAATACTCAAAGTGGATCGTTATGCTCCAAGACTTTGATTTGGAATTTACTACCACCAAATCAAATAAATCACTCATTTTCGCTGATCTGATTTGTTCTCTCCCCATCGACTCTGCTCCTTCTTATTCCGAGGATCATATTCCAGACGAAACTCTTTCCTTAATTAGCACCCTCAATCCATGGTACGGTGATATCATCATGTATCTCCAGACTTCTACTTTTAGGTCTGAGTTGACAAAAGATGCTCGACGCCGCATTGGGCATCAGTCGCAACCTTATTGTATTATCGAAGATACCCTCTATCGTGTTGGATTCGATTCTGTAATCCATCGATGTCTGACCCTCGAGGAAGCCAAGAAAGTTTTAAATGACTGCCACAGTGGCGCCTGTGGTGGTCACATGTTCAGTTATGCCACCACACAGAAGATCCTTCGTGATGGCTATTTCTGGCCATCCATTTTTAAAGACTACATTGTCGCAGTACGCAAATGTCATGCATGCCAGATATATCAATGCAATATGCGTGCGCCACCTATTCCTTTACACCATGTCATTACCGTTGGTCCTTTTGCCAAATGGGGCATAGATTTTATGATGTGTAACCCTCACTCGACCGGGGGGCATGCCTATATTATCGTCGCCGTCGATTATTTTACAAAATGGGCAAAAGCAATGCCTACACTAGCTGTGGATGGTAAGACAGCAGTGCAATTCATATTCAATCATGTTATTACTTGGTTTGGTATCCCTTAAGCCATCGTTACTGATCATGGTTCACATTTTTGGGACTATATGATGGCGGAGCTGACGTCTAGGTTGGGTCTGCGTCACGACAGCTCAACGCCATATTACCCTCAAGATAATGGCCAAGTTGAAGCCATAAACAAAGTTCTTGTTACGATGCTTCAACGAAAAATTGGGATCCTTAAATCAAATTGGCATCTCATGTTGTTCTCAGCTCTATGGGCTTACCGAACATCGATTAAGAGTGCAACCAGATTCACCCCATTTCAGTTGGTGTACAGTTTGGAAGCTACTCTTCCAATTGAATGTGAAATCCCTTCACTCAAATTACCTGTGGAATTACTGCCTAATACTTCACCTGAGGAAGAGTGTCTCCTCTATCTCAAAGCACAGAAGAAGCGAGTCAAAGCTCACTTTGACCAAACAGTTTCCCCTCGTTCTTTTATTGAAGGCAACCTCATTCTCCTGTACGACCAAGCTCATGACAAGCTGGGGGTAGGTAATTTCCAACCCATGTGGCATGGGCCCTATATCGTCAAACGTGTGTTACATAATGGGGCTTACGAGCTTATTGATTATGAAGGTTATCCCTTAGCACAGCCCAGAAATGGGTTGTACCTGAAAAAGTATTATTCTTGAGTCATTCATGCATGATATGTGTACATAGATAATTTTTTCATTTTTTTGCATGTTTAGGTTTGATGTGCTTTGTAATATTTTTCTGCTTATTGAGTCTTGTTCGTTATGCATATGTTTATTACCCCTTATGTCGGTTTCGTGGATGGTGCTTCCCGCAGTACCAGGAACCTGTCTTCAGCAGCCTGTGTAATTTAGGATCCTGTTGGTGAGTTGATTAACCTACAAGGTATTTATCTAGGACCAACTACAAAAAATGTCGCTGAATATAGTGCTATTTTGGAACTATTTACCGAGGCAGTTAACCTCGGCATACGTGCATTGCTTGTAAATCTAGATTCACAGTTGCTTGTTCTTCAACTTAATAGTCATTATTTGGTTCAAAACCCATGCATTTTGAGATTGAATTTACATATTCGTTTGCTTGAAAGACATTTTGATTTCATCACATATCAACATATACCAAGACGAATGAATACATTAACTGATGCAATAGCTAACATTGTGCTAGATAGACATTTTCACAATTTATAAAACATCGTCATATGTAAATAGACCCATGTAGAAAATAGATTTATATATATCGATTGTTTGCAACGTGTGCATCATAAAAACACAAAAAATATATATGTATGTTTCAGTTACATCTCAAGACAACATGTCTCTCAAAATGTGTGGAAATAAAATCCTAGGTGCCTAATCAGCATGGTGCTCATGATAGCACGTCAACGCCCGTACCAACCGCATCAGCAAGCAGTGGATACGAATCGGCACCCATACGGTATGCCACTGATAGGCTCGAGGAACATCATCAAAGTGAGCATAGTCTGTAATCCCACGGGCGATCCCCTCCAGATTTTGTACTATCTCCTCCTCGCTGCCCTGACCATAAGGATCGAAATCACGAGGAGTTTGCCTCACTATCGATGACATACCTACAGGTCTCTCTGGGCCAACATCTGCATACATATAAGATTAACTGTCAAAACATCATATATACCAAAAAATCATAAACTCATGAAAATAAAAAATGAGTCTCACTTAGCTCTTCGTCCCAATCCTCTCCCTCCGGGAGTAGGAGGTCTCGATCACCGGTGAAGTTTGTACCAAAATAGGGCCAGTCCTCCACGACAATCAGTTTTCGGCGGAGCCAATCGAAGAATTCTGGCCTCCAAGACATCTGTTGGCTGCCCCCTGATCTGGGCATCAACGTAACCCATCGGGCCATCCGTGGTTCTCTGGGTGGTGGCATCGGGACAATGACCTCCTGGCGCTGGAATATCGGTAGTCGTTCCAAAAAGAATGATACCAAAATCAATCCATACCCAAACTACTTCATTTTGGTCTTCTTGCACTTGGTTAGTTGATGCTTCATGTTAATAGTCACGGTCTCTACCCAGTTGTAGAGAGTCGGGGTCAGGCATTCTACGGCAAGAAGCATTTGTGTTTTTTTGGCCTCATGCAGTGCTTGCATTCCTGCAGCCCGCGTGATAGTGTGCAGCAATACTTTTAGTGCAAGATCTGGGATGGTTTGGATGTCAACCTTTCCACTCCCTGATCCTTTTCGTGCCCCTCGGCACACCCTGTCGATCACCATCCCCATGCTCTCCATGGTGGGACAGGTACCGGTCATGATAGGGACTGCACCCCTACGCGAAAATCCTGTGATAAAATAGACATCGGAAACTTCGATTTCGAGTTCCTGATCTTGAAGCATGAAATTTTCTTGGTCTTCATCCCGATGCTTATCAAATACTGAAGCAATTTTGGTTGAGCCCGGAGGCACAGCGTTAGGAAGAATTTCTTTAGCCCACAATCTCTGAGGGTTTCCATGCATCAGTCATTCTCCATGGCAAGTTCATATTCCTCACAATGCTCTCTCTCTTTCCACTCAATCACCATTCTTTATGCTTGGTACCTGCACACATTGTTCATATGAGCATTTTTAGTCTACTTAGGCATTGAAATTTGCAAACAAATGACTGCATTTTCCTTAAAATGATGTAGATTTTTAGGTTGCGCGGTTGGCGCGGCTGTTTCGCTAACAGTCGCGCCAATGGGCGCGCCCTTTGTGTAAAAAGTGGGCGATTGGCGTAGGTTCGCGCCCAAAACCTGCGTCAACCGCGATGCCCTAGTTTTGATAAATCCTCTCCTAGGAAATCAAAATGACATGTACAAGGAATGAAATTTAGCTTAAAATATGGGAAATGGTGTCGGCTCTTACCTGAGACTGACGAAATCAAGATCGGTTCACTGGATCACTCGCAATCATCGCCACAAGATCGCAAAGCACAATGGATCATTGTTGCTCCACAAAGAGGTAAAAGTGAAAAGTAAATAATTTTTTACCACTTATGGCATTTTATAACTTTTCAAGATCTTAAATTAGGTTTTAAAACATATTTGTCGATTATTTTATCATATTATTTTAGGGAAATAGGTTTTACACATGTCTTTTGTGCAGCAACAGGTTTTTCACATGGTTATGATGAAGTAATGAGTTATATTTTATACTTTTTCGGACTCGGTAAAAACACAAAAAAGTCACTTCTGGAGTCACCTTTCAACTCTTTTCTGACTCTCTCAAACTGAAAAGATCATTGACACGCTTTTCATTTTGAACTCGTTAAATGGTTGCGAAACGATATGTACCCAGTATACGTTTAGCCCTTTTTCAGGCTAGGAAAGATTATTTACGAAAAAGGAATACCTTATCCCCTTATCCTATCGTGACTAAGAGGTTCTCTCGGATGATGTTTTCTACCTTTTCGGATCTGAGAGACTATTTACGAAAAGGGCCTTGCTGGAGTTTTCTTTTCATCTTTCTTTTCAAACTCTCTAAACATGAAAAGATGCCGAGTTCTCCCTTTCTTAGACTCATTAAAAATTGATGACATCAGACTCCGTCGTTATGACGTTACCCGAATTCCTCCTTCTTAGGGCTCGTAAAATGTACTAGGTTGGATTTTTCCGAAGGACAAACTTACATCGCAAGCATATGCTATCCCATTCAAGCTTGTTTTCAAAAATAATTGGGATACTCGCTGGAAATGGTGGGGGAAAATGGAACTAGATTGTAGTTGTGTTGGCAGTATGTCGCTCTTGAACATGGCACTTGTCTACATCCGTGTCAAGTGGGGAAAATCTCACTTCATCATTTGTTTGCCTCCATGGGTTTGGGTAGTCTCTTTTGACCACTCATCTAATCTTTGTCACATCACCATGACCTCAGATCCCTTGATGTCAAATACTGCCAAATCCAGTGTCGTGACGCTGATATGTTCAAGACCAGTTTGCCTCTGAAATTTTCAACCTACCTCTGATTCTTTGTTGGTCCTGATTCACAAACATCATATTCCTCTGTCTCATGTCGATGATGTGGGAAACATTATGGCCCAAATTCAATCATGTCACTTCCTGTCGACTTCAGCTCATTATCCAGGAATATGATCTAGAGACTCCCTTTGGTAGCTTGGAGCCTGCATGCCTCAATGGCAGGTTCTTCACATTTGACACAAGCTTCACATCATTGGCCTTCGGTCGACTAACTCTACGGGTGTTCGACGTCATATCACTATCACATTCTGTGGATTGTACCTTTTTTACCTTGAGAGCCATTTTCATTATTGGTGGTTTCTCTCGCGTCTGTTAATGACTTTCATCATTGGCCGGTAATCAGATGATTTTCTTGCATGTTCGACTTCAACTCACATATTTGCATTCTCGAATTTTGTACTTTTTACAGGTTGAGATGGAGCGCAAGACCCTGGGTTTTGTCTGATGAAATCCAGGCTGCGGATTCTTTGTGGATTACTATGACTTATTACATGACCCTTCTGATTGGATGGCTCCGACCATACCTAAGTCCATTTGTTGATATTTATTGCTTGTTGGTTGTGTCCATACCTCGGATTTCACTTTTTATGTACTCCATTATGAATGGCTACGCCCATGCCACGTGTCATCTATCAGAGATATCAGTTGTATTTGTACTTGCAGGTTTTCTGACAACATTGTTTGGGTCGAACGCATTCTCATAAAGCATTTCACCCCTCACTCTCTCTCGGACCTCGTGCTTTAGGGGGCATCTGTTACACAGAATTTTGTCACCATCCCTGCAATCCTTCACCCCGCATATTGGAGGGTCTTTCCTGTGACTTGTGAGAAGTGTCATATTTTTCAAACGCCTTCTTTGCATCCTTTTGCATAAGGACATCATTTCTCCTGTAAGACATTTCCTCAAAAAAGCACACAAAACCTATGTTTTTGCCTTGGCGCGGGTTTCTAGTTCACCCCTCGCGTCGATGTGGAAGATTTTCACTAGATCCCGCGCCACCTGGCGCTCTATCTCAGTGTAGTGCCCACGCCAGCTATTTTAGGAATTTTTTTAAAAAAATAGAGGTGGAAGTTTCCTTCTAACCACCTCAGGGATGAGTCACTGGAAGTGGTTAAGTTGATTAGCCACGGATCTCCCTCTTTAGGTAGTGGTTTCCACCTCCCATGGAACACTCCTTGAAGATAGGTCTCCCTTCCATAATTATAGGGATCCTAACCTCTCCCTTTCCCTCTATAAAAACAGGCCTTCTCCCTTTATGAAAGCTAGCTGAACATATAGCCAAGGATCTGAACTTGGAGAAGAATACTATAGCTGAGTAATTTCCATTGAGAAGGTAGAACCAAGGAGAACTCCGTAGAGAGAGTCTCGTCCGAATTCCCGACGAACCTTTGTGAGACACGCTCTGCTTGAACCCTGTTGGAGGAGACCACAATGTCGAAGCTTGGTTGTACTCTTCCTTTCATTTATTAATATACTCGACTATGGTGTTGGTTCCATCATTGTGTTATGTTGTTTATCTAATGCAATTTATTTAGTCCTCTTCAACTGACTAATTGTTATGAATGTGAATTAGTATGTTGTATATTTTCATTGTTTCTCATGTGTGTGCAGGTATCCGAGTGTGAAAGCAAGCGAATCATGATTTGTCAAACCAGGAGCGAGAGGCAGCCCCTCTTTCCAATGAAAACAACAGTGCAAGACCTTCAGTAAGTCATCTATCGAATATCCATCCATTCGTTAACTAGGAATCAATGTTATAGCTTGTTTCGTTTGTGGCTAGACCCACCCTAGGGCTAGTGGGATCGCCTCTATCCACAGAGGGGATTTACCTCACCAACAGAGACCAACTGCAGGAATTGGGAGAAGTAATGTCTAACACTGATATGACTACAGTGGTGCTAAATTCTCTACCAGAAGAATGGGGAAACTTCACTTCAAGTTTATACAGGAATAAATAAGCCACACCATTCCATGATTTATGGTCTCTATGTAAAATAGAGGAAACAAGATTGAAAGCCAAAGATGATACATGATCAAGTGAATGGAATCAAGCCTTTGCAACCATATCCAGGAAGAAAGGAAGAAAGGAAAATTTGGTCCTTGGAATAAAAGAATAAATTTGGACAAAGTATGATGCTTTGGATGTAATGAACTTGGGCATTATAAAAGATATTGTCCTAAATCTAGAAAGGACAAGACGAAAAAGGAAGAAGCCCATGTCTCATATATAAGGGAATAACCTGATGTAAATAAATCTAAGAAATAAGAAGTGAGGGATCTCTACTATGATTGAGATCATCTTCTCCTTTAAGTGATTTTTGTTGGTTGTAAAATAGTATGATAGGAATCAATGTATATTGACAGCATCATGATAGAAGCATGGTAGGAGCTCTTGGTGAAACAGATCCTGGAAAACCTCACTGATAACAATATTGATGGAAGGCAATCATCAAGATCAAGGGTCATCATGGAAACAAGAGCTGAATTTTTCTAATGTATCTCTCTATGAATTCACTAATTAGAAAGAAAGCATAATGGTTTCATCAAGAATTATATGCTATAGAATTTTGGGATTTGATGACATATTGATGAAGCAAGTCAATGGAATGAAGCTCTTCATTCTATTGAAATTTCTACAGGATGACTCAAAAGAAAATGTATGAGGTGTGTGTGTGTGTGTGTGTATATATATATATATATATATATATATATATATATATATATATATATATGTTGGCACTATATGTTGTGAATTCATGTCATATGGTGTTAGGTAATGGACTTCTATATTTAGAAGTATGATCTATGAAGGAGGATATCTCTCGGTGCACTGACAGATGAAATCAACATAATATATCCTCATATGGAATATGAGGTGGTTGTATATGAATAAGGAATTGTAAATTGGAATCTCCTGGGAATGAATATGTGCAGAAGAGAAGAGATCATGAAGTGCAACCATGTCAAGAGGTAGTTATCATCCAAAAGCCAAGAATATGTGACTAGAATATCTCCTGGGAGGATATGTAGACTCTGATAGAAGTCTGGTAAACAAGAAGACCCTTGACAAAACATATCATCAGGAGATCTGTCAATCTGAATAAAGGATGTCGATGCCTATAGGAAGATCTCATGGTGAAAGATCATCACTAAGGTAACTTTTGATTTAAAATTTCATACGTATATGTTTATCTGGATGAATTTTTGCAGGGCTGCTAATCATGTGAAAGGATGTAATATCCTTGAAGATGATTCGAAAGAAACCAGCATGGCATAAAAGGTGGACCAGATAAGAAATATTGATGAATCACTTTATGGTAGATGACATGATTCATGAGTGAAATTGATGGATGATTTGTGACCTATGGAGCTAAAGTTTAAGATTCCTCAATATCGAAATCCATGACATCGAGGAGAGGAATTCTTCATGAGCAGTTGGGTGTCTCACCATTGTTTTTGCAGATCCCTAATTGAGAGGGATCCTGGTGATAAGTTTCTTACTTTGAAGAAACTCGGTAATTCCTAAGAATGATCTTAGGTACATTCCTTGTACAAGAATGAGTACATTCCCTTGTGGAATATATCCTCCCTGGCTGAAGGGAGAGATAGACACATCATTTTGGTCCTCACTTGGGAAGACAGAATGGAGGATTAGGTAATCATCTAGCATTCGATACTCTTTGAGAATGTGATAGGGCATTCAACATAAGAGTAGTCAGGGACCGATATTCTTTGAGGGATAGCTACCCAAGAGAAGAATAGTCCAAGAAGGTCATACTTTGTGAACACCTATGTGGAGTATGTACCTTGGAGATACAATGACTATGGTGTCTAAGTCATGTGTCTCGCAAGCATTTTAGCCCATTGTCTCATGAGAGATGGGGTTTTTAGTCAAATCCTTGCACAAGGACAATGCTAGTTGATATGATGCTATACAAATGTGATTACCAATCTGATTCTTCTTATGAGATTCTACAGTTTTAAAGTGACCATGTACCTGTATGAATACCTCCCTAGTTAAGAGGGAGTGTTGAAAATTGTAACCAAGATTGACCTTAATATTGACTATGTAATTATGTATTAATGTAAAATAAAACAAAGATAATAAAATATGTTCTTGGTATGCTTACCTCATGGGTTTCATGAGCAAGGTTTTATTTTAGGTCAATAGACTTCTTCTTGATGTCTATTAGGATTTGACTTCTATTTATAAATATAATTAAGAGTCATGTATATGAAGAGTCTAGTCAACAAAATATGCCTCAAGACCTTGTCATGAAACCGTGAAGAAAATGGCTCAAGAAGGATGCTCAAAGTAGTCCTCGAATAACCTCATTAATGCTGGAAGATAAGCCTCTCAAGTTGGCTGAAAAATACTGCTGGAAAGTCAGCTCATGAATAGTCACAGCCATTCATGTTCAGGTCAGATTATTACAGGGTCCAACAACTATAAATACCCCAGAATAATGCGCAGAAAAGACAAGAAAAAATCCGCACATCTCTGAGTTTTTCGGACTGCAATTGCATATTAGAATATTTCAGATACCTCTGAGATTTTTGGGCTTGATCACAGGAAGATAAGTTCGGATAAGCTCTAAAGTTAAAGGTGAATTAAAGGTACAGTTGGCACGTTGAAGAGGAGACAGAACAACGAAGGGAAGATGGTATAAGTTACCTCTGTTTTTGGTTAAATCTGCCATGTCATGTTCCAAGATTACAGTGCAAAGAAGAGTGTGTTTATGGGTGCGTAAAAAGGAGGAAATACAACGGAGAAGGATCACGAGATAGCACAGTGATAGGCTCTCTATGTTGTGAATTATACATCTACTTTGCATATCAGTAGTAACTTCAGGAAGGTTGAAATAAAAAGATTGTAATCTAGTGTGTGGACAAGTACGTAGAAGAAAGAGAAGCCATCAAGGAAAATCACAGATCGGACAAGTGATTTCAGTCTTGAGATCAATATTATAGGAGGCTGAGGCTAGAGGAAAAGGAGTTCACTAGGAACCAAGATTTCCTAGGGTCAGTACAAGGGAGTGAAGAAAGGAAGATCACCATATGAATCCTAATGGATCAATGACAAGGTCTTGGAGGCATACAAGAGTCAAGGGTTTTTCATGGTCATGGTACTTGTCAACTGAAAGTCTATAAGAAGAATTCCTTACAGGTTTTCCTCTCCAAGAGGGATAGGTTTTTCCCTGGCTCTAGGAGCCTAATTTTGTGTCTCATGTATTTTGATAATTGACTTGGTGAAAAGATTAATAAACTAAAGAAGAGAATACATAAGTAACTCAAGTAAGCTCACAAGTAATTATCAAGAAGAGAATTTGAATTAATCACTAGACCTCCAAATTCTCAACACTAACAATATTCATGACAATTCATCATCAGTGCTTCATTGTCACAAATGAACATGTCAACAAACATCAAAGGTTAGTGTCATATAATTATGGCAGCTGACAAGTGTATCTTCATACTTCAAAGATCATAATCACAACATCACTTATTGATCACATTAATCAACCATTTTTCTTCATAACCCTAACATAACTAATTTAGGACATCCATTTTTATCACATTGTCAAATTTACTATGTTGTTAAGTTATCATAATAGTTACATCTTATCAAAACCTTATCAAGATCAACAAGAAGATAGTCAGAAAATCTTGAGTATCAATCTTACTTCCATATTATTACCATCATGGTTACGATGCTTATCACAAGCATTTACAATAGTATCAAGTTACCATATATCAAAGTCTATGTTATTATCTTTCTATATAAAATCGGGAAATCCACCATGTCAAAAATGTAAGATACTTGCCAAATATCAATTGCACCAATATATTACATGTACCAGAAATCAAATTTACTTTCATATGTATGTGACTAGGATGCATGAGTCATCTATGAAAGTGATATTCTCTTCATACCTCATGGATTAAATTGCCATCCAATATTGCAGCTACATCATAATACTGAAACAATATACTACACATACCTTGTAATATTCAGATATGTTAGCAACTTGTAACACTTATTTTTCATTGGAAACCATAGCACTTGCATATTTTAATTTCCACATTTTATGCTACTTTTTCAACTTAAAGCAAAAACTTTCATCAGGTACCTCTTCTTGTTCCAGCACCAACTCTTCTCTCCCTGCTCTAGCTTTTTTTTTTCCTGCACCTTAGATGATCCTCAAGAAGGATTTTCTTATCACATCTCATCTAGAGGTTAGAAGTATTCAAATACTCAAATATTCATGCAGGAAGTATAAGCAATAATCAAAAACCATAGTTTCATAAAGAAATAACATAAATCTAAAAGGTACTTATCTTTAACGAGAGGTGATCATCTCCCTCTTGAACCAGCATTCAAGAGTTATTACTGTCCATTATCCATATAACAACGATGCCTTCAATATTTCCAATTGTCCTCATAGGCCTAATTTAGCATTACCCCATCTAGGTTTAAACTGAATTAGTAAATTCTCACTGATCATGCTAGGGTTTCAAGACTGTATAACTCAATCCTTTATCATATTCCAAGGTTTCTTCCAAACTCTACCCCATGTTATCCATCAAACCCTAATAACCATATTATGTATGGTTTCCTTCAATCCCTAGCATTCTTTTATGTTTCTACCATCTTCACTTTCTTCCATCAACGGTGTCTTTGCAAGGGTGATATTTAATGACTTTTGTTCAACCCAACACTAATACCATGTCAATTTTTCTTAGGGTGGTGTTGTTATTTTCTTTAGATAATTGCATTGACAAAGTTTTCACCATTTACATTTCCTTCTCCCCATATCATCATAACATCAGTAGCAATTATGTAGAAATAAAAATAACATCAACTATGCAATAGAATAATAAAATGAACATCAGAAGGCAAGCATGCACAAATAGAGACACCATGATTTGGTCAGAAACTAGGGGAAAACCCCACAAGGGGGAAAACCCTTCCAAATTCTTCCTCTTATTAGATTGTCATAAAATGTTCAACAAAGAGAGAGTACAGTAATCCTATTCACCAATCACAGGATTATCTAGAAAAACCAACCAAACAATGAGCCCAATATACAAATTTAAACCGGAACAGAATTTCCAAGCCTATAGTCTATGATCAAAATATACAATCAACTCTCAAAAAAACCCTAAAAAATAATCGCACAGAGTTATTAATCATGTGTGTGGCTAAAGTTCACCAGCCGTAGAGAGCACCCGGTAATGTGTGCAACTTGCCAATACTTCTGAAATTCAACCCTGTGGCTACAGAAAAAATTCCTTCTTCATACGTGCGAGCTTGGACCCTACAATTTCAGACCTATACGAACCAATTTTTCGCAAACCAACTTAAGACATATTCGAGCCAATCCAAAGAAGGGAGAAGAATAATTATTGATGATAATGTCCAAATGAGGTTCCCTTGACATGGAATTACAGGCTTCCAAGGGTGTCCAATTTCTCTTTAGGGTTGGCCTATCCTTTTGAGCACATGTGGGTTTCCATATTAAAAATTTATTTTTCCTTAAACAAATTGAATTCTTCCAAGGGCTAGGAGGGGTATTTTTGTTAAATTTGGACAACTAGGTCCAAACTCCATGTTATGATGCTCAGATTAAGAGGCTAATATTTTTGTTGGATTCCTCTTTCGGAGAGGTGTAAAATCCATATATAATATGTCTTAATCCGATGAGCAGAACATTTATTTTGAATTTATTATTCATAATAAATTATATGTGCAGGTCGGCCTTAAGGTTTCACACCCCCAGCAGATGTGTCACACGCCCCAATGATGGATATAAATACAGGCAAAGTTGGAGAGCATTTCATTGGAAGGCCGTACTATTTGGCACAGAAATCGAGGTCAAAGGGTTGACCAATCTGCTGCTGCGTTGACTTTTAGCTTGCTGCACTGCGTTGACTTTTTTCTGGACAGCGTTGACTTTTTTCTGGACAGCGTTGACTTTTTTGGAGTTGACTTGGGTTGACTCGTTTGCTGATTGGAGGACTGTTGTGACACATTCTGGGTTGGCTGACCAAGGAGACTTTGCTGGTTGAAGCATCCTGTTGACCACCGTAACGCACCACCACATTTTTCCTGTTTCTGATTTGTCTTCTATAAGATCCACTTATATGTTCTATCTGCATTTTACTTAACTATTTGTATGATTGCTGTGAAAGAAGTAAAGTTGCTCCAAGCATAGAACATCTACAAAAATTGACAATTTTTTTATGAGGAAATTTTTCAAAAGGAGGGAATTTGTCCTTGAACTACCAAAATTAACATTATAGTGTTTTTTTCTTGGATACAGTGATACTTCTACAACTTAAAAGATTGATATTGCAACAAAATGGGATATTATGGTGAGAAAAGATGTAATATTTGCTAAGGATGTGATATATTCTTGTTCACAAGACTCTCCTTTAATGATTAAGGAAATTGAGGAGGAGTTGGTTTCAAAAAATAAAAATGATACTTGGGATGGGTTAGATTCAGGTGTGGATGAGATAAGGATTAGATCAAATATGCCCTCACCTTCTACTCTAGACTACAAGATACTGAGATGGATCACTCAAACATTACAAGAGGCTTGAGAGCATCTAGGAGCAAAAATATCTTCAATGAGCACAAGTGTACCTCCTAGGAGATATGCCAATATTATTGCATTGGTTTATTTCATTCATGAACCTTACAATTGCTTTAAGGAGAATAGGTGTGATACCTTCATGGAGGATTATGTTTATATTGACTCTAGGTTTGTAAACAATGGGAGTATTGTAGAGTACAAGGACAATGTCGATCAAGTCTCTTATATAAAAGGAGTTTCCCATTGATTCTCCTAGATAGAGGCAGTTTCTCATGATGTTACTCTCACTTCAGGATTCTCTTAGAATGAGTGATTTGACCTAGTTCAAGTCGTTTCAGTTCCTGAAGGTTTTGAGGTGTGTGGCAAGTATTCTCATATTTGTAGGTTGTTGATGGCCATGAAATTTAGTAGTTTGTTAAATATACCATGAGCTTGGTAGTCTAGGATTGAGGAGTTTCCTAGTGAAAATTTATATCTTTGTGACTTTAATAGATGTGATCCATTTGTCTTGGTCTTGTATATTTGCAGTATGACCTAAATAACTCATGATGTGGTCTCCATTTATTTTGGCTCATGATGTTTACTTGGAGGATTTTGAAATTTGGAATGTTGCTTGTGTTCAAGTGTTATGTTCCTTCCTATTCACATGTAGTCATTATTCTTTGGAGGATCAAGATGTTACGATAGTATGGAGGACAAATTATTTACATGTGGCAATTGTTGATTTCGAGGTTGTAGCAAGAACAGATTTGTAGGTGGTATTTTTGGTGGAATTGCAAAGGGAGTCAACAAGTGTCGATGTAAACATTTTCCTCATAAAGAGGAAGTGTTTTCTCTCAGGTTAATTATAATTTTTTTACATAATTATTTGGCATACTTCATGATTTTTGTGTACATGGTGTATGTTCAACCCATAGAATGTTCAAGATGGGCTAGTGCATGGGATATGGTCCTTGGTAAATTTGCATGATGGAGATAGTTTATGTTATCACCCAAAAAAAATTCAAAACATCATTGTGTCAAGTTTTTTTCTTATCATGGATCAAAATAGGGTCTTAGGAATCTTTTCTTGAATTTGACCAAAAGGGAGTGTTAGATTTTTAGGTTTGAACCTTCCTTAGTGTTAAACAAATCCATTTTAAAGGTTTTTCATGTCAATTCATTCATCATTTCATCATTCATTTCATTTCCCTAATTTTTTTGATCAAAACTGGCCAATTATCCAAGAAACCTTACTTTCGTAGCGCCACTAGTTCAAAAAAGTTGATTTGCACTACGAAACTGCTGAAAGTCATGAAGAAAAAACTTTATTTTCTAGTTTTGAGCAGTCAACTTCCAAGGAGGTTTCTGAGAAGCTGAAAACTAATTTAGGAACAGTGAAAGAGGTTTTTCTTCCTAACAGACCTAAATACAAAACCATCTCTCAGTTTCTTCAAATTCATTAGGAGGTGGGAGAAATTGATAAATTAAAACATGCTACGAAACTGTTACAAAATTGTCTTGTACATGACTGTTTAGCAGTCAACTTCAAGTTCAGTTTCTGGCCAAATGCAAATGTCTTTTGGAATTCTAAAATATTTTGTATTAATCATAGCCCCAGCTACAATAACCTCTCTCACGTTTCTCACAAGTGTTATCAGTTGGGAGCTACAAGGCTTTCTTTGAAGCACTATTTTCAGAAACAGAGTTTTCCTATTTTACACATGTTTTTCAAAGGCTGGTTCTGGACAATAGGAGATGTGTTTCAAAATACCAAGAGATTTTTTTATTCATGACATAATGGCCTACAAAAACCTCCTTCAGTTTCTCAAAATAAATCATGTAGTAGGATATATAGGCTCTATCCCAAGACCTATTTTTTCAGGAAAAAATAGGAAAAACCAATAGGCCAACCTATTGCAAATGAAGAAGGGACCTCAAGAAGGCTGGAATGATTCTGTTTTTCAAGTGATATGATGAAATCAGATTGATTTTGATTTTTTATCACATTTACAATTTTAATTTTGGAAAATTTTTGACAAAACTACTCACTCAGCAGTTTCATAGCGTAAACAGTGTAAAAAGGGAGAAAAGCGCTACGAAACTGTTGTAGTAGCTTTTCTTGCCCTTTTTCATCACATTTTGGGGGGTAAAAATATGAATTAAGGTTTGAAATTTCTAAGGAGGATATATATAAATTTTATGAAGATTATTTTAAAGGAAAGAAGTAAATATTTTGAAGAAAAAATCGTTAAAGGGCAGCGCTACGAAAAGCGCTACGAAACTGTCTTGTTTTCGTAGCGCAGTCTATTTTCAGCTCATTTGAACAGTTTGATGATGGTTTTGGACATCTAGAGTCTAGGGAGGAGATTTTTCATGTGTTAATTCAACTTCCAACAGAAAATTACCATGAAATGAAGATTACATGATGGTCAGAATGTTCAATGAATGCAAAATACCATACGCCTAAAAAACAGGGTTTGGTTTCCTGCTTTTGAGGAGGTCAGCAAAGTGGTCATGAAGAGCTCAAGCCCATCATCCAAATTCGAACATGTGATGACATAATTTTCAATGATGTAATTTAAAGTAGATAAGTTTGTTAGGATAAGGTTATTAAAGATATTAATAAGGAGTTTTAGTCCTAGTTGAAATAGGACTGTCAAGTACGATAGGTGTCTGTTTGTCTTAAATTTAGTCTTTTATGGTTGTGCAAGGTGTTAGTAGTTATAAATTCGATGTATCTAGCCTAAGAGGAGATCATTTGATGTGGTAAGATGTATATTAAAGGCCAAGAGGTCGAATTAGCAAATGGTTGGAGACTTTTTGGCAAAACTAGTGCATATTGTAAAAATACTGTTTCAGCTAATGTAGAGAGCTTCTACTTAACCAACTTGAGATTCATAAGGGGTTTTTAGTGTTTTCTTGTTCTATAAATGTTTCTTAAATATATATTATTTGCAGTGGTGTTCATCTATATTACTCAAAACTCATCTTTAGTTTCTCTGACTTCCTTTATAAATGGACTGACTGTGTTTTTACATGTTTCAAGTGTATGTCTCATGACTAAAAAACCCTGATATGCCTCAACTTCCATGTCAATTAGATTCACTGATTTTCTGAGATTGCTTTAACTCCATAAGCCCAATTTATACATGCTAATGTTGGTTTCAACCTACAGGTTGGAAAATGTTATCTAAGCATACCACTTTGTAAAGATTTGGATTGACTGATATATACAGTAACATACAACTTTTCTTCACCTGAGATTCTTAGTGTATTTTCAATGAGTTTTATGCCCTATCTTTGAAATTTTTCTCTTCCATAGCCTTGATGTCTCATTACTCAGAATTCATGTATTGCATTCTCTGACTTCCTTTGAAATTTCAAGTTATTGGGATTTTCCTGAATCTGTTACTCTTTCATTGAATTATATACAAGCCTTAGCTTCCACTAGAAGAGCTATTGTTATCTTTATCCCTATCACTAACTCCATAGCCCAATGGTAGCAAGCCTCCATCTTTTCAACCTGTAAACATACAAAATAAAAACACATAGAGTTAGCCATCTATCTACATCTTTACTCAATATCATTAACCTTTGAGAGAGCCCTCTCAGGTTGAGGAGGTTAAGCCTCAACCAAAAGATTGGTTTGAAAGAGTTACACTGAAGTTGTCTGATCAGCAACCAATTAGGTACAATTTTGGTGATAGAATTTTAGCGCCGTTTCCGGGGACCGAAGGTGTAATGTTTCTGTGGGAAGAATGATAAATTTTCAGTTCTAAGGTCTAAGAGTAGCATATACTTAGGCACATATTGGTTTGTTTTCTGCTCTAGCGACTCCACACATCAAATAATCAAATGGAAGGTGACACCACTGCTTGAAGATCAGTAGCTTGATGAAGTTTCAAAATGAACTCCATTGCAAGAAAAAATGCCAGGTATGCTCCTATGAATAGGTCTCATATCCTTGGCTTTCCAAATCCTATGCCAAAGGTTGAATGGTTAGATGATCTTCCAATATTTAAAGATGAAAAGAAACACAATGTTGCTCTTCATTTGGTTAGATTCCATATGCATGTACACAGTCTTAAGGTTCAGTTCCCTGAATATTGTCTCATGAAGATGTTTTTGGCCACTTTAGAAGGAAAAGCATGGTCTTGGTATGAAAGCTTGCCAAATGGCTAATTATATTCTCTTGCTAATTTCCATGTTTCATTTTATGAGATGTATAAAGAGTATGCTCCCTCCTTATTGTTGGTCAAAGACTGCTATAAGCACTCTGTGAATTTTATTTAATATTTGGAGAATTTTTATGAAGATGATGAGTTCATGGATGAGGAAATTTTAGAGGCCCTTCATAACAACCCATTTCATCACCAAGAAGAAAGGATAACCTCTCCCTTGGATGAAAATGAAACCCAGCAGGAGCATATTTATGAAAAACATGTCACATCCTCTGAGTTTGAGGAAATTTTGCAACAGACTTTTCAGTCTTTTGATCATCAAGAGTATGAGAATCATTACAAAAAAAAAGAGGAAATACTGGAAGATAGTTTCTATAACCATCAAGGTAAGAAATGGTTGATTTTTTATGTCATTCCTTGAATCAGCTTACATCAAATAATGATCATATTAATGAGCAAGAATACACTGTTTTTGAGAATCAGTTGGAATAGCAGTTGGATAGCATAAAAATAAAATCTTGTGTGGTTGAACAAAGCATATATGAGTTGTCCAAAGTTACAGAATGTTATGAGCATCATAAAAAAGATCATGTCTTCTTTGACCCTATAGATGAATACATGGAAGAGTTTTACAATGCAGTTTTCCAGTTTCATTTTCATTATGAAGATCAGATACATTCGAAGTTACCTTGGTCATCACAGTATCATGTCTACTTTGGGAGAGTTGCAGCTGATAGGGTAGGTAGGAGTGTGTGAATGAGCTCAAAGGTGAATGAGCATATTTTCAGTAGGTACGAAGTTGGTTATTCTACAGTGATCATCAAGCTTGAGCCCGAGGTGAAGGCCATTAGAGCTTGAAGAGAAGCTTGGCAAAATTTTAGAGTTTTTATTCTAAAGGATGGATAGCAACACTGGAGCTACGGGTTCTTAGTGTACCACAGGGGCACACTATCCCAATTTGAGCCACTGTTATCACCCCAAAAAAATTCAAAACATCATTGTGTCAAGTTTCCTTTTGATCATGGGTCAAAATAGGGTCTTAGGAATCTTTTCTTGAATTTGACCAAAAGGGAGTATTAGATTTTTAGGTTTGAACCTTCCTTAGTGTTAAACAAATCCATTTTAAAGGTTTTTCATGTCAATTCATTCATCATTTCATAATTAATTTCATTTCCCTAAGTTTTTTTATCAAAACTGGCCAATTAGCCAAGAAACCTTACTTTCGTAGCGCCACTAGTTCAAAAAAGTTGATTTGCGCTACGAAACTGCTGAAAGTAATGAAGAAAAAACTCGGTTTTCTGGTTTTGAGAAGTCAACTTCCAAGGAGGTTTATGACTAACTAAAAACGAATTTAGGAACACTGAAAGAGGTTTTTCTTCCTAACCAACCTAAATAAAAAAACCTCTCTCATTTTCTTCAAATTCATTAGGAGGTGGGAGAAATTGATAAATTAAAACGTGCTACAAAACTTTTGTTACAAAATTGTCCTGTACATCACTATTTAGCAGTCAACTTCAAGTTCAATTTCTGGCCAAATTCAAATGTCGTTTGGAATTATGAAATAATTTTTTCTTAATCATAGCCCCATCTACAATCGAATCTCTCACATTTCTCACAATTTTTATCAGTTGGGAGCTACAAGGCTTTCTTTGAAGCCCTATTTTCAGAAACAAAGTTTTCTTGTTTTACATATGTTTTGCAAAGGCAGGTTCTGGACAGCAAGAGATTTGTTTCAAAAAACCAAGAGAGGTTTTTATTCAAGACATAATTTTCTACAAAAAAATCCTTCTGTTTCTCAAAATACATCATGGAGTAGGATATATAGGCTCTGTCCCAAGACCTATTTTTCAGGAAAAACAAGAAAAACCAATAGGCTAACCTATTGCAAATGAAGAAGGGACCTCAAGAAGGCTAGAATGACTCTGTTTTTCAAGTGATATGATGAAATAATATTGATTTTGATTCTTTAGCACATTTACAATTTTAATTTTGGAAACTTTTGGACAAAACTACTCACTCAGCAATTTCGTAGCGCAAACAGTGTAAAAAGGGAGAAAAGCGCTACGAAACTACTGTAGCAGCTTTTCTTGCCCTTTTAAACCACATTTTGGGGGGTAAAAATATGAATTAAGGTTTTAAATTGCTAAGGAGGATATATCTAAAGGTTATGAAGATGATTTTTAAGGAAAGAAGTCAATATTTTGAAGAAAAAATGGTTAAAGGCTAGCGCTACGAAAAGCGCTATGAAATTGTCTTGTTTTCGTAGCGCAGTCTATTTTCAGCTCATTTGAATAGTTTGATGATGGTTTTGGACAGCTGGATTCTAGGGAGGAGTTTTTTCATGTGTTAATTCAATGTCCAACAACAAAGGACCACGAAATGAAGAGTACATGATGGTCATAATGTTCAATGAATGCAAAATACCATATGCCTAAAAAACAGGGTTTGGTTTCCTGCTTTTGAGGAGGTCGGCAAAGTGGTCATGAAGAGCTCAAGCCCATCATCCAAATTCGATCATGTGATTACATACTTTCAATGATGTAATTTCAAGTAGATAAGGTTGTTAGGATAATTTTATTAAAGATAGTAATAAGGAGTTTGAGTCCTAGTTGAAATAGGATTGTCAAGTAGGATAGGTGTTTGTTTATCATAAATTTCATGTTTTATGGTTGTGCAAGGTGTCAGTAGTTAGAAATTCGATGCATCTAGCCTAAGAGGAGATCATATAATGTGGTAATATTTCTATTAAATGCCAATATGTCTAATTAGAAAAGGGTTGGAGACTTTTTGGCAAAACTGGTGCATATTGTAAAAAAGACTGTTTCAGCTAATGCAGAGAGCTTCTACTTCACCAACTTGAGATTCAGAAGGGGTTTTCAGTGCTTTCCTATTCTATAAGTGTTTCTTATATATCTTATTTGCAGTGGTGTTCATATATATTACTCAGAAATCATCTTTATATGCTCTGACTTCCTTTATAAATGGACTGACTATGTTTTTACATGTTTCAAGTGTATGTCTCATGACTAAAAACCTTGATATCCCTCAACTTCCATGTCAATTAGATTCACTGATTTTCTGAGATTGCTTTGACTCTATAAGCCCAATGTATACATGTTAATGTTGGTTTAAACCTACAGGTTGGAAAATTTTATCTAAGAAAACCACTTTGTAAAGCTTTGGATTGACTGATATATACACTAACATACAACTTTTCTTCACCTGAGATTCTTAGTGTATTTTCAATGACTTTTATGCCCTATATTTTAAATTTTTATCTTCCATAGCCTTGATGTCTCATTACTAAAAATTCATGTATTTCATGCTCTGACTTCCTTTGAACTTTCAAGTTATTGGGATTTTCCTTAATGTGTTACGCTTCCACTAGAAGAGCTATTGTTATCTTTATCCCTGTCACTGACTCCATAGCCCAATGGTAGCAAGCCTCCATATTTTCAACCTGTAAACATACAAAATAAAAACACATAGAGTTAGCCATCTATCTACATATTTACTCAATATCATTAGCCTTTGAGAGAGCCCTCTCAAGTTGAGGAGGCTAAGCCTCAATCAAAATATTGGTTTGAAAGAGTTACAGTGGAGTTGTCTAATCAGCAACCAATTAGGTACGATTTTGGTGATAATAGTTTACTCAATTGTTGCTTGACCTTAGGTGGGTGCTTTCTTAGCATTCTTCCCTAGGGAACCATATTTCCCTCACTTTCTTGATGGATACCCTTTAATGCAACCACGTGGATGGGTTCACGCACTTGGAGAATGCCTTAGCTGCAAGAGAATTTTGCATCTTATAGGAGATAATCAAGCCTTAAATGCCATGGAAGGGCTTGTATTCTTGGTGTTATCACTCATTAAGTTGTGAAACATTTCTTGATAGGGTCATACAGGTCACTCACCAAATGGATAAGGTCTCCTAAGCCATTTTAATGTGGTATAGGAAAAAAATTTCATTTTTAAGCATATCCTAAGTTTTATGATCACCTCCATTTAGGCCATTTCAGTCAAATCAGTCTCATATCATGTCAGTTGTCATTCCCCATAAATTTAAACCCAAAATGGCACACCTATTAGTTTTTCAAATTTTCATAGTGCTTTACACATGAAAACTGCAGATTTCTCTACGAAACTGCCTAATAGTTTCGTAGCAAATATGTCAGAAGCCTAACTGTTTCCGCTACGAAAATTCGTTTTCTAACCTGGCTTGTTAGAGTTGTAAGAGGTGTCATTTTCTGATTAGAGCAGTAAATGTGGATGTCATTCAAGGTTTTTATGGTAAAATTCAAATGTACATAGCCGTGTTTGATGTCATCATTACCCTTTTTGCTTGCATGAGTTATGATTGAAGATCGACCTATCAGTTAAAATTTTAAACCTCACCTCAATTAACCTTTTTTCATATTGTGGTTTATCCTTGCATGTGAGTCGATCCCTGGATAATTTCTTCATCGAGCCAAGCAGGTTGCTGTCAAATTCTAATTTTGTAGGTGTCATCTACAAGCGAGGCAGTGAAGACTATAAACTATCAATGGCTGCAAGAAAGAAAACAAATAAGGGTGGCCATTTTCATAGGTATGAGCCCATGGATATGAAATTACTCAATGAAGACCCTACTACTATGGAGGTTTTCAGAAGGACTGGCTGCTTTCAATTTTGCCAGAGGTTGCAGGGCTTTCATTTACAGGTTTCAAAAGATTTTGCCACCAACTTCACAGGAACAGCATCAAAGGTTGGAATTCTAAACCTTACAGTGACACCAAAGAGCATCTCATCAGCTACAAGAATCCCTAGAGGTGGTGAACAGTGGTTTAAAGGTATCAAATTCATAATGCAGGATTGTAAATATTTTATCAAGAAAGAACACAGTGAAGTTGATTTGAAAAATTCTATCCCTAGGAGTTTTATGAAGGAGAATTATACAAAACTATTGATGGTTATTCAAAAATACTTTACCTGTGAAGGAAGGTTTCACATGGTCTAATCATACCATCTCAGACTTCTTCTAAATTTTGTAGGTAAGAGGTCACTTGACTTGCCTTTCTATTTATACAAAATTCTAGGGAAAATGTCAGATAAGGTTCAAATTAAGACTGAGAGAAATGAGACTTCTCTTTTTGATCATGTTCTAATTAAGTTTTTAGCGTTGGAAGAATTGAGAAAGTTAGACAAAGATTGGATTTATTTCTTGTTCATGAGTGGTTATGAAATTGATGTGGTCACCCCAAAGAAAGCCTCAAAACCTAGAACTACTTCATCACCAGCTGTGGTAGAAGAAGTTGAAGAAGAAAATAGATCATCTCCTGCAGAACCAGTGAACATGGGAGTAAAACCTTTGCAAGAGATTGACACACCTGAAGCAGCACCTGAAAATCAGAAGCATACAGTCAGAAAACAAGGCAGCAAGAGAGTCACTGGAAGCCATACATTGGCTAAAGGAAATCTGGAGGATATCCTTCATGCAATTGACTTTGAAGAGTCACCCATTGTGCAAGCTAAAGACATTAAAGATGGAGGAAGAAAATTGAATAAAGGTAAGACTGCTAAGAAACTAGATTTTGTAGGTGATGATGCTGGTTTTATATTTCAACCAAGGAATCCAATGACCAGACATGAAAAGAAGGCCATGGAGAGCAAGAAGACAGAAAAAATCAATGAAGCTTCTCAATCAATAAGCATCATAGATTTGTCTCCATCAGCAAAGGAGGAAGTGGTTATCAAGAAAAAAAAGGGAAAAGAGAAAATAGTTGAAAAAATAGAGGTAGCATACCTCAAAGAACAGTTGAAGGAAGAAATTAAGGAGATATAATATTTGAAGTTAGAGGCAAAGAAGCACAGAATTAAGAAATTTCAATTTGAAGAGATGAGGAAAATATGGAATGAACAAGTCTCAAGTGTTTCAAAATCCTTGAACAATGTAGAAATGTTGTTGAAATGGACTCAGTCATTAAGAGGAGAGCTCAAACATATTAGAAGGATGAACTTTCACTTACAATCTAAAAATAGAGCATTAAAGAATCAATTGGAATATTTTCAAGAGCAGCTGGACTTGATTCAAGTGGAGTTAGAAAAGAAAGGGCTGAAGATGAGAGTGGTGGAAGAACCCATCAGCCAATTGATTGTGAATGAAGAAGAAATACCAAAAGAATGAAAAGTTGTGTTGGAATATGTTTGATGAGGTTCATGACTTACAAAGAACCTAAATTTTACCTCTAGAGATCAATTTTTGAAGACAGCCTTGAACTCATCAAATTTTGGTTTTTTTGATAGTTTTGTAGCGTGCTTTAGGCTTGAAGCCAGAAAAAATGCTACGAAAATTCTAAAGGTGCATTTTTTCCCTGAAATTCAGTTTTGTCAAGTATTATGGAGGGAAATTGATTGTTTGCAAGGTGTCTTGGCGTAGTAAAGGTGTTTGAACAGTAAAGGTGGCAAGTAGATAGGTGAAAAGGCAAGTTTTCATACGCTACGAAAACTCGCTACGTGTTACACTGATAAATGTTTCTTGCGGACAAGAACGATCTCCCTAGTATCCTAAAGATATCTAGAAACAAACAAACAAATGAAAACCATTTCCTCTAGATTATATTTGATTCAAAATTATCTATAATGAAGGATGAGGACCTACCTGAAGTCCAACGCTTGTTGTAGTCTTCTTTCCAGTCACTCCAAAAGAGATCACTTCAACATGTGAGACCTACAGTTAAAGACATGAAAAAGGATTAAAAGCACCTGCAAGATATAATCATTCACGAAACACTAATCTATCTCAATGATCAAGGAATTCAAGAATTAAATTACTCAAGTAGATACATGAACAACTTAATGAGAAAATAGAATCCATTTGTGTTATCTTGTATGATAATAAGTAACCTTACAACCTTATCGCCTTGATGTCATACAGGTTCTTTTAGGGTCCTAAACAACCATTTTCCTTCAATTTAACAAGCCTTCTCCTCTCTGAGCTAGCATATATATGAGTATGTGATCGTTCTCATATCAGTGATCTTAAGTATAGAGAGTATAATTTCTTCAGCAATTCTCTTCTATAAGCTAAGAAGTACCCTTGAGGCTGAAACATGGTCTCAATTTATAGTAAAAGCAAGGTAGTTTCATTTCCAAAAAGGAAGGGATAAAGCCCTCCCATAACGGGATTTTAGCTCCAAAACCCAAGGGATAGCTCCATTTATGAAGGGATAAAGGTTCATGAATGGAAGGGGAAAGCTCGACCAGATAGTGCTTCTAGAAGTCCCCAACTGGGAGAATATTCAACCAGATGGGCTTCTAGAACTTACTTTTCTTTTTATTTTACCTTTTACAGGGGTCCGTAGTTTTAATGAGCAGAACATGTGGGATTTGCCGCAGGTTTTAGAGCAAGAAACCGTGGTATCGCAGGTAAGAACTAGGAAAAGTGCGGAGTTAGGATTTTTATGGTTTTAATGAGCTTTTCTCCAATTCCAAGACTTGTTTTAGGAACTTTATGGTTTTGGACCTCTAAAGGAGCATAATATAGGTAATGATGAACCCATATAGACAGTTAAATGTCATGGTGACATTTTTTAGTGTAACAGATTGCCCCCTAAAGCACGAAGTCTGAAGTAGTTCTTAAGAGTGAAGTGCTTTATCATTCCAAGGATTGGGTTGCAGACATACAGGTCGAAACCTGTAAAAACATTCAATGCAAACATATATATATATATATATATATATATATATATATATATATATATATATATATATATATATATATCTATATCATCACTGAGGTAAGCATTCCCATACTCAGATCAAAACTAGCTAAATGTTCTGGTATATAAATGATTTTAAAATTACATCAATAGTAGACACAGTATGGGGATAGCCATTTGTCATAAGTAGTCTACTGTATCATGAATAATAAAACTCCTCACAGCCTAGATGGTAGAAACTAGATCCAGGGTCTTGATTTCTGCTTCCCGAACTAGTACAATTCGATCCATGCAATTGATTGTGTCGAAGTCGAACATGGTAGAAACCACTTGATTACCAGTCAATGATGTGAATTGTTAAAAAGTGTGAGAGAAACCACCAATAATTAAAATGGCTCTCAAAGTACTTAGTACAATCCATGAAGTGTGAATGAATGATTTGGAGTTGAACACTTCACGGAATCATTTGATCAAAGGTCAATGATGCAACATGTCATCGAAGGCAAGAAACCTGCCATTAGGGCATGCAGATCCCAAGGTACTGATAGAATTCTAGATCAACTTTCTAGATGATGAGTTGTCATCGATAGAAAGTGACCCGTCGTAGGAAATCTCACAACATGAAACCATTAGATCAAGTTTTGAAGAAATATTTGCAAGGACTGACTCGGGGATGGTCAACGCGAATGGAGACAAATGTTTGCAATGAATGGTTTATTTGAACTATCTCTTGAACACATAACGACATTGTAGATGGTTTGGTGACAATTGACCTAAAGCTAATACCCAGAAATCGGTTGAATACTTTCAATATGGTTTGATTAACTGTTAGACAAAGGATTTTCCCAACCCAATTATGACTGTGACAAAAGTGTCGTGTTCAAGAGTGGTATACTACTTAAAACAAAGTGTGACAACTGGATTCATTTTCTCTCTTTTTCCCCCACCATTACTGGAAAGTACCTCTTTATTTTTGACAAGCTTGAGGAGGATAAAATTTTCTTTTTGTGTAAGCTCATCCTTCGGATGAGTCCAACTTAGTATAAAATTGAACCCTAAGAATGAGTGGTTTGTTCCTATTTGTAACCGATAGTTCCTTTACTGTTAAGTTTTAACAAGTCTAGTATAGGAGAAACTCGGTGTTTTTCAGTTTTAGGGAGTCATAAGAAAAACTTAAGAAAACTCCATGGTTGTACTTTTTCGTAAATTTAGTTTCTCAAGCCTGAAAAAGGATAAAATAACACAGGAGAGAACTCTATTGACCATGATTAGTCAACGTATACCTTTTTCGTAAATAGTCCATTTCAGTCCAAAAAAGGGGTAAACTTATACTGAAGGGACGACTGTTCATTTCCTTTAACGAGTTCGAATAGTCAAGCACTCGGCAATATTTTCATATTTAGAGAGTCTGAAAAGGGCTTAAAAGAGAACTTCAGCATTTCGCTTTTTCGTATTTCTACAGAGCCCAAAAAAGTGATAAAAGTATACTCGATGGTTTCGCTTTTTCGTAAGTTTTAATGAGTTCAAAAAAGTGATAAAAATCATACTCAATGGCCGACTTTCAATTTAATTAACAAGCAGGAAAATATGGAAATAACTTGGCATTTTCATGTACGTTTTACGAGCATGAAAATAATAGCAAAAGAAGCTCGGGATTTTCATGAGTTTAACGAGTCTTTAAAATAATAACTAAAATGGACTCAAGATGGGCTTCATTTTTATACAAGCTTGAAACATAGGAGAATTTATGCTTGAAAGTGGTTTCATTTTTACACAATCTTGAAACATAGGAAAATTGTGCTTGAGAGTGGTTTCATTTTTACACAAGCTTGAAATGTAGGGAAACTGTGCTTGTAAATGGTTTTAATGCCCCCCAAGCTTCATTTCATTCAACTAAGTAGATTACTGGTTACTAATAGCTGGATGGAATGAAGGTTCATTTATGAGATCAGATGAAAGACTCGACTTAATTAGGAGAGGATTTGTTTCATTTTTTAACAAGCTTGACATAGGAAAAGAACTAAGCTCATGGAAACTTGTTTCATTTTTTAACAAGCTTGACACAAGAAAAGGTACTATGCTCATGACCTGATTCATTTTTTAACGAGGTTGGCGCAGTAAAAGGAACTCTCCTCATGGTAACCTTGATCATGGCTTCCAACTAGAAGAAACACATGTCAAGGGACACTCCTTGATCATGGCTTCCAAGAGGTCTTCATTAGATGGAAGAACTGTTCTCTGGAAGGAACTCATGTCAAGGGAAGGGATAAGAACATCATGTTCAAATAATCCCATAGGGTTTACCATGTCAATTACCGGATCTAAGTCAAAGGAAGTCGAGAAAACAGTGAGAGGCTCGCTTGCATCGGTAACTAAAAACATGGGACTGGTTGCCACATAATTAACCTGTGGTAGGGTAAATACCACTTCTGTATAAGTAAAATTCAGGGGTGTCAGATCATTGGTAGTCGAATCAAGACTAACGAATGAAAGCTAGTCAACAGTCACAATGTTTCCATTGTGAGGGAAAGACATTGCGCGAAAGAGTGTCGATATGACACCTTTCATTGCATAGACATAGTCTCGCCCAAGGAGTAAATTTAAATCCAAGGGGCCTCGAACTACCATAAGATCAATACAAACAGTTTTACCTTCCAAGGTAATAAGAAACTTAGGAAGGATCCCTAAAGGTTCACTAATAGTTATGTTAAAAGCTAACAGATTCTGCGTAACAAGCACAAGCTGAGGGGAACCCAAAGCTTTCCAAGAATTTGAGGATAAAATACTAACAAAATCACCTTCATCTATTTTTGTGCGACGCACATTCTTACCACAAACCTTCACAACGATTTGGAAAGGGATGGAGGAAACAAGACGAGGTTCTGTCAGTCGATTCCAATCAAAGGAAAATACCTCTGTACTTGGAGGGGGCTCTTTAGAAACAGGTGAAATGCCCCCTGGCATAGAAGAATCTAATGTAACAAGAAGACCCTGAGCGGTATGATTTTCACTCTCTATAGGGAGAGTGGGATCGACCGGATGTGAAATCAAGTCGACCACTTGATCAACTAATGGATCATCAACTTGAGTGATATGATTTTCACTCTTCAATGGAAGAGTAGGATTAACTGTAGTTGGAATTAGATCAATCACTTCGTCATTTGACGGTAGGTTGGGAGAAAGTTTACGGTAACCAGTTGGAATTTTTTGCTATGGAACAGTAAGTTTTTCCAACAATTTTGAGGCTTCATCCATGTGAGGGAAAATGTGAGTTTGTAATATCCCAAAGGGAAATAAACAATAATATAAAGCATACAACAAGACATATAGTGCTAGAAACCAGCCATGAAGCAGATACACATGAAATAGAGAATGCTAAGCCATTTTATTATACTGAGAAATAAGTGGTGATCAGAATGATGGCACCTCGACTTGCACCAAGAAAGTGTAGGAATACTCTCAGAATGTCAAAGGAAATGGTTGCTCTCTGCTCTAACTCCAACTGCTAAAATATTGCCATGCTGCTGCAACTGCTGGAACCAAACTGAGTATTTGGGGCTACTCCCCTACTCGGAAAATGTTGATACTCTGGAATCGGTCTCTACTCACAATACCCAGAAAATCCCAGAGAGCATTTCTGAAATGCTCGACCTCCAAAAATGCCTCCCTTGAGGATCTACGCTATCCTCCCAAGGGCCACGTTGGTTCCGAATGACAACCTCCAAAATAGGGACTCCCTCTCTCTCAAATATCTCCAATAGGCAAGGGCTAGCCCCTTGCTCAATCCTCCGGCCTGAATCCTCCAAAATCGCACCATTCCAGAGCTCCCCCAAGATGAACTGCGTCCTCTCTCTCAATACTGCACAGTCCCTAGATTCGCTGCTCCACAACGAAGGCAAACACAAATCCTCCTACAAAAATGATGGTAGAATACCTCACCCGAGAAAGCACTCGAACTCTCTCGGGGCTGAGGGTGGGATCTCCGCACGGAGACACTCGGTGTACTAAACAGTACTGCAGACATGCTATATAGCCAGCGTGCTCCAAGTCAAAATGACAAGCTCAAGATGCATAAACATAAATGATCAAATGAAGAGGCACTCCTCCCTTTTATCATGATGGGCCTCTCTCAACCCTAGGCCCCACCATCTCCTACGTTCCCCTTGGCCCACGTTGCCCCTCTCAACTGAGTGAGGTAGGCCCCACGCTGCCCACGTGGTCTATGTCCTCCTCTCCCTGTGCTGTCCACTTGGCCACTAGGCCCCCACTTCCTCAAATACAATGTGTACTTTAGGGAAATACTTTATCCTAAGTGATTTATTTAATATTTCACTCACTTTATTCATGCTCCAACTATAATAAGGAAAAATTGGTCAAAATTAATATTTCCAATTAGCTATCGCTAATTGGGAATATTACAGTCTCCCCCGGAAAAATGTTGCTTAACCTCAAGCAACTATGGTGATGGATGTTGCAAGATCTTCTCACTCTCCCAAGTGGCATCCTCATCTGGAAAATTATTCCACCTCACTAAGAATTCCCGGACTGTCCTGCTCCGCAACTGTCTCTCCCAGGTATCAATAATGGCCTTCAGCTGTAGCACCAAGTGCCCTTCATCATCCATAGGTGGAAGCTCCCTGTCACTATCACCTGCTATCCCAGTGCCTTCTTCAGGCACGATACGTGAAAAATGTTATGAATCTTGCTGCCTTGGGGTAGCTCCAACTCATAAGAAACCTGCCCAACTCTGGGTATCACCCTGTAGGGCCCATAAAAACAGGGCTTGAGCTTCTCAACTCCCTTTTGCTTCAGAGTAGACTGTCGGTATGGTTGAAAACGTAGGTAGACTAAGTCCCCTACCTCAAAATGTCTCTCCACCCGACCCCTGTCGGCATACAGCTTCTGCTAGTTCTACGTTGTAGCCATGTTATCCTTGAGAGCTCGAAGGATATCCTGACTCTCTTGGATCCATTCCTTGGCTCTCGGAGCCTTACTGGCACCAAACATCACATTAAAAAAAGATAAAGCATGATAACCATATAATGCGTAAAACAAAGACATACCGATGGTCATGTGATGGGTGTTGTTATAGCAGTACTCTCCTAGGTGCAGCCACTTCAGCCATGCTCTTTGCTGCCCACTGACATAGTTACACAAGTATCCCTCTAGCCACTTGTTAACTATCTCCATCTGCCCATCTGTCTGTGGGTGGTAGCTAGTGCTCGGTGTCAACTATGTCCCCACCAACCGAAAAAGCTCCTGCCAAAACCCGCCCATGAAGCGGTTGTCCCTATCACTGAAAATGGTCTTGGGAAGACCATGTAACCTGAAGATGTCCCTGAAGAACAACTCCGCCACCTGTGTTGTTGTATAATGTGAAAATATGGTGAAAAAATGTTCATATTTCATCAGTCGGTCAACGACGACGAATATACAGTCCTTGCCCTGCACCATGGGCAACCCTGTGATGAAATCCATCGAGATACTCTCCCATTTCCCCTCTGGAATGGGAAGAGGCTGCAACAAACTTGTCGGATGGTTCATCTCCCCCTTGTTGCGCTGACAAACCTTGCACTCCCTGACATGCTGGAGTACGTCCTCCTTGAGGCCCTTCCATGAGAGCCTCTCCCTGATGGCCCTATAGGTTTTGGTAAACCCCTGATGGCCAGACAATGGTGAATCGTGAGAAGCCTGCAATATCTTATTCTTGAGCTGAGAGCCCTCAGTCAATAATATCCTGTACTTGTAGTAGATGATCTCATCCATCACCCTATATCTGTCATCTGTCACCTGTCCATCCAAAACCTCACAAGAAAATCTGTCCTTGGAGTACTCCACCAATAGTCGAGCCCTCCAATCTGCGTCCAAACTCATTAGAGACAACATGGCTGGTCTGTGTGAAAGTGCATCAGCCACCACATTGTTCTTCCCTTTGCCATACTCGATGTCAAAGTCGTAGGCTTGGATCTTGCGGACCCACTTCTGCTGCCTCTCCTGTATCAATTTCTGCTCTAAGAAAAACCTGAGGCTGTTATGGTCAGTCCTCACCCTAAACCTGTTACCTACCAAGTACTGCCGGAATTTGACCAATGCATGCATGATGGCCAGCAACTCCTTGTCGTATATGGCATACAACCACTTATGTGGAAGGATCTTTCAGCTCTCAAAAGCTATAGGGTGGCCTCCCTGCATCAACACTGCGCATATCCCCTCTCCTGATGCATAAGACTCCAGGACGAATGGCTGCGTGAAGTCTGGTAATGCTAGCACTGGAAAGCTTCTCATCAGCTCCTTGAGCCTTTCAAATGCTCGCTACGTTGTGTCTGTCCAACTGAATGCCCCCTTCTTCATCAGATCTGTAAGGGGTGCAGCAAGCTGAGAGAAACCCTTGATGAACTTCTTGTAGTAGGTGCAGATACCTACAAACCTCCGAAGTTCCATCACGTTTCTCAGCTCTGGCCAATTCCTGATGGCCCTGATCTTCTCCTCATGGACCCTCACTCCGTCCACCCCTATGATTTGTCCCAAGTATAGCATCTCCATCAACCCAAACTCGCACTTGGAGAGCTTAGCATAAAACTGATGCTCCTCCAAAATACGCAAGACTGCCTCTATGTGTTGGAGCTGCTCCTCCCATGTCCTACTATATATCAATATGTCATCAAAGAAGACCAACACACACTTCCTTAGGTGGCTGTGGAAAATGTGGTTCATACCTAACCCGAAGGTGGCCGGTGCATTGGTTAGCCCGAAGGGCATCACCAAGAACTCAAACTGGCCATAGTGGCACCTGAAAGCGGTCTTGGGAATGTCTTGTTCCCTCACGCGAATCTGATCGTACCCGGATCTCAAATCAATCTTTGAGAAGAACTGTGCCCCTCTCAACTCATCCATAAACTCATCAATCCATGGAATAGGGTACATGTTCTTCATGGTATTTTTGTTCAGGGCCCTATAATCAATGCATATTCTCAATGTGTCGTCCTTCTTCTTCACCAACACTACTGAATAAGAAAAAGGATTGGTGCTAGGCCAAATGTGTCCAAGAGCTAACAGCTCATGGATAGCCTACTTGATCTCGTTCCCGATAAGCCTTGGGGTGCCTATAGGGTGTGGAAATGACGGCCTGTATACCCTGCTCTAGCTCAATCGTATGCTCAAATCCCCGATCCGGTGGCTGTCCTGGTGGTATCTCCCCAAACACCATGGCATACCTGTCAAGGATGGTCTATACCTCTGGATGAACTGTTTGCCCAGTAGTCTATGCCTCTGATGCATGCAGCTCTACTACCCACTCTATGTATCCCCTCCGAAAGTCTGCCTCCATCTGGTGAGCTGAAAATTTCTGAGGTGGGTAAGTGTGCATGCCCCGTATCTTCTTGTGCTTCCCGGTCTTCTTGTCATCCCACTCCATCTCCAAGGCCTCCCAATATGTGGTGACCTTCCCTAGAGTGATCAACCATTGTACTCCCAATACCACATTGGTATCCGGTATGTTAACCACAAAAAAGTGGTCAGTCACTGTGTAAGTGCCCATTTTCACTACCAGTGCTGGGACATAACTAGCACACTGCATAGTCTGATCTCCTGGGACCAACACTGAAAACCCATAGAATCTCTCTATCTGTATGTCTCTCTGCTCTACCATCTTTGCATTGATGAAGTTGTGGGTTTCCCCACTGTCCACCAGTACTGATACTCGCTTCCCCCGCACTGTGCCTCGGATGCGCAACGTCAGATACTTGGGAACTCCTCGCAATGCTGCAAGGGTCCCTCCGGTAGGTGCAAAGGCTGCACCTCCTGCTCCTCGTGGTGGAGGTGGCAAATGATCCTGTGCTGTATGGCTGCCTCCCGCTGCTCTCATAATCATAATACTCATATTCTTCCCCGCTACTCTCAGAGAAGAACTGGATATAATGTGATTTTCCAGCAGCACATCTGTGTACTAGTGCCCATGGCTCCTAACAGGTGAAACACAATCTCTTCCTCCTCAACTCCCTCCTGGCATCATCATCCAACTGCCCTCTACCATGATTCCCCTTTGGAGGCAGAATCCTCACATCCTTCCCCTTTGGCTGGAAAGCCTGTCTTTGGGGGTAAGGCGTCCTGGTCTGGGGTAAGGCATCATGCAAGTACCGTGTCCTGCCAACTGCGTCATGGAGTATGGCCGGTCTAGTGGATCTGACGAATCCTCAAAGTAGCTCTGCTAGCCCATCAATGAACATGTAGATCATCCATGCTGTGGATAGATCAGGTGCCATCACTGAGAGTCTTAGGAAATCTGAGATGTAAGTATCTGGACTCCCGGTCTGCTTAAGCTTCGTCAGCTCAACAAAGTGCTCCTCCGGATCTCTCCGATCAAACCTCTCTATCAACCTTCGGGTGAACTCGCCACAAGATGTCACTATCGAGTGCCCAAGTGTAACCATCTCGTGGAACCACCAATCTTAGGCCTCGCCATCTAGATGCAGCACTGCTACCTTGATGGCCTTTGTCTCTGCTATCTGGTTGAGCTGGAAGTATATGTCCAACTTCTCCACCCAAGCATTTTCCGAAGTGTTTGATGAACCATCAAACATAGGCAAATGGAACTTTTTCATCGTGTGTTGAGTGTCTCCGTCGTGATAATGCCGGTGTCCCCTATGATGGTCGCGGGGTCTGCTGTCCCACTTGAGCTGGAAAAATCACGAAATGAAAGGGCATCCCTAAAGTCCTCCTCGTATGCCTGGTACTCAACAAAGTAATCACCCATGTGGCCAGGTTCCTACTCCTGTTGTGCTCCTGCCCCTGTGTCTGCAGCCATAAAAGTGGGCATAGTGGAATGTGTGGGTGCATGAGATGCCATGTGTTGAGTGGCATCGTGCTCATGAAAATGGTGGGATGTGCCTGATCCCTCACCAATCTAGAAACCCCTTGGGGTTTCACACTGCCTAGCCTCTGCTACCGTGAATCTCTGCCCCATCTCCTCTATCCGCTTTGACAGGTCCTGTACTGACTTGAGGAGAATTTCCCCAAATTCCTTCGCGGCACTATCATCTGCCATCGGTCCCTCCTATTCTGCTTCCACTACTGGAGCGCAGTCACCCTCTCCATAGGTGATTTTCAACCTACACTCTCGGTCAAGATACTTCCTACCCCTGTAGCAAATATACAGCTTCTCTTCTAGTGTCATAGACAAATTTCTCCACAGGCTAAGCCAGGTCTATGAGCTCTAATACCACTGTAATATCCCGAAGGGAAATAAACAGTAATATAAAGCATACAACAAGACATATAGTGCTAGAAACCAACCATGAAGCAGATACACATGAAATAAAGAATGCTAATCCATTTTACTATACTGAGAAATATAAATAAGTACAAGTGGTGATGAGAATGATGGCACCTCGGCTTGCACTAGGCAAGTGTAGGAATACTCTCAGAATGTCAAAGGAAATGGCTGCTCTCTGCTCTAGCTCCAACTGTTGAAATACTGTCATGCTGCTGCAACTGCTGGAACTAAACTGAGCAATTGGGGTTGCTCCCCTACTTAGAAAATGTTGATACTCTGGAATCGGTCTCTACTCACAATACCCAGAAAATCCCAGAGAGCGTTTCTGAAATGCTCGACATAGGCGATCCCACTAGCCCTAGAGTAGGTCTAGCCACAAACAAGACATGTTATGACATCAATTCCTAGTTAAGAATGGACAAAGACTTGGTATATCACTTACCGTAGGTCCTGCGATGTTGTGTCGTCCGGAAGAATGGCTGTCTCCCGCTCCTGATTCGACAAATCATGATCCGCTTGTTCTCACACCCGAATATCTGAACATACACAAGAAACAAAGATGATACACAACATACTATTTCGCATTCCTAACTATCATTCAATCAAAGAAGACTAAATCACATGCAAAATAAACATAACATATAGATGGAAACAATATCATAGTCGAGTATATTAATTTAAAGAAGGAAGAGTACAACTAGGCTTCGATGTTGCGATCTCCTCCAGCAGGGTTCCAGTGAGCACGTCTCACAAAGCTCGTCGAGAATTCAGACGGGGATCTCTCTATAGGATCCTCCTTGGTTTGACCTTATCTATAATGATTACTCAGCTATAATGTCTCTTCTCCAAGTTCAACTTCTTGGCTATATGTTTAGCTAGCTTTTGTAAAGGGAGAATGCTTTTTTATATAGAGGGAGAAGGAGAGGTTAGGATCCCTATAATCATGGGGGGAGTCCTATGCTCTAATAATATTCAATCAACCATTTCCTAAAGGAAGAGATCCGTGGCTTATCGAGTTTAACCACTTGCAATGAGTCATTCCTGAGGTGGTTAAAGGAAACTTCCGCCTCCAATTTGATAAAAAGCATTCCAAAAAAGGCTGGTGCGGGCTTAACACAGGGACAAAGTGCCAGCTGGCATGACCTCTAGTGAAGATCTTCCCCATTGGTGCGAGAGGTGACCTAGCTACCCGTGCCAATGCCAAAACATAGGTTTTTGAATGCTTTCTAAGGAAATGTTCAACAGGAAGAATCATGTCCTTATGCAGAAGGATGCAAAGAAGGTATTTGCAAAGTTTGGCACTGTTCACAGGTCACGAGAAAGACCCTCCAATATGTGGAGCGAGGGATTGTAGGGACGTTGGCAAAATGCTGTGTAGCAAATGCCCCCTAAAGCATGAGGTCCGAGAGAGAGGGAGGGGTGAAATGCTTTATGAGAACGCGTTCGACCAAAACACTGTTTTCGGAGAACCTGCAAGTACGAATACAACTGATACATCTGATATATGACATGTGGCATGGGCGTAGCCATCCATAAATCTGATATATGACATGTGGCATGGGCGTAGCCATCCATAAGAGATTATATAAACAATGAGATCTGAGGTATGGACATAGCCATCCAGCAGTAGGGATCAATAAATAGACTCAGGTATGGTCGCAACCATCCAATCAAAAGAGTCATACAATAAGTCATAATAATCCACAAAGAACCCGCAGCCTAGATTTCATCAGACAAAACCCGGGGTCTCGCGCTCCATCTCGACCCAAACATGGTATAAATTCGAGCATGTGAATATGTGAACTGAAGTCGAACATGCAAGAACATCGTCTGATTACCATCGAATGATGAAAGTTGTTAACAGACGCGAGAGAAACGCCCAATAATGATAATGGCTCTCAAGGTACAAAAGGTACAATCCACGTCATTTGAATAGTGAGCTGACGTCAAACACCTGCAGTGTCAATCGATTGAAGGCTAATGATGTGGACCTTATGTCAAATGTGAAGAACCTGCCATTGAGTCATGCAGGCTCCAAAGTACCTGAAGGGAGTCTCTAGATCAACTTCCTAGATAATGATTTAGAGTCGACAGGAAGGGACCTTGATCAAAGGTGTGTCATAATGTTTCCCATATCATCGACACGAGACAAAGGAATGTGTTGTTTGTGAATCAAGACCAATAGAGAATCAGAGGGAGGTTGAAAACTACAGAGGCCAACTTCTCTTGAACATATCGGCGGCACGACACTGGATTTGGCAGTATTTGACATCAAGGGATCTGAGGTCATGGTGACGTGGCAAAGAGCAGATGAGCAGTCAAAAGAGATTACCCAAACCCATGGAGGAAAACAGACAATGAGATGAGATTTCCCCAACCCGATACGAATGCAGACAAGTGCCATGTTCAAGAGCGACATACTTAAAACACGACTACAATCTTGGTTCCATTTTCCCCCACCATTTCTGGTGAGTACCCCAATTACTTTTGAAAACAAGCTTGAAGGGGACAGCATGTGCTTGCAATGTAAGTTTTTCTTTCGGACAAATCCAACCCAGTACATTTTACAAGCCCTAGGAAGGAGGAACTCAAGTAACGTCATGACGATGGAATCTGATGTCATCAAGTTTTAACGAGTCTGAAAAAGGGAGAACTCGGCATCTTTTCATATTTAGAGAGTTTTAAAAGAAGCTGGAAAAGAAAACTCCAGCAATCCCTTTTCGTAAATAGTCTCGCAGATCCAAAAAGGTAGAAAACTGTGTCTGAGAGAACCTCTTAGTCGCGATCGGCTAAGGTATTCCTTTTTCGTAAATAATCTATCTCAGCCCGAAAAAGGGGTAAACGTATACTGGGTAGATATCGTTTCACAGCCAATTTAACGAGTTCAAAATGACAAGTGACTCAGCAATATTTTCAGTTTTAGAGAGTTAGAAAAGAGCTGAAAGGTGACTCCAGTAGTGACTTTTTCGTGTTTTTACCGAGTCCGAAAAAGTATAAAATACAACTAGTCTCTTCGTCATCTACGTGAAAAACCTGTCGCTGCACAAAAAGACGCGTGTAAAACATATTCCTCGAAAATAATATGAAAATATATCAACAAATATGTTTTAGGACCTATTTAGGACTTTCAAAATTTATAAAAGACCACAAATGGTAAAAAATATTTACTTTTCACTTTTACCTCTTTGCAGAGCAACAGTGACCCATTTCTCTTGCGATCTTCAGGCGACGATTGTGGACAATCCAGTGGACCAATCCAGATTTTGTCTGTTTCAGGTAAGAGTTGATTCCATTGGCCATCTTTTAAGCTATATTTTATTGCATTTAGTTGTCATTTGGGATCCCTTAGGGGAGGATTTGCAAAATCTAGGGCTCCGCGGTTGGTGTGGGTTTCGGGCATGGACCCGCGCCAATCGACCCTGTTTTACGCAAGGGTCGCGCCAACTGCACAACCCAAAATCCGCTTTGAATTTAAGAAAATGCAACCAATAGATTTCAAATTTTAATACCCAAGGGTGCTTCTAATGTTCCTATGATCAATTGATGTAGGTACCAAGCGAAAAAAGATGGTAATCGAGTGGAAGGAGAGAGAACACAGCGAAGAGGATGAACAAGCAATGGAAAATGAACAATGCATGAATGCCCTCAGGAATTGTGGGCTCAAAAATTTCTTCCTGACACCGTGTCTCCGGGCTCATCCTGAATTGCTTCAGTATCTCATGAGAATTTGGGACGAAGATCAGGAGAAGTTCGTACTTCAGGACCAAGAGCTTGAGCTCGAAGTATCTGATGTATATTTCATGACTGGACTATCGCGTAGGGGTGCAGTCCCTATTCTGACTGGTACCCGGCCTTCCAGGGAAAGCATGATAATGGTAATGAACAAGGTGTGCCCAGGGGCACGAAAAGGAATAGGGAGCGGTAAAGTGGATATCCATAGTGTCCCTGATCTAGCACTGAGAGTAGTGCTACACACTATCACGCAGGTCGTGGGATCGCAGGCACCACATGAGGCTACGAAGACGCAATTACTTCTTGCTTCAGAGTGTATGAACCCAACCATCTTCAACTAGGCCGAGGCTGTAACCATGAACATCAAACGGCAGCTCACCAAATGCAAGAAAACCAAACTAAAGCAGTTTGGGTGTAATATCCCAAATGGGATATTTTAACTAAAATTCCAGAAATTTACTAAAACCCCAAATTATACCGAAAAATCTACATTTATTCAACAGAAGATTGCCATGTAAAATTAAACACATAAATACTGCAATCAAATACCACATAGAACAGGAGAAATCTCAGCTTTTATTATAATTAATAAGAGGGGTTTACATATAGATCTGACCCAGAAAGTGTTGAGATAGAAACTGGCCAACAATACAATCTGTTGAACGGCGCTGGTCACAAAACTGAACTGTTGCACTCTCCCTCCGGCAACAGCTACCACTAAATCCACTGAAGATGATGAAGCCCAAGCTGAAGATATGGATGATCCTCACGCCAATCTCTAAATCTCTGTGAAACTTATAAGTGAAGTCTCCTCAAGAGTATTGGGTTTCCGTCCAACACTCACAAATCACCCGAGGGTTTCCGTCCTGGGGCTACGGCTGAAGTAGATAACCACGTCCTCAAACCTCTCATACACAAGCAAATGATCTACTCCAAAGATATCTCCCAATGGCCTCCTTCCTTTCTTTTATAGATCTCTTGGAGCCTTCTAGAGCATTGTTTTATTATTATTTTATTCATGGAGCACTTTTTCCCTTTTATTAAAATATTCCTTTTTAATGCAGAAAAGGGTAAACCGGCTACCACGCATCCTCTGATCACTGGAATCTGTGTCTAACTATCCCACCATGTAGGTATCCTTGTCCCGGTTCCAATGAGCTATTACACTAAGGTGGTCCATCATGTATTCCTCCTGGAATGCCACCTTGAGTGTAATCAGTTGAGTTAAGCCCAGAAATAACTCAAATTTCCGAAAGTTATCGGAATGCACCGGAACGAAAGCCAAACTACATGGATGATGGAGTATATCAAGTGAATGCCTCCGGACACCATGAAAACTCCTCAAAACTCCTCCAAAAATCTCCTGAGCACGCTAATAACACCAATCTGTACCTGTGACCTGTCTGCTCCTAACTCTGGAAGACCAACCTGGCCCTGTCGTAGGTGTCACCAAAAATGGGAATATTACAGACCTTCCACCCCAAGATTGCTTACCCTCAAGAAATCGATATATGTGGGCCACTCCGTTGGCCCGCCGCATCTCAGACCCAATGCCTGGATCCCATACCAACCTCTGGGTTCTGCTATGCACTTGTGACAAACCTCTCGAAACAGACCCCTCAATGCCGGAATCCCAAACTGATCTTTCTATGTCCCAGTCAACAAACAATCCTCTCGGATCCCATCGCGACCCTGGCCAATCATCGCCCAAGTCCCATGGCTCGGGCTGCGCACTGCCTCTGGCTATAGCTGATGCCCCATGAAGTGAAGCCGGCCAACAAGCATCAATGCTCCCTAGCTCCTGTTGTGTTGTACCTCTAACTGTATAAGCTGCCCCACCAACTGCATACCAACTCATCACCTCTCTCCAATCCAAGTCTTGACTCAATCCCATGCTAATCCTGCTTTCCTGAAATAGGGATGGAGTGCTAAAGAAATGACGACCGGTGCCCTCCTGCCAACTAGAATATGTAACATCTATTATTTCTAAGGGCTCCTACTCCACTGTGCTCCCCATGAAAAATACCGTACCATCAAGAGGGTACCAACTCATGATCTCCCGCCAATCCATCCTGGAAGAAGAATCCAATGTAGCAACAACTGCATATGGAACATGCCTAGAGTGTTGCTGCCAACCCGTAATCAACTCCCACTACTCTGCCCTGTCTGCCAATGGAAGCTTCCTGTAGAAGGAAGCCCCTCTCTCTATAGTGGGCCAAAGTGGGCAAGACATGCTGCAAGCCCCATCGATGTACTCCTGGAGAGTAATACTCACTGAAAGTACTGAATCTCGGCCGACTGTATGTACATCTATCTGTACCTTGTCAATGTGTCGGCCCAAAGATGGATGCTCCACCATCTCCAACAACTCCTCCCACTCCTGATCAGGAATGTCATGCTCTTTTTGTCTACTGGCCCCTTGCAGAACAATCCCATCAACCTCCAACACCTCCAAAGGATATGGATCTGCAACTGATGTCATCGTACGCGATGTCAGTGCATCTGATTGCCCCACCTCAAAAGCTAACCCCAATGTTAGCCGCATATCCCTCATCGGATAAATGTGGGCACCCATCTGGCTCTCCCCCAAAGGAATATCATGCCTGATGTGAATAGTATCCTCCTCTACTGACTTAGGCTCCATCATATGTTGCTCTGGCTGAATCGTCACAAGTAACTCATCACCCAGAGTATCTCCCGTAGAGTCCCGTGACTGCTCACCCTGCACACTGGAACACAACTCCGGTCTACTATCATCCTCTCTGCATGGCTGCTCTCACTCCCCAGAAGCATCCTCATATGATCCCATGGACTCATCTGAAGAAGAGTCCTCATCTTGGCATATAGAAGGAACATCTACCTGCTCTACCTTTGCCTCTGCATCTCTCAAACATGAGTGATCAGGCCCCTAAGGTTCTTTGCAAATGAATCAAAGTCCCTTCCTCCTCAAATCATTTCTATTGCCTGGCCCACCAAAATGGAGCCACTCCTCCCTAGTCAACTATCTCCTAAGAAACTCAATGTTCTACTCAACTAGCCCTTGGGCTAGCTCATAAGCAGTGGGCGAGACCAACTTCTCTCGCCTCCAAATGCTCAACAACCGGGTCTACAACTCTCAGCCAATGGTCTCATGGTCTCTCATACATGATGACAAGATGGACTGCATGTGTGCTATGACAGTATCAGGATGATGTCTCCTAATGCTGAAGAAGCATCGGAAAATCTGCAAAATCAGGTCATCACACTCAAGGTCAAACATGATGACATAAGTCTTGAATGTGGCCATACTCCATAAAATCTCAAGCTTCTTCCCAAAGGTAGAGCCTGTGCTGTTGTCCAAATCCTGAAAAGTCT